>CM026069.1:25000-625000 GCA_014839685.1 Anableps anableps
AGCCATGACCACCAAACTTTGTGGGTATATTCTATGGGTCCCCCATAGTCTCTGTACCAAGTTTGGTTCAGATGACACGTATAGTTTTGGAGTTATAACAAAGCGAACATTTGTTCGCTTTGGTTTTCATCCTATAACCCTAGCCCCTAACCCTACCCTAACCCTAACCCTAAGACCCATTCCAGTCAACTCAGAATGGCCCAAAACGCACCCTGGTAAAGGTCCCACATGAAGCTCCACCCACCCCACACTTAGAACATTTTTTGAACATTTTTCCAAAGGTCTTCGGATATGGACGTGTCAGGTACTGTTGGACTCAGAGGGAGCCCCTGAGCACAGGGAACCTACTCCCAACTCCCTAGCACCTTCCTACTTGGACTTATACTCTGAACAAAAATGAATGGAAGTCTATGGCAGCTATGTCAAAGCAATAAGCCATGACCACCAAACTTTGTGGGTATATTCTATGGGTCCCCCATAGTCTCTGTACCAAGTTTGGTTCAGATGACACGTATAGTTTTGGAGTTATAACAAAGCGAACATTTGTTCGCTTTGGTTTTCATCCTATAACCTAACCCTAACCCTAACCCTAACCCCTAACCCTAACCCTAACCCTAACCCTAACCCTAAGACCCATTCCAGTCAACTCAGAATGGCCCAAAACGCACCCTGGTAAAGGTCCCACATCAAGCTCCACCCACCCCACACTTAGAACATTTTTTGAACATTTTTCCAAAGGTCTTCGGATATGGACGTGTCAGGTACTGTTGGACTCAGAGGGAGCCCCTGAGCACAGGGAACCTACTCCCAACTCCCTAGCACCTTCCTACTTGGACTTATACTCTGAACAAAAATGAATGGAAGTCTATGGCAGCTATGTCAAAGCAATAAGCCATGACCACCAAACTTTGTGGGTATATTCTATGGGTCCCCCATAGTCTCTGTACCAAGTTTGGTTCAGATGACACGTATAGTTTTGGAGTTATAACAAAGCGAACAAATGTTCGCTTTGGTTTTCATCCTATAACCTAACCCTAACCCTAACCCTAACCCTAACCCCTAACCCTACCCTAACCCTAACCCTAACCCTAACCCTACCCTAACCCTAACCCTAACCCTAACCCTAACCCTAAGCTCCACCCACCCCACACTTAGAACATTTTTTGAACATTTTTCCAAAGGTCTTTGGATATGGACGTGTCAGGTACTGTTGGACTCAGAGGGAGCCCCTGAGCACAGGGAACCTACTCCCAACTCCCTAGCACCTTCCTACTTGGACTTATACTCTGAACAAAAATGAATGGAAGTCTATGGCAGCTATGTCAAAGCAATAAGCCATGACCACCAAACTTTGTGGGTATATTCTATGGGTCCCCCATAGTCTCTGTACCAAGTTTGGTTCAGATGACACGTATAGTTTTGGAGTTATAACAAAGCGAACATTTGTTCGCTTTGGTTTTCATCCTATAACCTAGCCCCTAACCCTACCCTAACCCTAACCCTAAGACCCATTCCAGTCAACTCAGAATGGCCCAAAACGCACCCTGGTAAAGGTCCCACATCAAGCTCCACCCACCCCACACTTAGAACATTTTTTGAACATTTTTCCAAAGGTCTTTGGATATGGACGTGTCAGGTACTGTTGGACTCAGAGGGAGCCCCTGAGCACAGGGAACCTACTCCCAACTCCCTAGCACCTTCCTACTTGGACTTATACTCTGAACAAAAATGAATGGAAGTCTATGGCAGCTATGTCAAAGCAATAAGCCATGACCACCAAACTTTGTGGGTATATTCTATGGGTCCCCCATAGTCTCTGTACCAAGTTTGGTTCAGATGACACGTATAGTTTTGGAGTTATAACAAAGCGAACATTTGTTCGCTTTGGTTTTCATCCTATAACCTAACCCTAACCCTAACCCTAACCCTAACCCTACTCCCAACTCCCTAGCACCTTCCTACTTGGACTTATACTCTGAACAAAAATGAATGGAAGTCTATGGCAGCTATGTCAAAGCAATAAGCCATGACCACCAAACTTTGTGGGTATATTCTATGGGTCCCCCATAGTCTCTGTACCAAGTTTGGTTCAGATGACACGTATAGTTTTGGAGTTATAACAAAGCGAACATTTGTTCGCTTTGGTTTTCATCCTATAACCTAACCCTAACCCTAACCCTAACCCTACCCTAACCCTTACCCTAACCCTAACCCCCTAACCCTAACCCTAACCCTAACCCTAACCCTACCCTAACCCCTAACCCCTAACCCTAACCCTAACCCTAACCCTAACCCTAACAAAGCGAACATTTGTTCGCTTTGGTTTTCATCCTATACCCTAACCCTAACCCTAACCCTAACCCTAACCCTATGGCCCAAAACGCACCCTGGTAAAGGTCCCAAATGAAGCTCCACCCACCCCACACTTAGAACATTTTTTGAACATTTTTCCAAAGGTCTTCGGATATGGACGTGTCAGGTACTGTTGGACTCAGAGGGAGCCCCTGAGCACAGGGAACCTACTCCCAACTCCCTAGCACCTTCCTACTTGGACTTATACTCTGAACAAAAATGAATGGAAGTCTATGGCAGCTATGTCAAAGCAATAAGCCATGACCACCAAACTTTGTGGGTATATTCTATGGGTCCCCCATAGTCTCTGTACCAAGTTTGGTTCAGATGACACGTATAGTTTTGGAGTTATAACAAAGCAAACATTTGTTCGCTTTGGTTTTCATCCTATAACCTAGCCCCAAACCCTACCCTAACCCTAACCCTAAGACCCATTCCAGTCAACTCAGAATGGCCCAAAACGCACCCTGGTAAAGGTCCCAAATGAAGCTCCACCCACCCCACACTTAGAACATTTTTTGAACATTTTTCCAAAGGTCTTCGGATATGGACGTGTCAGGTACTGTTGGACTCAGAGGGAGCCCCTGAGCACAGGGAACCTACTCCCAACTCCCTAGCACCTTCCTACTTGGACTTATACTCTGAACAAAAATGAATGGAAGTCTATGGCAGCTATGTCAAAGCAATAAGCCATGACCACCAAACTTTGTGGGTATATTCTATGGGTCCCCCATAGTCTCTGTACCAAGTTTGGTTCAGATGACACGTATAGTTTTGGAGTTATAACAAAGCGAACATTTGTTCGCTTTGGTTTTCATCCTATAACCTAACCCTAACCCTAACCCTAACCCCTAACCCCTAACCCTAACCCCTAACCCTAACCCTAACCCTAACCCTAACCCTAACCCTTACCCTAACCCTAACCCTAACCCTAACCCTACCCCTACCCTAACCCTAACCCTTACCCTAACCCTACCCTAACCCTAACCCTAACCCTAACCCTAACCCTAACCCCTAACCCTTACCCTAACCCTAACCCTAACCCTAACCCTAACCCTTAACCCTAACCCTAACCCCTAACCCTAACCCCTAACCCTAACCCTAACCCCTAACCCTAACCCTTTACCTAAACCTAACCCTAACCCTAACCCTGTCCGGGTGGGACCTCAAACCTCAATAAAATATCCCTAACCCTAACCAGAATATTTCCACTGACCCTAACCTCGGTGACCTTTTTCCTAAACCTAACCTTTTCTTCTGGTGCAATACTTAAACATTTATTAAAAATCACGATCAAATTCATAGCTACAACTACATATTATAAACAAATGGCAATTCATGTAAGATTAAAAAAATGATACATTTAGGGTAGGAAAACAGAGGGACTGACAAAAGACACATTTTTCTAATTACAAAAACATTACAACAATTATAATTGGTCTAAAAAATCACATTAAAATAATCAACAGGGATATTTTCTTTTTACAATACACCTTTCTTTAAAAACACAATTTTAAACGAATACGAAAAAAAGGGGGCGGGTATAAATACAGCTGCACTGCAGCTTCCCCCTCCTTTCTGCTCTGACCACAGAAGAGGAAACACCTCTCTCACAGCGCAGCACAGTTGTTCCTCGGTGTGCCTGGCCTGAAGAAGACCCAATTGGGTCGAAACGTCGCTTTTGGGCGCACCATTCTTTTTCTTTTTCAGATATTTGTTTGCATTTCTGTTTACTTTCTTTTGTTAAAATAAAAAAATAAAAAAATAAAAAAATAAAATAAAAAAATAAAAATACAAAAAAAATTACACAAAACTTAAAAACAACCAACAAAAAAAATAACAAAACATAAAAATACACAAAAAAACAACATAGACTAAGGCTTTTCGATCTTCCATTTTTGGTTTACGCTCTGTTTCCCACTTTTCGGAAACCCTCCTTTAGTTGTTTGATTCTGTTTTTCTAATTTTTGTTTTTTAATTCCAAGTTTGTTTTTTATTTCATTAATAAAAACACAGAAAAATAATAAAAAAATAAATAAAAACATCAGCAAAACATATACATACACAATAACAACAAAGACAACAAAACAATTACACACACACACACACAGAGCAGATGGATGACGGCTGGACCACCTACTATGGTGGACGACGCCAGCGTGGTCACCGTTCACAGAGAGACTGGGGTCGGGTGGGGTCCTGGGGTTGGATGGACAGTGCACCTCCTTCCTCCTTCGGGAGGAGGAATCAGTTCCCCTATCCTAACCCTGTCCGGGTGGGACCTCAAACCTCAATAAAATATCCCTAACCCTAACCAGAATATTTCCACTGACCCTAACCTCGGTGACCTTTTTCCTAAACCTAACCTTTTCTTCTGGTGCAATACTTAAACATTTATTAAAAATCACGATCAAATTCATAGCTACAACTACATATTATAAACAAATGGCAATTCATGTAAGATTAAAAAAATAATTTAAAAACAGCACGCATAATTCATGTTGGAAATAACACTTTACATTTAGGGTAGGAAAACAGAGGGACTGACAAAAGACACATTTTTCTAATTACAAAAACATTACAACAATTATAATTGGTCTAAAAAATCACATTAAAATAATCAACAGGGATATTTTCTTTTTACAATACACCTTTCTTTAAAAACACAATTTTAAACGAATACGTAAAAAAAGGGGGCGGGTATAAATACAGCTGCACTGCAGCTTCCCCCTCCTTTCTGCTCTGACCACAGAAGAGGAAACACCTCTCTCACAGCGCAGCACAGTTGTTCGTCAGTGTGCCTGGCCTGAAGAAGACCCAACTGGGTCGAAACGTCGCTTTTGGGCGCACCATTCTTTTTCTTTTTCAGATATTTGTTTGCATTTCTGTTTACTTTCTTTCGTTAAAATAAAAAAATAAAAATACAAAAAAAATTACACAAAACTTAAAAACAACCAACAAAAAAAATAACAAAACATAAAAATACACAAAAAAACAACATAGACTAAGGCTTTTTCGATCTTCCATTTTTGGTTTACGCTCTGTTTCCCACTTTTCGGAAACCCTCCTTTAGTTGTTTGATTCTGTTTTTCTAATTTTTGTTTTTTAATTCCAAGTTTGTTTTTTATTTCATTAACAAAAACACAACAAAAATTACAGAAAAATAATAAAAAAAATAAATAAATAAAAACATCAGCAAAACATATAAATACACAATAACAACAAAGACAACAAAACAATTACACACACACACACACACACAGCAGATGGATGACGGCTGGACCACCTACTATGGCGGACGACGCCAGCGTGGTCACCGTTCACAAAGGGACTGGGGTCGGGTGGGGTCCTGGGGTTGGATGGACAGCGCACCTCCTTCCTCCTTCGGGAGGAGGAATCAGTTCCCCTATCCTAACCCTAACCCTATCCTATGACCTGGTTCAGTGCTGAGGTAATACCAATCCTCACTGTGCAGTTCTTAGAACAGGTTGACATTATTTGCAGATTACACCCTTTGTAGGTTTTGAAGCATTCTTTCAATAAAGCTTGTGAATTCCCTAAACATATCCCAACATCTTACACTGTAAATATTGTTTTTTAATATTTTCCAACGATACATTTGGATTGAAGTGTTACTTGTATTACTTCTTACAACCCTGCAGCATTGTAACTCACTGAATAATAGGTGCACTAAACTCAGTGACTATTATTGATAGTAGATGTTCCAGCTTTATTTGTATTAATACTTTTGCTGAATCACACCAACAGCTTCACATCTTTCTTATCTTATGTGTCCATTAGGAGCACTGCAACTCTCTGGGAGGCCATCTGGCTTCAGTCTCCAACCCAAGAGAATACAATTACCTCCAGCAGTTGACTCTAGCAGCTGGTCAGAGCGTTGCATGGCTGGGAGGTTTCTACCTGCAGGTCTCCAGAATGTTACATTATTAAAATCACATCAGATCCTCAGTCTGATCTTACAGTTACTTCTACCTTTGCTTAATTATGTAACAAAGAGAGTAGAGACTCACATCTGTTCTGTCTTCAGAACCAGTGGATGTGGATCAACCGCGAGGGTTTCTACTCCACCAACTGGTACATCACCTCAACCCCCAGTAGCTACCCCTGCATCTACCTACTCTCTTCCAGTAAGTCATATTAGTGCAAACCAGTTTCTTTTAGAAAGGGAATTTTAAGTTGAAAAATTTTAAGTCAAGTTTTAAAGTTTGAGAGCAGAACTTTGGTCACTTTTTTACATCATGGCTTAAACCCAAGACACTGATTGAATGCTATACCAAGGGCTGGTAAAACTCAGCAGGTTTAGGGTTTCATTAAGATAACTTAGGATTCAGTTTGGGATTTTTTTTTTTGGTCTTGAAGAAGGATCCCTTTTTAATAAAATCTTTCACCATGAGAACTATTGCTGTAAAACTAACCTTCAGGTTAGCTTTCCTAATTAGAGAACTAGTCAATGAAACTACCACCTCTGAACTAATCAATATCCAATATCATGGATAGTAGTGTTGAACAGTGTCTCTGTTTTCTTTAGCAGTATGAAGTCTGAACTGCTGAAACTGAACTTAGACCTATACAACAGGCTCCCTGCTGGTCTGAATGTTCTGTAGCTTTTCAGATTTAGCACAGAGGATTTAAACAGCTTGATCCAGAATGAAAGTTTCTCTTATCTGGAGCAGCAGTCACCTGCAACATTTCACACAATGACAAGATATTACATAAATTCAGGCTAAAATAAGTTGGCTTGATATTAGGAAGAACATAACTATTCTATGTTCAGATATTTTCTTGTGTCTTCATTCTCATTGGTCCTCCTATACCCTACCCATTTTTTACAGGCCCAGATCCAGACACAGTAACCATTTGCATAGAACAGCTTGACTTAGATTTTCAGTATTAGTTTACTTAGGATGGATCTCTCAAAAAAAAAACAAAAAAAAAACCTACAAGTGCTGAACCTGCTTTCTAGAGTTAAGCAAATTTATTCATGGTCAAATATCTTTTAAAACCTAATTTGTCTGAAGTTAGATAACTTGCATAACAAATACAGCGAATTATTATGTGCTGCTGATGGATGTGTTTTGAAGTAATTGCTTAATTTAAATTACAGGTGGCTGGAGGAATGCGCAGTGTACCACTACATATCGCTTCATTTGCTCCAAAAACCCATTTGGCTGTTAAGATAGAAGCTCCACATCTGCAGTTTTCAGATGGTCTAGCTGAGATATCTTCTTCTTTGCATGCTGATTAAACTTGTTGTAAATGCTACTGAATTGCTTTCATTGTTTATCTTTTAAATACTGGACTGAATGGTCATTGTTCTGCCAAACTGATGGTGATGATGAAATACCATGCATTGTATTGAATAAAAACATTTTTAAAAATGGAGCAGTGTTTCGACTACTTTTCTCAACCTGGTCATGCAAAACTTGTGGAAGTCCAACTGTAGAGTTACACGGTCCCCCCACAACAGGCTGAAGGAAGGCTGTAAAACATGGATGGTTAGAAAAACAAGTTCACTAAATCCCCTCCACTTGCCTGTTGAATGCACAGGAAGGTCTGATCAGACTTTGTTAACTCTTCTTCTGCAGAAATGGCTGAAACATCTTAATCTGAGGTGCACTACTGATAATGCTTTTATGGGTATTTTAGTCAACTACTGAAACTTAACAAACTCAATATGTTCATTATTTTATTCCTGAGATACATGAGTTGGCCCATTGCTTGCCTCTGACTCTCTGGTCCTAAGGGTCCAAATTATACTATGGGAAGTTTGAATGCTTCTCTGAAATGTGAGAGCAGACCTGCTTAAGTGCTTCAGTAATCCAACATCTTATAATCTTCCCTAGGTACATATGCAGTACCATACCATCCATACTCATTTTATTTATAAAGCACTTTAAACACCCACAGAACCAAAGTGCTGTACACAATCATAAGATACATCAATCATCAAACATCATCATCAATCATAAAACAATAAACAAAGTAGTATATAAAAGTAGTAATAAAATATTGACATAAAACACAGTATGACAAAGTCAACATCTCAGATTTTGTCAAAAGCCAAGAAAAACAGATGGGTCTTAAGAAGGGATTTAAAATCAGAGATTGAAGAGGCCTGTCTAATGCCCAAGGGAAGATGCTGCTACAGAAAAAGCACGGCCCCATCTGAGTTTACACTTTGTCTTTGGCACCCTCGGTAACAACTGCTCAACTGATCAAAGAGAACGGGACTGTAAGTTGGGATGTAGCAGCTCAGACAGGTGGAGCGGGGCAAGGCCATTAAGAGCTTTAAAAGCAAATAAAATTATTTTGAAAGGAATCCTAAAATATACTGGCAGCCAGTGCAGAGAGGCCAAGATAGGGGAAATATGTTCAAATTTTTTTGTACCTGTTGAGATGTGCAGCAGCGTTCTGTACCCTCTGAAGCTAGGAGATGCACAAATCACTGACTCCTTTATGGAGTGCATCACAGTAATTCAGCCAAGTGGTTACAAAGGCATGGATTACCTTTTCAAAATGCTGATTAGAAAGAATAGGCTTTACTTTCGCAAGCTGTCTCAAGTTGAAAAAGCTGGCTTAATGTGGGTCCTGCATCCATTTTAACCCCTAAATTTGTAATTATAGGCCTAATGTACTGAGATAAGGAGTCAACATCAGTCAGACAGTCTTCACTGGAACTACCAAAAATCACCACCTCTGTCTTTTTCTAATTAAGTTTTAAGAAATTTAGGGCCTTCCAGGCTTTCAAGTCTTCCAAGCATAAAAACAGAGACCAAAGAAAGGCGGAGTCGGTTTTCTTTAGCAAGATATAAATCTGAGTCGTCTGCATAACAATGAAAGAAATCCCATATTTCTTAAAAGTAGAGCCAAGAGGGATGAGGTACAACATGAAGAGGAGAGGGCCCAGAACTGAGCCCTGGCAGTTGGTTGTCAGTGTCTTTGGTCCTAAATATGAAAAGGTAGACATCAGTTCTTTACAATGTGGGCCAAAGAGCACAAAGAAGGGAAAACCCCAGGGCTCATCATAGACTCAGGCCAGAATTTCAACAACCACATGAAGTTTCCATAAGTTAGCTTCCTACTATCTAAAAAATATCATCAGAACAAAGGGTTTCCTGTCTAAACAGGAAACAGAAAAACTGCTTCCTGACTCTATTTCCACCAACCAAACAAGGTGATGCAGCATTTAATTTCTCTGCTCCTCCATTCTGGATTAAACTTCCTGAAAATCTGAGATCTTCAGAAACCTTTGACACATTCAAATCACGGCAGCAAACACGACTGTTTACAGCAGATTACTCATAAGGGTCAAAGGTTGTTTTATCTTTTTATTTCTACAATGTCTTACGTTTTTGTTATAAATTTGTTTTTATTATTTCTTTCTTTTCGTGTGATTCTTAAACAGTAAGTAAGCACTAAGTTACAGCAGCATCCCTGTCAGAATTACTAATAAAGAAACAGCAAGGAAATGTAGTTGGCTAAAATCAAATCTCAGATTAATCCCTTGTCTTAATCAACCTCAAGATGTAGAATTATCCACCCCCAAGACACTTAAACTGGCTCTGCTAAATATAAGATCACTATCAGCAAAAGGACTTAATGACTTAATTACTGAGCATAATTTTGATGTTATGTTTCTCACAGAAACATGGTTGGATGACAACAATGAAACGCCTGTACTCATTAAATCAATGCCTCCTAATTACAATTTTTTAAGTGAGAATAGAAAGAATAAGAGGGGCAGAGGAGTTGCTGCAATATTTCATGATTCACTAAACTGTAAAAAGGTTTCCCTGGGCAATTTTGACTCTTTTGAATATTTGGGAATTGAGGTAAAAGGCCACAAACAAACTCTGACACTGACTGTATACAAAACCCCAAAATATGGGGCAAGTTTTTTCAATGACTTTAGCAAGCTGTTATCGATGATATGCATTGATTATGATTGTTTAATAATTATGGGAGACTTGGACAACCCAATAGACCGAGAGGCAAAAAAGCTGAATGATGTACTTCAAAACTTTGGTTTGACTCAACATGTGAAACAGCCGACACATAATCAAGGACACACTCTGGATCTGATTATCAGCAAGGGTAGAAGTGTCTCCAAGGTCTCTGTTACTGATGTCGCTCTGTCTGATCATGTTTCTGTTGTTTTTGAAAGACAATCTCTGTTGACTCACATAGTAAAACAGATATGACAAAACGTTCTCTTACAGACAACACAGCTGAAACCTTTTATCAAATCTACTCCTCCACCTCACTTCCATGCTGTAAACCAGTTGATGAACTGATAGATAAATTTTCTTCTAAAATTTCAGACATCATTGATTTCATTGCAACTGTTAAAGTGAAAATTGTCTGGTGGGAAGAAATCTCCATGGATACATGCTCCACTTGTAAGAAGCGAAAGAAGCCTTTGTCGAAGGGCTGAACGTAAATGGCGTAAAACTCGACTTCACGTTTACTATGAAATATACACAGAAAGGCCGCGAAGCTATCACTCATCACTAAAACACGCAAGGGAAACGTTCTTTGTGGAAATCATAAACAAAAACAGCAACATCGCTCGTGCCCTGTTTGCCACAGTTGACAGGTTGACAAACCCTCCTGTAGTTTTACCCCCTGAACTCCACTCTACCAGAGCCTAAAATGAATTTGCCAACTTTTTCACAGAGAAAATGTAAAAATTAGAGGATTAATCTGCACATCCGCGCCACATCCAATAACGATGCTATGCCCAATCATAACAAATGCAGGGAAAATGGCTGAATTTCACCAACTCAACTGTGAAATCTTAGAAGAAATTTTGAAACAACTAAGCTCCTCCTCCTGCTGTCTTGATATCCTTCCTACAACCTTCCTCAAGAAACTTCTGCCTGTCATTGCATCTGACCTGATTCAAATAGTAAACTCTTCCCTCCCATCAGGTGTTTCCTCCAGGCTCTAAAAGCAGCAGTTATCACACCTCTGTTAAAAAGAACAATCTTGGATAAATCACTACTGCAGAGTTACAGGCCGATCTCTGACCTTCCATTCATCAGAAGAATTATTGAAAAGCTGCGTTTCAACAGTTAAACAGCTTCTTGACAACGACAAACCACTTTCACGTTTTTCAGTCCAGTTTCCATGGTTACCACAGCACTGAGACTGCCCTAGTCAAACTGTTCAATGATATCCACACAAATCCAGACTGTGGAAGAACCGCAGTGTTGGTTCTGTTGGACCTCAGAGCAGCATTTGACACTGTTGACCAGGAGGTATTATTGAAGCGACTGGAGAGCTGGGTCCGACTCTCTGGTGCGGTACTCAGTTGGTTTGAATCCTACCTAAAGAACAGGGATTTCTTTGTGTCAATAAGCAACTTCTCATTGGAGCGGACAGAAGTCACATGTGGAGTACCCCAAGGTTCAATCCTGGGACCCCTCCTATTTAATATCTACATGCTTCCATTAGCTCAGATTATAACAAGTAATAAGATTAGTTACCACAACTACGCTGATGATACACAGCTCTATATCACGATGTCACCAGGTGACTCCAAACCCACTGAACAGATGCTTAGAACAAATCAGTGAGTGGAGGTGCCAAAACTTTCTCCAGCTGAACAGAAACAAAACTGAAGTTAATATCTTTGGACCTAAATAGGAACGATCTAGAGTCAGCGCGCAGCTTCAGGTATTACAACTAGAAATTAGTGATCAGGCCCCAAATCTGGGTGTAGTGATGGACTCAGACCTGAACCTTCAGAGACACATAAAGACAATTACAAAGTCAGCCTTCTATCACCTGAAGAACATTTCCAGGATCAAAGGACTAATGTCTCAACAAGATCTAGAGAAACTCATCCATGTGTTTATATTTAGTCGCGCTGATTACTGCAACAGTGTCTTCACAGGTCTCCCTAAAGAGTCAACCAGACAGCTGCAGCTGATCCAGAACGCTGCTGCTGGCGTTCCCACTAAGACCAGGAAGATAGAGCACATCACCCCAGTTCTAAAGTCCTTCCACTGGCTCCCTGGAGCTCAGAGAATAGACTTTAAAATCCTTCTGCTAGTTTATAAATCACTGAACGGCTTAAAGACCTGTTGTCGTCGTATCAACCTTCCAGACCACTCAGGTCTTCTGGTTCTGGTCTGCTCTGCATTCCTAGAACCAAACATGGAGAAGCAGTTTTCAGTTTCTATGCTCCTCTAATCTGGAACAAACTTCCAGAAAACTGCAAAACAGCCAAAACACTGAGTTCCTTTAAATCACGGCTAAAAACCCACCTGTTTAGAGCTACCTTTGATCAGAACTATCATTGCTTGATGATTTTGATGCCTTGATATTTGCTTGATGACTTTGATTGTTTTCATGTGTATTTCCTTGATGATTTTGATGATTTTGATGATTTGCTGTATACATGATTGATGTTTTTATGATGTAAAGCACTTTGAACTGTCTTGCTGCTGAAATCTGCTCTACAAATAAACTTGACTTGACTTAAACATTTACTAATGTTATTTTAACATATTTTTATTGTGTCTTTTTTCTGTTCTTGAGTTTTTCTGTGAAACACTGAGGCTTCCTGTGATGCGTGATCCCCTGCAATTCCTGTTCGGTCCAGTAGATGGCAGTAGAGCAGTTCTGTTTTGTTCACAGTTTGTGCAAAGCTCACATGACAGGAAATGAAAAGTGTTATTTACTCTGAGCAGTATTTTCTACAACGCTGACTCTGAGTTCTTTGACTTGCTGTCAGAAGCTTTGAGACTTTTATTTTGTAGCGTCCACAGATAGGAAGTGATGTATTTAAATGTTGTTACTTTAACTTGATGACGATTTGTGTGTGCATCAAAGTCCAGACTGTTGGTTGGTGACGGGCTGAACTCAGCGTGTGGACGAACATGGAGGATCAGAAGAAGATTCTGTGTGTGGGTCTGGTTTGTCTGGACATCATCAGTGTGGTGGAGAAATACCCCGAGGAGGACACTGACAGCAGGTTAGTACCCAGAGCAGCTGATCATCCTGGAGCAGCTGATCACCAGACTGTTCTGCTGACTCTGGGTTGCCAGAGTCCTGCTGTCTGTGATCAACAACCAGGTTTTCTGTTGCATGAACCAGTTATTATTTTGCAGCTGTAGGAAGCCCTCAGGCTAAAAGAGTTTTAACTTTCATTGTGAAGGTGGAGCTGCTTTATCAGCTTTCCAAAGTCAAAGGTTTCCCTGTAAAACAGTAACAGGTCATAAACCCGAGGTTCTGAGCACAGCGCTGATCTTTGATCATCCGGGTTTTCACCTGCTGCAAAATGAAGGGAGAGCGACAGTGAGTCAGCTTCCCTCAGTCAGTCTGCAGCCTGGCAGCAGGTCTGCTGATCTCACTGGTTAACGATCCATAAAGCTGCACTCTGACTGCATCTGGACCTACAGAAGTTCTGTTTGGTCCATTCACTTTTGAATCTGGATTAGGATATTGGGGTCAGAATTATTCTAAGCCAGGAACCATACAGAACAACTCCGGTCATTTTTAGCAGAAGCCAGTCAGCCTCCAGTTTCACTAGTTTACTGGTTTCAGTGGCGATGGACTGACTGGTGTTCAGACAGATTGTAATTAAAATGAGTAATGATGATGACATCACTGTGTTCCTCAGGTGTGTGTCGCAGCGATGGCAGCGTGGAGGAAACGCTTCAAACTCATGCACGGTTCTGTCGCTGCTGGGAGCTCCGTGCGCCTTCATGGGCTCACTGGCTGCAGGTCCAGTGGCTGAGTGAGTATCAATCAGTACATCAAGTTCTGGACAGATTGGACCAATCAGAGCTCAGTCTGATCAATGTTGAAGTAGCTTCATGATGACTGCAGAACAGGTGATAATTATCCATCAATATCCAGCCTCCTGGATTGCTCCTTTACATGAACTGCTGTCCGTCTCACTCTCTGTGTGTCAGTGAGCGGTTTGCATGAGAACATTAGAATAGTAAAGAGAACATTACAGTGGCTAAATAAGTCAGCACGAGTCAGAGGAACAGCAAGGTTCTTTAGAACAGGTCAATCATTAGGAAGTTTCCTCCTGCTTGACCCACATGGTCCTGGGTCAGCTGCAGATTCAGGAAACCAGTCTTCTGAGGTTGTGCTGTACTGTTGTTGATGTTCTGTTGAGTATAGTCAAACAGTTGTGTTTCCACTTAGGACAGGTACCAAGTTGTCCACTCATGATGTCCTAAAAAGTTTCTCAGCCATCAAACAGTCATGTGATTAGACCTGCTGCAGCCTGACCTCTTCAAATTAGCAATATCCTGTCCAGGAGTGATGCAGGAAAAACTAGTCCCTGCATCTGTTCCTTCAGGGCTGGACGACTGCAACTCTTTACTATCAGGAAGTCAACATAACGGAGTTAAAAGCCTTCAGCTGATCCAGAACGCTGCAGCAGGAGCTCTGATAGAAACTAAAACCAGAGACCAGAGTTCTCCTATGTTAGCTTCCCTTCATCGACTCCCTGCTAAACCATATTATAATCTCAGATTCTCACATATAAAGCCCTGAATAATCAGATCCATCATCCATCAGAGACCTGACTGGTCCAGATGTTCCTACCAGAGGCCTGACTGGTCCAGATGTTCCTACCAGAGCCCTTTGCTCTCAGCCTGCAGGTTTCCTGGTGGTTCCTGGAGGTTCTGGGAGGAGACTGGGAGGCAGATCCTCCAGTCATCAGGCTCCTCTCCTGAGGAACCAGCTCCCAGTTTCAGTCCATGAGGCAGACTGCTTTCTAGACCAGGCTGAAAGCTTCCTCTCTGATGAAGATGATAGACTGGCTGAGGTCACCCTGAGCTGGTTCTGGAGCTACGCTACCAGAGGCTGCTGGAGGACAACCTGACCCTCTTTCCTCACTTTCTTCTTCTTCTGCTCTCCAACCTGCGTCATTGGCTGTTATTTCAGATGCTGTTGTTTATTCAGTTATTTTCTCTCCATAGAAGGTACACCTGGTCTGGCGTTCTGTTTGGCTGTGATACCTTCCTGGAGGGAGGGGGATTCAACTGATCTACTTCTGCTAATATAACATTCTTCTACAGATGACCCACCTGGCCCTGTCTCTGTATTTAACCCATCTCTCTCTCATAGAGTTAGTCACGGCAGAAGATCAGCCAGTAGCTTTGTCTATCTGCTCTCTTTCATCCTACAGCCTTATAAAGCAGCTCAGAGCTTCTTTGTTGAACGTGTTTCTCTCCTAGACGAAGCCACTAAAGGAGCTACTGCTGCTATTAACTTTTCACTTCTCTATAACATAGAAAGTACCCCTGGACCAGTGTTTCTGTCATCTCCAACCCCCAGTCAGTCGTGGCAGATCACCGCTGGTACTGAGCCTGGTTCTGGTTCTTCTGAAGGTTTCTTCCTGTGAAAAGGGAGTTTTCCTCTCCACTGTCGCCCCCTGCTGGTCCAGGAGGAGTGATGCTGTGGGTCAACGACTCAATGCTCTGTTGGCTTTCCTTAGATAGAAACTGTTTACTAATTTGAGTACTGAACTGAACTTGATGCATTGACTGATAACTAGGATCGATTGGAATAGATAGGTGACTGGATTGAAATGATTTTATGTTTTGTAAAGTGCCTCGAGACAACTTGCGTTACGAATCTGTAGAAATAAAGTGACACTGATCTGTTTCGGGTTGAGCTTGTCTCCTCTGTCCTTGGAGCAGCGTCTTCTTAAGACGTCCTCTGCCTGCAGCTCAGGTGAGGACAGAGGAGATGGAAACCTTTTCCTGTCTTGATTTTTATGTTGAAATGCTGAACAGATGTAAACAGTTTCCTGTCTGTAGCTTTATTTTGGAGGATTTTCAGAAGTTCGGTATCGACGTGTCTCTGGTATCTGAGCATGCTCAGTGCATATCTCCAGCTTCTGTGGTCATCAGCAACATCAGCACTGGAAGCAGAACCATCCTACATATGAACAGGTGTGTGTGTGTGTGTGTGTGTGTGTGTGTGTGTGTGTGTGTGTGTGTGTGTGTGTGTGT
This sequence comes from Anableps anableps, assembly GCA_014839685.1. Lineage (NCBI taxonomy): Eukaryota > Metazoa > Chordata > Actinopteri > Cyprinodontiformes > Anablepidae > Anableps > Anableps anableps. The sequence goes on from CM026069.1 coordinate 41,359, forward strand.
GTGTGTCACTAACTGCCTCTGTTGTTGCAGCTTCACCGTCATAGCAGATCAGTTGCGCCCCCTGCTGTTTGGTCCACTGTCAGAGCGTTTATTTTGAAGTAGACATTCATGTTTCCTGTCTGTCTGTCTGTCAGTTTCATCATGGCCGACTTCTTACAGCGTGCGATTGATGTGTCAGCAGTTGCCTGGCAGGTCAGAGGTCAAACTCCATGTGCTTGTTGTGTGGTTTGTCCATCCAGCGGATCTCGAACCGTCTTCCTCTATGATACGTAAGAGGGCCACCCCTGCCATACAGCGTTCACTGACCCCCTCGCCATGAGGCATTACCATGGAGACCACAGGACACCGTTCTGTCAGTCAGCTGATCAGACCATCAGATTGTGATGGTTCTGCCCCCTGGTGGATGTTATCAGTGAGTACCTGATGTTCCTGACCGTTAACCAGAACTGAACTTCGAGCAGTCATGGAAAATAGTACTCTCCCCCCCAGCTATCAGAGACACCTTGATTCTTTTCCCGATCATCTGTTGCTGTTCTGTCATTGTGTTTGGATCATGGTCCCGCTGACGACCCAGTTGGACAGATGGACTCACCTCAGACACCAGAATACTTTGGTCTACAGGAGAGATCATGGTCCACTCACTCACATCATCGTCTCTCTACCACCATGCTTGACCATTGCTATGAGGTGTTTGTGCTGACCTTTAACCTGCTAACTGAGACCTGTAGAGTCTGAAGTGGAGCTCTGGGCTTTCTGGTCATTTCTTTGAGCTTCACGCTCTGACCTCTGACCTTGGGCTGAATCTACTGGGGCGTCACTGATGAGATGTTTTCCTCTCTGGAGAATGATGGACTTCAGATGGTTTGGAGATGACTTTACCTCGTGCTGCTCTAAGATTCTTGCTGATGTCTTTGCATCTTACATTAGGTTAACAAACACCTTTATGCTCCAGGGCACTAGCCCTAACCCTAACTTCTGCGTTCCAAGAGATCCTCACCCAGTGATCTGCTAGGATCAGGTGATCGATGCTCCTGATCAGCAGAGGTTTGCTGGACTTAAAGGAGGTTTTTTTCCATGACTGTATCCTCACTAAAAAAAAAATGAGGAAATGGGAGGGATTCAGTTCCTGATTGGTCTCCATGGTAACTGAGCATTTCAACCTCATACTTCCTGAATTAGTAGGTCTCACCAGATCTTCACCTGTCTGTGGTGCAGACCACTAGTGATGAGGTGTTCAGTGAACACTGCTCAACTTGTTGAAGGGAATCATGAAGGTCTGATCTGGTTTAATCCACTGCAGAACTCAGCTTTAGTTTCGGTGATCCAGCATCATTTCCTCCTCAGGAGGACGCTACAGAATCCTGGTTCCACTGGTGCAGAACTGGCCCACCATCAGCAGGTGGATGTGAGGAGATGTTTGAACTAGAATTGCAGCAGAGAAGCTACTTCTGTCCAAAAACCCATCAAGGACAGATACAGGAAGAACAAGGATGGACAGCAGCAGTTCTTCTCTCTGATGCATCCTCCTTCTGATTGTTTGGGACATCTGGAGAACAAACACTGAGAGCTACCATGAGGCCTGTGTGGAGCCAACAGCAAAGCATCCTGATCCAGTCCATGTTTGGGGCTTCTTCTCCTCTATGGGAGTGGGCTTCCTCCCAGTTCTGCCCAGGAGCACCACCATGGATGAACGGTAGAACCAACACGTCCTCCAAGAACAGCTTAGTGATGATCTGTGGACTAGCATGATGCAGCACCGGGTCACAGCCATGATGGCTGACGGGCTCAATGGTCAGAATCTCCCCAGATCTGAACCCCACTGAGAACCAATCATCAGGCCTCAAAAACAGAAGCCAACAAACCAGGATTAACTCCAAACACGAAGACTAAAATGTTTCTAATTTCAATGTCAGTTTAAACAGAGATTTGAGTCACTGGTTCTGATCTGGATCAGGAGAACCAGGAATACTGGGCTCATGGATCTAAAATTATCTGGTTAAACTTAAAAAAAAAAAAAAAAACAGAAGCAAAAACTGCCTGAACACCAAAACTGGATTAAAAACTGTTTATTTAAAGGTTAAAAAAAAAAAAAAAAAAAAAAAAAAAAAAATCTCCCATTTGTCCAAATTTTCCATCTGTTTTAAGGAATCCATCAGTTCAGGACCTTCTTTAGAACCCGGTTAATGGACTTCATCTCTCCTTAAATGCCAATATCTGCAGTTTGAGCCCTGCTGAGCATCTGCAGTGGTTTGGGTTTAATTCGATAATTGATGCATCATGATCTTTATTAATCATTAATTTATTAAGCTGATCAGAAAATAAAAATGATTAATAATGAACATAAAACAGTAAGAACTCCAGACTGGAACCTGAGAATCTACCTGTCCAGGTGCTTCTGAGGCCATACAGAACATCCTGAATATACAATACAGGCCAATATAAACTCTGCAGGATCTGAGAAATGGTGACAAGAACAGGAAGACCAGAATATTTCATTCTTCACAAGAACTCAAGTTGAGAACTCCTGGGAAGTCCTTGTAGGTCCTTCCTGCTGCAGCAGCAGTCAGTGTAGGAACCACACATCCTCAGATCTGTCAGACACCAGATCATCAGAAAGTTCTGCCAGAACCCAACTGGGTCTGCAGTGGAGAGACAACTTGTTTCTGTGTTCCTGCAGAGCATCTGTTGACCTCAGCAGTCAGATCCATCAAATGATGCTTTAAGGTTCAGATTTTTAAATATAAAACAATTTTTAATCACTTTTCCCTGTTTCGTCTCCAATTGAGCGAAATGAACTGCATTTTATTCAGATGGATCGATTTTTAATGATTAAAAACACAAATCTATGAAGTTTAATTTGAACATTTGTGATTTTTATCTGAAGTTTTTCCAGAACATGAAACTTATCCTCCTCAGTGAAGGTCCTCAGGTCAAACAGGAAGCTCCTGAAAACGTTCATCTGTGAAATTCATAGAGGAATCTGATCCGATTGCCAGAATATTCCTTCAATTAGAAAACAATCCGGACCAGAACAACAGGTCCAAATTTCAGACCTGGGGATGTTTGACCTGAAGGACAGAGGACTAAATGAGGTTCTGGACTTTATCCATCCTTGGTCCTGAAGAACACTCTAAGCTTTGGTTTCTGTTTGTCAGGGATCTTCCTGACGTAACGGAGGAGGATTTTTCCAGAATCAATCTTGATCAGTTCAAGTGGATTCACTGGGAGGTGAGAACAGTACCAATAACCAGAACGGAACCAGTGATCCTGACATAAACCGTAGACCCAAACATGAACATCTCATCTCAACCTGACCAGCCTGGAAATTAATCTGATTAAAACAATAATTCCAGACTAATGAGGTCTGATCAACCAGAACCGCTGCGCTGCAACAAACTCAGATAGACTTTATGAACTTTTAAATTGTTTTTCTTTTTTTTGAGCTGTTCTGGAGACACTGATCCATATTTACCAGATTTACTCATGCTGAACAGCCATGGCTTCTCTTGACGCCGGTTTTACTGGGTATAATATATATTTCCAATGCTGTGGTGTTTCAGGCCCGTAATGCTGGCGAGCAGGTGAAGATGATCCAGCAGGTCGAGATGTTTAACACCAAACTTCCTGAACATCAGAGGATCACCATCTCTGTGGAGATTGAGAAGACCAGAGAGCCACTGTATGAGCTCTTCCCCTATGGAGATGTGGTATGGAACATCTCCATTGTACTGTCCAGGTTCTATCTGCACACATGGTTCAGAAGAATCCAGTCAGACCTGTCAATCAATAGGTTCTGGTTATTTTTCAGGTATTTGTCAGCAAAGATGTTGCTCGTCACTTCGGCTTCAATTCGCCTGAAGCTGCTCTGAAAGGACTGTATCGTCGAGTTAAAAAGGGGTGAGTTAACAGTGTTCACAGGAACCACATAAAAACAGTTCTGGTTCTGACCCGCCTGTCTCTTAGGGCTGTCCTGATCTGTGCTTGGGCAGAAAAAGGAGCAGATGCTTTGGGTCCAGATGGTTTGCTCCTTCATTCAGATGCTTTCCCTCCTGAAACCCTGGTGGACACTCTCGGAGCAGGAGACACGTTCAACGCCGGCGTCCTCTACACTCTGTCCAACGGTAAAACATCTGCTTACCTGGGCTCTTCTGGGCAGGTTCTACCAGACGGGTCAGTACGACCCAGCATGTTGAACAGAACTTTCTGGGGTTAGCGTGGTTACTGGTCTGCTTCTGATCCGTTCCAGGTGTCAATGTCGTTTCTGTCTGCAGGAGGAAGTCTGCAGGAAGCGCTGACCTTTGGCTGCAGGATTGCTGGCAGGAAGTGTGGTTTCCATGGTTACGATGGCATCAGAGAGAAGTGATGACAGAGCAGGACCATCTGGTTCCGGCTTCAGGAACCTTCCTCTGGGAATGGTGGATGAAATCCACAATTTAGCGATTCAGAAGACTGATGACGTAAAAATCTATGAACTGAAATAAATTCTAGAGCTGAGAAATAACTGATCAATAACTAATCATCTTTAAACAGAAGCACTCTGAGGAGTCTTAGAAATGAAGTTTTTTTTAACTTGAATAATGAATTTTTATTAATAAACTGAAGTGCAGAAAGTCTTTGGATCGTTGTTCACTTCCTTCTGAGTCTCAGAGATGGACCTCTCAGATTGACTGATGTCCATCAGAACCTCTCCACAGACAGCTGCAGGATCTGGGATCTATGAGATGGTGCTGCTGCTGTCTGGATTGCCATGGTTATGGTGCTGCGTGAACTCAGAGTTAAACACTGTTTAGATTTTCATTATAACTGAAGCAGCTCTGAATATGACTCAAATACAGTCAGATCCAATAAATCAGAATATTATAGAAAAGTTGTTTTTTTTTTTCAAACATTTTTTTTGCTTTCAGCCAATTAAAAACAGAACATTTAAGATCAGAATACTACATCACAGCAATGAAAATCATTTTAATACAGATGTGGAATTAATGAAAGTATGTTAAACACCTGCTAATGTTGCATCCACAGGGTTGAGTGCTGTGTTTGATGGTCTTCTCTCACCTTCCTCCTCTGTAGGGTGTGATTGACAGGTGCAGCGTCCAGATGGTGTTCATCAGCCCTCATTAAGGAGCAATATTTAAAGGTGTGGATTTCCTGAGACAGATGCCAGATGGTTAACTACCACTCATGGTAACTGGCGAGTGCTTAGTGGTCTCATAGAGAATTTCTTCAGTGTACTTGCCTTTTGTGGCCTCCCTTCTTCGTAGACCTTGCCTCCCAGAAGGAGTTTCCCAGTTCTGCTAAGTTTCAGCTTCCATACTGATTCTTCTGTTCTGTGGATCCTTCTCAGCGTCAACTTTTTGGCCTCCTTGCTGCCTCTGCAAGACACCCACCTGTGACAGAAAGCTCACCTGCCTGTCCACCCTCCAATGTTCCATACCCACCTGTTCTGGAAACAGAGCAAGTATCGGTCTTTCAAACCATGTCCTCCTGTAAGCAGCCAATCTCTGTCTGTGGATGCACCTACACTTGCCAGGATCATCCTCCTCTTCACTCTTCACCACAGTAAGCGGTTCTGACTTGATCTTTGCAATAATACGTTCACTCAAACAACCGTTAACGATTTACCTTTCTTCCAGTGAGATTCCAGTCCTGACCCGGTGTTTCCCTCTTCTGGAAGACAACCTCCATTTCATTGTTTGTTTCAATAAAACTTACCATTGATCCTCGCTGTCTGTAATTGTTGCCTGCACTGGAGTCATCCTGTGAAATCATGACTGCTTAAAGGTTGGAAGGATTTTATCCAGATCAACCTATTGTTTCTGTCAATATTTATGAAAACTGAACAAATTAATGAGCCACAACAGAACAAAGCAATAAAAGTACAAAAATCTCTATAATCACTTTGTCTTCTTCCAAGAAATCAGACTTAAGAACTTTGGAGGTGATGGGTTTTATCTTCAGCTGCCCTTTAACTTATTTATATATATATATATTTATATATATATATATATATATATATATATATATATATATATATATATATATATATATATATATATATATATATCGGGGTCCTGGTGATGATCCCACTCCTTAACCTTCCTGGGGCTGTTCGGCCCAGTGGTATGGCAGTTTCTGAGCCAGACTTTCTGAGTCCGTGCCACTGATGCTTGCCTAACAGGCTGGGTCTTCATTTGGTATGTAAGACCTCTTATGTTCTACTGGAAGAGCTAAGCCACCTGACTTGTCAGATCTGTCAGCTATAGAGGTCCTTTGACTCCATATGATGACACACTGGTTATACTGGTGTACAGCTGGTCTATAGTCCTATATCATAGTTATATGATGTGATATATGTATAAAGGTTACACCACTGCAATTGGTTCAGGCTAATCTGTAGGCTGTGTTCTCCACCTCACTGGTTCTGGTTCTAGGCCAACCCTGGAGCTTCAACAGAACACCAGAGACCAGAGTGGAACTGGGTCACAGTGAGAGCCCAGCTGAAAAATTAATCATCCACAGTGAAAGTTTTATCTGTTTAATACTATTTAGTACAGTTTAATGACATTAAAACATGAAGAGGACTGTTGCCATGGTTACTGTACAGATAAACAGGAAGTCCATTCTGGTAATATAAAAATGACTAAATGGAGCTATCACAGGTTGGCTTCAGTTCACTGGAAGGGTGGGGCCTAAGTGAAAACCGTATTGCCATGGTTACAACAACCCCATGGTGATTTCGGGGTGGGTTATATTTCCACAATACCACAGTGTTACACACTTTTTATTTGTACATATTTCAACAGCCGATTGAAAACTAATTTACTTTTTAGCTGATCAGACCTGGATCTGATCTGGACCTAGTCTGGATCAGGTCCAGATTGGCTGTAGATCTGATCAAACCTAGACCTGATCCAGATTTGATCGAAGTTTCTGAATTTTAGCTGAAGGGTTTAGGGTGATGACTGTGCTGTTTGAGAATAATTCAAAGGGAGTTTCAGGAAAGCACGTCTGTAACCTGTAAACTTCTCAGTTCCTCCAGAAGGATCCTTCAGGTTGTTGCTCTGATCTGATCATCAGTAAAATCAGAGGAAACATCATGTCTCATCTGTGTTTTTAGTCTAAAGAAAACTTCTTCAGTGTCGGACCCAGATCAGAAAGTAATGTTCTGGTATTTTTTAATCAAAGACCCTACAGCTGCTTCTGGTCGGAGGTTGATTCTCCAAGGCGCCTTGTGATCACTTTCAAACCTGATCTGTTCAAAAGCATCAACAAAACCCCCCGAGGCTGAAGTCAAGTATCATGTCTTGGCTCCACCTATTGCAGCAGGACAGGTTAGCCTCATCATAACCCTGCAGCTCTCAGCTACGATGCACAAACACATGATGCTTTCACATGATCACATCATGTGACTGTATATTAATGTACCTGCTCAGCAGCCTGACTGACGTGTCTCACAGCCATTGAGTTTGGCCTCTTTGACTCAAACTCTTAAGACCTCTGAACTATGACGTCATGAAGTCGACCTTCTGACTATGGATGATGATTAAATTGTTTTATTTAAACATGATTTTATTTGTTAGAAAAAGTGTGTAAACCTGGAGTCAAGGATGTTCAGTCGGATGTTAAGGGTTAGGGTTAGTTGAGTCTTTTTTACAACTTAAATATGACTCAAGTCGCCATCTCAAACTCTAGTCTGAGTCAGAAACTCAAGTCGCCATCTCTGCCTGCAAACAGTTTAGCTCCTCCCTTCAATAATGTCCAGTTCTGCTAAAAGATTAAAAGGAAGTTCAGGTTAGTGGATAAATTAAATCATTTTACTCTGGAAGGTGTCAGTGTCGTGATGTTACCATGGTAACTCAGAAAGCAGGTTTTTTCATCGTGTCAGTAAAACTTGCAGCTGCTCCGGTTGGATTGTCTCATCATACTTTCCTCAAGGTGTCAATATTTACATCATGTATAGATATTTATATCAGATCAGCTGTCAACTAGAAGATTATGACCACTGGCAGTTACAGTCCCTCAGATTGGACATTTTTACTATCTATGGTTCTAAGATTTAATCCCATAGTCAAGTCCAGCTTCAAACTTCCTCTGGTGGTTGATACAGACTAACTGAGCTGATTATGTCACCATACACTCACACAGAACCAGCAGAACCAGTATGGTGACACCAGCTACAATGGTTACCTTTGGTTATCACTCTGTGATGCCCTCCAGTGGTGGCTCCAAGGTATTTTGGGAGTAAAATGGTGAAGAGGTGGTCATAATGTTCTGGCTGCCTGATTCATTTCTGCATGTATTTGCTTAGACAGTGGTGCTGGTGCTGTTACTGGTGGTTGGCTCAATGTCACTGCTCCCTGCAATCATTTCCCTCAGACCTTTGCTGAAGTGAAGGTTGGCTCCGATCACGATGAAACCCTGCAGATCAGTACAGCATGATGACTTGTTACTGTTGTAACACCTGCAAGCCTGGTTTATTATTCAGCATTCCTCTATGCACCTTCCCTGGGTCAGTAGACCCTTGACTTTGTTTTGCTGCACATTGTATCTTGAGTCAATTATTAAAAAATTTATCATATTTTATCTAATTGGCTGCAAACTGTCTTAAAAATGCTGTACAACAAACATCCATAAATCAGTGTGGCCAACTATAAAACTGCAAACATGAGAGATGAACACGCACATTGTGATACTCCACCACCTCCTCAATGAAATCTATCCCATCGGCCAGCGGGATCCGGACTCCCCTTTTGGTCCAGTCTAAACCCCGAGCCAGAACAGAACCAATCAGAGCAATGTTACAACTCAGAGGTTCTGGTTTCAAAGAAGTGGGTCCTTACTGTTGATGAGAGGAACCACAGACATCTGCAGCATGGTCTTCAGAGGAGCTTGCAGAGGAATCAACTGCAGATAGACAGACTGTCAGTGCAGTGCTGTGGGTCCACCAGGAGATATTAAAACCAGGAAGTAAAGACACACTTACAGCCAGAGACTCCAGAGCTGACTGGTTGGAGAAGATCTTAAACCTGGAAGACAACAAAGATGCTACTGATGAATCGCTACTGTGGAAGGTTTCTTCTGACAGTCCATCATCCATAAAATACAGTCTATACAACACGGAGGACACATCTAAGTTTCTTCATCATCATCTGTCAGTTCCCTCCAATGTTCAACAGCAGAGAGATAAAGAACCGAGTCACTGTTTACGAAAGCAGATTTCTTCTCTGGTTTCAAAGCTGCTGGTTTTCCTCCTGATATTTGAAGGACATCAGATAAAGTTTTAGGTTTAAATTCATTAGTTTAAAACACCAAGTTCCACTGAGTCTACCAGCCTGGACGCTAATCTGATGCTCCAGAGCTTCTGTGAAACTCCAGGGTGAACAGGTTCATGTTGGGTTACTGAGGGTTAGGGGCAGGGCTCTTATCTGGTTTTGCCCACCAGATGTCAAAGTTGCTTTGACGTGTAAATTTAATGAAAATTAGGAACAATATGGATGTTTATAGAAACAGAAGCCATGTTGGCTGGGCTGATCTCAGCAATGCTACTAAAGCTCAGAGGAAGAGTTTGAGTTTAGAACCAAATCTGAAGATTTTACAAACGGTGAAAAGTTTTAAAGACAGTTGGGCTGGTTCGCAGAAATTAAAACTGAAATATGAGACCTTCACAAATTTATGTTATGTATATATGAACCAAGCATAGATTCAGAGTTTCAGATGAGAACAGGTGTAGGTTCAATCTGAGTCTAGACCCAGGTGTGAATTCAGTTTGAGTCCAGAACCAGGAAGGGTTTGGGGTTTAAATCCAGAACCAGGATTGTGTTTCAAGGATGAAAGGGAAACTTTACCTGCGTAGATCAGCGTGTACAGCCAGACGTTTTCCTCTCATAGAAACCTTTGCATTAAACTTAGCTTCCTGCAAGAAGAGAACAGTTGTCTTTAAACTAGTAGCAGTTAAATTCCAGTTCAGCCCAGTCCAATAAACTGGGAGTTCTACTGGACTGAAACCGGTCAGACTCAGGGATCTCTAACAAATAACAGACTGGTCTGGTTTCTGTCCAGTTAAACATTCAGGAAGGGTGTAGTTGTGTGTGTTTTGTACCATTGTCATACTGCTGAGCTGGACTGGAGGCTGGCCTGGAGGCAGAATCATCACCTTGACAATAGCTGTCATGACAACGGTTGCTCCGGATGTTTTGATGGAGGTTTTTGGGGGTGAGTTGACAGCAAGCTGCAGGGAGAGTGGTGCATCCACCAGAGCTGGGTTCTGACAGAACAACATCAAGAACATTAGGAACTAATAAGTACTACAAAGTCTTGATTCTAATTGTGTTGTGGTTCTGGTTTCTGGTTCTGCTGACCAACATTATGATGGTTCCAAAATATGTCGTCCTCAGCAACACCTCCAGGTCTTTGGGCATCTGCAGAAAAATCAGACAGAAGTTCAGTCTGAGTCTTTGACTGATTGATTGCAAGTCTTCGTTCTGCTCAGGGTTGTTGGGATGATTCACTGAAACTAAAGCAGCTCATGTGCTGCATGTGTTCAACACTAAGCTGGGTTTTGGGACCAATGAATACTTTGTTCATGGATCAGGCCCTGCTGCTGTACTCTAGCTCTGATTATATTGTGTTAGTTCAAAGTTTAAGAAAAAAAAACTGGACCTAAAGTAAGTGTAAGATGGTCACAGAAGAAAGAAGAGGCCTTCTCCTTCAACACTTCCAAACATTTCTGTTCAGTGTTTTTCTAGTAGTTCTCTCATGATAACCTTTGACCTGACTATGCTGGGATGTCCACTCAGGATGACCGCCCCTAACCCCTCAGAGGTCATTGCTGAGGTTAGTTCCAGCTTGGCACTGGGCTCACACTGAGGGGGACGTTGGAAACATGGATGTTAGTAGCTGATGTCTGACAGTAGGTTTCTTTGTTTTCATGAAGATTAACTCAGAGATTAACTTACTGAAATATCAGGAGGTCCTGGACTCAATGCTCAGCTGGGTTTCCTTAGAAACTTTTTAAACTACTTGGAATAATTAACTGACCTAAATGCACTGGTAGATAACTACTATCAATTGGAATGTATTTATGATTGAATTGAAAAGTTTTTTCTTTATGAAGTGCCTCAAGATGACATTTGTTGTGAATCGGCGCTATACAAATAAACTGAACTGAATTAAAATTGAACAATCTGGCCTCAGATTTGAATCTTTTTGGCTCTAAAGGAGCTTTATTTTCTATCTTAATCATAAATCCATCATCAGGTTCTGGATGAATTGGGTCCAATGATCAATCTGTTCTAGTTCACCTTCTCATTGACGATGTGCATCTGAAAGATCCCAGCAGAGTAGTAGGAGAACATCCCGCTGTCAAAGAAGAACTCAGACAGAGCTAGATAGACCATCCGATCGTACTCCCTGATGACCGGTTCAACAGCGTAGTTTACCAGAGGGAGGTTCTGATTGGACAGGTCAAAGAACATCCCCTACAGAACAAACACTTTGTTGGTACCAGTTCACATCAGATTCTGCCAGAACATCTTGGTGAGTCCTACCCTGAAATTCATGTCGAGGCTCTGGGACGTCACCACAGGATCACTGATCAGAGAATAATCGATTCCAATGTACTGATCCACCTCTGTCCTCACAGGGATCGTCTCCAACATGGAGTTCACATGAACCAGAGCAGCATGGTTCAGAGCTGGGCAGATCTGGTGGGTGCACACATGAATTATATTCATAAATCACCAAATCAGAAACCAGATTACCTGGACAGACTGAAACAACCAAGCTAAGCCAGTACTGACAGACTGCCTGGTGCTGCTTCAACATGTCAGAGCCTTTCTAAGAGAAAGGCTCTGACATGTGGATCTATCCACTATTCATATAGTGGATAGATCCACTATATGAACTGCAGCAGGAACACACACAGCCAGAATCTGATCCAGACCCAGGTCTTGTCCAGAAAAGAGTGACCCCACCTGTTGGTTGAGGAAGAAGCGCATTCCAGTAGTCAGAAATCGGGCCAGGAAGTCATAAACTCTCCTGAAAACAGAAGATCCTGATTAGGTCACATGACAGCCTGGCAGCTACTTCCTGTTATTGATCAGTGATTGTTGATTGGCTGATTGGTTCTGGTTCAGGTGGTCAGTAAGCAGGTCTCTTTCTGGTTATTACCCAAGCGTCCCACTGAACTCCGCCCTCATTTTCTTGATTTTGGCATCACAGCTGATGTTGTTGATCTTCAGTCGTCCTTCATTGTCTCTGATCAGGTTCACAGCTGTGTTGATGTTCACACCTTCAGCTGATGCGTTGATATTTCCGGTGTCATAGCTGGAAAAACAACCAGTTTGGGATCTTTGGACCTCACCAGCAGAAAATGTTTTCTTATGTGATCAAACTGATGGAAATGTTTCATAAAAATCATCATACATCTCCCTGGACAGATTTCCTTCTCTGCAGAGCTGCTGAGACCTTTAAATGCAGCTAAAAGCCTTCATCTGATCCAAAATGCTGCACCAAAGGTTCTGATGAAAATGTACCTGACTGTGTTTCCATAGTTACTCTTTAATTCATTCTCAGTTTTAATTCTTTTTACTGCTAGTTATTATAATGTTCATTTTGATGAGATTGTGTCCCTAATCTTTCTGGGAAAACTGCTCTTTAGCCATTGATTGATTGATTGATTGATTGATTTAAAGCTCATCATGTGGACTAACCTATCAGATAAGAGAGAAACAGATTTTCTAAAAAGGAGGAGACATCCTTCCTGTAAAACCGGACATTTGCTGATTAATTGTTAGGTATGAAATTAAAAACTAATTTAATAATTAGGGCTAGAAGCATCATGTTTATCAACTCACAAGAACCAGTAGAGGATCCGCCGCTGGAAGCTCAGAGAGATGGAGGAGTTTTGCACATCGAACAACAGACCAACATCAGGGATGAATCGTAGATCAGCATGACTCAGATTCAGTTCTGTAATCTTCACGCTGAGCAGAGGAAGAAAAGGGTTTTATCAAAGATCTCAGGTCCAGTGTGATGGTACCACTTTCAGCATGAAGCCTTACTCAGTGATGGTGTACTGGAACCGTCCGTCTTTCCCCTTCATCTCTGGCATGCTGATGTTACTGAGCTCCTCTTCTACAAACTTCTGAGTCTCAAACTTTACTAAAAATACACAAAACACACACCATTACACACTGTTACACACTCTTTAATATTGTCACACAACTGTTTTGAGTCAGTTGAGCGTTCTGAGTTATCAGCAATATTAGCTTCTTCCAAACCTTCGACTTGCATGTTGGACCCAATCAGAATTCAATTTCAATTCGGTTTATTTATATAGCACCAATTCACAACAAATGTCATCTCGAGGCACTTTACAAGAAAAAAAAAATCATTGCAATCATCCATACATTCCAGTTGAACCTAGTTATCAAACAGTTCAGAAGCTCAAATAATTATTCAAAGGAGTTCAAAAAGTTTCTAAGGAAACCCAGAGAGCATTGAGTTGTTGACTTGCAGCGTTCACTCCTCCTGACCAGCAGGGGGCGACAGCATGGCGTTGTGTCGTTGACTTTACAGCAGTCCATCATACCGAGCATGCATGAAGTGACAGTGGAGAGGAAAACTCCCCTTTAACAGGAAGAAACCGCCAGCAGAACCAGAACCAGGCTCAGTACCAGTGGCCATCTGCTACGACCAACTGGGGGTTGGAGAAGACAGAGCAGAGACACGAGAAGAAACAGAAGAACTGATCCAGGGGTACTTTCTATGTTCATGAAAGTAAAAAGTTAATAACAAGAGAGGGAGAACGATTAGTTGATGGCAGCATTATCTCAGCTGAAGCGCTCCTCCAGGAAGGCATCACAGCCAAACAGAACGCCAGACCAGGTGTACCTTCTATGGAGAGAAAATAACTGAATAAACAACAACATCTGAAATAACAGCCAATGACGCAGGTTGGAGAGCAGAAGAAGAAGAAAGTGAGGAAAGAGGGTCAGGTTGTCCTCCAGCAGCCTCTGGTAGCGTAGCTCCAGAACCAGCTCAGGGTGACCTCAGCCAGTCCATCATCTTCATCAGAGAGGAAGCTTTCAGCCTGGTCTAGAAAGCAGACGGGGCGTCTGCCTCACGGACTGGAACTGGGAGCTGGTTCCTCAGGAGAGGAGCCTGAGGACTGGAGGATCTGCCTCCCAGTCTCCTTCTCAGAACCTCCAGGAACCAGGAGGAAACCTGCAGGCTGAGAGCAAAGGGCTCTGGTAGGAACATCTGGACCAGTCAGGGCTCTAGTAGGAACATCTGGACCAGTCAGGCCTCTGGCAGGAACATCTGGATCAGTCAGGGCTCTGATAGAAACATCAGGACCAGTCAGGGCTCTGGTAGGAACATCTGGACCAGTCAGGTCTCTGATGGATGATGGAGCTGATTATTCAGGGCTTTATATGTGAGAATCTGAGATTATAATCTGGTTTAGCAGGGAGCCGATGAAGGGAAGCTAACATAGGAGAACTCTGGTCTCTGGTTTTAGTTTCTATCAGAGCTCCTGCTGCAGCGTTCTGGATCAGCTGAAGGCTTTTAACTCCGTCCTGTTGACTTCCTGATAGTAAAGAGTTGCAGTCGTCCAGCCCTGAAGGAACAGATGCAGGGACTAGTTTTTCTGCATCACTCCTGGACAGAATATTTCTAATTTAGGCAACATCCTCATGATTCTTGGGTCTTTGTGGTTGTTGTTCTGAGTTTATTTATGGTTCATAGTTTTTGCATTATTATATTTTTGTGGTAGTTGTTTTTCAATAAGTTATTCTGGTGTCTCACTTCCTGAACAGTTTCTCTCGATTGTTTCTGTTAGTGTGTTAATTTATTTCTTTTTATTATTCTAGTTAAAGTCTTTTCATATTCTCTCTGTTTCTTTTACTCCTTGCTCATCAAGTTTTGTCATGCTGGTTCATGTCTAGTTTAGCCCTGATTATTTGTTTTTCCGTTTTGGATTATTCTTGTCAAGTTCTTGTGTCAGTGTTTTTGGTTTTCTTACTACCCAGCCTCATTAGTTTCATTTTGTGCTATTTAGATTTGCTGTTCATTCCTTTGTCCAGTAAGTTTTGCTATGTCATGGTTTTCTTAGTGGAATGCTTCTTGTGTATTTGTGTTTATTTTCTTAGATTATTTTCAGGCCTGTTTCTTCTTTTGGCTCCAGTTTCTCAGTTAAGTTACTTTATCCCAGCAATCAAGCCCATTGAATCCACCTGTGTTTCCCCATCTTAGTTATGCCACTCACCTGTTTCACCAGCTATTTAAGTTCCTGGCTTTTCTTTGTTTTATTTTGGTTAGTTCAGGTCACTTCCTTAGTCATGTAAAGCCTGTTTAAGTTTTTACTTTTTGAGAAAATAAATAAATAAATCAAATTTCTCACATCAGCGATTGTCTGTGCTTTGGATCTCCAACACCCACTGTGACAAATATTCTGGCGATGAAAGAAGGAAATTCTAGAAACTTATTTAATATGGGACTTAAATGACATATGCTGGTCAAAAATAATACAGAGGTTCTTTACTTTATTATCTGAGGCCAGTTTAATACCATCCAGATCAAGTGATTGACTAAGCAGAGTTTCTTTCAGAGGTTCTGGTCCAAAAACAACTTCTGTCTTGTAAAAAATTTAAAAGAAAATTTAGTGCCATCCAGGTTTTAATGTCCTCAAGACATGCCTGTAATCTACCTAACTGGTTGGATTCATCAGGATTTATGGATAGCTATAGCTGAGTATCAGCATAACAGTGAAAATTTATCCCATGCTGTCTGATGGTTTTTCCCAATTAGAACTATCTATCTATCTATTAGTTTTTCTTATTTTTTCTTAAGTAAAAGTTTAATTCCAGCTAACTTAAAAGCCTGTGGAACGTGTCGATTTACTAGGGACAGATTAATCATATCTAAACTGGAGGCAGTAATCAAAGGGAACACCTCTTTAAATCTGGTTGGGACGGGTCCAACATACAAGTCGAAGGTTTTGAAAGAAGTTAATATTTTTGAAAACTCAGAAAGCTCAACTGACTCAAAACCGTCCAAACACATATCAGGTTCTAGAGTTACATTCAGTGCTGCCTCACTTGCTGAGGATGAAGTCATCACGTTTGGGAGGATGCCAACTATTTTATTTCTAATAGAATCAATTTTATTTAAGAAGAATCCCATAAAGTCATTACTGCTGAGAGCTGAGGGGATTGATGGCTCAACAGAGCTATGACTCTGTAAGTTTGGCAACTGTACTAAAAAGAAACCTGGGATTATTCCTATTCTCCTCTATTAATGATGAAAAATACAATGTTCTAGCTTTGTGAAGGGTCTTTTTGTACAGCAGTAGACTATTTTTCCAAGTTAAGTAGGACTCCTCTAGATGTGTAGAACACCATTTTCTCTCAAATTTCCTAGTGTTCTGCTTCAAAATATGCAGCTCTGAATTAAACCAAGGAGCCAACCTCCTATGGATAATTACCTTCTTTTTTAAAGGGGGCTACATTGTCTAATGTCATACGCAACGAGGAAGTAACTCTATGAAGAAGAAGATCAATTTGAGAAGGGCTAAAGAGTAAACTACTGCCTTCTACTGTGTTTATCTGAGATTCTGAGGAAATTAAAGAATCTGTTCCATTTTTAAACATTTTTACAGCATTCTCTGATAAAGCTCTTCTATAATGAAGTATTCTCTCAAGTTTGGAGTACTCGGTTAAAATAAACTCAAAGGTTATTAAAATATGGTCAGACAGCACAGGGTTTTGGGGAAGTACTGTTATTTCTTCACACTCAATGCCATATGTCAGCATAAGGTCTAAAGTATGACAACACGAGTGGGTGGGTCTGTGGATTCTTTGAGCAAAGCCAATTGAGTCCAAGATGGCATTAAAGGCTACATTTAGGTTATCACCTTCAGCGTCAACATGAATGTTAAAATAAATTAATGTTAAAATTTCCCACTATAATGATATCAGAATTTAACACAAAATCAAATTTAAATAAATCTATCTTAGAAATGATCTAAAAATTGAGAGTAAGGGCCTGGTGAACTATACAAAACAACAAACAAAAGTGGTTTTACTGCATTGCTACTAGGATGAGAAAAGAACTGTAGCTATTAATAGGCGTAGGATTAATTAATAAATCTGAATGAAAAATGGTTGCGACTCCACCTTGGCCTGTACTTTGAGGAACGTGTACATTTAAATAATTAGAAGGGGTTGACTCATTTATACTAACACAATCCTCTTGCTGCAGCCAGGTTTCTGTGAGACAGAACAAATCAATCTGATTATCACAAATCAAGTCATTGACTAGCAAAGTCCTTGAAGAGAGATCTCATGTTCAATAAACCACATTTAATTGTTTTGTTTTTCTGTTAGTCATATTTATCTTTAAAAGATTTTCACAATTTGTTCTTTTTAGGTTAGTCTTTGATCCATTTGATTTTGGCTGTGGGTAAAGGTTAGAGTTAGACACAGGATGAATCCAATGCTGTCGGAACTCTGTATTAAATTTCAATCCGCTGTTGGATCATTTATTTACTGTTTGTGGTCCTGCCCTTATATTCAATAGTTCTGGGGTATAATAGTTCAACCATTTGATATAATTTTTAACTGTAATTTGTATCTGAGCACAAGGACTTGCTTGTTGGGACTGACTGAGGAGCTTCCTGCTGACCTTCACAACAACAGCCTTTTACACATCCTACTTCACTGTGCTTGGAAATGCATTCTGGCTGCATGGATCAGCAATAAAGCCCCAACCCTCAGTGAAAGCAGACTGACTGGTATCATTCCATGTGAAGCATTCTCTACAGCACTGAAGGATAAACCGTTTTTTATTTTATGGTACTTGGGTAGCTAAAGAATGGATCCCAGGGGGCACTTCATCCCGCAGAATGAGATCAGGACTTATAGACCTGGCCTGGGATAAACATGCAGAGTTATAGCATGATATTGAGTTGATCTCAAACTTCAATATATATGATGCTGTCCATTCCTAGTCTCCCTGAACTATTACTTCTATTTTTTTTTTTTTTTTTTTTTTTTCATGGTTTTTCTCTTGTCTATGCTACTATCAGATTATTCACTCTGTTGTGTGTATGTCTGTAGGTATGTGTATGGATGTATAATTTTTTTTCTAATTTAATTTTATTTGCTGGATTTTGTATATCGATGCTGGTGCTGTATGTTGTCTCCATCATATCTGCTTTGCAAAAAAAGTTGAATAAATATGTTTGCAATTTTAAAATAAATCTGATCTGTCCCACAGATTTGAGTTTGTTCATCTGATGAATCTTTTTCTAAATCGAATCTAAATTTCCTATCTTCCATTTATCAATAAAATTATTTTTAAAAGCTGTTTCAACAGTTAAACAGCTTCTTAACAATGACAAACCACTTTGATGTCTTTCAGTCCAGTTTCTGTGCTCACCACAGCACTGAGACTGCCCTAGTCAAAGTGTTTAATGATAGCCACACAAATACAGACTGTGGAAGAACCACAGTGTTGGTTCTGTTGGACCTCAGCGCAGCATTTAACTCTGTTGACCAGGATATATTGTTAAAGTGACTGGAGAGCTGGGTCGGACTCTCTGGTACGGTACTCAGTTGGTTCGAATCCTGCCTAAAGAACAGGGATTTCTTAGTGTCAATAGGCAACTCCTCATCGGAGAAGACAGAAATCACATGTGGAGTACCCCAAGGTTCAATCCTGGGACCCCTCCTATTCAATATCTACATGCTCCCACTAGCTCAGATTATAACAAGTAATAAGATCAGTTACCACAATTACGCAGATGATACACAGCTCTACATTACGATGTCACCAGGTGATGCCGAACCCATCCGAGAACTAAACAGATGCTTAGAACAAATCAGTGCATGGAGGTGCCAAAACTTTCTCCAGCTGAACAAAAATAAAACTGAAGTTTATTATATTGGACCTAAATAGGAACGATCTAGAGTCAGCGTGCAGCTTCAGTTATTCCAGCTAGAAACTAGTGATCAGGCCCGAAGAACGTTACACATACACATACACATATTTGTGTATTGATGTTTTTTAATGATGGCACTTGATAACATGTAATGTTTGTTACTGGTCTCACAACTGATGTGTTTATGATGTTTATATGGTTTCATGACATGAAGCATTTTGAAGTGCCTTGTTGCTGAAATGTGCTATACAAATAAACTTGACATGACTTCCCCCTTCAGGGTTCCAGTGGAGAACCACAGGGTTCTGGCTTGGACTGGTTCTCTTTATTTATTTATTTATTTATATATATAGTTCCAATTGGTAAAATCATCAGAAAGCATGGGATAAATTTCCGCTGTTATGCTGATGATACTCAGCTATATCTTTCCATAAATCCTGATGAATCCAACCCGTTAGGTAGATTACAGGCATGAAGACATTAAAACCTGGACGACACCAAATTTTCTTCTTTTAAATTGTGACAAGACAGAAATTGTTGTTTTTGGTCCAGAACCTCTGAAAGAGACTCTGCTTTGTCAATCACTTGATCTGGATGGCATTAAATTGGCCTCAGATAATAAAGTGAAGAACCTCGGTGTTATTTTTGACCAGCATATGTCATTTCAGTCCCATATTAAACAAGTTTCTAGAATTTCCTTCTTTCATCTCTGGAATATTGATGAAATTAGAAATATTCTGTCCAGGAGTGATGCTGAAAAACTCGTCCCTGCATCTGTTCCTTCAGGGCTGGACGACTGCAACTCTTTACCATCAGGACGTCCCCAGGACGGAGCTAAAAGCCTTCAGCTGGTCCAGAACGCTGCAGCAGGAGCTCTGATAGAAACTAAAACCAGAGACCAGAGTTCTCCTATGTTAGCTTCCCTTCATCGACTCCCTGCTAAACCAGATTATAATCTCAGATTCTCACATATAAAGCCCTGAATAATCAGATCCATCATCCATCAGAGACCTGACTGGTCCAGATGTTCCTCCCAGAGCCCTGACTGGTCCAGATGTTCCTACCAGAGCCCTGACTGGTCCAGAAGTTCCTGCCAGAGGCCCTGACTGATCCAGATGTTCCTGCCAGAGGCCTGACTGGTCCAGATGTTCCTACTAGAGCCCTGACTGGTCCAGATGTTCCTACCAGAGCACTTCGCTCTCAGCCTGCAGGTTTCCTCCTGGTTCCTGGAGGTTCTGAGAAGGAGACTGGGAGGCAGATCCTCCAGTCCTCAGGCTCCTCTCCTGAGGAACCAGCTCCCAGTTTCAGTCCATGAGGCAGACTGCTTTCTAGACCAGGCTGAAAGCTTCCTCTCTGATGAAGATGATGGACTGGCTGAGGTCACCCTGAGCTGGTTCTGGAGCTACGCTACCAGAGGCTGCTGGAGGACAACCTGACCCTCTTTCCTCACTTTCTTCTTCTTCTGCTCTCCAACCTGCGTCATTGGCTGTTATTTCAGATGCTGTTGTTTATTCAGTTATTTTCTCTCCATAGAAGGTACACCTGGTCTGGCGTTCTGTTTGGCTGTGATACCTTCCTGGAGGGAGGGGGATTCAACTGATCTACTTCTGCTAATATAACATTCTTCTACAGATGACCCACCTGGCCCTGTCTCTGTATTTAACCCATCTCTCTCTCATAGAGTTAGTCACGGCAGAAGATCAGCCAGTAGCTTTGTCTATCTGCTCTCTTTCATCCTACAGCCTTATAAAGAAGCTCAGAGCTTCTTTGTTGAATGTGTTTCTCTCCTAGACGAAGCCACTAAAGGAGCTACTGCTGCTATTAACTTTTCACTTCTCTATAACATAGAAAGTACCCCTGGACCAGTGTTTCTGTCTTCTCCAACCCCCAGTCAGTCGTGGCAGATCACCGCTGGTACTGAGCCTGGTTCTGGTTCTTCTGAAGGTTTCTTCCTGTGAAAAGGGAGTTTTCCTCTCCACTGTCGCCCCCTGCTGGTCCAGGAGGAGTGATGCTGTGGGTCAACGACTCAATGCTCTGTTGGCTTTCCTTAGATAGAAACTGTTTACTAATTTGAGTACTGAACTGAACTTGATGCATTGACTGATAACTAGGATCGATTGGAATGAATGTTTGACTGAATTATTTCCCCTTTTCTGATCTCACATTTAACGCTTTCTTTGTTTAAAAAAATCAAATGTATAAAAATATAAAATTTAAAGAAAGACAGAAGTCGTACTATAACATATCAGCTCTGAACTCTTTTACTCTGTCTTCTGCAGCTGAAGGTCTGAATACTCACACATCTCCAGGCCTCTATCAGTGATCCGGATTTTACAGCCAGCAGGTTCAGCAGCCGCCATGGGGGACGCCAAAGACAACAGGAAGAGGAGGGCCAGGAGAAGGGAAGTCATCCTGACCTGGAGCTGAAAGAAAAACAAAAATGGATGATCTCATCTTTCACTGCTTCAAGAGGTTTGGTTCTGGTTTTGTTTTGATGTCTGGTTCAGGTTCTGGGTCCAGCTCTGGCCAAAGTCCTGCTGTTTTGTTGATGAACCAAAGAGCAGATGGTCTTCAGGAGTGTTGCAGTGCTAACATGCCACGCAGGGGAGATCAGGAGGTCTGGTCTTTAGCCTGCTGACTCTTTTTAAAGATGGTGTTAGAGCGGATCACTTGGTGCCGGTAATTCTTGGCTGTGGTGCAGACTCCTAACAAGCTGCTGAACCTGAACCAAGTGATGAAAGAAAATACAGAACAGATTCAATTATAGAAAGTAATAAAAGATCAGCAACGTTTCCCCTCTCAGCTGATTTCATCTGTGGAGGAAATGCAGTCGGTGTGGTTTTGCTGACCTCATCAAAATTTTCTCTGGATATCAGCTTCTGGTTCATGACATCACCAGGTACATCTAACATTGGGTCCTTTACTGGTGTCCACAAGTGCTGGACTGGACATCTGTCTATGATCTTTGCTTCTGGTGACATTTAGTCTTCAGCAGGAATCGTCTCATCATGGAATAGAATCGTCCAACACCTGGCCAGGTGAGGCTGCAGCCGAATGATGAGTACCATGTCGTCCAGCAGAGGAGCTCCTGCAGTCATGGGTCTCCAGGGTACATAAGAGGACAGAACGTCGTTCTAAGGAGAACATCTGTGGAGAACGTGTCTCTGAGGAGAACCACTGGAGGAACTTGCTTGGTACTGTAGAACCTATATAATGCTGGTTGTGTGCAGCTTTTGATGCTAACGTTCTAATGTTCTGCTCATCAGACGGTCGTTCTGTGAAACAGCTTCAGTCGGAGCTGCAGGAAACAGCCTGCCTGAGTTTAACCGTAGGCTTGGTCCTGCAGGTTTTCAGCTTTCTGCTGATGGAGTCAGAGGTTTGACTCCGTCTGGTTAACCTGGTTGGTGTTGAAGTTGTCAGACGGAACCTGAAGCTAAGGTTCAGGTAAATATTTAACTGCCTTTCTCCTGGTTAGAAACATTAAAGATTGGAGGGTGGATGTGATGATTTCATCTCAAACCTTCACAGAGGAGTTTAATCTGCAGATCCTGGCACTAAAACCAGAGGGACGGAGTTTAATCGGGAGTCCCAGCGGCTGTTCCTGTCTCACTCTGTCCTCAGATGGAGACACAGAAAGCAGGTCAGGGGACAGACTGGGGTTTGAGGTTGTTGTGAAACTGAGGTTACTACAGTTCATATTGAGCTCTTGTTGAAATGGACGTCACATGGAGAGATGTTTTCAGCTTTCTGTTCACACAGCAGGACCATCAGTCTGCAGACACAGACAGGCGAGCTGAAGCTACATCAGCTGACTGGACTCAGCGGTTCTGTGACATTTCCATCAATGATCAGACAGAAATAAACAGACGAGTCCAAAAAAGCAAGAGGAAAACAGGAAGCCTGTGAGTCACAGCTCAGGGTTCATCCCACCCACATACTTTTTACCCAATGAACTGTAACACAGTTTCAACCACACACTGATCCTGCAGACCAAACCCAGGGCACATTTAGCCCAGCTGCAGATGTTAAAGGCACAGAGGTCCTTTAATCAGAGACTCTCAGCCTGTAATCAGAGCAGTTTATTAAAGAGCCAGTCAGGATCCAGCTGCTGCAACCACATGACCGCAGACAGTCATTAACCCTGAAAACTACAAACTGATGCTGAGCTCTGACCTTTGACCTGATCCAAACCCAAACTGAACTTCCATGGTTAACTCTTCAGAACCAGAACATCAAGGTCCAGTTTAAAGTACTGGAGGAAAGGCTGCAGATAATCTCAGTCAGACTGAAAACATGAAGATCTGCAGGCCAGAGGAGGTTGTCCAGAACAAACCTGAAAAACTTGGATCTCTGAAGAACCAGAACCAGTTCTGTGAAACACTCACCTCCTCATGGTTACAGCCTGTTAATCTGTCTCTGGGTCCATCTGTCTGCTGCTGAACTGAAACTCACCATTCGGCTGCAGGAGGAGGAGTTCTGACCCAGCTGTTCTGGTTGGTTCTGACTCTTTCTCTGGTTGGTTGCCTCTGCTCTGCTGCTTCAGTTGATTCTGAGCGCCTGATTCTCTGTGCAGAGTTTTATCCCCAGGGACTGACTCCTCCTCCTCCTCCTCCTCCTCCTCCTCCTCTGAAGGCTTCTCTTTCTGCATCCTGGACAAAGCTCAGTCGAAGCTGCTGCTTTGTTTTATTTCCCTTGTTGGATGAATAAAACTTTTTAATATTCAAATTTTATTGCTTCAGCAAAACTTCACACTGAAGATCTGGAAACACCCAACCTTCAACGGGAGAACCTCTCTTCAGAGGAGAACAAAACACAACCTTCAGAAAATTATTTATACATGAAATCGTCACAACTATTGCTCCCCCTGTTGTTGGTACTGTGTACAGCACCTTTCATCCACAGGACAGCACCTCTTGTTCTGTGACAAAGATCTTTGACCATCCAGAAGTCTGGACCTCTCCAAGTCTAGATGTTGAGAGCTTCATGGAAGAAGGTTAATGACTGTGTTGTTGTGTTATTTATTTCAAACGGGACAATGAAGATTACAGACTACACCAGATTTAGCCATGAAGGCTGGTTTTCATCTGGAGTCCCTCAGGGTTCCATCAGTAAGTATAAGTATAAATATAATGCAGGCAAGTTGACAAGATTCCTCCATCTAAAAACATCTCTGGTTTTAAGTTATTGGAAAATGATTTAAAAGACCCCGACATTCTGATGCTTTCTGATATTTTATTCCTGTCATGAGACTGGATTTACCAGATTCAAAGATGGGTGTAATTATTGCTGACTTCCAAGCACTGGGAAAGGTGCCACTAGCAACTGAAGAAATGATCAGCTAACAAATGAAGGTGCCAGAGATTCTTTCAGAGTTTTGAGCATATCAGAGCCCATCTCCTAACTTTTTTCTTCCAGTTCAAGTTCTAAAGATTTGGGTTAAATTTGTGCCTGTTCGTTTTTTGAGTTGTTCCCATACAACGTAAGAATTACCTCTGGCCTTTCCAATAATAATAATAATAAAGTTAATTTTAGCCTTTCTCAATGCTTTCACTACTTTCATGATGCCATGTATTGTAACAAGGTTACCAGGGCCCACAGCATCATACATCCTACAAATACTCATCCTTTGTGACGGCAGGACAGAGGATTATGTTTTCTGTCCACCAGTTGGTCTACGGTCTAATGGTTGTCATGGAGACTTGATGTGATCTGTGGAGATGCTTTACCTGCCTCACCACCGAGGAACCTGGCTGCTTGGTCAGCTCTCCAGCTAATAAGATCTCTGTGGAAAGTACCGTTACGGTCAGGCCAATACACAGAAGGTGATCAGAACCTGGCATAAACTAGAACATCTGAATATTAAATAATATCAGCCTCTAGACCACACCAGAACCGACCCAAACTGGACCTAAAAAACATCAGCAAGAGCAGAACC
Source organism: Anableps anableps (assembly GCA_014839685.1). Taxonomy (NCBI): domain Eukaryota; kingdom Metazoa; phylum Chordata; class Actinopteri; order Cyprinodontiformes; family Anablepidae; genus Anableps; species Anableps anableps. The sequence goes on from CM026069.1 coordinate 66,237, forward strand.
AGATGGAAAAGCCAATCCTGAGAGAAAACTGATGCAGAACTCAATCAGTAATGATCAGTTAAGAATCATCTATAAATCAATCAGACCCTGATAAGTTCTGTCTCCTTCTGGTGTGATAATTGATTAATTACTCCAGCTGTAGATAGGCCAGGATCTCAGGTGGCTACTGGTCCAGTCAGTCAGGATCTGTTTATGAAGGTGCCAGCAACATCTCCAGAACCCTCCTGCTGGCTGGAAGAGACAGAACCGGGTCCAACAGGTTGGGTTTTCTTGTCACACACATTCAAAGCACTGAACCAGGCCAGTTGTCCACATTATGGTAACATTTTATTTCCAAATAACACATAAAAAATGTTTGCTGGGTTAAATTGATTTATTCTAGTAAAGATAAGACCCCCATATCTTTTTTGCTTTCAGCTAACAAAATAAAATTATGTGGAATCTGTTGAAAAGAAAAACATGTCAGTGATTCTTTTCCTTTGAGTTTCAGTAAAAAGAGTGAACCAACAGCAAACATCAGAACCCTCAGCAGGATTTGGGTTTGTGAGATCAGAACATTTATCTCCACACACATCCGCTCAGTCTGGAAGTCCAGAACCTCTGGGTTCCACCATCTCCGCTCCGCAGCAGCAGGGGGCGCTAAACAACGACCTTGCCACACAAACCGGAAACACGTGCTTCGGCTTCCGTCTTCCGTAAACACGTGTAAGTGTGGAGGTTAGGAGAGAGCACCAAAATCCTTTCAGAACCAGCTAGAGCCCTTCACAACCGGTTGGACCGCGAATGTTAGATCATGTTGGAGCAGCTGGGTCTGATCGGAACCATCCGGGACGAGGATCTGAGTCCAGAGGAACCGAGCACTGAATCCGAACCGGAGGTAAGTCAATCCAGAACCAGGACCAGAAACACGCATTAAACCTGCTGGTGCACTGGAGCTGCTATTGGGTTGACTGGAAGCTCTCTGGTTCTGAGTAAATGGACCCGACCATCAATTCAATTCAAAAATACTTTATTTATCTCAAAGGGAAATTAAATATTGATGTAACTCATTTAGTCCAGGAGTTATTAGATGGTGATGGCTGTGGGCAGGAAAGATCTCCTGTAGCAGTCCATTTTACAACCAGTCTGAAGAAGCCTCTGACTGAAGAGACTGTTTTCCAATGACAGTCTCATGAAGAGGGTGTCCAGGGTTGTCCATAATTTCTTCATTTTATGCAAAATCCTTCTTTGCATCATGATCTCCAGAGGTTCCACAGTCGTCCCCAGAACAGAACCAGAACCAGCCTTCTTTATCAGGTTGTTGAGCCTTTTTAGGTCCCTGGCTCTGATGCTGCTGCCCCAACAGATGATGGCAGAGGAGATGACGCTCTCAACAACAGACTTATAGAAGACATGCAACATCTGCTGCAAACCTTGAAGGATCTGAGCTTCCTCCAGAAGTCCAGTCTGCTCCGTCCCTTCTTGGAGACGCTTCACTGTTGAGTCTCCAGTCCAGTCTGTTGTCTAGATGAACACAGAGGTATTTATGTTCCTCAACCACCTCCACTTCTTCTCCCATGATGGAAATAGGGTTTGATTTGACCCTGTTTCTCCTGAAATCTACAATCATCTCCTTAGTTTTGTTCACATTCAAGATGAGATGATTGTTTCCACACCAGGCCACAGAGCGGTCCACCAGCTCTCTGTGCTCAGCTTCTTGTCCATCTCTGATCCACCCGACAGCTGCAGAGTCATCTGAGTATTTCTGGAGGTGACAGGAGTCTGACTTGTGCTGGACGTCTGAAGGGTACAGAGGGGAAAGGAATGGTGAGAGTACAGTCCCCTGTGGTGCTCCTGTGCTGCTGCCCACCTGGTTAGACACAGACCTAAGACCAGCTGAATGTTCTGAAACAGACTCCAACAGAACCGTGAGCTTGATCCAAGCAGGTGAGCTTGATGAGGCAGTGAAGAATTCAAGTGGTTCGGTTCTGGTGAAAGTAGGTTCTGGTGTAGATAAAGTCAAAAATTTAACTGGACCTGGAGGTTCAGATGTGTTCAGGAACTGAGCCTCCAGCAGATGGGCAGCGGTTGCTATGGAAACATACAGTCATATTCAATAAATCATAATTCTGATGAGGCTGGTCCAATTAAAAAAAGTTTAAACAATTTAAATCCCAGATTTCTGGATTAAAATGTTCTGATTGGTCCGACAAAATATTGTGATGTTCTGATTGGCTGCAGGCAGAAAATCATGATGAACAGAAATCAAGGCTGAATTATTCTGGTTTCACTGAATAAAGGAAGTTTCTAATATTTATTAAATATGATCGGAGACTCGATCACACTGGAGCGGAACCGGCTGGCCTGGTCCAGACCTGTTTGTGGAGATGATGATGATGATGATCTGTAGGAGGAGCCGATCGTCCTGAACCGTAAGAAGAAGTTTGGAGGTCAAAGGTCGACAGACTTCAACTGTGACTTTGAGTTTGGAGAGAGGGACGGTCTGAACCTGGATGATGATTGGGCCATGAGCGACGTCTTAAAGCAGCTCAAGAAGAAGGTAGAACCTGCAGCAGAACCCTCTGCCTCCTGCTTTACAAAATGTTCTGACCTGGTTCTGTTTTCACAGAGAACCGTGACAACCTTGGACCAGAAAATAGAAAAGATCAGGAAGAAGAGGAAAGCTGAGGTGAGTCTTCCCGGGTCCACTTCCTGTTTCAGTCTACTTCCTGTGTGAGTTGTAGTTTTTTGTCTTTAGGAGAAATTGTCTCAAAGTTCTGAAGCTGAAGGTTCCTCAGAGATAAAGGAGGAGGAGGAAGAGGATGGTGATGAAGAGGAGGAGTTTGGATCAAGCGATGAAGAGGTTCTGACAAAATCAGGTATGACCACTGCCCTTCTGAAGGTTCTGGTGCTGCTGAATCGGGCCTTCAGCCACAAATTCAGTTACAGGAACCTTCAGAACAAAGTCCTACATGATGAGATCCAGAGAACCGAACCGGGTTTTCATGTGCAGAACCAGAATCCAGTTGTCATTGTAAGTGGAACCGGGTCAGAAACCGGGTCGGATTAATAATAAAAAAACAGATGCACCAATGTGGCAGTTTGGGCCAATAAGAACATTTCTCTTCGTATCCTTTCAGTACCATGAAACATGGACCAGAACCGCTGACGTCGGTTCTCTGCTTCAGTTAAACACCCACAATCCTTTGCTGCATCACCATCACTGTCACATGACGTCGTTGATATCAGCCCGGTTTCAGTTCTTGGACCAATTCTATCGAGCATCTCTAAAAATAAGAGATCCTTTGTTTTTATTCACGGTCGGAACCAAAAGTTCTGTTTGTGTTCCTGAAAGGGTTCTGCTGGTTCTGGTAAACTGGGCTCTAAAGTAGAGAATGCAGAAGAAACTGGATTCTGGTTTTGATCTAAATTAGCTGTGCTTTATGGGCCAAGCTCTCAGGGCTCCTGGAGGTTCTGGAGGTACCCTGTACTGGGAGGACTGGGTCTGAACTCAGTATCTGGTTGGCCTTTTATTTTTCTAATCTGCTTCCTGTTTCCTGTCAGACACACTGAGGGAGAAAGAACGGCGAGGGAAGAAGAAGACGGTGGAGGAGGAACAGGTGAGGAAGGTGAGCAGCGGGGGTCCTGATGAAGGGGTTACCATGGTGACAGCCGTCTCTGTGTTCAGGCTCCAGAGCGGTTTTCTGAGGATGCGTCGGAGTACAACGATCAGCTGACGTTCGAAGAAATGAACCTGTCCAGACCCATCCTCAAGGTGAGACCAAGAACCTGTAGAACCCGGCTGGTTCTGGTTCTGGATGGTTCTCTGACGGATCCTCCAGCTGTTCTCACCTCCTCTCCGGTTCTGTTCCTGCAGGCCATCACAGCTCTGGGCTTTAAAGAACCGACACCGATCCAGAAGGCCTGTGTTCCAGTGGGTCTGCTGGGCCGAGACCTGTGTGCCTGTGCTGCGACTGGAACTGGTACTGGGACCAGTTTCTGCTTCATTCATCCCAGCAGGACAGATTTAAAACTAATTATTTTTTCTAAATGTAAATGATTTTAACGAGTTCAGAAAACGGCGAGTTATCAATATTCGCTTCTTCCAAACATCCAACCTGCATGTTGGACCCGATCAGAACCAGAATATTTAAAGAGGTCTCCCTTTGATTACTGCCCCCATTTTAGATCTGATTGACCTGTCCTGAGTAATCAGATCAGAACCACTGGGTCTGTAGTAATTGGATCAGAACCAGAGGCTCCTGAGAAATGAATGTATGGATGGAGTGATGGATGGTTGGATGGTTTCCTGTCAGAACTTAGCAGAACCTTTGAACTGGTTCTCTTTACTGGTACCAAACCAGAACCAGTGAAGCTCATTGCTGGTTTCTGTCCTCAGGGAAGACTGCCGCCTTCATGCTGCCGGTGTTGGAGCGTTTGGTTTATAAACCCAGGACATCCCAGGTGACCCGGGTCCTGGTTCTGGTTCCTACCAGAGAGCTGGGGATCCAGGTCCACTCAGTGGCCCGTCAGTTGGCCCAGTTCACCTCCATCACCACCTGCTTGGCTGTTGGTATGGGCCAACCCGGTTCAAGTCATTCTGGACTCAGCCTGGTTCTGGTCTCAGTAACCGGTGTTCTTGCTGTCTGCAGGCGGTTTGGACCTGAAGTCACAGGAGGCGGCTCTGAGGGCGGGTCCGGATGTTCTGATAGCGACACCGGGCCGACTGATCGACCACCTTCACAACACGCCAAGCTTCGAGCTGAGCCACATCGAGATCCTGATCCTGGACGAGGCCGACAGGTGTGGGCGCCGCGACCGTCCGACCGGGCTGGGAGAACCCGTCCGAGTCCTATAAATACTAACGGCCCGGTTCCGTGTGTAGCCGCTAACGGCCCGGTTCCGTCTGTAGCCGCTAACGGTCCCGCTCTTTCTCTAACCGCTGACAGTCCGGTTCTGTGTGGTTCTGACAGGATGCTGGACGAGTACTTTGAAGAACAGATGAAGGAGATCATCAGGCTGTGCTCCTACAACCGCCAGACCATGCTGTTCTCAGCTACCATGAGCGAGGAGGTGCGCCGCAGTCATGTGACCTGTCTGTGGGTCATGTGACCCAGCTCATGCTACCTGTTTCTGCAGGTGAAGGACCTGGCGGCGGTGTCCTTGAAGCAGCCAATCAGGATCTTCGTGAACAGCAACACGGACGTGGCTCCGTTCCTCCGGCAGGAGTTCGTTCGGATCCGACCGCACAGAGAAGGAGACCGAGAGGCTGTGGTGGCAGGTAGGACCTGGAGGACCGCCGGTTCTGCTGAGGTTCTGTTGTCTACCTGTCCGGACCTTGACGGTTCTTCTTCATGTTCTGTTCCCAGCTCTGCTGACCCGGACCTTCCAGGACCACGTCATGGTGTTCACCCAGACCCGGAAGCAGGCCCACAGGCTGCACATCCTGCTGGGCCTGTTGGGGCTGAAGGTGGGAGAGCTGCACGGAGAACTGAGCCAGAACCAGAGGCTGGAGAACCTCAGGTATGCTCTCTGTGACTTTTTAATGGGTTCAGATGTTCTGGTCCTGCTCATCCGTCTTGGTTCTCCGGGTTTTGCAGGAGGTTTAAAGATGAACAGATCGATATTTTGGTGGCAACGGACGTTGCGGCCCGAGGCCTGGACATCGACGGAGTGAAAACGGTGAGAGTTCTGGTTTAGGAGGTTCTGTGATCCAATCCTGAGCGGTACCAAGATCCTGTCGGAGTGGTGAAGATCACTTTCTAAGTCTTCAGACCTGTTCCTACCTGTTCCTCAGGTGATCAACTTCACCATGCCATCCACCACCAAACACTACGTCCACCGGGTCGGTCGGACCGCCCGGGCCGGACGTTCTGGACGCTCCGTGTCTCTGGTCGGAGAATCGGAGAGGAAGATGCTGAAAGAGGTGGTGAAGTCGGCCAAAAACAGCGTGAAGGCTCGCGTCCTGCCAACAGGTGAGCACATCAGATGTTCTGATTCTCCAGCTGAGCTGGGTCAGAACCGGACTTAAACTGGGGTGTTTTTCCCCCTCCAGAGGTCATCCTGAAGTTCAGAGATCTGATCACCAAACTGGAGAAAGATGTTGAAGCAGTGATGAAGATGGAGAGAGAGGAGAGAGAAATGGCTGCGTCTGAGGCTAAGGTACACCTGAACAGAACCTGACCAGAACCTGAGCTCCTGAAAGCCTCCCACCTGGATCAGCAGCAGAACCAGCCATGTTAAACCAGAGAGTAGTGCTGATGTGGGTTCTGGTTGTTTCTGACGGTTAATCAGGACTGAAGTCCGACCCAGAGGTTCCACTGAAACTTGGTTCTAGTGAATAAGTCGGAAACCCACAGAACCAGAGGTCCGGATGGAGACAGCAGGGTCAGGCTTTAAGGAGTTCTGGTTCTGCTTGAGAAACTGTCTGTAGAACCAGCTTTGAGCCGATCCGCTGCTGAAACTAATACTGGTACTAATAAACCTGATGATGATGATGAAGGGCCGAGTTCACGTGCACACCACAGGAACGTGCACGTCGGTCTGTTCTGGCTACTGTGGAGTTCATCAGGAGCTTTTGGCCCCGCCCACCTCCGGTTCTGTGACAAACACAGAAACAGTGACACCTGCTGGTAGAGTGTGGCTCTGCACAGCCCATATTAATACACGAACCATTAAAGCTGCAGTATGTAACTTTTATGAAAAATGTTTGACATGTTTGTTAAAACTGTCACCATGTCGTGACAGTTTGGTATGAGACAGGTAATCTGTGAAAAGATCGTTCTCCTCCACCTCCTTCCTGAGCCGTCTGAAGAAATCCACCTGATCTAAACCAACCAATCAGAGCCAGGGCGAGGGGCTTAGCGCCGTCAGTTAACCTCATTTACTCACTGCTAAATGTGCTAATGGCAGAGAAACAGCTTACCGTTCCAGGAAAACTGTTTATCCGTCGCCATCGGTGGCCATGCTAACTAGCCTGAGCATTCACTACAGCCTCTGCTAGCTGCAGTGTAGCAGAGAGCAAGGTGGGAGGGAGAGGGGGGGGGATGACAGCGGATTGACAGCGCTAATACCCACCTCCTGGCTCTAATTGATTGTTTCTAGATTGTACTGGGAGAACTGGGAGAAAGCAGAGATTAGTTTCTTCAGATTAGCTGTCGCATACCATCTTGTCATGACATGGTGACAGTTTCAACAAATGTGTAGAAAAATATCTTTTATAAAAGTTGCATATGGCATCTTTAATGTGATCTAACGTCAGCATGTCTAAATGACGGTGATGATGATGACAGCTGACTGAAGTCATGCTAACGTGTGTGTGTGTGTGTGTGTGTGTGTGTGTGTGTGTGTGTGTAGCTGAGTGTGGCTCAGAAGCGTCTGGAAGGCTCCGCCTCCTCCAGTGACTCTCAGAGGGTTTGGTTTCAGACGCAGCAAGAACGCAAACAGAGTCGCAGTGAGTTCTCACTCATCCTGTCTGTAGTATTGTGTTGTACTCTGCATGATGCTGTAAGCGGACCTGTGTCTCAGTTCTGGTTCTGTAACTTCAGTGTCGAAGGCTCTGCAGGACTTCGATCTGGCTCTGAGAGGGAAGAAGAAGAGGGAAAAGTTCCTGAAGGACGGAAGGAAGAAGGAGCTGACGGTAAAATCAGACAGGATGCTGAACCTCTGAGTGTGCTCAGTGTGTCCTTTCTGTCCCAGTCTGAGTGTGCTCAGTGTGTCCTTTCCGTCCCAGTCTGAGTGTGCTCAGTGTGTCCTTTCTGTCCCAGTCTGAGTGTGCTCAGTGTGTCCTTTCTGTCCCAGTCTGAGTGTGCTCAGTGTGTCCTTTCCGTCCCAGTCTGAGTGTGCTCAGTGTGTCCTTTCCGTCCCAGTCTGAGGAGCGTGCTCAGTTTGAGATCCTGAAGGCTCAGATGTTCGCTGAGCGAGCCGCCAAGAGGGAGAGACGGGCGAAGAGAGCGAGAGCCATGCCTGAAGATGAGCTGCCACTGAAAGGTCAGAAACATGATGTGATGCATCAAACACACTGAAACACTGAGACCCGACCAGAACCTCCAGAACCATGAACCTAACTGAGACCTACTGACCTGCTTCTGTCTGCAGCAGCCAATCAGAAAGCAGGAAGCAGAAGCAGGAAGTCTGTGTTTGATGAGGAGCTGACCAACACCAGCAGGAAGTCCCTGAAACACTACAGAGCCGGGTGAGACTGGTTACCTGCTGGTTATGTACTGGTTACCAGGTAGTTACCTGCTGGTTACGTACTGGTTACTGGGTAGTTACCTGCTGGTTATCCGTCTCCTTTAGGCCGTCCTTCGCAGACAGGAAGCGTCTTGGGTTGGACAGGAAGCACTCGGGCGGCTCCAGGTAAGCCTCACCTGTCTCAGCTTTTGTAATTGGTCTGCTCGACCCAAATTGAAAGGTTCTGATGTTCTGCTGTGTTCCTACAGGTTCAGGAAGAAGTGAGGCCAGAACAACCAGTTCTCCGTGTCTTTATACTGTTCTGCACTAGATTTTAAATAAAGTTTGTTTTAAAGCCGTGGTGGCGGTCAGTCATGTGAGCTGGCGGTGATTAAAACACCTGGATACCATCGCTGGTGTTAGCTACAAAGATTCTGGTTCTGTTGGACCTGCTGAGGAGGTTAGACCTCTGGTCTGGGGGTAGAACCAGTTTGTTTTTCCAGTCGAGTGACGCAGGAGTTCGACCAGATGGCGACGTTCAGCGTCCGCTTCATGCAGCTCATTAGGAACAGCAGTACAGCTCCACCCTGTTGAAGTAATTATTGTATAAACAGGAAATAAAGAATTTATTGGGGGGGGGGGGTTCCACCAATTTCAGTCTGAAAAGGTTAGGTTTCAGTTATACTGGTTAGTACTGGTTAATGTAGAGGTTAATATACTGGTTATTATTGGTTATTACACTGGATCATATTTGTTGAAACGTGATCATGTCAGGTGATATGATCACATCATCAGGTAACGTGATCTGATGCTTCATTTAAACTCTGCAGCATCTCTAATTTAGAAACCAGTGAAGTGACTCGGCTCATCCTGCAAGAGTTCTGAGGAACACCTTATTGGATCAGAACCTGAAGATCTTTCTTTCTTCATGTTCAGTTTTGCAGAACATGGCAGCAAAGCAAATATTTTCCAACCTGTTGACAGAAAATCCTTCATAAGAAAATTTCTGTCACTGCTGGTTTCATCCTTTGTGGAGAAATTCTGAGGAAAAACTGCTGAAGCATCATATTTTATTTACATTTGAAAACATTTCCTCAATGCTTCAGCCTCCCAGGCCACAGTGGAGGATCTGTAGGCTGCAGAACCCGGTTCTCTATAGAACCCGGCTCATATGGACCTGCAGAAATAAAGTGAGCAGCAGGAGAACGGTTCTAACAAACAGGTTTCCCTGTTAAAACGGGTCCTACATAGATTTTGAGAACTTGGTCCCTTAATGGACCCAGAATCGCAGAGCGAGGTTCTAACTGGAGCTGTCAAACTGGGTCACATTTCTCATCATCACAGATCCGGTTCCCCAGAAGGTTCAGAACTCTTCCTCACCCTGCTCTCTGGCTGGCAGTGGGAAGCAGAACTTTCAGGCCCATCGGCTCTTGGTTCTGCTTCCTCTCAGAACCAAACAAGAACTCAGTTCTGCTGGAAACCTTTGATTCAGTAGTTTTTTGTTTGGTTTTTTTTTTTATTTCTAAATTTTATTTCTAAACTTTAAACTTTTTCATCACTTTTTTTTTTTTTTTTTAATTCTACATCAAGTTTTATTACTTTATTACTAAAACTGTTTAATGGGTTGGTTCTGCTCAGCTGTTTTGTTCTAGTTTTCAGGTCAAATCTTCAGAAAAAAGGAGGTTCTTCTCTTTGAGGCCTCAGACCTGTTGGAGTTTCTCCAGGAGGTGAAAGGTCAGTTCCAGACCACCTCAAAGCTGCAAGGTTCTCAGAAACAGACAGAAGACGAGATGAACGCTGAAGGTCAACATTCAGTTAATTTAATTTAAAACCAAACCAAAGAGACGGAGATGTTCTGACCAGCATCACCAGAGGAACAACAAGAGGAACCGTTCAAGAACCCTGTAGACCAGTGGGACATTTGTAAACTGTCTGGTTCTGGTGGATGATCCTGGAGGACCCTGAAGGGTCATGGAGGATCCTGGATGTTTTGGGTGACAGACACATCGTCTTAAACCAGGACTGTTTCAAAGCAGAACGTCATAAAAGCTCAAAAAAAAAAAAAGTGATGAGTTCTGGACGTCCCAGCCCGTCTGAAAGTTTGAGGTTCTGGTTTAAGACGATCCGGGTCGTTTTCACAGAAACGTTCCAGCCTGAAACGGTACCGAGATAGACCCAGGTTCTGGGAGGTTTGTTGCGGTCGGGTGGGTCAGTGCTGTTGTGTGGTTTCCATGGTAACCTCTGTCACACACGTCAATCATGTAGATGTTTGTGAAGCAGTGAGTCTGATTGGTGAGCAGGGAACCAATCAGGTGCGAGCATGGCAAACATTCGCTGTACAAATGGTGACATCATCAGACCGTCGTCGTTTCCCACAATGCTTCACTCCGAGCCCCCAGCTGGTGTTTAAAGTGTCGGGTCAGACTGCTGGTTCAGTTCCGGGTCACTTCAGCCCTACTTGGTGCCGGTCCAGGCCCGGTCTGAGTGTGGGGAGGGGGCGCAGAGGTCAGAGTCAGAGTCAGACTCCCCCTCTGCGATGTAGGGTCGGACCGTGGCGCAGCGGGCGGAGCCCCCCCCGCCCTGCTCCCCCAGGCTGGCGGACGGGTAGAACCCGTTGTTCAGGAAGTCCAGGTTCTCTCTGGACTGGGAGATGGAGAAGCCGCTGAAGGAGCGCTCCAGCTCCTCGTGGTCCACCGACGGGATGGAGATGGAGGTGTCGCTGTCAGGCTTCGCCTCATCTCCTCCCGTCCCGTTGGCGCCCCCCCCCGTTCCTCTCGGACCCCCCTCGGTCTCCGGCGCTGTGCCGGTTGGGTCGGTTCCCGCCGTGTCTCTCCCCAGAAGGAGGAGGGGGTAGGCGAACCAGTGACGCGTCTCCCACTGGGCTTGGAGTGTTGCCATGGCTACGCTGGGGAGGGGGAGGGGCCTGCTGGTGGAGCTGGGAGCTGATTGGCTGCCAGGAAGTGGAGGGTGGGCAGGAGGGGGCAGCGTAGTTCCTGTGACCAGTGGAGCTGCTGGACCGGACCATCTTTGTCACAAAGCGGGTCCTCTCCATGTGGTCGCCAGGCAACACCCTGCAGACACGGAAACAACATCAGACCATCTGGACCATCAGAACCAGGCCGACGGTTCAAACACGGGAGCTGAGGTCTGAGGGACGAAGCAGGTGTTGACCAGGTTTTTGACCTGGGATCATGTTTGTTTGGACTTGGCCTGAATGTTCCAGAAGGAATCAGATTACCTTCAAGACCATCATCAGGTCAGAGGTCAGACCCAAAGTGAGCCCGGGTTTACTCCCGGTTCGGTTTTGGTCGTTGTTCTAGTGCTTCTAGCCGTTCTGTTACTATTCTGGTTCTTCGGTGCATGAGACACTCACTGCAGGATCTTGGAGATGGACTGGTTCTTCTCCTGCAGGTCCACCGGACTGTGGTAAGGCGGAGCTGGGTCTGGTTCCTTGGATCCAAAGTAGGCATCTGTCTCTGCCTGAGGGATTCCCATTCGCTGAATGTAGATGTTCACCAAAAAATCCAGTTTCCTCTCCATGGACAGGACCTGAAGGACATCAGAGTTTAGACAGAAACTTCTGGTCTTTAGTTCCACTCTGGTCTCCAAAGTTTACCTGTTTCTCCACCTTCCCCAGACGTCCCATCATGCTCGGGTCTTCAGGTAACTCCTCACCACCTGCTTTAGGACGGTCCTTATCAGTAATGGGTGTCCCTCTTCCCACGATCTGATCCACCCTGCCAGGAACCAGACAGACCTGTTCAGAGGTGTGATTTAAAGATGAAGGAACAAGGCATGAAGACCCAGAACCTTACCGGGCCTGAAGGTTCTTGATGCGGGCGAGCATGTCCAGGTGACCAGCTGAGTACTGCTCAATCACGTCCATGACATCGTAGGGACGGAGGCTCTCCTTAAACTTCCTCTTCGACACCATGAAGCGCATGATGCTGAGGCAGAAACCAGAGAAGCAACCGTCACCACACCTAGACTCAGGGATCAGGTTCTGCTGGTTCTGATCTGGACCAGAGGTCCATATCTATCAACAGAAAGTTCTGTCTGAGGGGACGAACTGGTCTGGGTCTTCAAAGTCCACGTCATATATACAAAGACTTTTTCTCTCAGGGGAAGACCTGGCTTGGATCCTGCTCCAGTCCACAGCTGTGGTTCTGTTCTTCAGAACCAGAACCTAGAAGAGTCTAAACTGGACCTCAGAAACCATCTGAGGAGTTCAGATGCCCAGAAAATGCAGAAGGAAGTACTGGAGGTAAAAGCCACCTCATGTTCCCACTGGATGATCCTGGAAGCAGATCGTCAGAACCCTGCTGGGTCTGACCAACACTTAGAGCCTGGACAGAACCACAGAACCCATCCAGAATCCAGTCAGAACCAGGAAACATTGGTTCTGGTTCCAGAACAGATCTGGGATCTGAATCCTCAGAGAGTCTCTGACTGAAGCTCAAAGCAGGCTGCAGGTAAACTGGACAGAACAGTGAAATAATGAAGCTGAGTCTGACTGCTCTTACCCAACAGCTGATGATGACCTTTGACCCTGGTGTGAGCATAAATAAAACATAAGTAAATAAAATAATGTGAATAAAATCATGATTTAGTGCATAAAACAGCAAATAAAGAGTGAAGGAAGCGATGGATGGTCGGCAGGCGCAACAGGGAGCGACGGACGGACGGACGGACTCGTACCAGATGGCTCTGATGGTGACCTTTAACCCTGGCGTGAGGTCCTGAGGGACGAACTCGCAGTGGCAGCTCTTGTTGTCGTCTGCCATGTCTTCCCCTGGCAGGCTGGCATCTGAAACAACAGCAAAGGTCAGAGGTCATTTAGTCCCGCCCCCTCACCTGACACTATTGCAACTTCCTGAAAGACTTCATCATGTGACAGGAAGTCCAGAGGCCCAAAACAGCTGACTCCTCCTTCCTGTGAGTGTGCACGTGAGTGTGTGCGCTGACCTGGTGAGCTCTTGTGTCTGAACTCTTCATCCTGCATCTCTATCAGCACTACAGGAGGAAGAGGAGAGAGGAAACAGCTTCATCAGAGGAAGATCAGCAGATCAGTGGCTCAGCCAACCAACCAATGACAAACGACAACAGGGCATCAATAACAGGTCGGGTCGAGTCAGGTCGGGTCTCTGTGCAGTACTTGTCAGTTGTCAATATCTTACCTGCAGCAGAAACAGGTTTAATGAACCTGAAGTCCATCAGCTGATAGAGAAAAACACCTGAACTCCTCTGACGAAACATCTCAGAACCACCGGGTCAGAACAAGCTGGTCAGGGAACCAACAGGGTCAGAACCAACGGGGTCATTTCATGGTCAGACACTCTGACAGACAGGGAGGTCTCTGACCAGAACCTGCCATTTGGATCTCACCATCCACCTGCTTTCCAGTTCAGAAGGTCCTCACAAGGACAGAAGACAAGCACCAAGGAAGCAACTCAAACCTGTCGATGCCCTGAAGGGGCATCTTCACCTCAGTTCAGGGGCAGTTCACCTCAAATCCATGAAGAGGAACCTTCAGAGATGCTTCGTGGTTGGAGGATCTGAGAAATGTAGGATTTTCACCAACATTCTGGTTTATTTTCTAACCACAGACTGGTTCCAGTTGAACTGAACGGCACCATCAGTCTGTCTGTTCTGCAGAGGAACATCTGGTTCTGTCTGACCCTGATTCTCTGAAAGAGAATCATTGACTTCTGGAGTTCTGGATGTGAACTCCTGGTTCTGCTCAGAGGACCGCTGAGGTTCTGCTGAGGGAACAACCGTCTGAAGAACTGTGTTGGTTTAAAACTGTGGCTCCCTCTAGTGTCAGAAATCTAAACTACATCAGTCTGACTGTTAAACTGCAGCTGCCTGAGAGGAGAAGTCAATGTGAACAGAACCTGGGCCGTCAGAACCCGGGCCGTCAGAACCCAGGCCGTCAGAACAAAACCTGCTACCCTTGCTGGCCACAAGTTAATAGAGCTGCATGTTTTGATGCCAACTGCCACTAACATGGATGGAGACCATGAGGTCCAAACGGGAAAGTCCCGGCTGTCAGACCAGTTCAAACGGGTTCTGACTGTTTCTGACCTTTCATCCCTGATGATGCCTGTTGATCTGTTTCCTCTCCAAACCTTCTCCTCCTTTCTTCATCCTGCCTGCTCTCCTGTTTTCTGGTGTTTCCTCCCAAGCTTCGGTTCTGTTGAGGTCCAGTCTTCTTCTTCCAGACCCAACAGAACCACCTCTCTGTCTTCACTGAGCTTTTATGTTTGCATCATGACTCGTTGCTCCACTGATGATCTGAATGTTCCTCCAGAGCTTTGGAGCAGAGGTTCCTCCCAGAGTTCAGGAAGCCGGTTCTACCATGAAGCTGTGACTTAGAACGGGTTTGTGTGTGCTGGTTCTGGACAGGTGACCTGTGCAGGTGTAACACACCTACGATAGGCCCCGCCCCTCTGTTCTCAGCAGTGGTGATGATGACGGTATAATAGTGGTGATGATGACGATGACGGTGGTGATGATGAAGGTGATGAAGATGATGGTGGATCACATCTCTCACCAGAGCTGCAGCTCTGACTGGACCTGGTGCTGTTCTGAACTGGTCCCAGTCATTGTAGCTCCATGATGCGTTCAAGTGCAGCTCGTAAACTAGATTTTCTGGTGACATCACTCCAAGTGATGACATCATTTTGTTGTCATCAAATCTTATTCAACTCTTCCTGAGATATCTTTAAACTGGTTTCACTGGTATTAACTGGTTTCAGTAACTGATCAGAGCTGACCAGGAGGACCTTCATCTCCAGCAGGTCTTCCTGAGTCTCACCTGAACCATCTGCAGGTGTCCTGGGCCTCCTTCGCTGAACGCTGCAGCAGAACCGTCTCCAAATGAATCACTTTCTTTGCTTTTTGTCAGTTCATGGCATCTGAACCAGAACCGACGGGACTCCGTTCAGCGATAAGACTCCTCCAACAGGCGGAGGTGAGACTGTGGAGGACTTTCAGTCGCTGCAGTTATCGCCCCCCAGTGGCCATAACGCGCTGTGAGGTCAGGATGGAGCAGAACATCTCCACCCGCCTCTGGCTCACCTTCAGAGTTCTGGCGAGACGCTGCTCCTCGGATCTTGAAGGCCTGCCTGGTTCGACTGCGTTCTCCGAAGCTCCAGCTCTTGGGAACCTTGCTGGGACTCTCGTCCAGACCGGGCTCCATGCTGGGAGACCTGCGCAGCACCTGAGCCCCTCCTGGGGTACCAGGACCAACTCCACCTGGAGGAACCACTACAGACATTAAAGGAGAGCTGGATGAGACTCTGGTGCTTCATCCCAACAAGCAGTGGAAATGCTGAAAAGTGCGGTGGGTCGGTGTGATCATTAAAAACGTAGAAGTGAGTGGAAGCAGCTCCTGGGTGGGGCTAACAAGGATTTTTCCCATGGAAACACCAAGACCTCCTTCCTGAAGGTGTCTGTTCAGCTTGTCTCATGCATTTCTTGACTGATTCTGATCAGTTTGTGTTTAAATCAAATCATGACTGACTCTTGTTCTGGTTCTGGTTCTGACACCCACCGTGCTGAGGAGAACTTTTCCCTTTGGTTCCTGAGCTCCGTGGAGAAGAGAAGACTCTTTCTTTCAAACTCACCTTCTGACTGCAAAGACAAAAATAATTCAGTCAGATCTGGGAAACATGGAGATCATTTCATGGACTCAAAGACCCTGAGAGGACCTGTTGCCATGACAACCCACAGGCGTTGGCCCACCTGAGGAAGTACACCAGCACCTATCAGGACCCCTTGCAGTTTGCTCATCGCTGTGGCGATGAAGATGCCACCATGGACATGCTTCAGCAGACTATCTTCTGGACTGAGAGGATCATGATCTTTGCTTTGTCAGAACCTCCAGAAGACCCAGGTGGAAGCCTCAACCTCACCTGGATCAATGACCATCTGACAACCAGACCACAGACTGTCTAACCAGGTGTTCAGCAGCACAGGAGCACCACAGGGGGCTGTCTTCTCACCGGTCCTTTTCACTGTGGTGCACGCCGCCGTAACACTGACCTCTACAGGAGCCATCAGCCTCCACAGCGACTCTGAAGAACCTTGAATATCAGTTACCAAATTTCTCCTTGGGATCAAGAAAGTATTTTTGAATTTGCGTTTTCAAATTCAAGGTCAGAGGTCATCAGGATGCGGCAGCAACAGAGAACCGGTCAGACCTAAAGGCCTGTTTCAGGTGAGCAAGTAGTGAACAAAGCACCTGAGCTTTAACTCCCCCTGTGTTTAAAGATGAAGCGTCTGTCCGGTGTCTCGGACCAGAACTCGGTCCAGAACCGGATCTCTGCTTCTGGTATCTGAGCTGTTCTGGAGGAAATGTTCATATACAGCTTCCTTCCTGCAGCAGCTTTTAGAAACAACAGGCTCACCTGGGGGCTGGTTCGGGCTGGACGTCCTTCCTGCAGACAGACACACAGCCATCAGCCTTTGAAATACTCCAGCATGTAAACAGCAATGAGCCAAAACATTATGACCACGCTCTGCTCCTGGTCACAGAAGCCTCCTGCTGTTTTAAAGGAGACGTATCATGAAAAATACACTATTAGCCCTTAAACACATTTTGTACTTTAAGTCTCTAGAAGTGAAGAAAAGTTGGTTTCGTCTCTTCAACAGTGAGAGGGGTCAAAGGTTAGCAGCAGCTCGGATTCCTCCTGAGGTCAGATCTGAGTTACAGCCCCAAAATGTCTCCTCAGATGGACGTTTTCCCCTCTGCCTTTGAGACTGGAGCGCTGCTGGTCCAGGCTGGGAGAAAGACAGGCAGGCAGGCAGACAGGGAGAAAGACAGGCAGACAGATAGATAGATATGAAATCTTACAAACCTAAACGAAAGTCCAGATTTGTTCTTGAGGTTCCTCAGTAAGTCCAGCTGGTTGAGAGGAGGAATCAGCCTGGAGACAATCAGACAGGATGAAGGTACTGCAGGGTGAGGGTTAGGAGGTCTGAAAGCAGAGTCTCACCTGTACATAGGGACAGACACTGTCCTTTCATAGTAGTCCCAGGTGGAGGTCAGGTCAGTTCGGCTCAGATTTGTGGCGTAGACCCTCCAGGCGGCCTGCAGAAACAATCAGTTCTGAATAAGAAACCGTCTTCAGAGATTCCTTAAAAAGATAAATTAAACTACAACTAAAC
Source organism: Anableps anableps (assembly GCA_014839685.1). Classification (NCBI taxonomy): domain Eukaryota; kingdom Metazoa; phylum Chordata; class Actinopteri; order Cyprinodontiformes; family Anablepidae; genus Anableps; species Anableps anableps. Next base: position 83,559 of record CM026069.1, read on the forward strand.
TAAAACAACAACCCAGATGGATCCAAACCAAAATCTAGATAAATCATCCAAAGCTTGGACCACCTACTGACGTCTGATGTCAGAGGACAGACACTTGAATGAGGTGAAGACCTCAGATCTCAGAACAGCTGAACAGAGCAGTGTTTCCTAAACTTCAGCAACATTCATTACAGAAGCTAAATCAAGAACAAACACAAATGGTGAATGACTTGTAGAACATTTTCTAAATAAGCAGCTGAAAAAAATGAGTTGGTTTTTTTTTTTTTTTTTTTTTTTAAAGAATCGTCCAGAACATCAAGCATCATGACGAGTCAGCAGTTAGATTAGTAAGAGGCCAAGGACTCATCCCTGCGGGACACCATTGCTCCACTGCTGGGAGACAAAAAAGTTCTGCTGGACAGCGATGATGCTGACATGTGAGGTTCTGTTGGACAGAGTCTCACCTTCATTCATCTGGCCAATCACAGAGAGGCTGTGATGTCAGCGTTTACCTGGATGAGTCCAGCTGCAGGGTTCCGTCTTTTCTCAAAGTGTTTCTGTCTGTGCTGCTCCTGAACCTTCAGAGCAAATCCAGAGCCCAGAATTCCCTGGAGAGAGACAGTCAGGTGAGTAGGGTGAGCAGGTGTCTCAGATGAGTCCCAGTGAATCCAGGCGATCTCAGGTAACCCATAAAGTGACTCACAGCTGGCAGAGCGAAGAAGGAAACTCCAATCAGTGTAAATGTTGCAGCCAGCAGTCGTCCGTTCCAGGTGACGGGAAATTTGTCTCCATATCCGATGGTGGTTAAGGTGATCTGACGGACACATTAAGAGGCAAATCAGACTGTCCTGTTGCCAGGAGACAACAGTATCATCAGCTGAAGGTGTGAAGATCAGGAGGACTTTCACATCAGAGGACACCTGGGCTCTCAGCACCTGGACACACCTGGATTTACTTGGTTACTTGTGACAAGAAAGAAAGAACTTGTTACCTGTGATGTAAATATGTTTTAATTATAGCGATGCAGTCGCCAAAGTAACACTGTAGAGCCATTGTTTGCATCCATCAGACTAAAGCATGGCGACAAGTTGTAACCATTCTAGTTCTGCTGTAGTTCTTCACTCACCAGCATCAGAGGAACGATGCTGGGTCACTTTCTACTGATCAGAGCTATATACCAGAACCAGGGCCCAAAAGGCTGACACAGGTAAACAACAGGAAAGACCTGTTTCTCGCCATGTCTCACCAGTCCCCACCAGAGGGCGTCAGCATATGTCTCAAACTGCTCGTTGTCCTCTTTCTCTGCCAGATACACCAGGAAGCTGGCCAGGATGAGACACAGGAAGCCGATGTACCAGGCGGTGATGAGTTCCTGTGGAGAGACGACACCATTCAGCCTGATGTCTATTCATCCGTCCATCCATCCATCCGTCCATCGTAACAGAGGTGTAACATTACAAACGTTTTCAGTTTGCTTCAATCACAACAAACTGAAGAGCGGCCATCCTAAAACTGACTGATAAACGGCTTCAGTCACTGACCGGACGGACGAAACTTCTGCAAGTCGACAGACTGAGAGCTGATCAATATTTCTAATCAATATGAAGTAGATCAGTGAGATCAGATGTTTGAAAAATGAAACCAGCACCAGACTCTCACTAACACACACACACACACACACACACACACACACACACACAATGTAAAGCCTTTCCTTCCCAGATCTTTTTCTTCTGCAGCTTCTCTGTTTCCTAAGGGTCGTACTAACCTTAACTTTAAAGCAGAAACTGCTTCAAACTGATGGTTCAGACCAATTGGCTCAGAGCTCTGATCAGATATCCAGAGTTTTAATTTCCAGAACCATCAGACCTCACTGTCTCCAGGAGAGCTTATTGGATCTGCTGCCAACAGAACAACTGGATTGTTTGGGTTTGGTTCTGGTGGTCGGAGTGAGCTTACAAGAACATGGGAACAATATCTGGGCCATTCTAAGGAAGAACATGATCTCCTGATCAGTAACACCATGGACACACCAGTCACCTTGCTGTGGGCGTAGACTACCGATCCCAGCAGTTTCCAGGTTCCTCCACGTCGATCCATTCGGATCATCCGAAGAATCTGTAGGAACCGGAGGGACCTGATGGCAGACGTGGCAAAGACGTTTCCTTGAGTTCCAGCAGCCAGGACGGAGATGGAGGCTATGAGTACCATGATGTCTGCAGAGGGAAAGATCAAGCATCAATCACAGAAAGCGTTTTTCTGTGAAGATCTTGAGAGGAACTGAAGGACAAGCATCCCAGATGGTTTTGAGTCCTGAGACTCACCGATGACACAGAACGGTTTTCTGGCGAACTTCAGTCGTCCTCTCCATCCTCGGTAGCGGCAGCAGCAACCTGCAGCCCAGATCCTCACCATGTACTCCACCCCAAACACCACGATGGTCACCACCTCCTGCACAGCAGCAGAACACCAACAGCTGTTAGCAGATACCTGGAGCTGCAGCATAATCCTGTCTCTGTGGGAGCGTGCACATCTCTCTAAAGTGCACGAAGTTCTGTGGAAGCAAGAAAATAAGCATCTTCACCAGACAGCTGGTCCAAAGTGTCCATCATCCACTGACCTGAGGAGGAGGTTAAAGAGCTGATGACAGAACAGAGAAGCAGAACATTTCTGAGTAGCAGCACTATCATCTTCATCTTCAATAAACACTAGACCCAACATCTCACCCTAACCCATCTTCATCTCCATCAACACCAGCTAACAGTTGGAAAGCTAGACCAACAACTATCTTCAGCCCCAATTCATCACTGGTTCTGGACTGGGTCCAGTTAAAGAAGAGGACAACAGTATTAGACTAGCACCAGGCATATTGGTGGTGTTCTGATGTTTACCAGGATGTAGAGAGCATCTTCTGAACTCTTCTCATACTCTCTGATGGTGGAGAACACAGATAGAACCAGGCAGGAGAACACCAGCAGGAACCTGGACACAGAACATCAATGAACCCATGAAAACTGCGCCCAGATCAATGAGTCTGTGTTCAAGCTGTGGCATCAGATCTGAGATCTGGTCCCCAGCTGCTCCTGATCATAAAGAAGCTTCTTTACTCTTCAATAATAAAAACATATTAAAATAAAAAAAACTGATAAATTTATGAAGCAATACCATTAGCTGACAGATGTGTGTGTGGTGTCAAGTCAGGTAATTACACATAGGCATGGTAGATGAAGGCCCATCCTCGAGGTCTCTCCAGAACGTTGTACAGGAAGTTCTGCAGCCGTCTGTAGAGGGCGTTTCTTTTCGGAGGTTTCTTTCCTCCAGAGACGCTGCTGCGCTGACGCCGAGGACCTTCATCCCCACCTGGAGACCACAAATAATGACTAAGACCATGGAGATGTTCCCTTCAATTAACCATTCTGCTAGATGTTCAAACTGTGACCAAAACTGACCAACCACAAAGATGTTCAACTACTAAAGGTCTGCATGCAGGAGTTTCTCAGCTGAATTAGCACAAAGCACTGAGGTTGGTTTATTAGATGCTTGTGAACAGGTGTTTGGTAGGTTTCCTGACTTTGGCTGAAATCAGAGAACATTTCTCTAACTGAAGTGATCAGAAGTCTGCAAAACTCTCTGAATGAGGAGTTTCCCAATCCCACAAGCCCTCGCTTCAGAAGGAGAAAATCTTGCAACAGTGGTTCAGCTGCACTAGACGCACTTTAAAGCCTCCATAACTAACATGCTGTCAGCTCCCAGATAGCAAGATGCATTGAGTCCAGATAAGAGATGATGCTCAGATGGGAATTTAAAAAAAATAGAATTGTCTACCTCTGTGATGTACTCTGTGCATAAAATTGAAAATGTCTGTGCACCAACAGGTCAGGTGTGTGAAATGTAACCTCTCAAAATGATGGATGGCCTTAAGTTTTTTTGTCGCTGTTTAAAAAAACCAGTCAAAGACAAGAAATATTTGGTTAATGTGACACCTGGGTGGAGGTGCCAAAACTTTCTCCAGCTGAACAGAAACTGAAGTTATCTTTGGACCTAAAGAGGAATGATCCAGAGTCAGCGCGCAGCTTCAGTTATTCCAGCTAGAAACTAGTGATCAGGCCTGAAATCAGGGTGTAGTGATGGACTCAGACCTGAACCTTCAGAGACACATAAAGACAGTTACAAAGTCAGCCTTCTATCACCTGAAGAACATTTCCAGGATTAAAGGACTAATGTCCCGACAAGATCTAGAGAAACTCATCCATGTGTTTATCTTTAGTTGCATTGATTACTGCAACAGTGTCTTCACAGGTCTGCCTAAAGAGTCAACCAGACAGCTGCAGCTGGTCCAGAACGCTGCTGCTGGCGTTCCCAGTAAAACCAGGAAGATAGAGCACATCACCCCAGTTCTAAAGTCCTTCCACTGGCTCCCTGGAGCTCAGAGAATAGACTTTAAAATCCTTGTTAGTTTATAAATCACTGAACGGCTTAAAGACCTGTTGTTGTTGTATCAACCTTCCAGATCACTCAGGTCTTCTGGTTCTGGTCTGCTCTGCATCCCCAGAACCAGAACCAAACATGGAGCAGCAGCTTTCAGTTTTTATGCTCCTCTAATCTGGAACAAACCTCCAGAAAACTACAGAACAGCAGAAACACTGAGATCCTTTAAATCACGGCTGAAAACTCACCTGGTTAGAGCTGCTGTCGGTTAAGAATAACTGGAACATCGATTTTTATGGTCTGGATTAGAGCTGTTCATTAATGTTTTTATTCTGCCTCTGTAATGTAATCTTTATTTTTTTTTTTTTGTTTGTTTTGTTTCACAATTGCTTTTTTATTATGTAAAGCATTTGAAATGTTCTATACAAATAAACTTGACTTGATCCAGAATGAATCTGATCCGGTCCGGACTCTGATCCAGAACCTCTGATGTTCCTCAGCTCTTCCCAGGATGCAGCACCAGGCCTCTCCATACTCGTGCACAGTAAACAGTAGACTCCTCTTTAACCGAACCCTCTGAACCTACATGTCTGGATCAGAACCCTGACCGTTTGGTTCTGGACCGGTTTACCTGTCCTGTGTATTTCCAAACATCCCGTACACGATCATTCTCCGTGCGCGTCCCCGTGGCTGAGCTCACCTGCGATGAGCAGAGCTCCGTCCCTGCTGGACTCCGTCCCTCCGGACTCCAGACCAACGAAGCCCACCTTCAGCTTCTTCTGCTCGGTCTGCGCTCCGGGGAACACCCCGCCATTGCGGGACTTCTGCACCATGACGGGGACGCGCACCGAGCTGCGGAGCTACAGCTTGCCCGCACACGGAGCTTCGAGGTGAGGCGGAGGCTGCGGGAGCATCGCTGCTGGAAGATGGAGGAGAAAGCCCGCAGAGAGGAGGACAGCGGGCTGCAGATTGGCTGATCAGCAGATCTTCATCCTCTACCTCAGCTCTGTGTGCGTGAAGCGACGGGATGACGTCAGCGGCCGATGATCATCACAGATCAAAAGTGATTCAGAGGGACTGTTATTGATTGTCAATGTTTGCTCATCAGTCTGAGCAGGACTGGACCGTCTGAAGGTGGTTGCCATGGTAACCGGAATGGAGGAGGAGAGACTGCTTTCTGATTGGCTCTTTTATGATGTTTGTTTATTTCTACTGATCAGGTATGATGACGTCATTCACCAAAAAGAGCAAAGAATCAATAAAATCCTTTCAACCTGACCTCAGAGACCCAATCCAGGTACAGGTGGGGTCTGTTGACCTGGTCAGAACCTGGTCAATGTGTCCCTGACATGACCAGGGGCCAGGAGCCCGTCTAGACCAGCAGAACCGGGCTCACCTTGTTCCACGACACCAAGCCAGGCTGAAGGCGAGCAGCTCGGTCCAGTCCGGTTCAAATAATCCTAGAACCGAGCCACAGCTCTCTATATTAGACCATGAGGTTGATCACAAATTAACTGATGCTGAAAACTGTCAGCTTCTTCGTTTGTTTTAGGTGAACAACAGACCAGAATAAAACCCGAAGAATGAGAATAAATGGATAAAACTGAGAAAAAAAAGCTCATTTACTAAAATATTTTACAAACACCTGCAACCAACCAAAATCTCACCCCAACAAGTAAAGTATTCCTGGAATAAATAATATTAGTGAACTAGAAAATTTCTAAAAAAAAATTAAAAAGTTATTTATTTTAAAAAATAAATGTGCGTGTCAACATACCGTCTTCACTTCTGAACACAGCACGGACGTATCGACAAACTGAGTGCTGAATGGCGTTTGTAGGCGAAACCATGATGAGAGTAAATCTTCAAAAATAGTGGGGGTTTTTTAGGATGTCTTCAGGACCTCGCTCCATTGACTTTGTATGGGATAGTTTTTCGTTAATTACGTCGCCATGGTAACGGGAAACGAAAAGTTGAGTAATAGTGCACATCTGGAGAACGATCCGGAATTTTTGATATATATATTGTGGGGGTGCAGCTACGGTTCGGGCCGCGTTAACGGAGAAAGCGGTTTCAGGTGGAGAGTAACAGGGGCCAACAATTATTTCCAGTAAAACACACCTGGTGACACATAGAGAAGTCCAGAATCCATTTTAATTTCTGCAACATTTTTTACATGATCTGTAGTTTTGATCCAATCTTTAGCTTCTATTCAGAAATGATCAGAGTGTAACGGCGCACAAAAATCAAGGTTCGGAACATTTTCAATACAAGTAAATAAAAAATACAATTTTCTTTTACTTTGGTCCGCAGGAAACAAAGAAAACAGTTTGATTTTATTACTTTCTAAAAGCTGAGAACTGACTGGAGTTCCGGTTGGATTTAGTTTCGATGAATAAAGTAGTTTAAGCAGGCAGAGCTGGTGCCTGACAGATTATAGAAGCAGATAAAAACGGTCAGCGTTCATGTTTAGAATTGCTTCAATAAGCCTGAGTATACATTTAATAACTAACTACAGTAAAAAGTATATATTTCTATATTAAATCCTTAGTTTGACTAAAATCCCATGAATGACTGTAAGGATAGCCACATCCATCAAGTTAATCTGAGGGCCCATCTGACTGTTGAGAGGTTCCTGAGATGAACAGCACCTCTGACCTGCTTCACTGAGAAGAAACTTCACCTTCATCTTTATTCTCATCATCATCATCACTGTCTTCACCTACCAAGCTCTTCATCTTCATCACCAACTTCTAACTTATGGTCGGACAGTTCATATTTTGGTCATTTTTAATCATCACAAACTGAATGAAAAACAACAAAAAATATTTTCTAAAATAACTAAATGTTAAATAAATGTTACATTTAAATGCCAGTTTTTATTTTCATATTGAAAATATTAAAAACAGAAAATTTGTGGTTCAGAGAAACAGAAAATGAGTCATTTACGCATCATTCTGTAACCATCAAATATTGTGACTCTAAGAGGCGCTGTTTAGAGGAATGAGTTGATGCAGAGTACCAGAAACCCGGATCCATCAGATGTTCTGTGTGGAAACAGAACATCTCTGAAAACATTCAATTAATTCCTGAACTCCAGCTCAGAGCTACTCACTTTAACCATATTAATAAAAACACCCATAATTTTATTCAGTAAATTATTAGCTGAAAATAATCAAGTAAAAACTATTTTATGTGACTTTATACCTTAGAAATGTTAAAAATCACAATGACAGGAGAAGCTAAAACGAAGGATTGTATTCACTACAGGAGGGTCAAATAAAAAGTTTCATCTGTTTTCTGTGTTCATGTCTGATAAGCCAGGATCAGGTGATCAGAGCAGAGACGTGTCTAATAGCATCTTCAGTCCAAGTTTAGGCAGAACCAGAACAAACGGACGGGTCCCCTGGTAGCAGAACCAGAAGCACCAGAAGAAAATTAGCAAAAAGCTGTGGAATAAAAGTCCAAGATATCGTGGACCACAAAGCTCTGCTGACTTCATCTCTTATTTCCATAATCAGTGTTACTGTGTGAAAATCTGGGATACATAAAATCAACCCACAAATAAATGACAAAAGAGCGCCGTCAGGATTATTCATAAAGGAGGGTTTTTTTCACCTCACAAACATTATTTTTAAAGTCAAATATATTGAAACGTTATGATTTGATTAAATTTAAAACTGAATAATTTATGTTTAAATCAAGTCACAAAGAGCTTCAACACATGAAAGGTTCTAAATTAAGAGGAGAGATAAGGTTTAAAAACAAAGAGTCCAAAGGAAACATGTGGAGTGAATTTATGAGATTATGGGTTAAATGTTGAAACAATGTAAAAATATAAATCAGTTTTTAAAAAAAGATCCCAAAAAGTCATTTTAAATGGTTTTATGGTGGAGGATGGATGTTGATGGTAGAGATGGGGTGAAGGAAAGAGGAGTGTTAAATATTTATTCTGCTGTAAAGGATATAGAAATATAAAGTAAGAATGATTGACTATAATAAGACTCAGGATTAACTGATCACTTTAAAAGTGAGAAAGGGAGAACTAATCATTTTTCATACAGAAGGTTTGAAAAGTTGTGTTTGGGTTTGTAACATCTCTTTTGTCAAATAGAGTTGTTCTGTTTTTGTTTTTTTCCCCCTTTAAATGTAGAATAATGTGGAAATACAGATCCATATAAGAGGAAGGTGGTCAAATAAGTTTCTGCCTCCTTTTCCAGCAAATGGTTACATAAATATGCATCATGGTGTTTGAAGGTTTGAAACAAATAAACTAAACATTGTGTGAGAACATAAACATGTATCTATATTATATTGATATCTGGTTCTGAATGACGCTTTAATGAATTAAACATGTTCAGAGTTTCCTCCAGGCTGGTTTCTGGTCCTGATCAACTTCACTGCTGCTTCCTGTTAGAGACAAGTTCAGGGCTGCAGGAGAAACAGCGCCGCCTACTGTCACAATGCAGAATTAGCCCAGAAATAGTTTTGTTTATCATCCCTGGTTTCTGATGAGAAAATCTAGGTCTCAGAAGCACATGGACTATCTGAACCATGTATCAAACTCCAGGCCTCGAGGGTCAGTTTCCTGCAACCTTTAGATGTGCTTCTGCAACATCACACCTGAATCCCATAATTAGGTCATTAGCAGGACTCTGGAGAACCTGAGTGCATGAGAAGGTGATTCAGTTGCTTTGGACTTGAGACACATCCAAAAATTGCAGGACACTGGCCCTCGAGGACTGGAGTTTGACAACCCTGATCTGGACCATGTTGACCATCTGGACCCTGCCCAGGCAGGTTTCTCCCCTCGCCTTCCTCAAAGCTCCACTGCTAAACAGACAAATTTAAAGAAAATAAACTAAATCTGCTTCTTCCCAGGAAACAAACTAAAAACTGGATCAGAACCAAACTACTGCACAGAACACCAGGAGATGATTAAAGGTATTTAATCTGAACACCAATCTGAAGTCCTGAAGGACACAGAACTTCTCAGAAGGTCCGAACAGAGCAGAGAACAATGACCAGTTGGACCTTTAACTGGTACCAGTACTGTTCTGGTTTATGGTATAAACACCTTCATCCCCACAGGAGGAAGAGGAGGAGGAACCAGAGGACTTTTAGGTTCCTTCTTGAAACAACTAAAGAAGAAGTTCTGGACGGTTCTCTGACAGAGATCCTCAGAACCCTAAATTTAAGACCCGATGTTCTGGTTTTGGATCCAAGAATGATCAGAGTGAGAATGTATACCAGAACTGGGCCACACCAGAACCAGACTTTGACCTGATGTTTATTATTCAGTAGATTCAGTAGGATATGACTGGCTACCCAATGAACTGGCACCGGGTTCTGGATTTAGGCTACAGCTGGGATTAGACCGGGTTTGCAGGACCATGTGATGTCACATGTTGTTCCTGGTTCTGGTGGACAGTTCTGCAGTTAGAAACGGATCCAGCTGCTCACAGCAGAGGTTCTGACATAATATCTGCAGCGGTTCCATGCTTTGTTCTGGGGGAATGTACAGGAATGGATCAGAACCGCTCCAGCTGGTTCAGACTCTGTTCAACTGGACCTCAGTTCATAGCTAAATGGTTTTGGTTGAATAAGCAGCTCACAGAACTGATTGGATCATCAAAACCAGAACCACTGAGCCCAGTTCTACCTGTAGATGTCCATACTGGTCACCACAACCACAGGTGACCTCGTCAGTCAGGTGACCAGTCATGTGACCAGTCAGTCAGGTGACCAGTCAGCCAACAGATCAGAGGTGGAACAGGGCGGAGTAGAAGGCGGGTTCAGAGCGGCGGCTCTTGTAGCAAAGGATGATGTCATTGATCAGGTGTTTCCGTTTGACGTGAGGCGAAGGGGCGGAATCACTCTCCATCCGACAGCGGTGAGAGCAGTTAGAGATCATCTCCGTGACCAGGAACACTGAGGAAAAGAGACAAGTGAGAGACATATGGGTGAGACAGGTGGACAGACAGGTGTAACTGAGCTGATGATGATGTCTAACATCTAACAGATCTGTAGAAGAACCAAACAACCATCTGCTGATTAGACCTGATCCGGTTCCCCTCCCCTCTGGTAGGTTCTGTTGGACCACTACTCGGGTGGACATCAGTCAGACCCGGTTCAGGGTTCTGCTGCCTCACTAACTGATCAACCCAGTAGCTCTACGACCCAAAGCATCCGGGTCTTCAACACATTTGACGTTTTAGAAACCTGTTTCTATGGGAACGTCTGAATCTGTTTTACTCAGAGGTCCTTACCCAGCGACCTCCTGCTGGTCACCATCCCATTAACCAATGGCACGACCAGTCCCAGCTTGGTGGAGGTGTTTCCATGGAAACTGATCCGGTAGAGTCCAGTTTTCAAAGGATGGATGAAGATCAGTTGGATGTTGGAGGAACTAAGAGATAGATGGACACAGAGCTAGTCTGACTGAAGGAGAACTTCAGAACTTCAGATGGACCGGTCAGAACCACCTACCCAGATCCACTTACCTTGTCTCCTTCTGTGCTCTCGTCTCCAACAGCAGATCAGTCAGAGGAAACTTCTCTGAAACAAAGATCGGAAGAACATTGACCACTTATTCAGAACTGTCCTCCAGACTCACTCCGCCAAAATGTGGGCAGAGTCTTGGGTTATATATAAGAAGTGGGCGGAGCCTTCAGTTGTATGGTAGAAGTGGGCAGATCCCATAGAAGGCGGCGGAGCTTCTACTTTCTCTGGTTCTGAATGTGTAATACCTTCTACAGCCACCAGGGGCTGCTTCTGGAGTCTGCAGGTGAAGTCGGTTCTGATCAGAGTTCTGCTGATTGATCTGAAAATGATTTGATTGCTAAACAATAAGAGAGTTTCATCTCTCAGCTTTGTTCTGTGACTCACGAGTCAAAACAAAGCAACAGAAAACCAGCCAAGTATTACTAATAGTGAGCTAGTTAGCTAGCTAGTTAAGGGGTGATGGGGGCAGCAGAGGTCGGAGTCTATCCTGCAACCGGTGGGTTGCTGGTTCGAGCCCTGTCTCTGTCATTGTGTCCTTGGGCACCTTGCCTGCTGGTGGTGGTCAGAGGACCCGGTGGCACCAGTCCATGGTCGCCTGGCTTCTGGCCGACGGACCCAGGGCAGCTGTGGCTGCAAACCAGTAGCTCACCACCATCAGCACATGAATGATTTCATTTAAAGTGCCTTTGAGTGTCCTAATAACGCACTGTGTAAGTCTGATGTCATTTAAGTTAGTTAGTTAGTTAGTTAGTTAGTTAGTTAGTGGTGACTTGTTTAGTTACCAATGTCCTCGAAGTGTTCGACCCAAACAATCAGCAGCTTTGAGTCAGAGCGGAAAAATGTTGAGACACTCTGACAGGACCTGATGTCTTCTGATGGACGGGTCTGAACAGACACACAGGTGAGGAACAGGTAGACACAGACAGGTGAGGAACAGGTAGAGACAGACAGGTGAGGGATGATGATGTCTGGCCTGACCTCAGATCGTCTCTGGTTGGATGATGAAACACAGGCTTGCCCCGCCTCCTCCTGGCTCTTCAGCCAATCAGCTGCTTGGAATATTAAGCGAAACACTTTCTAAATTGGTCACAAATCATTTTTAATATAGAAATAAATCACACAGAGCTGATCAACATCTTGGCTGTTATTGGTTACTGGCTGTTATGTCAGAGTGACATCATTAAACACTGACTGTAGGTGTGTGACGAAGGAACGATGAAGGTGATCTGCGTCAAAGCGTCGCCAAACTTCAGGACAAACCTCCGTCCATCAAACGCAGCGCCTCCACTGTCCCCCAAAACAGCCTCAAATTCTGGAAAACAGGAACCAAACGGTCTGATTACCGGTTACTACGGAGACACCTGAACCTTCATCAAACAGAGACCTCACCTGAACGACTGGCTACGCCCTCCTGCAGCCGCCCCACCTCTTCAGGCCAACCAAGAGACGACAGGAAGTCCAAGAAATGGCCACTGACGCTGCACTGCTTCTCCACATTCCCCAAGATCTACAGGGAGATGGACAGGTGGACAGACTCAGAACCAGCTGAGACAGGTGGACAGGTAGGACAGATGAGGAGCACCTCTCTGGGTTTCGTCTGTCCTTCTCTCATGTAGAAGACAAAAGCACAATCACTGTTTCTGGACGGAAGCTGGTCCAAACTTCTCAGACTCTCTGAGAAACCTGGAAGAGACGAGTCCAGAGACAAGAGCGCAGGCTGGATGCTGTTGAGACCTAGATCCTACCGACAGGTGAGACAGACAGGTGAGCGATGGACAGATAAAACGAGTCCTGTCCTGATGTCTATGGTACCTTCACACTTTCAGGAGTCAGCAAGCCCAGGTGGGATAGGAGGAGTCTGGTCACCTGGAAACAGCTGATTGGGGGAGGTGGCCTACAGGTTGCCATAGCGACTGATTGGCCGCTCACCTGAGGCAGCGCCTCGATGTGCTGTTGAGTCTTCAGGGTTGATCGCAGATGGTCCAACTGCTGCTGTTCCTAAAGTACAAATGTCCACAACGAGACACACCTGAAATCCATCCCGACCCTCATGTAGAACCCAGGTCTGTTTCTGGTCCGACTCAGGCCTTACCTCAGCAGATCCGGTTCTGGTCAGAGTGGGGATACTCTGATCCGCTCCGACTGAAGGAACTCTGTCCAGGTGTTCTGGAACCAGCTGATGGTTGATGGACTTTCTCTGTCCAACATCTTCTGGAGTGAGACGCCGCTGTTCTGGGATCAGAGTCGTCTGCTTCTAATCAAGAGACAAAACCTGAAGACTTTGTTCTGCAGAGCCACCAGGCCCAATCAGGTCCTGGTTCTGAGGATACAGCACCATCGTCAGGCTGAATAAGTCACTGCAGCAGCACCATCCAGCCTGAAAGCTGAGGTCACATGATCACCTGTGGGATTCGTCCATCTTTGGGCAGCAGGTGGAGCTGTAGAGACCAGCGGCGATGTCCTGATGGTCCCCTCAAGACCACCAGCAGAGACGGACTCTGCTCTGGAAACAAGAACCATCACCATGTGGATGTTCTTCAGGATAGAGAGGTCTCTGAGGTTCTGGTTCTACCTTGATCAGGTTCTGGTGTTGGCTCCAACGTGGCCAGGATCACAGAACCTTCCAGCACAAAATACTTGGACCTCTTCAGGCTGCTGTCGTTCAGCATCAGTGCGTCATCTCTGAGAGACCCACCCAGACCCGCTCCTGAAACCTGCATGATACTGGACCAGAACCAGCTGTAGTTAGAACCCAGGAGCTAACTGGATCAGAACCAGGACTGTGTTCTTCCCACCAGCTCAGTGTTGCCTCAGCTGCCTCCTTCACCCTCAGAGAGGCGGGGTTCAGATCTTTATTCTCCTTCCACACAACTTTCTGGTCCTGGTCCTGTCTGGACCTGCTGCCTGAGATCCCCAACTCCACGATCTCCAGAACCTCCAACAGGCACTCCTGGTGGTACCAGATGGGTCAGTTACCTGCAGAACCAGAACCTGCTTGGGTCCCTACCGGACCTCCAGAGAAGCTATCTGTTATACTGACTCAGAACCGGGTCAGTTACCTCCTGCTGCAACAGAACCGGGTTCCGGGTCAGCCAGGTGTTCAGGCAGCAGAAAGCAGCAACGATGATGGAGTGCAGGTCTCTGGAGTGAAGCGGAGGAGGACGACCGCACTGGAACACGATGTAGGTGCAGACAGAACCGACGGCTCGGCGCCATTCCGACTCCTCCACCTGGACCTCCACCTGCAGAACCACAGAGCAGAACTGCAGGCTGATCTGGGTCAGACCCGAATAATACGATGTGAGGACTTATGATGGTGGTCCATTTGTCTCAGTTCCAATAAAACTGGACCGGTGTGTGTGTGTGTGTGTGTGTGTGTGTGTGTGTGTGTGTGTGTGTGTGTGTCTGTTCCCACCTTGGCCAGTCCTCCCAGTACTTCCAGTGCAGACAGACAAACTGCTGAGTCATTTCTCCACTGAGATGTCAGACGCTGAGTCAGCAGACGGACAACATGAACCCAAACAACCGCTGCTTCTGATTGAACAGCTGGTTACCACGGCAACACACACATAGTATTATTGGTAGTGTACCTACACCTAAACTGTAGGGAAAGTAATGGTTCATGTATTACTTGGTGTCCTGGTTCTGTTGGTTCCACTGGTCGTCCCAGATTGGACTTTATGATTCTGATGATCGGACCTTCTGAACCGAATCTCCTGAAGACAAAGAAGAGTTTATCTCGTTTGGAGAAACACTGAAGCTCACTGGATCAACCTGGTTCTACAGAACCAATGCTCCTCAGACATCAACAGAACTTTGGTTCTGGTTCTTCAGGTAAAATATGAAGCATGAATAATAAATAAAAAACTGAATGTGTTGATTTCATCTGTCAGAAACACCAGAAATAACAGTTAAAGTTGACTCTGAGAACTGACCTGAGCAGGTTTAGCTGATGGGGGAGGAGCCTCTGCTGCAGCCGAGTCATGGACTACATTCAACATGGCGGCTGCAGAGACAGAGAACTGATTAAGGTCCATGAAACAAAACCATGGAGAAGATGAGGAGGCAGGAACTAACCCAGGAGCAGCTGAATGTTGCACGTGTCTGTCTCTGTCTGCAAAGCTCCAATCAGAAGGCTGAGGAGGCGGGGCTTATAGGACAGGAAGTCACCTGCTGTGGCATCGTCAGAGCTCATCATGTCCACAGAGTCCTGCACAACCACAGGTGATGTTGGTGTGATGGTGAATAAGACCTGTTGCCATGGTTACAGAGGTGTTACCTGTAATTGGACGGATGCAAGCTGCAGAGGGAGGGGCATCAGAGACAGCAGGATGAAGATGGAGGAGCGCCTTAAATCCACAGGACTGACGAGACCCTTAAACTGGATCAGATCCCTGCAGTACAGGAAGCAGTGGGAGGAAGTTACCTGATGGTAAGGTGGGTGGAGCTTCTGCTCTGGCTTTATCATATTTGGTTCCCTTCAGAGTGAGATGTTTAATCACTTGTCTACAGGAGCCTGGGAGGACAAAATAAACACCAGAACCAGACTCTTCAAAATCTGGGGACCTGGAAGCTTCAGGATTCAAACCGGGTTCATTTAAATCCAGTTTTGGGTTCCTGTCTGGTTCTGAGGGTTCTGGTCGGTCCAGCCCTCAGTTTTACTGCAGACACACTTCCCATGATGCTCTACTTCTCTTTGTTGGATTTCCTCTCTGCAGGTATCCGTCTGCTCTAAGCTCCGCCTCCCTGATAGGATCAGGTGCATCAGTCGTAAACAGGTATAGAGGTTTGTTCTGTTTTCTGTAAACATTGGATGAAGAACCCAGAGACCCAGCTGATTCTGCCAGAACCATAAAGAATCAGATTTGATCTGAACTCAGGTCCAAACCAGATCCACATTCTAATCTGAGATCCTAACGTTCATGTAAACACTCCCAACCTGATCCGATTCCTGCCCATATCCGGTTCTGTAACTCAGGTGTTGGTACCTGTCGAGCAGCACCGTTTCCAGGACGGACAGGAAGGACGGCAGCAGCAGGTTGACTCCTCTCAGGTCACAGCAGAACAGACGGGTGGAGTTCAGCAGGACAGACACCAGGACAGGTGGACACGCGTCCTGGAGGCACTGCCGGAGAACCAGGTAGAACCTGATAGAGGACACCAGGACAGGTGGACAGTTACCAGGACAGGTGGACAGTTACCAGGACAGGTGGACAGGCAGTTACCAGGACAGATGGACAGTTACCAGGACAGGTGGACAGGCAGTTACCAGGACAGGTGAACAGTTACCTGGACAGGTGGACAGGCAGTTACCAGGACAGGTGAACAGTTACCTGGACAGGTAGACACACTGAATGTTTTCTTCTGTCTTCTTGCAGGTGAAAATCCTACAGAGTGTCCCACAGGCCTCTGCTCTCCCTGCTGCCCACTGCTCTGGCATCACAGTGACATCATTCTGTTTACCTGTTGAAGACAGGTGTCACAGGTGTGCAGCAGGTATATCAGAGTACGGTCTACAGTAGGAGCATGTTCTGCAGGACAGAGTGTACTAACGGGACAGATCTGAAGTAATCAGAGAAGCTTCAAACAGCCAGGAGCCAAACAGGTGCAACACGGAATCCACATTACACCTGAGGGGGTGGGCGGGTGGGCGGGGGGAGGTGCACAGAGGAGGACAGGAAGGGGGCAGAGGGGAGGAAGACTTCCAGCGATGGGGGGGTGAAGGTGTCTGAGAAGACAGAAGATGGAGGCCAATAAGTTCCAACATCAGAAACAACCACCTAGACCTGCTAAGATTATCTACCTGGACAGGTAAAGGTTTCTTTAAAGAAAAGGGAACATCTGTTCATTAGGACCCTATAAAGATGTTCACCTGGACCAATAAAATCATCTACCTGGACAGGCAAAAAATAAGCTCAGAATACTCTGTGGTACCGAGAACAGTTTAGAGCCAGGTTCTGCCCTCAGCTGTTGTTTACATGGCGGTGAGGAGCTTTTAGAAGGCGGGGCATCGGATGCACTGGGGAAGGTGACAGGTGTGGGTGGGGCACTTCCAGAACGAGGCCGCGAGAAGCCTGCGGAGAAGAAAGCAGGCTGGATCACAGAGTGCTCTTCACTGCAGACTGACTCCAACAATCTGGCAGAGTTTACCATACGGAGGCAGGCGGTCTCTGAACGGACTTCTGCTCACGGAGAAACCTGGAGGGAAGATCACAGAGAAATTAACCAGAACCAGAACCCACAGAGAAGGTCTGATGTGGAAGATCAGTGGACTGAAGAGGCTGTTTACCCAGAGAAGGCAGTCTGTCTCTGAAAGGAGTCCTGGCAGTGAGTCCTGCAGAAACACAGAAACAATCACATCTGAAGCAGTTTTGCTCTGTTGCTCTGGTTAGATATGAAGATATTTATCAGATCTGGACTTCTCAAACTGAAGACCAACAGACACATGTTCCTTCTATGTAAAGTTAGGAAATAATCCCCAAAGGTCCAGAAACTTCCATGGTCATCCCCTTCCCTCTTCAATACACCAGGATGAGTGTTGGTTCTCCTTCCTTCAATTAAAGCTTCTTCACAGATGATCAGCTCCAGTCTTCTTCTATTAACTCTGAACTTGCTCCAGCAGACCAACAACTGATGTTCTCCTGTAGCCTCATTGGACCAACCCCGGCCATGTTCTCCTGTAGTTTCTTTGGACCAACCCCGGCTATGTCCATTGACCCATGGCTGTGCCAAGAAACACTGACAGACCCCAGTTTCACTCCCTCACAGAAGCCTGGATTCAGAACTGTGAATGTATTTCCCTGTTCCAGCCACTGTGTTCAATCTGGTTCTTGATTTTTTTGAGCACCAGGCAAATTTTCCAGGTTCTGGGTAGTTTAAGGAACATGGTGTGAAGATCCGACTGATAGAGTCCTGTTCTTTACTGTGAACAATCAGACCTTCAGATGAACTAATGTCCATCACTAATATCCATCCATCCATCTGGGGTTGGAGGCAGCAGCCTAACCATAGAGACCCAGACTTCCCTCTCTCTAGCCACTTGGGCCAGCTCCTCCGGGGGAATCCCAAGGCGTTCCCAGGCCAGAAACATTGTCCCTCCAGCGTGTCCTGGGTCCTCCTCTGGATTTTCTCCCGATGGGACGTGCCCAGAACACTTTACCAAGGAGGTGTCCAGGATGCCTGAGCCACCTCAACTGGCTCCTCTCGACGTGGAGCAGCAGCAGCTCCACTCTGAGTCCCTCCTGGATGACAGAGTTTCTCCTCCTGTCTATAAGGAAGAGCCCAGACACCAAGCAGAGAAAACTCATTTCAGATGGTTGTATCCATGATCTCGTTTTTTCGGTCACTACCCAGAGCTCGTGACAATAGATGTGGGTAGGACTGCAGACAGACTGGTACAGCACCTCCATCACTGCAGATGCAGCATCAATCCATCTATCTCCTGCTACATTTTCCCTCATTCCTTAACAAGACCCTGAGATACTAAAATTCCTCCACTTGAGGCAGGACCTCCTCCCTGACCCAGAGAAGGCACTCTACCCTTTTCCAACTCAAGATGGTCTCAGACTTAGCGATCTTCATTCTGGCTGTTTCACACTCAGTTGTGAACGGCTTCAGTGACAGCTGTAGACCTGATCCTGAGGGAACCAAAACGGATCCTCTCAACAACATGGCTGCACCTACAAACTCTAAAGTCACTGGAAGAAAACCCAGAATTGTTGTGTCTGTTTCTACTGCGAGGTCCAGTTAAGTTACCTGCAGTTACCTGTGTTTGGCAGCAGATGTTCTGTTGGTCCTGAGCTCCTCACAGTCACACCTGGAGAAACAAGAGCACAATTAGACCCAGTTCACCCAACCTCAAAGTCGTGGCTTTAACTGGTTCTGCCCAGGTCTGCCCCGGCCAGATTCGTCTCCATTAGCAGATCTTTCGCAGTTCTGTGCAGTTCTCCTCTGTGTTTCGTACCGACTTCAGGGGTAGCCGAGCCAAGCCGTGTATTGCGTACAATCAATTTGAGTGACAGCAGACTGCGTTCATTGATCAGACCGTGATTTACGTCGCTACAAACTCCAAATAACATGTCAACACCCGGAGTGGACCAGCGGACATGCCGTCTGCCATCAGAGAGCTGCTTGGTGTGGAGGAGTGTAATTATGAGGAACACGTGTGTCAACATTTGGAGCAGAATGATCATCATTTCACAGCCATGCAAGCAGCAAGTCTCTACAGAAGAGACAAATGGTCCAACTCTGCTCAATGTTCTGTCGGAGCTACAGTTTGGTGCCACCAGGCATGAAACACCAGAACTGCATAGCATTAGTTTGGCCTGATGTGCATTTTATTCTTTGTTTGGTTATTCTTTTAAGAAAAGTTAATCCGTGGATATTGGTTTACATCTTTTGACTGCATTAGTTAAATCCAGTGGTTGCAGATGTTTTGAAAAATAAAAATGCCACAATATAAATAAATGTGTACGAATAGCAAACTAATCAGCTAATCTGAATAATTTTCATGATATTTGGGTCAGGAATGAATTTCTATAAGATAAAATTAAATACCTAGTTTGACTGGAGTCAGCCATGACACCCAGATGAGATGTAACATCATTTTATGGTTTAATCTGAACTACTTGACTCTTTTGGCTGTTTGTTTTTAACACAAAATGAAATATTTGGGTTTATTTGAGTCCATCAGAACCAGGTTCCCCACTGGTGGTAGGACACGGTTCTGAGTGATTCAACCTGAACACGCCCTCCTCAGCTCAGTGATTTGAAGAAGTTGTGAAGGGTTAAATCCTGCAGAAGCATATAGCTCACATGTTTTGCTTTGGGGTGATGGAAACAGGATGTATGGACACAGGATGTACCCTGAGGAAGAGCTGTTTTGTGCAACCATAGATAGAGCTATTGTAGTTGCCTGCATACTGTGTGTGTGTGTACACTGCTGCAGTGTACACACTTATAATCGTAAACCAGTTAAGACTAGTTTTGGTCACACATAAACACACTGATACACACAGGGGAACACCCCTAAAGTGGGTGTAGCTTAGTAAGATATATACAGCTGTGCTGCAATTTCTCTTTCCTTATTTCGGTCCATCCATAAGATGTACTGTAGAAGCCCAGCACTGTGGACGATTAGTTGACTCTCGGTAACTAAGCATCCTGATTGATTGTTATGTATCATTGAGTGCTTTAAAACAGAGATTAAAACTGAGTTAATCTCAACCTTTTGCTCTGTTCCTTGTTTCGACTTGTGCTCAGGTCTCAACCAAGATAAACACATCGGGTGTTACAACAAAGTGAAGAACATCAACCTCACCGATCACAGTAGCTGCTGTCCCATCAGATGGGTTTTGGACTGTACGACCTGAATTCTGTGCAAGTTCTGTTTCTGTTGAAGGTGCCGTACCAAGGAAGGCGTTGACCAGCTCACTGACTGCTCTCATGGCTCTGAGGAAGATTCCTGGCAGCTGAACATCTTTGTCCTGGGAGGAGCCAGCTGCAGGCCCAATCAGGTCCACTGGGTTACTGCAGAACACAGGAGACCCATCAGGTCCCAGGTCTCCAGACCAGACTGAAGAGCAGGAAGCACTTACCTGAACAGGTGCAGGACCTTGAACCAGGTGTGACAGATACGTTCGTCTGCCATGTCTGCAGGAACCAGAGAAGCATCTTCATCTGGAACCTCGAAGGGAGGAAAGGATGGTCCAAACATCTGAGGAAGGAGCCTGAGAGGAGAACACAGTGATCTGATACAGAACCAACACTGATCTGATACAGAACCAGTACAAAACCAACAATGACCCAACAAAGAACCAATACAGAACCAGTATAGAACCAACAATGATCCAACACAGAACCAGTACAGAACCAACAATGATCCAACACAGAACCAGTACAGAACCAGTACAGAGCCAACAATGATCTAACAAAGAACTGATACAGAACCAATACAGAACCAACAATTATCCAACACTAAACCAGTACAGAACCAACACAGAACCAGTACAGAACCAACAGAGATTCTCCAAAAGAACAGAGGCAACAGCCTGGAACAAAGACCCAGCACGATGTCAGAAGAACTTCACTGATCCGAGGCAGTTTTGGACCTTCAGAACTTCAGCAGCATAACCAACATGACCCTGAGGTTGGAAACGGACCTGGAGGTGAGTCCTGCAGCGACCCGGCTCCACTGCTCCACCACCGCAGGTTGGTGTCTCCAGCTGAGGAACATCTGTCTGAACGTCTGCCACAACGAGCGGGACGGAAAACACCCAGAACACGCTAACAGCCACACCTCCAGGAGGACCGCCACGGACAGGTCCGACACTCCTCCTGTACACAGGTGAGAGAGACAGGTGAACCAGAACGGTGTGATGTAACAGGGCAGGTACTTTGTCTTACCTGCAGGAGTGGGCGGAGTCAGCAGGGTATGGTTGATGCGCAGCAGGAAGTGCAGCAGAGTCTCCCAGGTTTCTCTGCTCATCACTGAACTCTCTCTGGCCAGAGTCTGAACAGAACCCAATACCTGCTGACAGAGAGACAGGTAGACTGGACTCACCGGGCCTGACCTGAGAGGGTGGGACAAAAAAGGTTCAGGGATAAATTCCAGATAAGGTTCAGACCTCAGTCTCAGGTGTTTGATTCGGGTTCCAGTCTAGATTCTGGTCTGAATTCAGGGTTTTGGGCTGAGGTCTGGGTTTATGTTGTGGCTTCGGGCCGACAGGCTAGTCTGGGTCTGGTTTCAGGTTCAGGTGAAACCGAGTACCTGGGCAGGAAGAGGATGTAGAGATGCCGAAGGATCCTCTGGACGTACAGGTTGGGGTCTCTGCTGATTGGTGGAGGGGTGGAGCTTCTCTGGGACACCAGGGCCATCATCCAATCAGTGTAGACATCCACACAAAGTTTGACGGTGTCTCTGTCCAACGGTAGAGTGAGACCGTAACAGAGGACCTCCATGGTCCACTTCACCTGAACATAAACATAAACATGAAGAGACAGCAACATCTACCTGGCAGGTTTCTGTTCTAAAACAAGAGAACCTGGATGAAACAAACACGTCAGAACCAGAATCTCTACTGTCAGATCAGCAGATGGAATGTAAAGACCCACATCAGGGACCAATCAGAGAACAATCAGGGACCAATGAGGGACTACTCAGAGACCAATCAGGGATCAATCAGGGACTAATCTGGGACTAATCAGGGACCAATCAATGATCGATCAGGGACCAATCAGAGAACAATCAGGGACCAATCAGGGACTAATCTGGGACTAATCAGGGACCAATCAATGATCGATCAGGGACCAATCAGAGAACAATCAGGGACCAATCAGGGACTAATCTGGGACTAATCAGGGACCAATCAATGATCGATCAGGGACCAATCAGGAACTAATCAGGGATAATCAGGGACCAATCAGAGATCAATCAGATATCAATCAGTGATCAATCAGAAATCAGTATCGATCTCAGGTGATTCCAGCTTCTTCAGGACAGAAACTTTTAGTAGCTGAACATCGACTGAATGATGGTTTTATTGTAAACATCCATAGGATGTTGTTCCCGGTTGCCATGGTTTCAGTTCTAGAACACACCCGTTACCACGGTGACATGGCAAACTTTATGATACCGTTCAAGTTCTCCTTAGATCACCTGATTAGAAGTCACAGGTAGACCTACTGTCTGCTCCTCACACAGCCACACCTGAGTGTTTACCTGTCGGTCAGTACGCAGCAGGCTGCGGGTGCTGGGGTTTCCAAGGCCGGCTGCCAGGGGCTTCACCACAGCAACAGCAACATCTCTGCCCACAGAAGGCGGGAAACAGCTGAGCACGCTCACATGGCCCTTCAGAAATCGGTCCATTGCCAGCCAATCACAGCTCACCTGGAACAGACAGGCGTACCAGAGTGAAGGTAGCTTACCTGAGAGTAAATTAATCATTTCTGCTCAAACATCCAAGAATCCTGTGGCCATGATTGACTCCATGTTCTGAGCACCTCTGTGGGTCGGCCCAGTTGGTTCTGGTGTCGGTTCTGAGTAGCGTTAAGAGAAAATGAGTTTTGCCGTGAGGCACTAATGAGCCTCAGATTAGAGAGAACAGCCTGATTAACAGGTGAACTCACCTGAGCTCACAGCAGATTCACACATCAGGTGAGCTACAGGTGAGATACAGGTGAGCTGTGTCACAGTAACATGGATGGATCCGCACACGCTCAGTCCATCTCTGTCAACTCTGTGGTAATGAGACTACTGCAGGAGTAATTAGATTACCGTAGTACTAATCAGAGTAGTGTAGCTCTAGTCAGAGTACTTTAGTAGTAATAAGAGTATTATAGTTCTAATCAGAGTACTGTGGATCTAATCAGAGAAGTAGTAATCAGAGTACTATGATTCTAATCAGAGAAGTAGTAATCAGAGTACTATGATTCTAATCAGAGTAGTAGTAATCAGAGTACTATAGTTCTAATCAGAGTACTGTAGTTCTAATCAGTACTTTAGTAGAAATCAGAGTACTGTGTTTCTAATCAGAGTATTGTGGATCTAATCAGAGAAGTAGTAATCAGAGTACTATGATTCTAATCAGAGTAGTAGTAATCAGATTACTGTGATTCTAATCAGAGAAGCTGTAATAAGAGTACTATAGTTCTAATCAGATTACTGTGGATCTAATCAGAGAAGTAGTAATAGTAACCACTATTACTCTGGTTCTAATCAGAGTAATAGTAATCAGAGTACTGTGGTTCTAATCAGTACTTTAGTAGTAATCAGAGTACTATGGTTCTAATCAGTACTTTAGTAGTAATCAGAGTACAGGTTGTCAGCTAAAGCACCACATGAAGCCAGTTTGAACAGAACCAAACAGACTCGATGAAGGAACCCGTTGCTCTGGTTCCTTATCAGCTGATGAAGCAGCAGAACCTTCTTACCTGCTCAGGTGAGTTGCTGTCCTGTCTGCTTAGAGCTCTGAGCTGCTGTTCGCCCTGACTGACAGGCTGCAGGTGTACAGCAACAAGTTTACAGTCAACAAGTCTTCACCTGCTGGTTGTTCCCTCTGCTCTGACAGAACATGATGCTCCGACCCAAACGGACCTGCCGGCGCTGCTCAGCTTCCACTAACTGATTACTGCAAACATTAACCTGTTTCCAAGTTGATCCAGCTGGCTGCTCCACCTCCTCATCTTCTGGGAGGTGGAGCTCAAACCTCCACACTTGTTCTGAGGACTTCAGCACCAGGTGTTGGTCTGCAGGTAAATTCTGACAGAAATAAAAACAGAACCCAGATTCTGGTTCAAATCAGAGTTTATTTGGGGTTTCCCTTTAAACCAACATTTCTCACCCAGGAAACCAACAGGCAGTGCTCGTTTCCATGGAGATATGGGTGGAGCCAACACAAAGGAGCCACTTGATTGGTTAACATAATTTTCTACAATAACTTTACAACAGTCAGCTGTTCTGATTGGCTGACGGTGACATAAAAATAACAAACAAAAACACCCTGAGAGTACGGCAGCTGAGGAGGTCCAGACGGAGCTCCGGTCAGTACGGCTGCTTCTTGATGAACCTGGAGAACATGGCGAAGGCGGCGACAGGTTTATCTGAGGGAACCATGTGACCAGAACCCTGCAGGACCACAAACCAGCCAGTCAACCAATGAGCAACAAGAACCTCAATGTCAGTGATTATGATGAAGATGTACCTTCACAGTGAGGAAGGCCATGTTGTTAAACTCTTTAACGAAGCCTCCGATCTGACGACTGTCTTGGCTGTCATAGATCCATGGACGCCTCTGGACCTCCACCTGAGACACACACACACACACACACACACACACACACACACACACACACACACACACACACACACACACACACACACACACCTGAGGACCTCACAAGACTAACTGCACCTCAACGATCCCAAACTTTTCTGCTTTGAGTTTAAAATCCCTGAGAGACATGAAGGAGGAGACTGGGACAAAGGGAGACCGTGAAGGAGGAGCTTAGCGATGATCGGTCAGGTTACCTCCTGCTGCAGAGACTCCACAAACCACTCGTCCCCCAAGAAGTTGCAGGCCATGTCCACGTCCCCGTTGTAAACTAGGACCCGGTACTTCTGCAGAGAGCACAGCACCACTTAGACATCACATAACACCTGGACCCAACCAGGATCAGGTCTGGACCCTGACTGCAGTGCAACTTCCTGCTCAGACAGGAAGTTGCAGGGGCTGCGGTGCGTTCACTGACCAGAGCTGAAAGCAGCTTGAGGTACTGCTTCCTGACATCCATGTAGATCCGGCCATACATCAGGTTCACTTCCGAACTACAACACCAGACAGGACGGGTCAGAGACATGTGGACATGTCCCTCAGAGACAGGACAGATGGAGCGGTTACCTGCAGACGAGCCAGTCCAGAGCGTCGGGGCTGATGTGCAGAGCTTTCCGGACGTACGGGTTGTTCAGGTAGAGGTTGGAGGGGGTGGAGTTGGTGCAGGGCGGGTCCAGATGGACGGACAGGTGCTCAGCTGCCAGACCCAGTAACTTCTGCAGTCAGAGGAGCAGCAGTTGAGAAGCTGAGAACAGGTGAGTTAGCCTTAAATAGACAGCAGGTGAGTTCACACACACCTGGTTCCACTGCTGAGTCTGCTGATGGTTGATGAAGATGTTCCCCAGATCTCTGATCACCAGCTGCCCACGCTCCACACTGAGAACCCAGAAACCAGGCTGAACATCAGAACTCATCTGCTGCAGGTGAGTTCAATCAGGTTGCTGCTTACCTGAATCTGTGAGGGACTCCACCTGCACAGGGAGCGTACAGGTTGTATATGTTGAGTCCTGAACTGTAGACGATCGTCTGGACCTCCGACAGCTGCAGGGAGACAACATCTGGACTAAATACCTGGAGCCCAGGAAACCAGGAGCCCAGACACCAGTAACATCAAACACACAGGTCCGGTTTGGCCCCCGGGTCGCCCCTGCGGCTTGGCCCGGTTCAGACTCACGCTCTCGCTGCAGTTGGGGTTCTGGTTGTTGTAGAAGTTGCACTTCCCACCGCTGCAGCAGTGGGCCTGAAGCTCCGCCCACAGCTGGCTGCCCAGCAGGCCGTGATAGTAGGCGAAGTAGACCAGAGAGTTATCGTTCAGCTCGTAGCTCGACAGCCCGTTTCCCACTGCAACGCCCTGCAGCACAGGTGAAACAACGTCAGAGGTCGGGTGACTTCACCTGAACGGTTCAGAAGCCGAGCAGAACCTGCAGGTTCAGGCTGGAGTCCTCCATGACTCTCTCAGCAAGCGTCGGGATGTAGATCCCTCCGTAGCTTTCTCCGGTCAGGAAGAGCTCGTTGCTGCTGAACTCCGGAAACAGCCGGAAGAACTCCTTCAGAGCCAGGTAGTTGTTCAGGGACACCTGCAGACACAGAACATCTGACACACCTGAGAACCGATCAGGGGCCAACTTTCATTTTCACACACAGCTGAGAACCAATCAGAAGCAGCGATTCTAAGCATGTCACTTGCCTCCGTGTCATTGGTTGCGTATTTCTTATCGTCAGAGTACGAGAAGCCGACGCCCACTGGAGACTCCAGGTACAACACGTTGGCAATCTGCAGGCGAGCAGTCAACCAATCAACTTTCAGGGCTCAGTTAATGTGACCACACCCCACAGTCACATGACCTACCTTGTTCCAGGAGTACGGGTTGTACTGGAGCGTCACTCCATCATCCTGGATCTGAAGAAGAAGAGGGACATCAACCAGTGCACACCGACATGCAGGTAAGGTAAGGTGAGCGGAGTCAGCAGCTAGCTACCAGGAAGGGTCCGTGCTCAGTGAGCAGTCCGTCCAATGAGCTGCAGCCTGGACCGCCATTCAGCCACAGAACCACCGGGTCGGACGGCGGTTTGTTCTGAGACTCCACAAACCTGAGAACCAGAAGCGGTTTAGGGGAGGCAGCAGCAGCCAGGTGAGGCGTAGCAGCTCAGGTACTGACCAGTAGTGGAGGTGTTTCCCATCGGCCAGGTTCAGGTATCCAGAGAACTGCCTGAAGCCCGGCTGTTTCTGGAGGCCAGGGAGGAAGGTGATCTCATCTGCAGCTGGAGCGGCGCCGGCTCCCAGCAGCAGCGCCAGGAAGAACCACAAGAACACCTGCATCTGGACGAGAAACACCTGGATCTGAGGCTGGACAGGAAATGACATCATCTACATCACCTGAGGCTGGACAGGAAGCAGTGCGCGACTTAGCGAGAACTCAGACCAGTAAAACTAGTATCAGAGGAGTCATTCTGTTCTCTAGAGAGGTTCTGATGGTAGCTGGGTCCAAACAGGTGAGACCACCAATGAGAACAGGTGTTCCTCAGAACTCTGGAGGTCCAGATGACATTCCTGTCTGGAAGCGCTCCAGGCTGCAGCTGGGAGCTGGCAGAACCGTGGGCCGGACCAAGCCATGGAGGAGAACCTGATGTTCCTCTGAGTCTCCAGAGCCACATCTGGTCTGTGAAGTCAGGAGGTCAGATCCTCCTCCTCTGCGTCTCCTGCTGAAGATCAGCCAGCACTCCTCTGATCACATGATCCCTGTCTGAGCTCTGATTGGCCGTCCTCAGCTTCAGACCATCTCCAGGTCTGACTGGCCTCATCTCCATCATGGAGGACAGGAGTCACGAGCTCACCGGTCCAGATGATCCAGACCATCTGTCAGAGCAGCAGCAGACATCCCATAATAAGACTAAAACTGGGACTCCAGGTGGAAATGTAGAAGTCCAAATGGACTGGTTCTGGTGTTTATTTTCAGCTTTTTTCATTCCGTCTGAGGAGAAAGTTCTGGTTCTGAAGGCGGATCCTGGTGGTTCTGGTTCTCTCCTCTGATTGGTCCACTCGATACTTTCTGTGTTTTTCTTCATCCAATCACAGCCTGGAGAAAACGGCATGCGGTCCCTGATTGGACAGACTGGACTCAGGCGGGTCCGGCTCTAACTGGTCCTGCTGCTCTGGTTCCCTTAGATTACCAGAACCGTTTTAGATATTAAGAACCTATCCTTCGTAAACGGATCGGAACCATAGGCTTTAAGGCTGCTGTAATCAGACAGTCAACATGTCTGAAGGTAAACTGGACCTGCTGCTCCAGAACCTGGTTCTGATCTTCGTGTTGTTCATACAGCAACAGAACATCTCCAGCTTCATCATCACAACCGGCCCAGTTTCAGAGTCTTCCTGCATGTCCAGCAGATTCCTCGGGAATAACCTAACCCTAACCCAGATCCGGTCCAGACCCACCCCATCATCATCAATAAGCTGCTGATCCCGGACAGACCACCAGGGGGCTCTGAAAAGCTGCAGCTGAACCGGGCCTTCAGAGGAAGTTCGGTCGGTTTCGGTCAGCCGCTTTGAACACGTGACCGGTTCGGTCCAGAATCAAATGTTCTGATCTGTTTATTAAACTCTGAGACAAACCCAGCGAAACTATATCGGAACCAGAACCAGGAGAACTTCTTTCACACAGGGGACTGTCAGAACACAAACACAACCGTTCAGACACATCAGACTGTAATAAGAAAGAAACACCGACTTTACCCAGAGACCCGGAAACAGCCTCAGACCGGGTCGGAACCAGGTCAGAACCGACCCAGAATGAGGGATGAGGTTCAGAATCAGGTAGGAGCAGTTAAACCCAGCCAGAACCAGAACCCTAACGGGAGAAAAACTCACCTTTCAGAGTTCACCTGTCCGCGCGCCTCAGTCCCTCTGATCACTGCGGCTCATGTGACTGCAGCCGGTCATGTGACACTGGTTTGCAAGTTAAAGTCACGTGTTCGGCCAGGGATTTCCTGGTTTGGTTCATCAGCTGAGTCCCGTTTCATAACTGTTTCTGGCCTGATCGTTGATTATAAACAACTTTGTTCCTCATGAGAGGGTTTATTAGGAACAAGCAGCACATCTGATACGAAAATAATCCTATAAGTCGTGGTTTTATGATAATATAGTTCTTCTAACTCAGCATGATGGGAATTTACTTCATTAGTTCCTGCAAACCTTCCTGTTATCCCACAGGTATGGATGCTGGTCCCTCCGGTACCACAACTTGCTTTTCTGTTAAATCCAAAAATAATAATGTGAACATCAGGTCATTGTTTCAAGGAGATATCACCACTACTATATGTTGCTCATCACTGGGCTGTTATATGAGCTGAAATGGAACTTATAAATACCTGCTGACAGACTGAGAGAAGTGTGACATGAAATAATTGGGGCCTGCCATGCAATGCATGGAGGCACCTTTTACTCTCCACCTTGAAACTGCTTTCAGCGTTAATGCGGCCCGAACCGCAGCGTGCACCCCCACAATATATATATATATATATATATATATATATATATATATATATATATATATATATATATATCTCAAAACGTGGGGCTCAATCTCGAGGTGTGTGCTATTACTCATGTTGGTGTTTCAAGTTACCATGGCAACATAGCCAAAAACCACCACCAAAACTAAACAAAATCAAAGCTTTCATATTTTATACAGCAGGTAATGATAGCTTTGGGCTTTATATGAGTGGTTTAAGCCAACCAGTGTTACACATGGGATTGGTTTGGCCTTTTAAAATGAAGCTTACTGAAAATTTCAAAATAAAAGTCTCATAGTTCCTATCCAACACTCGACATTTTAGGCTGAGAAAAGAGTACGTTGGGATGTTAGAGCCATGCAAGTGATAGGACTCATTCTTATGGTAGTGTCAACATGCTAGTAATAGCCCACAGACTAAAGGTAATATTTAAGTTAACATTTGCGTTTTGGCTTAGTTTCGCATAAAAGCATAAGCTTAACATACTAAATGGAATAATTCAATGTTTGTCAACATGCTGGTGATCACCCACATTGTACTGGTAGTTTCAACATGCGAGTTGCTCAACATGCTAGTGATAGCTGTCACGCTAACGTTAGCCTTATAACAAAAATAAGCATTGTAGCCTTTTTTGTAAATTTTTTGTAAATTACTACTTAAGTATTGCATACTAAGATAGCATTTTAGCTAATTTTAGCTTATACATCAATGTTTGCATATTAAATGGAATAAGTCCATGTTAGTCAACATCAAAGAGATAACTTAGATCCTACTGGTCGTGTTAACATGCCAGCCCTCATGCTAACATTAGCCTTGCAGCTAAAAAAAAAAGGTCATTATTGATATATTATCTATGGTTAGCATACTGAATGGAGTAAGTCAATGTAAGTCAACATGCTTGTGATACCCCACATGCTACTGACAGCATTTTAGCTCATACACCAACATTTGCATACTGAGTGCAGTAAGTCACTGTTACATCATATGCATACATCATATGCTACTGACAGCATTTTGGCTAACCATAGCATTTTAGCTAATTTTTGGCATCACAACTCCCCAATTCAGTTCCGAGTTATGCACACTTTGGCAAGTCCCTTTTAAATTTCTTCAGAAATTTTCTAGTTCATAAATATTACTCTGCCAAGCTGGACTGAAGCTGTGATCCACCTGTTCCGGCGCACTACTGCCACCTTCTGGGGAGAGGTGAGATTACCAAAGGAAGATTGGTTTCTTTCAGTTGGAACAATGTGCTGTTCGGAATCCATGATATACAATAAATAACAAAAAACAAAAAGAACTTTGTTATTAATTTAATAAAACTCTAAAGGAAATACCATATACATAAATCTAAAGTTACTCATTCACGTTTCAAAAGGAATCTGAACAGTAAACATAAACATCTCTGAATCCAACAAGGAAGCTGTAAAAAGACGTAATTTATGCACCTTCTTTAATGGACTTACATGAATAACCCACCTGGATTAATTTTTTTAAATATACATTAACAGTTGCCGTGTGTTGATCAAGAATCATCAGCTGATTTATGTAACACACCGATCAGCTGATCTGGTATCGATTCTGATCCAAGTCAGCCGCTGATCTCGCGAGAGTTCACTTCCTGTTCCCTCAGTGGGTGAGAGGGGTGTGGGGGCACCTGGTTCTGAATGTTCTGGTCTTTCCACCTCTGCTCATCGGCTATTAATGGTGCAGAAGTTATAAACCGGAGCGCCCCCTCATGGACACTGAGTGAACTGCAGCATTCAGTTCCATACAGTAGAACGGGATCGAAGCACCAGGTGTACTTTTTGCAGAAATAGGAGGCAATAATTTAGCATAACTGTCACTTAAAGCTGCAGTCTGTAACTTTTATTAAAACAAAACAAAAACAAACAAACCATTTTTCTACACATTTGTTGAAACTGTCATGTCGTGACAGAATGGTATGAGACAGATAATCTGTGAAAAGACTGAGCTCCTCTGCCTTCTCCTAGTCCTATCTGGAAACAATCGATCAGAGCCAGGAGGCGGGTCTTAGCGCTGCCAATCACGTCTAAGTGGCGCTGCTCACCCCCCACTTCGCTACAGCTGGCAGACTGTTGTGAATGCTAAGGCTAGTTAGCATGGCCACAGATGACGATGGATAACCGGTTTTCCTGGAACTGTAAGTTGTTTCTCCGCCGTTAGCACATTTAGCGGCGCAATCACAAGGTTAACTGACAGCACTAAGACCCTCCCCCTGGCTCTGATTGGTTGGTTTAGGTCGGGAGCGGTGCATTTACATACTGCAGCTTTAACAGATTTTCCTCAAGGACAGATTAGTCCTGTTTTCAGATTTCTTCTATATCATTTCCTCTGGTTAGTTTAATAATCCCATTCGTTTTCTGAAGTTATTTTAAAGCCCATTTAATTTTCAGCAGCTCGGAATCATGACTGGTTCATCAAGTGGAAATCAGGATCGTTTCTTGATCTGTTAAATTTAAACGTCTATGACTTTAAGTTTGCTAAATTAGTTTAAATTTGTTCCAGATCCTTCTTTCAACATAACCGGTTTGGGTTCTTCAGTCTCCAAAGATCCAGCTGCGGATATGAATGATCAGGTTCATCATGTGAATCTTTGTTGAAATCAAGCCGATTATTAACGTGATACCAAACTATTAATTCTGCATTATAAAAAATCTTACAGTATAAATTTCCTCTCAAACTGAGTTGTTCCTTCAGGTGTAAGCGGATGTTTCCCGATGGAAAACATCAAAGTCAGTAACTATAATGATCCAGTTTGCTTCCCTGAATAGAGCCTCTCAGTAAGGCAACACCAGCTGGTTTATTTCTATCAAACATCCAGAGGTGTTTGCTCCATCGAGTTTTCCAGAGATTGAAAAACAAAATTTTCAGGTTTAAAAAAAAAAAAAAAAAAAAAAAAGTCTGTAGGATAAAAACCTGTTTAGTGAAGGCGGCTGACACTCAACCCATGAATAAAATCACTTCAAGATGAAGTTTTAGCACTTCACGCTACATCCATTCACCCACCTACTCACGCCGACAAAATCCTGATTCATGACCTTTAAAAGCAAACTAGAAACTTCACCTGAATCAGATCACCTGAGTTTTATCACCTGCTGATGGTAGGAGGAGCCAGCAGTTTCCTACCGAGGTCACCTGGCCCTTCACTTGTTACCAAGGAAACCGGTTAGACAGACCAGACAAATTCAAACTGAGAAAACTTTATTAAAAAGTAACAAAAAAAAAAAAAAAAAAAAAAAACAAAACATCTATACAACAGGTGAATGTGAGGGGGCGGAGCTTCTTCACGGTCTGGGAGGAGGTCTCATCCCAGGAGGCGGCGGTCCTATAAAAAGAAGAGAGGTCACATGATCAGGTTATCATTAGTGAAAGGTTAAAGCAAACTGCAATCTGATTGGGCGCACAGCTGACCTCTCATCCCAGGGGGCGGCGGCCTCATGCCTGGAGGAGGCATTCCCATGGGAGCGCCACGACCCGGACCAGGAGGCATTCCCATCGGAGGACCCATCGGGGGCCTCATGCCAGGAGGCGGGCCCATCATACCTACAGGGGAGGGGCCAAATGGGGAAGAGGGAGGAGCCAATGAGGAACCAGACCGTTTAACGGCAGAACCAGCGTTTCCTCGACACGCAACTGATGGTGAAGCACCGCCACACCTTCACAATGAAGTTTGTTTTTTGTTTTTTAAACACAAGTTAAAACAATGTAAGTTGTTATTCATGCTTCTACTACTTCCAGACTGCAAGTCTCCTGATCGTGGGATCGAGCATCTCCTGTTCAGCGTCCACAGCGGGTTCAGAACCCAGCTGCCCGGCTAACAGTGGCGAGACGACGTGAACACATCTCCCTGGTTCTGTCCTCCCTCCATTGGCTGCCAGCTTCTTTCACAATTGTTTTTAAGATTTAGTTTTTAAATATCTAAATGGTCTGGCACCTACAGCCTCACTCCGAGTAGATCTGTAAGATCTACAGGTGAAGAGCTTTAGTTGTTTCCAGGACTCGGCTGGAGTCACAGGTCCGAGTCTCTGGAACGACCTCCCTCTGTGTGGGAAGGCTGCTGGATCTCTGAATGATTCAAGGCTCTTAAAAACTCATCGTTTTAAACAGGCGTCTAATTCCAGAGAGCGCCAACATTAGGCCAATTACGTCAACCTGGTACTTTTCTTATTGTTCTGTATTATTATTTTATTTCCTTTCAGTTTTGATATACCTGTGCAACACTTTAGTTTTTAAAGAGCTTCATGAATAAACAAGAATGATGAAAATTTTGAAAAACCTACACCTGCTGGCTGTGAAGCTGGCTACGGTGCGCTCAGAGCTGCCAAGTCCGCTTATTAGAAGCGACTTTTGGCTTGTTTGTTTCTAAAGTCGCAGGCTGCAGTTTTTCAGGCTTGTTTTTGAACATTAAGTTGCTTATTTGGGCTTGGCTTTCGCTCTGAGAAACAGCCCTTTGATCGTCTCCCAGCTACAATAAAGCAGAAGACTGATAGGCAGTCGACAGCGGTGCACCGTTGCAGTCTGCTGCGCAGGTATGCGCTGCATAACCACTTTAAAATCTCTTGGATGTTCGTATACCCACCTAAAATAAGCACAGTCACGTATCAAGCCCAGGGTTTGTCTGACATCTCGGTAGTTTTACTCAGGCTCTTCCTGTCCAGCTTTTCCCAGATGTCTTTGTTAATGTCAGGGTAACACTCGCAGCGGATGACGTCGAGCTTGGCATCCAGACTAAGATCTGGACACCGTGTTAAACGTGAAAACAGCCATGAACGAACACCATCGTAACAAATAACGTAAAACATCAGCGTCACAAATCCACAGCCACGTGAGGCGCAGCTGCTGGAGGAGCGCCGGGCGCTCCGACTGCAAACGCAGGGCCGTAACCAGAAGCTGGAGGTTGTGGGCTTTCTGTCAGTGACAACAGAAATCATGCCCATGTAAAAATAAATTTATTAAAAATCTGAGAATTAAAACCAGAGTTTTCCAGACAATAGTGAAACAGACACAAAAACACATAAGGGCCTTGCAAAGATTCATCAAGTAAACACTGTTTTTTCTGGACTGTTGTAATCAGTAAACTATTTTCATTGTCACTGATCTCTGCTGATTAGTTGTATAAAATATATTAGTGGATAAATTCTGGATATTTGGCGAATTAACTTCAGTTATTTCTATTTTTGACTAGAAATAAAAGCGGCCTCTGTTGCCAGTTGGGCTTTTTTCATAGAGCTGGTTGCTCTGGTCAGGAAGGAAAACTCGAGACGACAATCGGAAGTAGAGGAGAGCAGCAGTGGAAGAAAGGAACCTGAGGAAGGCTGAGCCTGAAAAACGGCCCGATGCCAACGGAGCTGCGTTCAGTAACGTAGCTATCGGCCCAACTCCTCGCCTCACACGCGTCGAACGGCCGTTGTTCCTTCCAGACGCGCTTCTGGTTGCGTCTTCACACGAGCTTCAGACGAAGAGCCGCGAGGAAGACGCTGATGGAGATCAATTTATGGCGACGCAGTCTGCCTGAGTTCTGAGGAAGCTCTGCAGCGCCACGTGGGCGACTAACCCTGACAGAACCGACCAGAACCTCCGACCCGTTCTGACAGAACCGGGCTCAACAGAAAGTTCCTGAAAAGGTTTTTTTCCCCCCCAAATGGACCAGAATGGTTCTGAACCGAGACTGCAACCACACTGGACCAGAACCCAGCTCACCTGGTGGCGGCGCGGCGCGAGCCATCGGGGGCGGGGCTCCTCGTCCAGGTGGGTACTGTGTGGGGGCCCCGGCGATGCTGGCCCCTGCTGCTGCCGCGGCAACCGTCCCTCTGCCCTGTGGGGTCATCACCTGAAACACACAGAACCCATCAGAACCCAAAAGTATCAGTGAGCTCCCTCCAGGTGTGTCACCATGGTTACCTGCTGGGAAGGCCCGCCCACTCCTCTGACCGGCCCCGCCAGTCCAGCCGGAGCCTGAGGCATCGGCGCTCCGGCCGGAACGCCTCGACCCGCAGCCCGACCCACACCCGGACCTCCGGCCACGCCCGCCAGGGGGACCCGAGCGATCCCAGTCTGAGGGAAGAGTCACAGGTTAGAGGTCAGAGGTCAACAGAGAGTTCTGATGGTCTGCAGGAAACACTCACGTCTTTGGGGGGCGGGCCCTCCACTGTCATGGAGACCAGGTTCTCCCCCCTCAGCAGAACCAGACCCAGAACCCTCTTCTCCTCACGCTCTGGCTGCTTCGAGTTCTTCGGCCTGAAGGAGAGAACGGGTCAGTACCCAGAATGCATCAGTGGAACAGGGTTACCATAGCAACCACCACCATCAGTTTCAAGATTAGAGACCTGCCTCTCAACCAATCAGAGTCTTGAGAGACGATGATGTCACCAGGATTTAAGGTGGGCCACAGAACCAGAGTCAGAACTTTGGGTCGATTTACTGGGTCAGAACCAGCTTCATAGCACTGAAGCCGGATCTTCATCGTCTCTATCTCTTCAAGAAAACCCGGATCAGTTACTGAGTCTGTAGAACAGAACCCGGATCCAACAGAGCCAAGAAGACCATCAGAGCATCAGCAAGACCCATAAAGTCCAGAGAAGTTCTGCTGCCTTAGGAACCATCTGATCATCTGCTGAGAAGAGCCGGTTTATTCCATCAGAATAACCCAGGTCACAGCGACACGTTCAGGTTTATTCTATCAGAACCGGGTCACTGGACCTTGTAAAATTTTACATTCTGGGAATAATCAAAGCTTAGCTGGATCTGAGTTAATAAAAGGCCGGTTCTGGTTCTGTTCAGAGAAGCCCTGAGTACTGGCTGCTAGGTGAGCAGAACCGGGACCTACTTGATCTTCCGGAACTCGTCGCAGTCGCAGAGGATGAGGTTCATGTGTTTGTCGAAAGCCTTGAAGGTTCCGATGAAGATGCGGCCGTCCTGCAGGATGCACCTCATCCTGAAGTCGATGTGCTGCAGCA
Source organism: Anableps anableps (assembly GCA_014839685.1). NCBI lineage: Eukaryota > Metazoa > Chordata > Actinopteri > Cyprinodontiformes > Anablepidae > Anableps > Anableps anableps. The sequence goes on from CM026069.1 coordinate 119,794, forward strand.
TCTTGCTGCTCTTCCCCACCGTCTGCAGCCAATCAGAGACAACGATCAGCATGACATCACTGCTATGTCACAGCAGCTGGAGTTCACCTGGACAGGTGAGGTCACCCTGCTGCTCACAGGTTCTGCTACTGGATCAGAACCGATCAGCAGATTAAAGGTGCAGGGAACCAGAACCTGCATTTCAGGAAAGTTGGCAAAAGGTTGTCTGACCTATTCAGTTCTACCAGGTTCTGATCCGATCAGGCCCAGCAGGACTCAGAACCAAGATCCTTTTAAAGCTCAGAACATCAGGAAAACAATGATGTTCCTGCTGGGTTCTAATCTTCCCAGATTATCCACAGGTTCCTCACTGAGAGGAACGCAGCAACAGAACCTCACCAGAACCACAGCAGAACCCCCTTTATTTTCCTCTTTTACACATTTTTTTTTTACCATCAGATTCACTTTTTCTTTAGCAATGAATTTATTCATGTTTTATTCTGATTTTATTCTTTAAAGTGCAACTACCCAACTGTGAACGCAAATTTAGAAAAATGTCACTGAAGTGGGCGGAGCCAGGATATATTGAGGGGCGTGGACAAGCGTGGGGGTGTGGTCAGGACCAGAGGAGCACTGTTACCAACTTACAGACTTTGTAGACATTTTACAACTTTTATCAAAAAAGCAACAAATCTAGCGACTTTTATCTGTGGAGACTTCCACTGGAGACTTTTATGGAGAGATGATGTGAAAGCAGCTCCCCCGCAGCGCCGCTCTGACCTGTTAGAGAACAGAGCGCTGCTGAGGTCACAGCAGGGAGGACGCCCGTCCACTCCGTGTCCATGTTGCTAATAAATCACGCGTGTAAAGCTGAGAAATGCCACCGATCAATGCTCGCCACGCTAGCTCTTCCAACTCGCCACCAGGGGGCGTGTCTGAGATGGTTTTATAGGCGGTGCTGCCTGACCCCCAAGGCTGGACCTTTTAAAGGTTAGGCGAATTCAACTGTAGTACCCACCTTTTAACCTAAAGAGGGCAGCACTGAGATAGTTTTAGGCAAAGCAATGCAGAACCAGACAAATTCACACAAAAATGTTAAAATTTGCACAGAAACATGAAGATGGGACCCTAAATAACCCATTTAGACGGTTTATCAGCAAAAACAAAGTTGATTAGGGGTTTCGTTACACATTAAGTGTTGAATCAACAATGAAAACTTCTGAAAATCAGAAGACCAGAAGGACCTGGAGGACAATGTGGACGACTCTGGTCTGATTGTCTCCAACTCTGAATCCACGGTTTCTCAGGGTCCAGTGAGTTTAGTGACCCGGTTCTGGATAAAGACCTTCCAAACTTCCAACATAATAATGTTCCCAGTGCTGATCCAAAACCTTCAGAACCTATTCAGAGTTCCAGACGAGCTTTCTGGAGTGTTATGCAGACAGAACCGGAACATTTGCTCTGGAGCAGAACTGGAATCACTGCAGAGTTCTGGTACCAGAGTTGGGTGTTGCTCGGCAGGTGTGCAGCTTAGCTGAAAGCCCAAACTGAGGGCACACACAACCCGCGCTCCGGATTCTGGTTTTGTTGTTCCACTTTCACGGACTCTGGTACCTGATCCATTTCGGTCTCTAACCTCCAGAACCGAGCTTTATCGACCTGGTACAGATCGGGTTCGGTCTGTTCTGCTTACTGGACTCATACTCCATTAGCATTGACCGTCCTGCCCGTCGTCCTCAGACTGAACCGAACCGGGCCGCATATAGCTGTAAAACAGCTTAGTTTTAACCCGGGTTATTAATTAGAACCTGGCCAGTGGGTCCGGTTACTCGTTTAATGGACCAGTTTCCCGTTCTAATGACCCGGTTTCAATCCATTTGGACCTCTACTCCAACGTCCCGCCAACGTCTCCGCAAACAGCCGCCATATTCAAATCAGTGCGTTAAAAAGTAAAAATTCTGATCAGTCTGAGAAGAATCAGGTCTCAAAGGCCCGATCCGGGAACACTCACCATGTCTGCGGTTCTGATGGCTCCGATTCTACCCGGATTTTACCGAACCTAATACCAAAAACTGGCCCGCCGGGCCTTTATTACAAAGGACAGGAAGTAGCGTAACAACCCGGAGCTCCGACTGGAAACGCGGACAGAGCCATAGTTCCTAAAAGGCAAAAAACTTTTAAATAAATCCACCCGGACTCAGATATAAGCAACATTCACACACTCACACACACACACACACACACACACACTATATATATATATATATATATATATATATATATATATATATATATATATATATATATATATATATATATATATATATATATATGCTCAGAATTTGCTAAAAGTATAATTTGAAAAAAGCATAATTTGCTCAGAAATTATGCTTTTATTCAGCTGCATAAATAATTAGATGAGTTATTTGAATGATGTGATGTCACTGTAATGCTGTAACAACATATTTGCAGTGTTGCAGTGGGTTACCATGGAGACTATCTTGATCTCCATATGTACAATAAGAAGCAACATCTGCTCTGATTTTCTGAGGGTTTAGAAGCTCAATTCCTCCTATTTTATAAATAAAAAAAATCATTATGACTGTGACTAAATGACATGTGGTCTAATGACTTGTTCAAGACTCGGCTTGGACTCACCTCAGGACTTGCATGTCTTAACTTGCAGCTGCGGGGTAACTGTGGCTTGGTGGGTGGAGAAGTCATCTTGCACTAGGAAGGTTGTAGGTTCAGTTTCAGCTTTCTCCTGTGACATGTTGATGTTTCCCTTGGAAAGTCACTTAATCCTGAGTTACTTACTGGTCAGTGTTAAATGTGGCTCAAGTTCATCATTTAATTTGGTTTGGGACTTTCATTTCTTTACTTGGGCTGACTCAAGAGTTTAGTTGTAAGACTTGAGACTGATTTGTCAGTTGTAAAACAATTACTTGTTCCCCTGCCGGGCAAACTTGAGATTTTAATTCTTCATCAGGAATCCTCTCCACATCTCTCAGGGGTCAGAGGTCACCTCAAAGCTGCATCGTCAGTCATGTGACCTGTGGACATCTAGACTGGCTGAAGTTATCCTGATCTTTCTCTGCTGGAGGACACAATGGCCACTTTTCCTCTTGCTACTTTCTCCTGCTACTCTCCATGATTTCTGCAGCTAATGCTGCAATTAAGTGAATTAACTTTTCCTTCTAGGCGACAGATTTGCTTTAACGTAGTTTGCTCTTGGGTTCTGAACCGGGTTTGGGTCTGGAGTCTGTTGATCGCCTCTGTCTACCCTCCCCTCCTCTCGCTTCTGAACAGTTGTCATGGTAACCGGGTTCCCGCCGCCGGTCGCGCGCCGCAGTGAGGGATGGTGAGTCACCACGAGCTGCTCCGAGCGCGCGACGAACACGGAGCGGTACCAGCCACGACCGACACCAGAACCTGCAGGCAGCCCGAACCGCTGGCACCGGATCCGGGCCCGCTGACGTTCTGCGGGCCACTGCCAGACTGATCGCGGCTAAAACCCGCAGTGACGTCACTGACAGCCGCAGTCGCGTTGACATTAATCAGGACACACTGTTGCTGCGCGCGAGGCCACAGCTGCATCCAGCGGAACCGGTTCCGGACCCAGAACTGCTGAATCCCCTTCAGCCTTCAGAACCACAGGAGCTGTTGATGCTGAAGGCCAACATGTTGCTGCAACCACGGAAAGCCTGCAGCGACCAGAACCAGCGGAGCAACTGAGTCCAGAACCTCCCAAGACTGGAAGCCTGCAGCGACCAGAACCAGCGGAGCGACCAGAACCTCCCGAGACTGGAAGCCTGCAGCGACCAGAACCTCCCGAGACCGCGGGGTCTTCAGGATCTCCTCAGGCCAGCAGGTGAGCTGTGACATCACAGTCCACCTGAGATGATAACTGGACAGAGATCAGTTGGCAGAGGCTGTAAATGAAGGTGCGCTCATTTAACCCACTGGTTCTGATCCAGTTTGGAACATTCATCTCACTGGTTGGACTCTAAAATGATCTGCATCTGAGCTGGATCCCAGTTATCCCAGATGTTCTGTTGCTGCTGGAAGCAATGGTGATAATAATGCTTTTAGATCTAAGTATTGTAAAGCTTTAGGCCGGCATCAGTCTCGCTGACCAACACCCGTAAACATGAGCTGCTGTCCTCTGGCTCCCGGTTCAGCTGAGGATCCAGTTCAAGCTTGCACCGCCCCACATTTCCAAACTTCAGAGAGTCCACCAGGCCAGCAGAACTTTGCGGTCCGCTGGTCAGTACCTGCTGGAGGTGCCTGGCTCAAGGTGCGAGCAATGGGGGCAGGCCCAACAGCCTGAAACAGCCTTCCCGTCTCTCACCTGGTCTTGTTCAAAGCCAAACTTAACACCCTTTTATTGAGAAGGGCTTCTGATGTCTAATTTTTAGCAGCTTTATATTCCTTTGATCTATTTATTGTTTTTATGCCCTAAATCATTTTGTTTTGTAAACCACTTCAGTCAATGCAAGGCATTGTTGGGATGTACTATATGAATAAAGTTTATTATTATTATTATTATTATTATTATTATTATTATTATTAGATCTGATTAAGCTATACTTAGTAAACTGTTCAGAACCACAGACTTTTAAGGTAGCTGTAATTAAAACCTTGACTTCAGAAACCTTCTCTGGATCAAGATGTCTTAAGAAATGACAGACCGAAATCTGATCTTTCCTGATATAAAATATAAAATGGTTCTGGATCAGATGGTTCTGGATCAGTCCGGTTTCAGAGCTCAGCACGGAAACAGTTCTGCTGAAAGTTACTAATGATACTGTGTTGATCTCAGATAATGGAGTGGTGTCGGTTCTGGTTCTGTTAGAGCTCAGTTCTGGTTCTGATCCAGTCCACCACAATATTCTCCTAGAAAGGCTTGAACATGTAGGGATCAAGGGAACAGAACCAGGCTGGTTGAAATCTGACTGGTCCCACAGATCCCACTTTGTTCATCTGATAAATGTTCTTCCCCCTCCAGGTTCTGGAGGAGAACCACCGGGTTCTGGCTTGGCCCGGTTCTGTTTACTATCTATCTGCTTCCAGCTGGTAAAATCATCAGATCTTCAGCTGCATCTGTCCATGATTACTGGCATGTCTCTGACCTCTGAACTGCCTGTGTGTCTCACATGTCCCTCCCCAGATGGACGTCTGGTCTCCTGGTTGGACGGATGAACGTCCTCCACAGTCTGACTGATCAGCTCACCTGCTCCCCCCCCCCACCGCAAACAATGACCAATAGGATGAACCGGCCGATGGAGGCGGAGCTTGGCCAGGAGATTGAAGGCAAGGTGAGATTTCCCATCATCCTTTGCTTCAGAGGTGGCTGCATGTTGCAGCTTATCTCTCCGGAGGGGGGGGGGGTGAACATAACGAGAGAGGGTGATTCTCAGACATCCTGAAGATTAAACCTTCCTGCAGCTGACTTGTTGAGACGTCTGCTTTTCTGATGAATTAAACTCTGATCAGCAGCAGAAATCGCAAAACATCCAATGAAACAGTCAGAGTTTGAGTTGCTGTTCGTCCATCAGAATCTGCTGAAAGTGTTAATAAGCACTTACTGTGGTGCATTCAGGGCCTGGTAGGGGTAACTGTGGTGCATTCAGGGCCTGGTAGGGGTAACTGTGGTGCATTCAGGGCCTGGTAGGAGTAACTGTGGTGCATTCGGGGCCTGGTAGGGGTAACTGTGGTGCATTCGGGGCCTGGTAGGGGTAACTGTGGTGCATTCGGGGCCTGGTAGGGGTAACTGTGGTGCATTCAGGGCCTGGTAGGAGTAACTGTGGTGCATTCGGGGCCTGGTAGGGGTAACTGTGGTGCATTCGGGGCCTGGTAGGGGTAACTGTGGTGCATTCAGGGCCTAGTAGGAGTAACTGTGGTGCATTCAGGGCCTGGTAGGGGTAACTGTGGTGCATTCAGGGCCTGGTAGGAGTAACTGTGGTGCATTCAGGGCCTGGTAGGAGTAACTGTGGTGCATTCAGGGCCTGGTAGGGGTAACTGTGGTGCATTCAGAGCCTGGTAGGGGTAACTGTGGTGCATTCAGGGCCTGGTAGGAGTAACTGTGGTGCATTCAGAGCCTGGTAGGGGTAACTGTGGTGCAAGTACTCCCAGCCTGTTTTGTGTGCTGTGTTCAGGTTCAGACCTGGGCTCAGTCGCTGGTCTACACTGTGGAGGAACTGGAGTGTAAAATCTGCTACAATCGATACAACACTCGGAGCAGGAAACCCAAGCTGCTGGGCTGTCTGCACCGGGTCTGCGCCAAGTGTCTAAAGAAGATGGTGGACATGGGTGAGTTTACCTGCCAGGTGTGCTGACACTTCATTAGTCATCTAAATACCTGCTCTGCTGTTAAGTTATCATCAATTAATGGGTCAGAGTTCTGCTTAGAGCAAAACATCTGATGATGGAGAGGATGCCAGAGACAGCTGGGGATGATGTCAGCATCACATTTTTAGTTTCCTGTCATGTGACTGTTTTCAGGAGACTCCTCACCGACTGTCATCAGCTGCCCGTTCTGCCGCCACGAGACCTACATCCCTGATGAGGAGGTAAGACACATTCCCGAGAGGGTGAGACATGCTCCTGAGAGTGTGTGACAGGTTTCTGATAGAGTGAGACAGGTTTCTGAGAGGGTGAGACATTCCTGAGAGGGTGAGACAGGTTTCTGAGAACTCCATCAGGTCCTGCTGCTTTGGGTTCACTATTTTCATCACCAGTTACTGAGGAGGTGAGACAGGTATATCTAGTTAAATCCTACCGTCTCCATGGTTACGCCGCTCCATCTCCTTGTCCTCAGGTGTGGCTGATGGAGGACGACCGGCACATCATGGCGGTTCTGTCCTGTCAGGATCGAGCTCAGCAGGAAGGAGGCGGCGGCTCGGAGGTGGTGTTGACCCCCACCGCTCTGAAAGGTGAGACGACACCTTTACCTGCGTCTCCATGTTTGTCTGTTTTCAGTCTGACGTTCCCATCTCTGGGCGACTGCAGCAGGAGGAGGGATGGACACGTCTCACCGCTCCTCGGATTGCCTGGTTATCACCATCATGGAGCTTCCAGATGATTCGCCGTCCTCCGACTCACTGAGCATGCTCAATGTGGTGGGTCTTTACCGGCCCCCCAGCTTGGACTCTCTGCCCTGCAACTTACCAACTCAGAAATGTCGTGCCTGGACATCCCGCAGTTTTCCACGCTGCCTGCTGGGGGTGCTGTGTATGGTCAGTGATTACAGAAATAGGTTTTACAGTCCAATCAGTAACACACACAACTAGTTCCATCAATAACATTAGCTGGTCCACCAACTCCAGAAACCAGTAAAGCTAGAAACACACAGCAGACCAAGAAACATCTGAACCAGTACAACCAGTAAGACATGACATTTGGCTGCAGGCGAGTTTCCACAGGTGTGTGACTCATGCTGCTGTGTGTCTCCAGGTGTACTTCAGCTCGCTGCCTCTGGGGATCTACCTGTTGATGATTGGTCAGCTGTTGATGGGCGTGGTACTGGTCAGTCTGGTTCCGTCCACGCTGCTGCTGCTCGTCCTCTACGGGTTCTGTCAGTGCATCTGCCACGAGGTGAGGGAGGCCATCGCTGCACGCAGGCTGCCATGACGACCGCTGTCATGGCAACAAGGACGCTCTGCGCTGCCACCATGACAGGAACAGCTGAAGTGTCCACACCGATGATGATCATAACACCAAAACCACAGAACCGGAACCAGAACCACACATCAGACCTGAACACTCAGCTGGTCAGTCAACCTGACAGGCTGAGTCAATAAAGGCCCCTCCTCTTTTTGAGCACCAGCACCCCCCCCTTGCCAAAACAGCCGAACAGATACCAGGAAATTTCATCTTACAGCCAGAGAGTTTTGTTTTGATCTCGTCACCTGATTACCACAGACTGCTAACCAGTCGGAGGACAGGTTCATCTGTAGCTGCTGGACTTATAATGTGGAGTGGGACAGGCTGTAAACTCCTGTTAACATGTTGCTAATGACATGCTGTAAACACAAATAACATTCTTTATGTAAATATGTGATTCTGCTCATTAATAAACCTTCTTACAGTCCCATCAACCAGTAACTGCCAGGAATATTCCCAGTTTAACAAAATAATCCAAAACAGTGGGAAAATGCTAGTGTTATGGGTTAGGAGTTAGCATAAAGACAGTAAAAACAGGAAAAGTATTAGCCTAGCTTTGCACACAAATGGTACACAGAGGGAATGTGGCAGCTGAATTTAGTAAAAAGACTGGAAAGACCGAGAGAAAGTGTTAGTCTGACCTAATTTAGCCTATCTTAGCATAATTACTGGAAATCCAAAGAAAGGGTTCGCCTAGTTAGGTATGAAATCTGGAAATGAAGGGAAAGTGTTAGTCGAGCTTAGCAGAATAACTAAAAGAGAAAGTATTAGCCGAGTGTAGCATAAAAACTTCAAATGAAGGTAACGTGTTAACCAAGTTTAGCATAAAATCTGGAAATTAAGGGAAAGTGTTAGCCTAGCTTAGGATAATGAATGGAAATGAAGGGAAAGTGTTTTCTCCTAGCAGGATGCTAAATTCAGTTACGTTCTCTCTGATTCCACCACTGTTGACATTGGTTTCCAGTGTTTGTGCAAAGCTAAGCCAACAGTCTAGAAGACTAAAGAGCAGCAGTTAATCTGTTTGATTTCCTGTCAAAGTGCCAACGTTTGACTTGATCACTTATTAATCATGTGGCTATTTGAACTTGTATCACTTCCTGTCCGTGTTGCATGCGGACTGCCAACCTTTGTAGAAACTAATAAATGTAACTGAGACACAAACAGTTTGATTTGTTTCAGATTTTGCAGTCGCTGCTGACCTGTTCTACCAGGATATGAAGCAGTTTACTGATGCGACTGCTGAATTAGGCCTCAGCCACACTGTGACCCTCTGGACTAAACAAATGCTGGATGTCTTTGGTGATAGGATTTTAAAGATCGAGTTAACCAGGTGAGACAGGAGATTTTCTCTTCTCCACAGTGATCTTGTCTTTAAGGATCAGGATGCCAGGAATGTTCTCCATGGACCTAAAAGAGTTCTGGTCCGGACATTATCTCAGGACACATCCTCAAGCACTGTGCAGACCAAATCCGGGGTTTTTTATGATATTTTTAAGCAGTGATTAGAGCAGCAAATAGTTCCTGCATTGTGGAAAAATCCACAATTGTTCCTGAGCTGAAAAACAAGTTCTCCAAGGATTTCAGAGATTTTATACCTGTGGCTCGAACTTCAATACTCATGCTGGTTAAATCTGTTTAGGACAAATTGGACCCTTTACAGTTTGCCTATAGGTGCGATGAAGGGGGTTGAAGACGCAGTCTGAACACTTCCTCATTTTTAAACACCAATAGCCTCGGTTCTCAGGCACATCCACTGTTTTTAGATTTTTCTTCTACTTTTAATACAATCCAGCCTCACATTTTAGCTCCTATATTACTGACTAGTTCTAACCTGTGTCCAGGTGTTGGATGGGTTTTAGATTTTCCTGCTGACAGATCGCAGCGGGTCCGGGTCAATGGTTCTGTCTTCCTCCAGTGGTTCTCTCTCCCAGTATACCCTGTACTCCAGCGATCCAGGAGTCATAGGACGACCCAGTTATTGTCACCCTGTTAAAGAGACAGGATGACTCACCTAGTCAGGTAGAGGAGCAACTCCTTCTGAAAATTAAATGTCACCAAAACCAAACATTTGTGTAGGTTTCAGAAAGAAGTCCAGTCCACCACCTTTAGCGGTAATCGAAGGGGAACCAGTGGAGCGGGTTCAGAGTTAGACCTACCTGGGTGTCATCATTGACAAGAAACTGACATTCAGTGAAACTTCTCATGAGGTCAGCAAAAAAGCTCCTCAAAGACCAATTAAATCAGTTTGGAGTGTGTAAAGAGCTGATGATCATCTTCTATAACGCTGGTAGAATCTGTCCTCACGTTTGTGTTTATCTCCTGGTTCAGCAACCAATCAGTTGGAGACAAAATCAGAATGAAACAAGTAGCTGAAGTGGCCGATGCAAGGATTGGTGCTAAATGACCTGACTTAATAGAAACCTTTTTAAAGAGAGTCACGCAAGAGGTGAAAGACTTTCTCCGATGCTCCGATCATCCACTTCATGATAAAGCTCCAACCTTCTGCAAAGAGATCCAGAGCCTAAATCAAGGACCAACAGCTGGAAAAACTCTTTTATTACTCAGACAACTGTTTCTGACTGACATTTGAACTGATATCTTCCTAGAGTTTTCTGCTGATGCTGTAGAGTGATTGTCTGTGGTTTTCACCAGGCTGCAGGGAACATTTCCCAACAATGATAAAGTGATCATGATGCTCAGGCGTGCAGAACTCAGTTTTACAAGGAGAACCTTTTGAGATCTGCCGGATTTGAACCTGCAGATCGCCATAAACTGATGTTCGTTTTCAGGAAGAACATTTTCAGGTCTGGTTTGAAATTAAAATAATTGCTTTATTTAAATTTCATGTCCTGTTTTGTCTGATCTGAACTGGAGCAGAACTGGAATAGAAAAGATGAATCACCTTGATGACCAATTTATGCTCTGTCTCCTTGATGGAAAGACAACAACGAATACATGTGCCATGACATGTTTTACCTGAACAGGTGAGGTTTGAGTGGGAGGTGGAGCCTCCTGGGAGTCCAGAAGAATCAGGACTCAGCTGTTCTACCTGCGTTGATTAAAAACACTAACGTTCCCTGGAGAGCAGCAGAACCTGATTACAGAAACCTACCTCCACCACAGAAGAAGGTGGATGGAGGTGAGAGCAGCAACAGGTGAGACGGCATCATTCCACTGAACTCTATCCAGGTAAAATACTAAACATCTGAGGAGATTCTCTCCAAGATGTTCTTTAGAACCTGTTTACATGGTCCTTTAACAGAATATACTGTTCTGGATGCTCAGCAGGATGTTCTCTACAGGCTGGACCTCAAAGGCTGCTCTTTGTAGTGTTTTGTTTGTAGAATAACCAGAACAGGTTGTTCTAGACTGAATTATTTTCTAGAATAGTGATGCATCAGGTGGCAGCTTGTTGGAGGTAGGGGAAGCTGTTATATTCCATCAGATTTATTCTTTTTTAAGCTTTTCTTACTCGTTTTCTGGTTGAAATGATACCTTTTTTGAAAGATTTCTCATTCCGGTTTTGGATACAGGTCATCTGCTAGGTTCAAAGCTGTCACCTTCTTACTTCTGAACAGCTGTTATGATCCGTAACCAAAGCAAAAATTTGCGGGGGTCAGGGGGGGGGAAGTGTTGGGTTAAACTTAGAGCAGCTGATCAAAAGCTCAAATAATACCTCAACTACAACCCCAAAACCCAGAGGAGTTGAAAGGAGCTTGTAGCTGCAGAGGAGGGAGAAGGAAGTTCAAAATGATCTACTCCACTGGTCATCGGGGATGTGGCTGCAGGATCATATCCCCAACTCCAAAGTCTCTCTGCTTCGTTTTCTAACCCTTCAAGTAGACAGAAATGTGAAGATGAGCAGCAAAAGCAAAAGAGGTGGATTAGCAGCGCTTGTCAACAACAGATGGTGTCATTCACAACCTGTTTGTGTGAAGTGTCGTCTCTGCAGCCCAGATATTGAGCTGTTAGCAGTAAGTTTCTAACATAATTTACCAAGGGAGTTCACCAGTATTCTTTTAGCTACAGCATGCATTCCACCCTCAATTGTTGCCCACACTGCATGTGATATCATCAGCTTAGTTGTTCAGTAACAAAAACACCCAGATGAGTTTGTGGCAATATCTGGTGATATCTGGAGTACAATGCCTCACTCTCTGCTACACTTCCAACATTTCAACTATTTGTCTGCTGCTCTACCAGAGAAAACAAAATGTTTAATTTGTTTTATACAAATGTCAAAGATTCATATATCTCCAAAGCTAGATCTCCTCTGGGAAAATCAGATTACAACCTAGTTTTTCCTTGCTCAGAATATAAACCCTTGTTCAGAAGCAACCTGTAATGAAGAGAAACATGACAAAATGGTCACAGGATGCTGAAGAAGCCCTGCAGGGTTGTTTTGAGGCTACCAACTGGATTGCTCTGTGCCAGCCACATGGAGAGGACAGCACTGCTATGACTGAGTGTGTGACTATATAAAGTTCCCCACCAAAACAGTGAGATGCTTCCCTAATGACAAACCCTGGATCACCAGTTATTATAGGATGTTCTCTGCTGGTCTTCCTCGGGTTATTATGGGACGTTCTCTGGTGGTTCCACCTGCTGATTAAAGATCAGCTGATCACTATCAATCAGAACTTCCTTTTCTGGACCAGAACCTGAATATTTTTTATTTACACTTCAGTGGACCAAAATGAAACCGTCAGCATCACCAATTATCTACAAACCTTCTGATGACATCACAGGCAGGTGCTGAGCTCTGATTGGCCAGGGAGTTACAGGTACATCAAGCTGTTGGAGCAGTGACCTGCTTCCTCCTGTCAGGTGGTTCCATTATGAGCCGGTGGCGTCGTTCAGTGGATGAGCTCACAGCAGGGCGGCGGCGACAGCAAACAGAGTGTGAGCGCGCTCAGAACGCTCTGAGTCGGGTCACTTCCTGTTTCCAACAACTGGTGGCGTCACTGGGAAGTTCAGCTGACAGCAGCTTCCTGCGGGAGGAGATCGATGAGACGAGAGCTCTGGCTCACCGCATCTGCTCAGGTAACACCTGTCTGTCTCCCACCTGTCTGCTACCTGTCTGACTTTAACCTGTCTGTCTCACCTGTCGCTCTGCAGGTCTGTCCCGTCGCCTGCTTCGCCTACTGTCAGCCTGTGACTCTGCCCCTGTAGCTGTGGAGGACAGACAAGCCTCAGAGCGTCTCTGGGTTCTCTTCCTGTCTGCGGTGGAGAACTTCCTGTCTGACCTCCGAAAGGCCAAAGATCTGATTGGTCAGTTTCCTCTGACCCAGCGCTCCAGCAGACGCTCCTTGGTGAACACAGGTGAGTTGCTGGCTCCGCCCAACAGCGTGTGATTGGCTGAGCCACAGAGACCTGCAGGATTCCTCCTCCAGGGGGCAGACTGGAGCATCCACAGCTTCAGAGACGTCTCTTCCTGTCCTGTCACTCAGGATGTGCAGATGGTCTGGTGGGTCTGGCGGCCCGGGTGGCTCTGGTCCAGATCCCCTGGCTGGTTCTTGAGGAGGAGCCAAGTCCTGATCTGACCAATCACATTGCAGGACTGGAGTTGCTGCTGAGTGAGCTGCAGCAGAGGGTGAGTCCCAGCCTCCTGTTAGAACCTCTGGAACATCATTACCATGCTTAACTTTAACTGGTTCTGCAGGTTCCGGTCGCATTCTGGTCGGTGGAGTCGACCCAGCCAGCCTGGGCAGAAGTTCTGAGCGACCCGGAAGATCCAGAGGACAGCCTGGAGGACATGATGGAGGTGGAAGTGGTCTCCAACAGCAGCAGCAGAAACAACGTGGCCGCCTGCTGCCAGGGAACATGCTGCGGACTCAGCTGTGTCGGATAAGCCCGGTCCTGCAGCGGAGGAAGCAGAAATGGTTCAGCAGGGTTCCTGGAGGTGCAACATTAAACTGAAGACTATTATTTATTTAGTGATATATTTATACAATGAGTCAAAATACAGTTTAGCAGAAAATTAGAATATTGTGAAAAAGTTATACCATACTCATAGAAAGTTGAGTGGAAGGAAAAAGTGTGTCCATCTATTCAATCTGGAGGAGGAGTGGACTAAGGCTGGAGTCAGAACATCTAGATCTTCTAAGCTCAGACAGATCCAGAACATGAGCTACAAACCTCTCCTGAACCAGGGACATCATCAGAACCGTCTTACCTGGGCTGAGGAGAACCAGAACCTCAGTAGAACCTGGTTTCCCAGAATTGAACGTAGTTTTCAGTCCTGACATTATAATTTCCCTTTTATTGATCTGAGGTAATATTTTAGTTTGAGATGCTGAACGTTGGGTTTTTATTCTCTGTAATCCAGAATCATCAAAAATAAATATTAATAAAATATTTCACTGTGAAACGGATCCATGATGTTCCACCGTCTAGAACAGGGTTGCTGCAGGTGGAAACTCAAATTCAAGATGTTTTAAGACCATGATTATGAATTAAATTTAAGATTGCAACAGAAATGTACAAGTGTGTGTGTGTGTATATATATATATATATATATATATATATATATATATTCCAAAATATGCTCATAAGTATGAGTGTCAGAGGTGGAGATTTGGGCTGGTTGTTTTGGAGTTAGCTGTATGTTGCATTTGAGCTGGAAACCGTCAGATCTGGCAACCCTGCTTTATCCATCCCAGGGGATCAACAGGGACATTTCTGGGGTCTGTTGGTAGCTCTTGCCAGCAGCCTTGTGCCTCTCACCCTCTCTACAGCCTGAACCCCCTCAGTGCCGAGCATTTTTGTCCAGGGTGTAGGTAGCATCGTCTGGGTTGGCAGCATTAGTGATCCACTGCCAAAGACAAACATCATCCAGCCAACTGGGTGATAAATGTCCACTTAACCAATGATGGACCAAAAAAGTTAGCTAACATATTAGCAGCTAATTAGCTAGCAAGGGTATATTAGCAACTAGCTAGGGCATACAAGCAGCTAGCTAGCAGAAGCATCAAGTAATATTTGTGCACATCTCAAACTTTTGCCTGACAGAAGTCCCGCAACAACAAAAAAAAAAAAAATCTAGAACATGCAATCTAGAACATCTAGAACATTAAATAGTCCTGCAAAATTTAAGACCTATGATGTATTTTAATCATTTTATGTACATTTTTAAAATGAATTTTAGACACATGAATTTGACTTTTGAAGGAGGCGTGGACATCCTGGAGAACGAGACGAATAAAACCCCGAGAGGACCCGAGGAGGGATGAGAGGAAAGGAGACAGGACAGGAGGAAACAAGGCTACAAGGGTGTAAGGAAGGGAAGGAAGGACCAGGGGAAACAGCAAGAAAGGACACAAAGGTTAAAAGTCACAATGTTTGACAGTGGAATAATTTCCACATTATTTTGTGGCAATTGGAGGAAACTCCTTCATTTCACTCGACTGCAGAGAACCAGAATCCAGAGACCGCACTGGGTCACAGGTTCTCCGGACTTCCAGCATCTCTGCACTCTCAGCTGCTCAACACTTACAGAAATAAACTTCTGGAAACATGTTCATAATGCACCTAATAAAGTCTACCTACCCCCCCCCAGACACGGAGTCAGGGTTGAATTAAGAACTTTATTAACACAGAGAGGCGAACAAACATAAAAATATGATACAATCAGACGACAGGAGTAGAGCGAGTAGCTGCTTCACTTCTGGAACGTGGTGTGGAGGTGAGTCCGGAAGGCTGCAAGAGAAACACATGTCAGACTACAGCTCCCATCATGCCATGGGGGGGGGGGAGACTACTGTGTTGGAGCAGGGATGCATCTAACCCCCCCGCCCCCACTAGAGAATAAAAATGTGTGGCAGACAGCTGAAAGCAGACACTGACCAATCACAGCTCTGCTCAGACTGACTGCACTCTGATTGGCTGCAGAGTAACAGCCTCAGCTCAGGGGAGCAATGATAAACAGAACCATCGGGTCACTTCCGGGTCAGAACATGTTTGGTATGACTCAGAAGGCCCCAGGAAGTTCTGTTGGGTAATGCCCAGCTTTAAACAGTCTAGCAGGTTTTGGGGTGCTCACCGTCCTGGTTCTCCCACAGTTCTGCAGCGGCCGTGTTCAGAGGGCTGTCGTTGTTGGGTTCTGAGGAGAAACAGCGAGTCAGTGCCATGCAGCAGGCGGGTCAGAACCGGTTCTAAGTGAGCGGTACCTCCCAGCAGGCTCTGGACGGACAGCAGAATGGAGCGGACGTCGTACAGGGCCGACCACCGGTCCTTCAGGATGTCCAGGCAGATGAAGCCCTGCTCGTCCACGTTGGGGTGGAAGCACGGCGTCACGAACTTCACCCGGGGGGCCTGGTACGGGTACCCGGCCGGGAAGTCCAGGGACAGCCGGTACCGCAGCCCTTCGTACACCTGCAGACGGGCCACACAGAACCGGGTCACACAGAGCCCGCTACCAGATCAGGAGCCACGGGCGGCGGCTGTACGTACCGTCCCCTGAGCGCCGTCGATGGTTCCGACCCATTTGAAGAGATTATCCGACTCTGGAAACGCCGAGATCCCCTTATCACCAGACATCTGCAGCAGGAAGACACACCCCGGTCACATGACCCGAGTCACAGGTCACATGGCCTGGGTCCCAGGTCACGCCACAACCCTGATCACATGACCAGTGACAAGGGTCACACTGTAGGAACCTCACAGCACCGACTGATCATGTGACCACAGGTGAGTCTGAGCATGCTCAGCGTGAACTGGAGTCAGGTGATGGTACCAGTCTGCAGACGTCCCTTCACCAGTTCATCGCAGGTGTTCGGGTCGGTTCTGCTGGACCGTCAGTGTTTTTATCAATCATGGAGAAGGAGGTTCGTTCTGGATCTTCTGGTGAAGATCTGATTTCACCCTTCAAGTTCTGAGGGGTTCTGATCCGACTCCTTCCTGACAGCAGGAAGAACTTCATCCATCCAACCCTACATCCATCCACCTACTTCTACATCCAACTATCTAACCCTATCCATCCACCCCTACATCCAACATCCATCTAACCAACCATCCATCCATCCGTCCAACCAGCCATCTGTCCAACCCTACATCCAACCGACCATCCATCCTCTCCAAAAGCAGAGTACAGAAGTTGTATTTCGTTTGGTTCTGACCCAGAATCCTGCACCTGCGTCCTTCACACACCTAAACAAGCTGAGTTCCAGCGGTCCACGTTTCAGAGGTGCTCAGGAAGTTCTTCGTGTGAGTTAGTGGACCGGTTCTGATCCGATGTCCTGCATAACGCTGGAACTCAGAGGACATTGTTCACCATTCAGTGTTCTTTCCTTTTCTCTGGCACCGACTCATTCAGGTGATACCTCTGGGTCTGTTACCGTGGTAACAGATGTTTGAACTGAAACCAAAGCTCCTCCATGATCTGATCCTGCTGAGGAGGTCAGGAGTCTGTTAGCAGAAAGAAAGGAGAAGATGGACTCACCATGAGGGTCATCAGCTCCTGCTGCAGCCTGTGGGCAGAGAGACGGAGACAGAGGGACAGAGTTAGAGACCTGAACCCAGAGGAACCATGATGTTTCACTCAGTTACATTTTAGAACCAAAACCAGAGGTTTAACTGGGCCAGTACGCACCAGTACAGCACCGTCAGCCCTCAGCGTACTGGAGCTTTTCCCGGTGCTACTAGGATACCCAAAGTTCAGGACCAGCTCCGCAGGACCTGCACAGGTTAACTGGGCCAGGTGACCCGAAACTGAGAGCTACCAGTTCTGCAGCAGGTTCGACTCAGACTCTGAACCAGTTCTGTGCACCCGTTACCATGGTAACATGGCGACGTTAAACTTCAGACTCTACGTGGTGGGATAACTCCTTCACCCTGCTGCAGAGAACCGCCTGAGTGAGGTTCCGGTTCGGGACTCACCGCTTGGTCACCGAGCCTCTGGCCGCGCTGTTGCCACTCTCGCTCCCTTTCAGAGCGGCTGCGGATGAAGCTGCAGCCGCTGCGGGGTCCATGTTCTGGGAGGCCATGGAGTTTCTCGGTTCGGTTCCTGTTGGAGACAGAGAGACCGACGGAATGAACCCAATCGGGCCGGACAGACCGAACTCTTCTTCCAGACTGTGGTAAATAATCTCTCTGAAACCCGGTTAACGCTCTGGATCAGAACCGAGGAGCAGAGCCCGTATCTTCCCGGCCCGCTGGGGCCTGAGGCCCTGGGTCAGAACCCGTTAGCTACATGCTAACAGCCGTTAGCCTGTTTGCATCAGACGCACAGAAACAAATAAACAACACGTGACACCAGTAGGTAAACGCGTCAGCTTACTGATCCGTCTACATCAGAGACTCACCGGGTGTCGGTTCGGTATCAGTTCGGTCTCAGTCCAGGTGTAGCTGCTGCCGGTTCGGAGTACAAACTGAACTTTCTCCCGCCCCTCAGTTTAAATCGACTTTCCTTCAGCAACATCCAATCAACGCCTGACTTTCAAAACCAAATGATCTGCAACGCACCAATGAGACCACTGGTTACAGAAGAAGTCGCACTCTGGTTGGTTTGAAAATTGAACCGGAAACTGCGTAAAGTTTTTATTGTAGATGTCACAGACAAGAGGCTGATCTTCTAAATATAAGCTAAATTCCGAAAGAAAACAAACATCGGGGTTTATTTTTGTTTACTAAAGTCAATAAATCCCTTTTTATTACATTCATAGAATAAATTCTTAAAATGTTCAGAATATTAAAATACTTTGATATTAAAAGATAAAAATCTGCCTCTCATTTGAGCTGATGAGGATTATTATTATAATTTTTTTAACAACTTCATTTTTACAAAGAATATTACAGAACAATAAAATTGCACATCCAAAGTTTAAGACTTAAAATTTCAGATAGTTTCTGACCTGCATTAAAAAAAATAAGTAAAAGGAACATAATATAATAGAAGGTGTATATTCAGATGTTTACCATTCAAATAAATTTCTCAGTTTGGTGCAGAGTAAATTAAATTCAAATTCAATTAAAAAATACTTTATTTATCCCAAAAGAATTAAATGTTGATGTCACTCATTTAATTAAGGATTTATTATTGATTGTGATGGCTGTGGGCAGGAAAGAGCTCCTGTAGTGGTCCGTTTTACAACCAGTCTGAAGAAGCCTCTGACTGAAGAGACTGTTTTCTAATGACAGTCTCATGAAGAGGATGGTCAGGGTTGTCCTTCTTTGCATCATCATCTCCAGAGGTTCCACAGTCGTCCCCAGAACAGAACCAGAACAGAACCAGAACCAGCCTTTTTAATCAAGTTGTTGAGCCTCTTTAGGTCCCTGGCTCTGATGCTGCTGCCCCAACAGATAATGGCAGAGGAGATGACGCTCTCAACAACAGATTTTTAGAAGAGCTCCAACATTTTGCAGCAAACCTTGAAGGATCTTAGCTTCCTCCAGAAGTCCAGTCTGCTCTGCCCCTTCTTGGAGACGCTTCGCTGTTGAGTCTCCGGTCCAGTCTGGTGTCCAGATGAACACCGAGGTATTTATGTTCCTCAACCACCTCCACTTCTTCTCCCATGATGGAAACAGGGTTTGATCTGACCCTGTTTCTCCTGAAATCTACAATCATCTCCTTAGTTTTGTTCACATTCAAGACGAGATGATTGTTTCCACACCATGACACAAAGTGGTCCACCAGCTCTCTGTGCTCAGCTTCTTGTCCATCTCTGATCCACCCGACAACTGCTGAGTCATCTGAGTATTTCTGGAGATGACAGGACTCTGACTTGTGTTGGACGTCTGAAGTGTTCAGAGTGAAAAGGAATGGTGAGAGTACAGTGCCCTGTGGTGCTCCTGTGCTGCTGACCACCTGGTCAGACACACAGCCCTTCAGTCTCACAAACTGTGGTCTGTTTGTCAGGTAGTCATGGATCCAGGCGATTGTTGAGGCCTCCACCTGAGTCTTCTGGAGTTTCAGACGAAGCAGATCAGGCTGAATTGTGTTAAATGCACTGGAGAAATCAAAGAACATGATCCTCACAGTGCTTCCTGCTTTGTCCAGATGACAGTGGGTTTGTTGAAGCAGGTGTATGATGGCGTCTCCGTCTCCACGGCGATAAGCAAACTGCAAGGGGTCCTGATATGTGCTGGTTTGCTTCCTCAGATGGGCCAACAGGAGTCTCTCCAGGACCTTCATGATGTGGGATGTCAGGGCAACGGGTCTGTAGTCATTGATGACTGATGAGTGAGTTTTCTTTGGTACCGGAACCAGACAGGATGTCTTCCACAACAGTGGAACCTTCTCTTGGGTCAGGCTAAGGTTGAAGAGGTGTTGCAGAATCATACAGAGCTGCTCTGCACAGGCCTTCAGGACTCAGGGGCTGACACCATCTGGACCTGCAGCCTTGTTCCGGTTCAGTCTCTCCAGCTGCCTCTTCAACCTGACTTCTAGAAACAGAAAAGTGGGAGGGGGAGGCAAAGGGAGCAGCAGCATCTCCTGATTTGGTTGAAGACAAACTAGTGGAAGCAGAAGAGTCCATGACTGAAGTGGAGGATAAAACATCTGAGGTGTGACAGGAAAGCTGTGGGTCAAAGGAGGGTGGGATGTCTGTTTGGCTGGGGGCCAGATGCTGAGCTTGTTCCTGAACTGAACCTGTTGAAGAATGGGTTCAGCTCATTTGCTCTGTCCAGACTTCCATCTATTTGATCCTCCTTCTGCTTGAAGCCTGTGATCTTCTTCATCC
The DNA here is from genome assembly GCA_014839685.1 of Anableps anableps. Classification (NCBI taxonomy): domain Eukaryota; kingdom Metazoa; phylum Chordata; class Actinopteri; order Cyprinodontiformes; family Anablepidae; genus Anableps; species Anableps anableps. Next base: position 140,115 of record CM026069.1, read on the forward strand.
CTGACCACACATCTCTGATATTGTTCCTCTGCAGTTTACTCTCCAGCTTCTTCCTAAACACCTCCTTGCTGTCTCTAATCTTGGCTTTGAGCTTCTGTATATTCCTCAATAACTCTCTGTCTCGCTCCCTCCTGTTTAACAGTTCCTTTAACTCACTGGTGATCCAGGGTTTGTTATTGGGGAAGGATCTCACGGTTCTGGTGGGGATGGTGTTGTCCACACAGAAGTTTATATAGTTGGTCACACACTCAGTCATGGCTTTAATGTGGCTCCATGTGGCTTGCAAAGAGAAATCCAATCGATAGGGCTTCTTCTGGTTCCTGTGACCACTTTCTCACAGTCCTTTTTGTTACAGGTAGTCTCTGGACAAGGGGTTTATATTCTGAGCAGAGAAAAACAAGGTTGTGATCTGATTTACCCAGAGGAGGTCTTGCCTTGGAAATATATGAATCTTTAACATTTGTGTAAAACAATCCAATGTCTTGTTTTCTCTGGTAGACCAGCTGACAAACTGTTGAAACGTTGGCAGTGCAGCAGAGAGTGAGGCGTGATTAAAATCACCAGATATCGCCACAACAGAATCAGCGATGTCGGGTCTGTATCTTAGCAACAGCAGAACTGATGACATCACATGCACCGTCGGCAACGGCTGAGGGTGGAACGTAAACAGCCCCCAAAATAACACTGGTGACCTCTCTTGGCAAATAATGTGGAAGAAAACTTACTGCCAATAGTTCAATGTCTGGACTGCAGAGACGATACTTCACAGTAACGTGTCCTGGGTGACGCCATTGGTTGTTGACAAGCGCTGCCAATCCCCCTCCTTTCCTTTTCCTGCTACTCTTTAAATCTCTGTCCGCCCGTATAGTCAGGAAGCCCAGCAGAGACGTTGGAGTCGGGGATATGATCCTGCAGCCATGTCTCAGTAAAACACATAATACTGCATTCCCGATACTCTTGCTGAGTCCTTGTCAGAGTTTGAAGTTCATAAAAAGAAAGAAAAAAAGTAAATAAAAAAAAGGACATGGACATATATTCAGACACTAGGGGGTAATGGCTGTCTAAATAAACAGATTCAACATGACAAAAGCTTCTCGAGTTTTAATTGCTTTCTTGTTTTCTGAGAATTGTATGGCGTGGGTGTATTGTTTAATTTCGTTTTTAAAAGCAGTAATACACGGTTTGGTACCTCTAATAATCAGGTGAATTATGTATATCTGATTTCTCTGGTTGAGTTTTGCAGTTTCCCTTAATACCGAACAGTAGTTTGTTCCAGAATGAAATAAAACACTGATGAGGATTATTCACACTGTTATCATTTTAATATTTACTGATAAACTGTTATGACATCGTTTCCTGTTATCAGCTGCAGTTCAACCGCCTAGCCGCCAAGTGTCAGTAATGCGCCCTGAAGCTCGTTCATAAATCGGCTCGAAACCGCAAAAAAACATTTGAACGGAAGCGTTTCTGAGCGCGACTGCTGGCTTCGGTTCGGTTCGGACAGCAAGATGAACGCTCCTCCAGCTTTCGAGTCATTTCTGCTGTTTGAGGGAGAGAAGAAGATCAGCATCAGTAAAGACACGAAGGTCCCCAACGCCTGTTTGTTTACGCTGAACAAGGAGGACCACACGCTGGGCAACATCATCCGAGCGTGAGAGCAAGTCACACACAACACCTAGTAAACCCAGTCCAGCCTGACCCAGCAACATCCAGCACTGATACAACACCGAACAGAACCACACAGCAGGGTGGAGGACATCAGAACCGAACCTTCCGGACCCAGACCTCCCTGGGGGGTAAAGTGGGTTCCTGCAGATGTTGGCTTCGAGTGAAAATGGAGGAGTTTAGGCCATATATTATAACGTTCAGAAGAAACTGGTTGAACTGGGTGAAATAAAGAAAGACGTTGGATGACGTCACAGGATTAACAGTTTAGGTATGACTACTGCCGATAAACGGAAACAGCAGGAGAGAAAAATTAGTCAGAAGTCTTCACAAGAACAAGAATCAGTTCAGGATTAATTAGTTCAATCTTTTATTTATCCCATGTGGAAATTAAATGTGGACATAACTCAGATCATCCAGGGATCTTCAGAGTCGTGGATGGTGATGCTGTGAGCAGGAAAGATCTCCTGTAGCAGTCAGTCTTCCAGCGAAAATGAGAAGCCTCTGACTGGAGACTGTTGCTGTATAATAGCGCAATATCCAGGTGGCAGAGACGATATTCCACAGAAACATGTCCTGGATGACACCAGCAGCTCTGCTAATCCACCAGCTTTGCTTTTGCTGTTCCTCTTTAAATCTCTGCCTGGCTGTTAGAAAGAAAAGAAAGACCCTGAGAGGATTTAGTTTCTATTGATATGTGTAAATATAGCGACGGTGCGGTAGGTTCTGATACATACGCCAATCTAGAAGGTGGCAGTGATGTACCTAGAAGTTGTTTGCCAACCAACATAGAAACAGAACCAGACGACTTCCCTGTGGTCCTTTTGGACTTTAGCTGCGTTTTGACTCAGTTTGGAGTCCACATTTGGTACCTGAAAGAGATTTCAGAACCAATAAAGGCTCCTGAACTAGGTTAGCGGGTCAACAGAACGGTTTTAACTGGATGTTCTCTGCTGCCTGATGTGGAGCCTTGAGTGGTTCCAGGTTCTTTAGTCCCAAAGATGGTCCAGTCTGACAGAGAAACCAGGTTCAACCTCTCTGAGGATCTCGGAGAACACGGTTCTCCAAGATCCTCAGAGATTGGTTCTGATGCATGAAACAAAAAACAAACACGTCTCCAGTAATCAGCTGATAGTTAACTGATCATACAATCTAGACTGGATTAAGAAAAGCTAGTCATGGTGATGCAACTCTGCTTAATTGCCACAGTATGAACATGCAGAGCCTGCTGCGGGCAGAGCTCTAAGGAGAATCTCTCTCCTTTCTGTCGGTCTTTCCTGCTTCAGACACTCTGAGGTTCACTAACCGTCCTCCTCACTAGCATTTTGTCTCGTTAGCAGCTCTCTCTCAAGGCCTTTGTGAATAATTTTATCTGACAGGGAAAAACTCTAAAAATTCAGAGAATTTTCCTAAAATGTCACTAGGAGCTACTTTAGGTCTCAGGATTGAGAATACGGGCCCTGAACTTCACCTTCAACAGGTAGATTGTCTCTCTGACCAGGTGTGTGTGTGTGTGTGTGTGTGTGTGTGTGTGTGTGTGTGTGTTCCAGTCAGCTGCTGAAAGATCCTCAGGTTCTGTTTGCCGGTTACAAAGTTCCTCATCCCCTGGAGCACAAGATCGTCATCCGAGTCCAGACCACACCTGACTACAGTCCCCAGGTAACCCACACACAGCAGTGAGAAGACATTGCTGCTGACAGAAAGGGATGTCTAACAGGAAGTGATGTCATGCCCTCCCCAGGAAGCATTCACCAACGCCATCACAGATTTGATCAGCGAGCTGTCGCTGCTGGAGGAACGCTTCCGGGTCGCCATCAAAGACAAACAGGAAGGAATCGAGTGACCCCGCCCACTGATGACCTCACAGCCTCCTTTCTCTGTTTTTTATAATAAAGATGTGATGTCATATCCTGTGGAGCATTTGGGTCGGGTTTTATTTCTGTCAGAACCAAAGAGAACTAACAAAGTTCTGCAAGGTCCAGATATCTGCAGAATTTGGAGGATGAGGAACAGCCAGCAGAACCCACATGCTGGTTCGCCTCCATCTGATCAGAACTTCCCGTTCATCTGCAGCAGCTGGTTGGACTGGCGAAAACATCTAAAGTTCTAGCTGATGATCTGGATCACCAGAACCCAAGAAACGGTTTGGTTCTGAAATCAGAACCAGGTCAGCTGATATAGAATCACATCCAAACTGGTGGTTTCTACTGGACTTCAGAAAATCAAGATGGTTCCAGTCCAGCAAATCCAGAGCCTGCTGCCCATCAGAACCAGAACCTCCCAGCTGCCGTATTTGGTTTCTGCCAGACATCTCCTCCGGTCTGGACTCACCAGAACTCCTGGCCTTTGCTCTCCCAGGTGTTTCCTCAGAGGTTGGAGTGTTTCAGCTGCGCTCTGATTGGACGTTGCGTTAACACCAGCAGGATGAACTCGGTTGGACGGTCAGACCTGGACAAGGTTCTCCACCAGCTGATCAGATCCATCTGAGGCCTCCTTACATCCCTCACCACAACCTTCTGGCTGAAAGCCAGATCTTCCAGAGCAGAACGCAGCATGTCCACCTGGCTGGGATAAATGTGGGGGTGTCCTCATTTATTCCTCACCAGAAATCAGATTGTATTACAATCTGCAGAAAAACCTCCAGTTTGTCGTCCGTACTAATACTGAACATGGCTCCGGGGGGGCCGAACTTTCTCACTGAAATGTAAATCACAGGACCGGCAACTGGGTCGGGCCAACTCGGGTTCTCAACGGATCGAAACAGAACCGTCTGGATCCTCTTGATGCATCTCGGACACAGACGTCACTGGTCAGCTGATCACAGGAAGTGATGTCACTGCCTGGGGGACTGGTGAAACTGAAAAACGGCACCAAACCATCTACAAAACACATTTTATTTAATTTTTTCAGCAGGAACAACAAAACCAGAAACATCCAATAATACTAATGGTCACATGATCAAGCATAGGGTCATGTGACCCTCAGGGGTCGCTGTCCCTCTGAGCCTCCATGGCTCGCTGCATCTTCTCCACCATCCATGGAGGAACGCCGAACGGCTTCAGCTCGTCCATCCTCACATCCGGACAGTCCCTGGAAAACACACACACACACACACACACACACACACACACACACACACGTTACCATGGCAACCGCACCCGTTACCAGGGCACCAGATGAGGTGGGCAGAAACACTGAAGGGTTGTGAACTGAGGTTCACTGAGAAGTTTAGGCTCCTCCCACCCTCAGGTCATGTGATCAGATCACCTGATCGACCTGAAGAGTTTGGTTCTGATCCAGTTTACTGAGCTGTACTTCAGAACCGCTCTGGTTGACGTCTGGAGGAGAGCTGTTGTGAAGTTCTGCTCCGGATCAGAACCGAGTCTGGGTTTGTTCTGCCTCGTCTTCGGATCGTTGCAGCTGAAACTTCAACGACTCAGAGAATCTGAATCTGTTCGTTCAGAGTTCAGTCGGTCTGACCCAAACACACCCTGGAGGGTCTAGGGAACAGAACCAGAGGCTCACCTGTACTCATCACTGCGGGATAGATCCTGGATGTCCTCCTCAATCAGAAGGTAGGCCTGAAACAGAACACAGAACGGGTCAGAACCAGAGACCAGTGGTTCTGCAGAACCTTCAACAGAACCAGAGGCTTGCTATCAGGCCCGGTTAGTAACGTGCATCCTGGCTGATACGATGGGACAGTAAAAAGTCAAAATTATTCATACTCCTGGCAGATTTTCAGCACCTGATCGGTGATAGGACAAAGTAAAACAATCAGAACCAACATCCCATCTGGTCCAGAAGGATGGAAATCATTTCTGAATTAGCTGACAGCAGTGGTGGTTCTGTCCAGTAGGATGGATCGGGTTCAGATTACCGAGAACACGACGGGTCTGGATCAGGTTCACGCCTGGATCTAACACGGGCCGAACAATCGGATCACTCTAGACTCATGTTAGTAACGTAGTTCTGTGGTTCTGATCCAGAAGGTACCAGAGTTCAGGGTCTCACCATCTTCCCTCCGGTGGCCCTCATGTGGTGTCTCTCTGCCAGCCACTGCTTGTCCTTGGCATCCGCAGCGTACTGAAACACAGCGCCCCCTGGAGGTCACACACACACACCTACACAGCTGATCATGTGACAGGAAGTGGCCGCTGGATTTACCTTAAACAGGTCGGCGTGTTTGATGTAGATCCGTCCTCTGGTCCCGCCCATCCCCAGCGCCCTGTGATGACATCACAGCAGCTGATGACTCACTTCCTGTTCCAGTGCTATCGTTCTCAGATCAGCTTCTTAAGTTTATCAAAGCTGAGATCCTGATTACTGATCAGCTGATGATGACATCATGATGACATCACATCCGTTTCTGATTGGTGACTCACTTGTTGGCTCTGGAGCCCAGAACAAACGTGCTGCTGTCGTTGAGTCTGGACGGATCCCACTGAAACACACACACACACCCCAGCAGGTGAACCTTCTCAGACAGAACACACTGACAGGTTCTCCACAGCTCCTGCCTCTAACCTGACCACTAGGTGGCAGTAACTGGTTAACAGGACACCAGTTAGAGTTTAAGAACAGACTAACCTTAGGCCCCTCCCTCTTCACAGGCTCGGCCTTCGGCTTGACTCTGAAGAGAAAAACAGAAACCAATCAGGTGTCAAGGTCTACCTGGACGCTGATGTCACCTGTCAGGTACTCACAGAGGGTAGCTGGCCGGACGGTCCGAGGAGACGACGGGACCTGGACGACTTTTCCTCTAAGGACACAGAAGCATCAGAGAGACTGACCAATCACATGGAGGCAATGGTTAGATTCAGCACTTGAACCGTCCGAGTCACCCAAGTCTCAGGCTGCTGTAAGCCGTTACTTCAGAAATGGAGTAATCTGATTACTCTGACGAGTAATCGAGTAAAAGATGTGCTAAAGTCAAACCCTGGTCCACTCTGCCGCAGCAGCAGCGCTCATGCTGCACACCGGGCCACAGCTTCATATCTGCTCCCCTGAACAACAGCTCTCCTGGAGCCGCTCGGTGTTTGGGTCAACCCGCAGAACATTTACCTTCCCTGGAGGCTGAGTTCTCCTTGATGTTCCTGAATGCATCACTAATTAAACAGCCCAACAAGTGTGTTGGGTGTGTTCCAAGTCAGAGAGGTCACATCAAAACACCAAAGACTTGGACTTGTTAGTGAATCAGAGTTTAAACAACCAGGACATTTTCCATCGAGTCATCCTGGAGGAGAGACTTGGCGACTCGTCTTCATCTAACCTGCTGCAGATCGGCTGAGAACCTTAAGGAGAAGACTCGTTCTAAAACCAGCCAGGAGACACCTGAAGGCACCAGACAGCAGATCTGGTTCCAGGGTAGGAGAGCTCCTGGACCGACCAGGTCCAGTGGAGAACTCTGTTTATCCAGAAGGTTCAAAGGTCATTAATCTGATCTCTGCTCGCTATATGACTCGTTTAAATATCCTCTGATTTCTGCTCACAGATCTTGGTTTTGATGTCTCACGTTTGTTCTCAGGGTCTATTTGGTGGCCGATCATTTTGTTCTGGTCGGTTGTGGGTGGATCCACTCTGCGGTCCCGTTACTGATCACAGTTCACCGGGTTGGTCCACTGCCCCCAACCTCCGGAACCAAACTGCAGCATCAGCTTTGTTTAGAGTCGGGTTCTGAAGGAGGCCCGCGGCTAGGCCCGTCTTCGCTCTGCCGTTTGTGAAGAAGGGTCCGAGTCCGAGTCTCGACTTAACATTATTACAAAAATTAGGAACGTCATTTTGAAATATGGCATTCTACGTCTTATATCGAGATGCAGATGCTGGGCTGCACCTGAGCCAGACCCATGGTTGCCAACTTGGCGATCTTGTCGCTATATTTAGCAACTTTTCAGACCCTTTGGCGGCTTTTTTTTCCTTTCCAAAAAGCAACAAATCTGGTGCGTTTTCTCTGGTTTATTGGCGATAAAACGTGAAAGCGGCGATGGTCCCGCAGTTCCAGCGAGCAGCCGGGAGCCCCGCCCCCCTCAGAAGCCTTGCAGACGGCCAGTCTGACTGCCTGCAGCCTGCAGTCGAGCAGAGAGGAGACCATGTTGCAGCAGAAACGCGCATGCTCAAAGCTGCCAGTGATCCCGCTCTGCATTACACTACATACAGTGTAAATATAGGTTTTCATGCTGCAGGATGGTTCCTTCGCTGCAACTGTTGCACTAAAATAAATTCCTGCAGTTTATTCTCCTCAGTCTCTGATTCGCCTCCTCCCCTGTAGTGTCTCTGATAGCTGTCTGTTGGTTGAACTGGATATCATACCAAACTGATTTATGTGTTGTAGGTTCAGGTAAAATGTTTATAATTATTAAATTAACATTATTAATTTATTCCATAAAGTTTATTTGTAGCTCTAAATGTTTAGAGTATCTTTAATCGCTTTTGCCCCCCCAAAGTAGAAATTCCTTCTTCTACTGCCCGGATCGCACATGACCAAATATGCAAATTAGGCGATGACATCATCTGGCAACTTCTAGGACAGCCAATAGCTGCTCTCCTTGCTGAGGAGTTGGCATTGCTGGCCCCAGGCGGGCCCCAGCCACGCTGCGGGCCCCAGCCACGCTGCACCTGGGCCACACGTTACCTTCTTGGGGAGCAGGTTTCCTCTGATGACATAGTCTTCATCAGCTGCTCTGGATCTCTGCAGGACAAAGAGAACCGGGTCAGGAGCAAGTCGGGTCACAGCCTGCTCTGACTGGTCAGTCATAAGGCGTGTACCTTCATAGTGACCTCTGACCCCGTCCTTTTCCCCTCCACCTCTGGAAACAGCTGTTTGGCCTAGTGATGACATCACAGAACCAGGTGAGTGCAGGTGGTCACCTGACTGAGGCATTATGAGATGAAACAGGAAGTGACCTCACATGTTCCAGAACGTTCCTGCAAGCCTCCCGGATCAGATGATCCGTCTGGACGTCTTCGCCCACGTTCTCCTTCACGTTCTCTGCTGCCTTCTCAAAGAACTGTAACACAAACACACCTGGTCACACGCGACACCTGCTGACATGTGCCCCCGCCCCTTCAGTGTGACCTCAGACCTTCTGGTACTTCCTGAAAACTGCCATGATGTCATCATTGAAGCTGGGCTGAAGTACGGCCCTCAGCAGGTCCATGGACACCTGAGGATCCGTGTAGCTGCTCACAGGTGGGACAAGGATTGGGATTAGACCGGCCTGGGTTAGAACCAGAACCATCAGAACCAGTGACCAGCGGCACTGACCTGACAACGGTGTGCGAGCGGCGTCCTCGTCTCTGAACATGTCGGTGTTTGATCATCAGGTTCCACGGCTTCTGGATGATGAAGGACAGGCGGTTCAGTGTCTCCTCCATCATCATCATCATTACTACTATTGTTGTTGTCATATTATTTTTAAGTGTCCAGTGCTGTGTATTATATATTTACTGTAAGTGTGTAAGTGTCTGAGTTTTTCAAAAAGCGCTATACAAATAAAATGTATAATAATAATAATAATAATAATAATAATAATAAGTCAGACAACTTGTTGCCTTGTTGCTGAAATGAGCAAATAAACTTCACTAATTGAGTTACTATGGCTATGTTATTCTCTCCAATTCCTGAAATGTTTCTGAGATTTTAGAGCCTCATCAAACATCTCCTCCTGGTTCCCATCAGAACCACCGAGATCTTCACTGATTCTCCTTTTAACTTGATTTTGTTATTTCTTTACAAACGTCCGTTTTACTTCAGAACCGGACAAGCATATTTTCATGCTGGACCAGCTCAGTTCTCACTGGTTCCTGTGAGCTACATCAACATCTCCTTCCATGCTTGATGGCGTTCAGACTACCATTAAACTGGGCTGACCCAACCCAGTTCAGACCCAGGTTTTAGCCTGGTTCTGGTTCATGCAGGACACTGGCCCTGGAGGACTGAGTTTGGACACAACTGATTTAGGGTGATGGACAAGAGGCCCTCCAACCTCAGAGTTCAGAGGAACCAGCAGAAGCTGCTCTGCTGTTGCTGAGGTGGGTTGAAATAGCTTTGGCAATTAAAAAAACAAAACAAAACAGATAAATGGCATGTTTCCAACAAAACAAGCACTTCAAATATAATTCTTCCAGAGGTATGAATAATTTTGAGCTTCGCAGTATTTAATCTTCGTCTGTCGTCATTTTCCTGCTCTGGAAACCAGAGAAAATGATCTGGAGGTCCAGAAGAGACCCAGAAGTTAGAACTCTGGATTTCATATTTTAACTCAGAATCAGTTGATCTGAAGATATAATTTATAAATTTCAGTTCAAATAAAGCTTATAGTTCTCTGGTCTGTTTGGAATTAATTTGATGTACAAATGAAATACATTAAATAACATCATTCTGTTTTAAAGTTTTAACATTTAGTTCAACAGAGCTCAACAAATACAGAATTAAAAAAAGGTTTAATTGTGAATTTGCAACACAATTTTGATTAAAATCATCATGTAGCATCAATAATACGAAAGAAAAAGCTAAAAGAAATTACACTTAAATGTATTAGTCAATAATTTATTTGTTTTATTATAGTTTGATTTACTTAATCAATAAAAATAAAAAAACATTAACAATAAAAGTTGAAACAAATATACATTTAAACTTAAAAACCAAAACAAAATAAAACCAAAAAAGAAAACAGAAAGTTACAATAATAATTTTTAAAAAAAACTAAAGAAAAAGTTATTAAACTTTAAAAAAATTTAAACTTAATTTTAAAAAAAATACAAGAAAAACTAAAAACAGCAGCAATTTAATCTGAGTTAATTTCTAATTAAAATAATAAAATTCTGAAGAAGAAAATAAATCTAAACTGCAATTATTTTATCAATTTAAGCTAAAATGGAGGCTGTCCTGTTAGCCGCCGCTAGCTGCCTCCCTCTCCGGGATTCTTACCGAGTTCTGGTCCGGATGTTCGGCCCCGACCTGCTCCAGCCACTCTCGGCCTCCCTCGCTGCGGTGAGCTCCCATCCTGGCCCCGCTCTGAAGTTCTGCTGCGGTTCGTTTCGGTCCAGTCAGCTCCGGGTTGAACCAAGCTAACCCTGCTAGGCTAGGCTAATTGTGGCTACAGCAGCGGAGACCGACGGTCCTTAACGTGCTGGAGTTCTGGTACTGGTTCGGTTCTCTGACCGGAACTGAGGTTAAAAATTGATTTTTAATCACTTGCTGATCAACAATCCATCTGATGTTTGATGTTTATTTCCAGGAAGTTACACTCTAGCACTTCCGTCAATGTGAAGCTGGTAAGTTTCCGGCCAGTCGTGTCAAAATAAAAGCTCCGAATTCCAGCTCCAGGTTTCAAAATAAAAGCTCAGTGTAAGATGACAGAATGATGTGATGGATCCAGTTCTTTATGAAGAAGAACCCAGTCATTAAACTGGGTTTAGAAGTAGAGCAGAAGAGTTCACAGTAGAACCGAACCGGGTCGAGTTAGAACCTTAACAAGCTGATGAATCTTCTGGGTTTTCACCTCCTTGTGGATGTTCTGTCACATCTCGATGTTCTGTGGTGGTTTTAACTCACCTTTTAGTCGTCTGGATGGAGAACTTGATTCTGAGTCTGATCCCAGCCCAGTCTGAGGTCCAGGAGGGAAATTGTTATGGATGTCTGATTTTGTGGCCTGTTCTATCTCTTTGCTGCTCTAACATATCTGCCCTACTTTGCTGCTTATCTGTTGCCCTGCTCACTGCTGCAGCTTACACAAACATAACCGCTGATATCACATAAAACGCAACACGTAGTCCAGGATAAACTGATACCGGAGGATGGCTCCCTTTAGGGGGGTTAAGAGTGAGGGGGAGATGAAAGCAGGGCTCACGCTCCATTCTTGGCTCCTCTCGGTTCATTCTTAGCTGGGGGGCTACTGAAGGTGAATGTCACTCTATCTGTTCATTTGTATACTCTGTACACTGATCAATTTGGCATTAAATCTTGATTTTATGCTTAACCAGTTCTCGTGATTTCACAAGGTAAACACTTTGCTGGTTTTAGTGGTTGGGTCTCGGAACTGGGGAGAAACGAACTCCGTGGTGCAGGAGGGGAAACCCACCATCAACAGTGGGGGCTCATCCAGCTGTCCAGGTTAGGGTAGGGTGCAAGAAGAACTCTAGACTGCTGATAGGGGGACCGAGCCTTCAGTAACGACCGGTCACCTCATCAGGTAGGCAGAAATACCTGTTTTAAAGAAAACTTTCTGCAAGGCGGCTGTCAGCCAGACACCTTTCACTTAAGGCTCGGTTCTCACGTTTCCTTTCTGGACTTCCACTCATTTAAGGTACGGAGGGACATTCACTTAGTCTATATTGTTGTGGAAAATGGTGAAAGAAATGAAGAGATAAAGACGTCATGAGATGGAGAAATAGAGAATTCATGCATGAAGTAGAGAACTAATCAGTGATTTAACAAGAAGAGAGAAGAGGTTTAATAAGGTAGAGAATTAGGCTTAACGAGGAGCGGGGATCGGTTGCCAGCCCAGGGCTGATTGATTAATTAATTAATTAATTAATTACCTTGGCTCACTCCAAGAAGTCTGCATACAAGGCTCACGGTAAACAGTAGTACTGTGAACAATGATTAATATTTTTGCATAACTTGTTGTACCATACTGTGTGAAAGAGACTGGTGCACTGAGGAAGCGTGTAGTCTGGGAACCTAATGGTGATAACAAGGACTGCACGCCAAATCCATCCTCCGGTGGAGTGAATGTGTTCTGGTGTCTTGGAAGCCGATTAGAGTGCTTTCAATTGGACCGGGAGCTCGAAGCATAGCGTGTCGTACGTCCCTGTTGGCCAGAACTGAGTGTTGTGAATAAAAACCAAGTCACGAGGGCGGCTCCATGAGAAACCGAGAGTGAGTATGAATGAGAGTAAAAGCCCTTATCCGCCAGGGTCCTTGGGGACCCTGTTGGAAAATGGCAAACAACGAATCATAAACTCTAATCCGGCTAAAACCACAAAACAACAATTGGACTCTTAACAGCTGATGCAAATACATGCAGGTTGTGGGAATGTTCTGGAAATTCATGGAGATTTTATAGGTAAATCACTTTCTCCCTCTCTGTCATTCAGCAGCCATGGCGCTGCGATTCCAAAACAGGCAAGGAAAATAGTTTTTATAACTCTGTGTGTACCTCCCTTTCGTCCTGTTAAAAAACTCACAAAACAAACCTTGTTACACAAGTGCGGTGTTGGACTTGATTGCAAAATAAAGAATGGAGAGAACAGGTTTAGGGTTTGAACAGCAAGAGCAGCCTTTAACTAACAGCCATAATGCAGAGGCCTGTAAAAAAGCACATGGCAGAACTTTCAGCTCAACTGAAAGACAAAACCAAAAGGGGGCACACCGCCACCCATCCCAGTTCAGAACACCAAGGTTGCTCCAAATTACTCAAGAGGAGGAACTTAAAACTCGGGCCAGTGACTAAAACTAATCAAAACTCCCATGAGGTGAAACAGGTGCTTTAAAATCATTCTAGGGTGTTTTTCTACCAGGAGCAGAATAACACAAAGAAAATTAATTTTACAGAAAAATAATACCCTATTTGACCCAGACTGTGTGCATTTTTGTTCTTTCCCCTTTTGAGAGGAGTTAAACTCTCTCTTCAGCTCTGTGAAGTGACTGCAGCATTAGACCTTGACACAGACACGCAGAGGCCTGAAAACAAAGATAAAACTTCTGCACACAGCAGAAGCCTGTCTCTGCTGAGCTCTGATGAAGACAGTAACTCTACCCTGCATGTGTCCAACTCAAGGCCCGCGGGTCAAATCCGGCAGTCAGGAGATTTATGTGATCCTCTAGAAACAGAACCTTTGATATGGGGATTGTGTTTGGATGTTATTCTGTCAATCGATAAGCAGTTTTGTCTGTATTCTGCCATGTTGGATCAGGGTGGGGAATGGTTAACATTATTTGGTTTCAGGAGGTGCTTGTCGAATGCAGAGACGTCTACTTATTCATATCTTAACTGCTTGTTAATGGGTTTTATCAATACATTCTGCCACAATCGGGCTGTTGATTGGTGAAAATGAGTCGTCACCGTTGCTCTTTATGTTGACAAAAAGAACAGATTTATAAAAATGGCTTTTTTCCCCCTTCTCTCTCTCCACAGGGAGGACTAGGAAAGCAGCAGAAGTCACTGTGCTGGCTCAAAACTAACAGGTCTCATTTCTCAAAAGTTATAAACTGAAGGATAATTTGAAGAATACCACCACATATTGTGTAATCATGTGAAATCTGCAATCAGTTTCATTACAAGCAGGACTGGGCAGCGTTCCAGATCTGGCAATGGCACTCATTTCTCCAGTAAGGAACCAGGAGAAGCTGAAAGATGTGTGGAATTAAAACATAAAATTGGTGCAGGTTATCAAACCAGCATCTCATGGGTTAGTATGGAGAACTAACAGAACTATGTACACAAAAAGAAAAATTGGCTAAAGTCTGCAGACACCAAATTAACCTAGACTGAAGCTCTAACGAGTTTTATTTAATCTGAGATCCTCTCCAAATGCAACAATGAATGTCAGTCCACATGAGATAGCAAGAACTTCACTTACTGATGTAAAGACCTAAGGGAGGATATGAACCAGTTAACACAGCAGTGAGTGTTTTCCAACAGGTGATGCTCATCCATCCATAACACCTTGTCCATCTCTTCTGCTCCTCCTGGGGTCCGTGTTCCCAACCAAACATGAAGACCACGTCTCCTTCCATACCACTAACGTCCCAGTTGGACCTTCACTGGGACCACTATGGACGTGACACTGGAAGACACCATCTGGACCCAGTGGCTTCCAGCCTGTCCACTTCAAGGAGATCCTTCTGGAGATGTCTTCCACACAGCCCAGAGGGAAGTTCTAGCATGATCTGGGGGCTTCAGGTTGTTCAGGAGCAGTGCTTTAAAGGGGGTGGGGGGGAGCAGGGCTCGTTAGAGCTTCATGTTATTTTTTTCCTTCATCAGAAACATACCTGGAGTGTTGCTTTGATTCCTTCATGCATGTTTGAGAAATCCTCCAATCTCCCTGGAAGCTGCTCTTACAAAGACCTTTGGTCCTTCATAAACCACGAAAGGCTAAAACTATGAAAACTAAACAGAAATACACAAAGAACAAAATGCAAGAACTAAGAAACTAAATACAAAGGAAAAATAAGACCTTTTGAACAATAATTAATACAATGGACTGAACTGATGTAAAACACAGTGGATCATGATTGGAAAAAGTCTAATGCAAATAAGTATCCAGGATTTTTTTTCAGAAAAAATATTGCTAAGGTGCCATGGGTTTGCTGAGGCCAGGCCTGATACTGAGGAGAAATGTACTATTCAGACCATGATAGTAAGAAGCTTATTGAACTTGTAAGTCTAAAAGGGACTGATCACTTCTTTATGTGAAGGAGCTTTTATATCTTTTTTCTTCAGTGTTATTTTTAATGTCAATATTAACGTCACAAGGCTTGAAATTAATCAAGTCTAATAGAATAAAAACTGACTGGTGGATTTGCTCTTTGTGATTTCTTTCCAGTAAAACTAAGGATCGACGGACGGATCTTCTATCCAGCACGCTCATCCTTGCAGGAGTGCTGCTGCCCATCGCCAGCGGTCGCCGGGTCCACCCTGGGCGGGTCGCCGGTCCATCGCAGGAGAGGCTGCTCTACAGAAAGATATTGCTCATGTTTCTGTCCCATGACCTTAAAGGAGAGCTGCGACGATGTTCAGGAGCATCAAGCTGCAGCCTGAGGGCCAGAGCTTCAGTGTCTCAACCTGAAGACCAAGCCCATGTTTCATGATCCAGCAGCATGAAGATGATCTGCTGGGAACATTTCCCCCGTGGAGGTTCTAACCGCTCCAGCTCTGAGGCAGGGCCCGGCCTGCAGAGGAAGTCCAGGTCAGCTGCGTGGATCCACATCTCAGATGGAGCAATAAATCCAGCACCTCCTTACTGCAGGTGAAGGTGTGGTCAACCCACCCAGATACTGGCACCACACTGGGATTAATGAGATTACAGCAGATTAAGACTCTCTGGTTTGCTCTTAGGTGCAACCCTGCTTGGCTGTGGTCATGTGACTGGTGTGTTTCAGCATTTCTCACCTTGTGAGACCCATTTTTCCCACAAATACTGTGTTGTGAGGACCCACTGGTCCTTATGGGCCCCCATGCCTGGGCCCTTTAAGGAGCAGTGGGGTTTCTGGGTCAGGCTATAGAAACGAATGAAAAATGAATGTAAGCCAAATTCAAAGTCCTTGTTAAGATGGAAAGACATACTGTGCGTGCGTGCGTGTGCGTGTATAGAAGGACGAGGTGACTGGTCGTACTGGGCTGGATATATTTTTACTGGAGAGAAGCTGCAGGTTGTCTGCAGGCAGTATGAAGGACAGACTGAACTGACACTGAAGCTGAAAGGACCCGGAGGAGTCTGAAGGTCCTCCATCAGGTTCATGCAGAGCAGGAGGATCCCAGCTGTCATATGCAGCTCTACTGTACACACTCATATACATCATAAACACTTTGGTTCAGTTAAAACACACAAACACATTTCATCTCTTTAAAAAGGTTAAATTAGACCAAATAAAAACTGATCAACAGCAAAACATCAACAGACCTCAGATCAGTCCAGCTGTACACTAGCTTTACACAGACCGGCGCCTGATAGGTCCACCACCAGCCAATCAGAGAGCACGCAGAAGTGGGAGGAGTCAGATTTTTCCTATTAAAGATGGACACAACCAGATGAAACTGGTTTAAACCAGAATAAACTAGTTCCGTTCAGATTAATCCAGACCAACTCACCACCGCAGAACAAACCAGATCTGAGTAGATTAGACTGGAGCTAACCAGATTATAATGGATCCAAGACATAAAAACAGATTTACAAAGAAAAAAAAAAAAAAAAAAAAATAGATTAGAGCAGAGTTCACCTGATTAAACTGGATTAAACCAGATTATAACAGATTAAGCAGGTTCTATTCTGATTAAACCAGACTAAACCAGATTAAGCAGGTTCTATCCTGGTTAAACTGGACTAAACCAGATTCAATCCGATGTGTAATAATCTGGGTTGGATTGAAGGACGAATATTTTAGACTGGGAGTGAATCTCAGAGCTCATCTGATGGTAGAGGGGGCTGGGACTGAAAAATTGTTTCCATGACAACGGTATGTTGAGGGTTTCCGATGACACGATCTGAAAAAGGACGATGGAAATCCAAATGACTTGTCACACTTGCAGAATTACCCAATGCCCCGCCCTCTCTGCTACTGTGGCCCCGCCCCTTGCTCACTTCCTGATGAGGGGATGAGATTCTCTCCGAGTCCCAGATGTGATAGCTGCCATGACAACCAATCAGGGGACTCCTCACAGGTGGGTTTTTATTGCTGGAGCTCTGAAGCAGTTCATTAATCGCTTCCTATCATCTCAAGATGCTGACATCACTCAGCTTCAGGTGAGCTTCAACCAATCAGAGCAGCCAACAAACAAAAGAGACGTAGTGAAGTTTAATTGAGGCTCCGCCCCCTGTTGGCGGTGGTAGATCACCAATAAGAGGCGAGGATGTGCTACAGGTGCTGGTGAGGGACAGGTTGAGAGGACCAAGTGATGTTCGTAAACACACATTTACATCAGGGGCGTGGCCTGCAGTGACCACGCCCCTCTACATAGCAGTGAGCTTGTCCTGAGGGCTGCTGCTACTGCTGCTGCCATTGTTGTTGTTGTCATGGCCACCGGGTGACATCATCCCACCCTGTGTCCTTTCAGAGGCCTTAGGGGTGGAGTCTCTGTCTCCAGGAGCCAACTGGGCGGGGCCAGGGGAGGAGAGTGAGGAAGTGCGGGACAGAGACGGGCGGTACGCCGCGGTCAACTCGGCCAGACGTTCCGGAGTCGGAGCCCACTTCCCGAATCCGGCGTCGTTCTGGAGGAAGAGCACGGCGGTACCGTGGACGGCCCGGTAGTACATGTCATCCCTGGAAACAGAACAGTTTATGGGTCAGCGCACTGCAAACTAAATGTGCAGTCCAGAAGTATTCACACCCCGTGCAGATTTAAAACCATGAAGTCTCCGTTTACAGTTTATTCTCCAACAACAACGGAAACATCTTTACTGGAATGGCCTCTGAGCCGCCTCTCCAGGCCTCCTCTGCAGTTCTGCTCATGCATCTCCACACCGTCACCCTCATCTGTAGGCCAGGGCTCGGACCGGACCTCCAGAGCCTTAAAGTTACTTCCAGTCAGCAGAAACATGTTGGTGAACCTAAATCTGATAGGGGTATGAATAATTCTGGACTCAGCTACTGCTTGTGGCTCCACTAAGCTGACCCGGATCACATCAGAACCAGAACTAGTGTGGAAGCAGTACCGCTTGCAGATGTGCTGACTCCCAGAGCGGTACTCGTGTTCGTAGGCCGGGATGTTGAGCTGGTGTCGCAGGAACCGACTGGCCTCCATTCGGGTCAGAGCAGGGGTCACCGGGTCACGCCACTCAGGAACGAAGACGATGAAGGACAGAGGCTCGGAAGACTGATCCAACAGTTCCTGACACAGGCACAAACCCATGAGTCCCAGTAGAACCAGTAGAACCCAGTAGAACCCAGGGTGACCCGGTTCTCACCTCAAAGTGGGTCACCATGGCGTCCATCAGCTCCTCGCAGAATGGGGGGTTGGCTTCAAACGAGCCGCTGACTGGACTGAAGGACAGGAAAGGCCTGAAACGCACCACAACAGCAGCACTTTAATAAGCCCCGCCCACGTCGCCTGACCCCATGACCCGAGCCCAGGCGGAGCCTCACCCTCTGGATCCGAAGAAGCCGTCGATGTCGGGGAAGGCGGAGCAGAACTGCTTGAAGTAGCAGTTGAGCGGCGAGGCGAAACACTCGAAGGTGACTCCGAACTGTCGGTTCAACGCCTCAAACACCGCCACCGGCAGCGCCCCCTGCAGGCCGCTGCCTTCGTTAGCGCCGCTGCCAAACATCACCTGGAGGGAGACACACCTGGTTAGCAGAGTCATAGCTGTAGACACAGGTACTGAAACCTGATTGGCTAACGAAGAGTCACCTGGTATCTCTTGAGGAGGCACCAAACTCTGGCCAGGAACTTCTCAAACCGAGGGTCATCGATGCAGCTGTACCTGTACAACAGCTCCTGCAACAAACAGGTGAGACAGGTGAGACAGAGTAGGGTGGAGAACAGGAACTTTCTCTGTGAAAGTAGTAAACTGTAGTTGTTTACTACAGTAATCAGACTACTGTAGTAATCAGATTACTACAGGTACGGGGCAGGAGATCAACTGACTCCTTTTGATGAGCGGCAGCTTCAACCCAACCCTGACCTCACACACTGGGTGCTGGTCAGCCAGAAACTAACCAGTCCAGGTCCCAGAGGGTCTCCTGGTCTGGGCCAGGCTGTCAGTGTCGCTTTACTTACTTAAAAACAACAGGAGCTGCACAACAAACACCAAAACAAGCAGCAATAACAAGAATGTAAAAACAAAGTCATAAAATCATCCCATAAAACAATAAAAGTACAGATAAATCACGCTGTCAGGCTTGGAGTAACAGTGAGTCTTTAGAAGCACCTTAAAGTTCTGCAAACTTTGAGCAGATGTGATGTGAGGCAGACTGGGTGCAGCAACATCGCCTCTACTTCTAACTCTGGAACATCTAAAAGCATCTGGTTACCTCAGCTCAGTGATAAAGAGTTGCAACAGATCCTGAAGATAAGATGGAGCCAGACAAACCAACAATAACATCTTAAAATCAACTCCATAAGGGACTAGGAGCCAGTAGTGATGCGTTTCCTTGTTCTAGTTAAAAGTGGAGCTGCAGCAGCTTGAGCCATTTGGAGACGATGTGAAGAACGCTGATCTCTGCCCTTAAACCACCAGTTAACATAGTTCAAGCATATTGTCATAAAAGCATGAATCATTTTTTCACTATCTTTGAAATAAAAGCAGGACTTCGCCTTTGCTAAAATACGCAGCTGAAAGAAGAAGCCTGATGTGACAACTGAACTCTCGTTTTTCTAGCTTCAAAAAGCTCTCAAAGACCAGGACTTCCACCAGAGGACTGGGTGGGCCGAGTTGTTGTTCTTATTTTTATCTTCATGGGCAGGTAAAGCTGTACATCGTCTGCAAAACAATGAAATACTACGCTTTCTAAAAACAGACCCCAGAGACAGCAGGTACAATGGCAACAGGACAGGGCCCAGAACAGAGCCTTGAGGGACTCCACATGTTATGGTAACCATTAAAACCAGACTGGAACTTCTCAAAGATGCAGTTTTCTTTCAGAAAAGATGGATGAACACAATTTTCTCAAGTACCTCAGACAAAGGTTCTCCTCTCCTCAAGATCAGTAATCATAGCAGAGTAATCAGATTACTGTAGGTAGTATCCAGATTACAGAACTAACCAGCTTGCTGAAGTGTCCTCTGTTGACTTTAACCATCTCTCCTCTGAAGCGAAGGCACGCCACGTCGTTCTCAAAGTGCAGCTCCACCCGGGGAAGGGCGGGGGTTGGGATCGACAGCCGGACCGGGTAGCAGTAGACGAGCCGCGACTGGGGGGGCGACGCACAGGTCTCTGCAACCACAACCACAGCTGATCAGTGCTGCCACCGTAGTACACAGCAGCGGGGTGGAGGGGCGTACCTGTGGGGGGGTCCTGCAGCAGGCTCAGGTGTGTCTGTCTGAGGCGGCGGCTGTACTCGGCTGACAGCTGGTAGATCTTGGAGCAGATCCCTTCCACAGAGTCTTTGGCGACCGCCGTGACGTGAGGCCCACACTGCTGCCTCAGGTGTTCCAGGCGGTCCTGCAGACACAGGGAGACAGGTGAGAATCTACCTGGACCTGGAGGTCTCCTCTGAGCAGG
This sequence comes from Anableps anableps, assembly GCA_014839685.1. NCBI lineage: Eukaryota > Metazoa > Chordata > Actinopteri > Cyprinodontiformes > Anablepidae > Anableps > Anableps anableps. Next base: position 160,665 of record CM026069.1, read on the forward strand.
TAAATCAGGGCAGCTGGTGAGAGGAGCCCCACCCTTAACCTGTCAGGGGGCAGAGCCTGAGGGTTTCAGAGATGGCCTCCAGCTCAGCTTCTGATTGGTTAGTGGAGGGCCCTGTACCTGCTCTGTCATGTGACAGGAAGTCATGTGATGTGGAGGCGTTACCATGTAGTCCTCCTTGCTGGCAGAGTGATCCCTGCGCAGCCAGTTCATGGTGTCCTCAGCGTTCCACTTCACCACCTTCCTGCTCTCTGGACTCGCATTCCTACACAGGTCAAAGGTTAGCCACACCCACTGGCAGCTGAGCTCAGCGGCATTCCTCCCTGTGATTGGTTGGCTGTGGCTCACCTGGAGTCGATCATCCTCTTGGCCGCCTCGGCATATTTAAACAGGAGCTTCCGAGCCTCCTCCTTGTACTTGATCCGAGACAACCTGACGGACACCAGAGCCGACCAGAACCGGGTCAATCAGCAGCTAGAACCAACCCCAACAGGGTTCTGGTTCCCTCTCAGCGTACCTGATGGGAATGTCGTTCATGACCTCCCGGAACATGGATGGAGAGACGACGGGCTCACACTCGCTGGGCAGTAACGGGTCGAGACCTTTATCGATCACCTTCCTCTCCAGCAGCCATCGGTTGAAGGACTCCCGGGGTGGGTCGATGCCTGAGGCAGACACACAGACCACACGATCGGACCTCCAGGAGGAGCTGCTGGAGGTTCTTCAGCAGATGTTCTCCTACCTTCTCTCTGGTGGCACAGCTCGTGGTAGTGTTGCCTCAGCTTGGTGACCAGCTGCGCTCGCTGCAGCTCGATCTCAGGATGCGGCGGAAGGTGGTTGGCTGCTGAGCGCTCTCTGATCACAGCATTGGTCTGAACATCCAGATCCCAGTAGATCCTGAAACAACAACCAACAGCTGATCCAGGGCTCTGCAACCTCTACAACCCAAACAGCCATTTTTCCTCTCAGAACAGCCGAATAAAACTTGTTTGGAGTCGCAAACGTCACACCACTTTTTGAAAACAGACAACTTATGATTTCACATAAATATCAACTACAGCAAATTTGTTGTTGTTTTTAAAGAACCACCATTTTATTTCTATTTTCAGGATTTAAAAATAAAGATAAACATAAAATTTAGTAATAAGAAGATGGATCTTCTTTTCCGTGGGACAGAAAATGTAAACAGAAATGTAAAAAAAAAAAAAATTTAAAAGCACAGATGGCAACCTAATGATAAGAAAAACAGATCCAAAAACATTTTACTGGTAGTTCTGGTATCACTGTGTGGAAACTCAGAGCAAACATTGTAGAAATAAACTAAAAAACTGTTAAAAGCCTCCATTTGTTGTTATTTCCAAGTTTAAAAACATTAGCTGGTTCTCTGTCTTACTGAGAGCCATTGTGGACAGCCCAAGGAGCCACTCGTGGCCCAGGAGCCTCTGCTTGCACACCCCTGATCTAATCAATGAGTCCTTCAGCAGGGGAGGGGGGATCAGTACTCACACAGCTGGTCTGTAGGGGGCAGGGGCCGGACTGGGAGTGGTGGGCGTGGTAGCTGGAACCTGCTTCTCCTCAGGAGCGGAGCTCCAAGGTTTGACTCCTGGTGTGCTGGGAGAGATGGGTGTGGTCGGCTCCACCTGTAAACAGGACTGGACTCAGTTACCCATCAGCCACTGCACATCAATCACATGACCAAACATCCCTGCTTTTTTACCTTGGTTCGTTTGAAACTGTTAGGTCCCGGCCCCTGCTCCTCAGAGCTCCTCCTCTTCCTCTGGCCGTTTCCAAGGTTACCATCTCCGGCTTCTGCAGGAGCTGCATTCAGACCCAGCGGATCAGACTGAAACAGATCAACTAGCCGTCAGCACCTGCAGCTGATTGGTCGATTGGGTGGTGAATCGATTTGTGGCGTGAACTCACGATGACATCATGCTGACCGAGCACAGGCACCTCCCACAAGCTCTGATTGGTGAACCTGTTGAAGTAGTACGGCCGGTTCTCCCTCCTGGACCAACACTTGGACCATCCGGCCTGGACCAATTCGTCTGGCCGGACATGTGAGACGTTAGAGAGGAAGACAGGTGGTACAGGGACCAGTCACAGGACAGGTGAGACGTACCTGGAAGCTCGGGTGATTTGGAGGTGGTGGACGGCGAAAGAGGCGGTCCGTGCGAGGAAGCGGAGCCAGAAGGAGGCACCATGGTGGCCGCCTCCCCCTTCACAGATCCCTGGCTGTTATTGGACATTTCAGCTGCTCCTCACGATCATGTGGCCCTGACAGGAAGAGATAAACTTTCAGAATAAAAGACAGATGAGGTAAAAATGTTCACACTATCAGCTGAAACAGAGACCAGTGCTCAGAGTCTGTGGTCGACACAAGGCGGGACCCAGGACGTCTGATGGGCGACTCTCCTCACTGTTTCAGCTTCATCAGAATATGTCAGCGCCACAATACCGAAAAGTCTGATTTTTTTACTTGCTTCATTAAATGCCTCAAACCTAAGAACTCCAATAATGTTTGGTCTGAAAGTGAACGAAGCAACAGCCTGGACATCTTTGGACTTTCAGTTGACTTTAATAAGAACATCAGATGAAGCTTCAGGACAGAAACAGGGGAGATCTTGTCACTTCTTTTTTTTGTAGGATTTAAAACTGTGGCCTTGAGCAAACAACCAGCAACACATTTTTAATAATTTCTTAAAGAAAACCAGAAATTATCAGCCAGGAAGAATTTCATTGGAGCCTCTGATTAAAAACATAAAATCTGGCTCCATTATCAGGTGAAATAGAGTGAACACTTCCTCCTCTGCTGCTCAACTCCACCTGAACATCAACACTTCTTCTCTCCAGGTGTCTCAAACCCGGCCCTCCGGGAACCCTAACGAGGGAACCCAGTCTTCCAGAAACCCCATCCTCCAGGAACTTTAACCCAGGAACCCGGCGCTCCAGGACCAGTATCCCGCCACTGTAGATGCTCCTCTGCTTCAACACACCTGGATGCAATAATGAGGTTGTTAGGAGGACCCTACAGATGATGACATGTCCATCAATCCAGCCTGGAGTATTGGTTAGCGTAGCTGGAGACCTCCATCATCACCAGGATCTGGACATGGGACCATAGAGGTGTGTTGATGGACCGAACCTGCTTTCCTTGTTATCCCAACCCCTCAAACAGCTTTCAGGAGGGTCTGTCATCCAGTCGCACTTAGAGTCATCCACAGATCAGCAGGCAGCTTGGAGTTCACAGCCTTGCCCAACGACACTTCTCAACCATTGAGTGTGGAGGGGTGGGAAAATCAAACTCACAACTTAACTATTCCCAGAAGAGCACTCTTCCCACGGATCCCCCTGAATCTAAGGACAGCTGAATGTACTGGTGAAACGACAGGTGTGGGTTCTGGTTTCATCCTGGCTCTGATGGACCGATCCGGACCTCCTGTGCCTGGAGAAATGGAAGAATCCTCCCTCAGAGTTGAAACCACCAGCAGTGGACCGGTTCTGATCCACCAGCAGCGGATAGGTTCAGATATCTGTTCTGATCCACCAGCAGCGGACCGGTTCTGAGATCGGTTCTGATCCACCAGCAGCGGATCGGTTCTGATCCATCAGCAGCGGATCGGTTCTGATCCATCTGATCTTTCTGTTTCTGTTTGAAGCTTTTCGGTTGTTTTTCTTGTCGGACGCAGGAACGAGCGCCATGGTTACACGCATGCGCGCTCTGAGGCAGTGCAAACAGGGAGGAGGGGGAGGAGGACAACAAAAGGCTGCGGCTGCTGCTCGAAGCCCGCGCTCCGCTCTCGGAGACCGCGGCGGTTACTACGACTCCCCGGAGCTGCCAGACCGCCAGAAAGTGTGCTAAATCCCCGCGGACTAGGCGGCCTGACCCGGCAGGTGCCCTGACAGCGGGCAATAGATGGTTTTGTCGGATTCTGAGCTCCGACCCGCCGCCGCTGCTAAGCTCCAGCTCCTCTCAAAGATGGCGGACACGCCCCTGCCACAGCTCCGCGCGCCTTTACCAATATTTATGCTCCGGAATGTCGACCCTCCGACTCCGCAGCCCCGGAACCTCCTCCATCCGCAATACGAAACCTTCAGCCGGCTGTCGGTGTGTTTCTAGGAGCCCTACGGGGTCTGTTGCTCTTACCTTGCGTTGTGAAACAGCAGACAGTTGGGGCTTCTCCGCGCTGCTTTTCAGTCGTCCGCTCCGCTCCCTCCCCGCCTGCTCAGACATCTTTACAGGGACCCGGGCACAGCCACTACGCAAGCGCGGCGGCTGACCCGCTTCCGGTGCCGACGTATCTGCTTCCCGGCGCCATGTTGAGGAGGTCAAAATGTTTAAACCACCGCGAAGTAAACTCCAGAATCGAGTTAGACTTGGTTTCAGTCATTTAACTGATATAGAATTAACACAGATCATTTAAAACTCACAGTCTGAAGCTTAATGTGAATATAACACAACTTTTGGATTAAAATAAAGTTTACTAAAGAGACCCAAAATCAGTTTTTCATAGGCTGAATACACCTAAATGCATTCATTAGGCCAACCTTATTTTTCTGTGAATGTCCAATATTTAAAATAGAGAATGACAGCTTTAACTGTGAAGAGCTAACCTGTCAAACTGGTTCATGTGAAATATTATCTCATGTCTGCCATACTCATAATTTTCTGCACTGGTGGAACTACCCTCTGTTCTTAGCGTTTTTATCTTCATATACTCAGTAACAAGGGTGGAAAACCCAGAACAGTCGGATCTAGACTTGGTCCATATGCTGACCAGTGCTGGGATATAGGTGATCCAGATATTCTAACTTCTTGTACTTAGAATGGTGGGGATAGTATTGTAAGGTAGAGATAGTGTTATCAGACAGTGAGTGAAAGACAGCTGATATAGAGGAGGCCTGGAGACAGATTGTTGGGACCAACATGTATGTGAGTACCTGCAGGTTTATCCTGGACTCAATCTGTATTCACCTCTTTAACCAGTCCTATTCTACCAGTGTTCACCCATCATTTTAAAGTTGTTACCAAAGAATAACCGATTGATCTAACAGTAACATGTCACAGATTGAGTTATTATACACCTGGAAACTATAGGACCTTCCTGATATTCTCTGAGAAGAACATCCTATTTAGCAGAACAAATAAACCAGAAGACATTCCCAAAGAAAAGGAGCAGAACCTCACAGATTCCTTGTGATTTAACAGCTCAGTGGGCGGGGCTGACTGGGAGAAGCACAAGATGATTGGCTCCTGTGCTGAATTGTCTCGCTGGTCATCTGCTCCACCACTCAGCACTTGCTACTAAACTGTACATCCATTCCATCCCAAGAACCAGAACAATTAAAAAGCCCAGTTTGTGTCCCCATGTTGTTCATTTGAGCCTGAGAATCTGCTGAAGGTTCAGATGGTCCAATAAATCATCTGAGGCACTTTAAACCCAAAGCTTCAACATTTATTAAAGGATCTGAAAAACAGCTCAATACAAAATGTATAGATTCACGTTTTCATATCATCAAAGACAGAAATTTACAAATTTAATTTTTTAGGGTTTTATTTTAATGCAAATTCAGTTAATTTACATCTGTTTACGATGTCATTTCAGTAGATTCACTGATTGTTAAACTGTTTGAATATTTATTAAAAAATAAAATCTAGAATGATCTAAATACCTTTGTTATGACAGCTGAGCTCAACCCCGGTCTTTTAGAGGCTCACCTGTCCAGGTAAGGTCTCAGGTACCTGGTTGGACTTAATATGAAAACAACGAGGCTGCAGAAAACTTTAATATCTGATGTTTATTTTAATTTTCTGATGTTCACAGTAAAGAAATGAAATCACACAGGTCTTCATGCTGGACTCAAAGTTAGCAGTAGCTTAACTTCATCTGTTCTGCTATAAAAAACTGTAAAGATCAAAGGTGTGCAGCTTCAGATGGTTTGAGGTCAGACTGAGCTCCACCTGCAGATCTTTATTCATATAAAACAGAGACATCATCCACAACCAGGAGACAACTGGCCAGGAGTAATCCAGGTGTCAATCAGGTGTCCGGTCTAAACCACGTTAATATTCGTCCGATGTCAAGACTCAGGTGTGTCAGGTGGTCACTCAGACGTCAGGTGTGTCAGGTCTTGGAACTCTCCTGCTGTAGCATCAAGTCTACAGCAGCTTCCACGTCCTCCACCACATGACTTGGTTCCATCAGATCTGGTTCCAGTTTCAGGTCTTTGTGACCATGGAACATCATCTCTGAGATGTTCTGGTCACCAGGCAGTGGAGAATGAGGGTTATACACACCTGTGCACACCTGGGGACAGGTAGAGGATAATTTTAATAAGTCAAAATAAGAGGCTAAAATAAGGAAAAGTCAACAAAGATCATTTACAGAGAAGTAACATTTGCTGTTAAACAGAGTTAGGTCAGGTCCACCGTGGACCTGTAAGGCCCATATGGACCTGGAAGGACCTGTATCAACCTGTAAGGACCTATAAGGACCTGGAAGGACCTGTATCAACCTTTAAGGACCTATAAGGACCTGTAAGCTAAGGCAGGTTTATTTGTTTAGCACCATTTATACAAAGTATAATCCAAACTACAAAAAGGAAGAAATGAATAAAAATTATAAAATGCAAATAGTTAAAAAAGTTAAGACCAGTCCAGAAGTCCAGACCTGAGGAGCAGAGAAACTAAAAGCTGTCTCACCTGGTTCTGGAAACGCAGAGTTAGCAGGTCTCTGAAGACCCAAGAGGTCTAGATGGTTGCTACCTGACCAGCAGCAGCTATATCAGTAATGTTGAGACCTTTGGAAATAACCGGATCCAGAATATGTTCTCTGTCTGTTATTTGTTTGTTCTGTTACATGTAGCTAATGTCCAAAACTTTCTAAAATACCCAAAAACTCTCTTGTACTTCTGTCTTTCACATGATCTACATTATTATCTACATGCAGACAATCAACAGCAGTTTAAAGAACTCTTAAAAAACTCTGCACTGTATTTTGGAGCCCTGTAATGGATTAGAAATATTCCATATGAGAAAGACCTACTAAAGTCTGCCAAGACATTTCTGCAAGGTAAGATAGGGGACAGTAAAGTACAAGACTATAGAGTCCAGTATAGTGGTGTCAGAAAGCTATGGTTAGGAAAGGTAATACCTGGCAAAGTAATCTAATTTCAGGTATCATCCACTGAAATAAGGTATGTTGAGAGGAAGTAAGATCCAGTCAGGTAAGGTCTGGTACAATGAGGTAGTGTAAGGTAAGGTGTAAGGTAAGGTAAGGCAAGGTGTGGTATGGTATGGTACAATGAGGTAGTGTAAGTAAGGCAACGCAAGGTAAGATAAGGTAAGTTAAGATGTGGTATAGTATGGTATGGTAAGGTCTGGTACAATTAGGTAGTGTAAGGTAAGGCAAGGTAAGATAAGGTCTGGTATGGCATGGTATGGTAAAGTAAGGTAAGGTCTGGTACAATTAGGTAGTGTAAGGTATGGTAAAACGAGGTAGGGTAAATTAAGATAAGGCAATAAATTTCAATTTATTTTTACTACCTTACTAAAATCCATGTTTTGTATTATAGTATAGATTCACCCCAACTGTAAACCTTGAAGGACCCTAATAAAGTTTTCATAAAAACTGTCTCTGCCTACCAGGATAGAGCAACACTGAGCAGCAAATGGCAGTTCCTCCTCCGCCATCATCGTCTGGGTACCGGTTCCCTGGACCACCAGTTTGGTGCTGCTCATCATGTCAGTGTGATGCTTGGCCAGGTAGCGGTTATAAAGATTGGCACCATAGATGTCCGTCATCAAGTTGTCTCTAGAAAACAGGAACAAGGTCTGGTTTCTTTATAAAAACTAATCTAGAGAGTGTTGATACTGAATGTTACAGAACCCCTAAAGCCAGGAGTCAACAACCATCTGTCTTTCAAGGCCTACAAAGGCAGCAGTTGCTTCAGAGAGGGGCTAGAGTGTTTGGTTACCTGAATGTGTTGATGGAACATGTGGATCAGTCACATGGTGCACAGGTTTGGTCATTCAACAGCACAGGTGGTTAGACAAGCTTACAGAAAGAGGTTCAGACAGAGCTATGGACAGCATCACAGATTGGGGTTTCAGAACATGTTCTAACAGCACAGAGACTTAGGTTTCATTTTGGATTACAGATGAAGACCAAGACTGAGCACAGTTACAGACAGGGTTACAGGGGATGCTCCATATTGTACAGGTCCCAAACTGCATAGAAAGTTTCTGGTCTGATTAGACGGGTTTAGGGACAGGTTCAGAGATGGGCTTGGAGATGGGTTCAGGTAGGGGTTCAGGGTCTGATTTCAGAGATGCATACAGGGATGGGTTACAGTTGGTGCTCTAGACTTTCTAGTTACCCAACAGCATAGACGGTGGACAGCTTGTGGTTCTGGTTCTGCTGGCATAGCAGCTGCTCAGCATACTGGTACGTGAGCAGACTGGGTTTTCCCAGCACCATCTCGTACTCCAGGTCCTGACCGGTCAACTTCTTGTAGACGGACTCCAGACAAAGCAGGAACATCCCATGACCAAACCTGAAGCAACACATTAGGGTCATAAATGGTTACACACTCTCCTGCCCCGCCCTCAACTTAAGGAAGTGGTTGTTACCGCGGTGATGGGGCATCAGCCATCCACAACAGATCCATGTTGCAAGCAAGAACGGGCATCTGAGCCAATAGCTGAGTGTCATACACACATCCTGGTCTACCATTGGTAAGGAGCACATCAGTGATTAGCTGCAAGTTGGTCTCCCATCTGACTGGCTCCCCAAACAGAATGATCGCTATGGCAACACAAGGGAAGACATGTTCAGACAAATAAACACAGACAGAAGCTGCCTTTGGCGTTTTCCACATGGAAAGATGTAAGCTCTCATTAATTCATCACATCCTCAAGACACAATGCCAGCTGATCCTGTCAGAAGTCAGCCACTAAGCGCCCCTGGTGGCTCAGAGGTGAAACAGCAGCAAGTGGAGAAAATCCTGCCTTCAGGGTTCATTCAATTCAAAAATGGTCTTTTAAAATGGTTGAAGAATTTGACCCCAGAGACATAATCTGTTTAGATGGCCATCCTACAGACCTACTGATGGCTAACCTTGTTAGCTGATGGCTAACCTCGTTAGCTGTCACATGATCGGTTTCCTCTGTCCCAGAACCATGTGTCTGAATTTTCTGATCGAGTGTTGAGCTTGTTCTGTCCAGAAGGTGCTGTTGGGTTTTCTGATGATACTTATAAACTGTAGAGAAGAAATGAAACCTGAGATGCTGGTCCGTTGTTGTAGTTATATTACCTTGTATCTGGGGGAGGATCCTTGAAGAACTGGGCTGAAACAAACAAAACAACAAATATAAATCAGCCAGACTGGCCATAAACAGGAGGCACACTTCCTGTGGATCAGGAACTAATCAGCTGTTTAAGTTTTTAAACTGGAACACCAGAACATAAAGGTGGAAAACAGAGGTTTGAGATGGTTGTTGTCTCCACTTTAGCCACTAGATGGCAACACATATCAGAGACTGCCCTTTAATAACATATCATATCTAACATATTCAGGTGAAAATACAGCTTTATGGATCTAACTATAAAAATCATCAAAAGCATTGTGAAACAGGACACACATTAGCTTCAGGTTCTACAGAACCACTCTGGTTAGTCGGGTCAGGACTCACAGTGCTGGTAGGTCTCCTGCTGTGGTCCACCATGTCCAGCAGAGGGTGATGTTCTGAGAGCTGCTCCATGGTTACTACCTTCTGGAAACCCAAACTGAGAAATACCGGGTTAAGAGCCCAAAACATCAGGTTCACCCCCTAACATCTCCGAGTTCTGATCCGTGTGCAGGCATGTTCTGGTCTGTGTTAGCGTGTTCTGATCCATGTATTAGTATGTTCTGATTGATCCGTGTGTTACTGCAAAGCTTTAAAAAATTGTAGTCTGAACCCAACCAGAACAATTTAGTTTCTGACAACACATGAAACAAAAATGGCCGAACGAGTAACTTCAGAGGTAACAGGTGACCCGGCAGGTGAAGGATACGTGTGGGCGATCTGGGTCACTGGTCCCTGTCCTGACACCAGCACACATTTATTGTGGAAACTCTTCATCATCTGCAGAGGACTGTGCGACAGAACCACCTGCTCAGGTGTTATCTGCAGAGAAAGCACATGACTTGTTCGGATCCAGTCACATGACAGCAGCAACATTTAAACCCCGCCCCTTCTACCTGCATGTCCAGCAGGTGAGACAGCTGCTGTGCCTTGTGGTGTCTCAGACAGCTTCCTGCGTTGGTGACGAAAACAACAGGGAACAGGAAGTTGTGGTTCCGGTCCACGAGTTTCCTGAGAGCTCGCTGAGCCGCCGGGATCACAGATCCACCACGGAGGAGGACGCCATCAACGTCGAAGAGGACCCCCACCTGATGGGCAGACAGGTAAAAGACAGGTGATGTTGGCAGGTGTGCTGTGAGAGTGGATTCAGTGATTGATCAGGATGAATAATGCAGAAGCAGAACCACACTCACAGCTGCTGAACCTGCAGGAAGGATCTATGTCCTACACAAGTCCAGAGATTCTGTCTGTCCCCATGTCCTCATCGAGGACTCTCATCCCAACAGATCAGTCAGACACCATAGGAGGGAAGGAAGGAAGGAAGGAAGGAGGGAGGGAAGGAAGAGAGAGGACTGTCTCACTGACCTGTCTGACGGTGGACGCGTGGCGGACGACCTGCTGCAGGAAACCTCGGCTCCACATGACGCCTGTGTGACCCTCAGACCAGCTGCTGCTGCTTTAAAACCAGGCCTGTGATGTCACTTGGGGGCGGGGCTAAACAACATCAGCGATGATGGGAGAACCAAGACCGACGTTCCTCGGCTTCTGGTTCTGTCCTCTCGTTGTGGACAGCGCTCTCAGGGTTCTGGTTCTGGCGAGGTGAGGACGGTTCTTCCATTTGAAACAGAACCTAAATGCCTGGTTCTGATCCTGCAGCAGCAAACCAGGTCAGATGGGTCTGTGGTTCAGAACCAGAACCTGGAACTGCAAATGCATCCCAGCTGACTGCAGTCGTCGGCTCACATGATGACATGTGCAGCGTGCGGCCAATAATCAGCCAATCACATGCTGCAGAGTGCTGTCTCTCATCAACCAATCAGCAGCTGGGACAGCGTGCCGAGGACAGAGACGCTTTTCTGTTGGGTCTCAACATCCAGCAGAATCTGGTCCAGCCGCTTCAGAACCGATTCCAATGTTCTGAACCATGTGGCTCCTCAGGAGGACCATCATCTCAGGATTCTGGTTCTGGTTCTGATGGATGGTTCTCTTCCTGTTCCTCTGATTGCAGCATCGTGTTCTGGTTCCATCGAACGGTTCCTCCTGATGTTCTGCTGGAGGTTCGGGACGGTTGGTTCTGTCCAATTGCTCTGTCCCACTCTGAAGGTTCCTCACCTTCAACAGCAGAACCGGATCAGAAAAACCCGGTTCTGACCGAAGCTCAGAGAACCTGCAGGAACCCGTGGAGAAGTGATAGCAGTCAGAACCAACAGAACCCAGCGTTCTGGACCAGAGGGAACATCCTCCATGGCTTTCAACATTTATACAAACAAGAATCTGAAAAGTGTGGTGTGCATTTACATTCAGCTCTAGTGAGTCAGAACCCAGTAGAACCTCTTCTGGCTGCAGCTCAGTCTGGTTGGATGGAGAACGTCTGCTTTTACATCTTGCCACAGATTCTCAGTGTGATTCAGTCTGGACTTTGACTAGGCCGTTCTAACCCATGAATCAGCTATGATCCAAACCATCCCATAACATCTCTGGCTGGATGGTCAGGCTGGTGGTCCTGCTGGAAGCTGGACCTCCACCCCAGCCTCAGGTCTTCTGGAGCCTCTAACAGGTTCTCCTCCAGGATCGTCCTGATTCAGCTCCATCCATCCATCCATCACCTCTGACCTGCTTCCCCACAGCATGATGCTGCCACTTGAACTGTGGATCTCTGCAGCTCCCCCAGAGTCACCCTGGAGCTGCTTCTGTGATCAATGCTCTCCTCTCAGTCCAGGTGGACGTCCATGTCCTGGTAGGTCTCCATGTGGTCCATGATGTCTCCAGGTGGTTCCTCCTGTCTCCATGTCTCTGCTGTAGAACCAACCCTGCTTTAAACTCCTCCAGAAGCTCCTCCCTGACCTGCTGCTGGCTCCTTGGTCTCCATGAATGATGCTGATGTTCTCTGGAGAAACTTTAAGACCAGAACCGGAACATCTGGACTCTAATGAGGCGACTTCTGGAACCAGTTGGGTGCACTTGAGTTTAGTTCAGGGTATTGGAGTAAACGTGATGAAATAAAAAATGCCTGCCACATTTTTCAGATCTTTACTGCAAAATGATGAAACTATGAATTGTTTTCCCTCCAGTTCTGCTCCATGTTGGTCGTGTCCAGAAGATCCCCCAGGAAGGAAGACAAGTTAGACGATCAAACGGTTCTGTCGTGGTCCAGCATTTCGTCTCAGCTCTCTGCTGCCACCACCTGGTGGGGCTGGCTCTGTCACTATGACTGTGCAAGTGTATATTTGAAGTGTTTCTTCAAATATTGATGTCGTATTTTGGGTACCAGACAGTCTGATAGGTTGGAAGACTATTATTATTATCCCCAGTGCAGAACTAGGAGACTCCATGCAGATGCTGATTTGTACAATAGTTGATTTCTACCACGGAGTATTCGGGCCAGCCTAAGAAAAAGTTAATAAATTACCAGAATAAAATTGAAATGTTAGTAGAATGGAGCAGTAATTTTATGAGAACTCCAACATGAAAAATAAAATAAAATGAGGAATGTTGAGCATCTATTCTCATACTTTCAAAAACCAAAAATAAAACAACTCTTAGTCCGGCCCCGATACTCCGTTGTTGATTTACAACAAGAGTTGACAGTAAAAAAGGTTTACAATCAATATGAATTTATATGAGCTGACATCAGCCTAAACGCTGTGTAAATAAAGTAAGAAAATTGTTTAAACGTCATAATATTTCATGTTGTATTAATGTTTGTGTTGTTTTAATCAGCAATCAGCTCGTCAGCCTGTTCTGGGATCGACTGGTAGTGCCTCCATCCTCCACTAGGGGGCTTACTGAGGGAAATGACAACAATAGTAACGCACAGTGACCTGCAGAAGTAACTGTAATCTGATTACTGGATTGGAAATAGTAATGCGTTAGATTACTAGTTACTGAAAACGGGTTGGATTCAAGGAACGCGTTAATGACATCACTGGTGAGGAACCATCAGGAGGTTCCAGCCTCCTCTGTGTTAATCCCCTCCCCCCAGGTGTGTTTGGATCAGCCGGTTCTGGTTCTGTCCACCAGCTGACCCAAAATCACCAAATCAGAACCAAACAAACACAAAGAAGCAAAGCTGAGCTGTCAGAGCTTTAATGAGAAAAACGTACAAAACCAGATATTTACACAGACGGGTCAGAACCGGGTCAGAGTCCCAGCAGAGTTCTGGCCTCCTGACTCTGAGCTTGAAGCGTCTCGCTGGCGTAGCGCTGCAGCAGCTCCATCTTCTTCCTCCGGACCAGAGCCTCCTCCACCTGAGAGACAGACGGGTTGGACCAGAACCGGATCAGAGGCGAAACCTGGGTCAGAACCTCCGAATGAACCGGCAGACTCACCTCTCTCTGCGACGGGACCGGAACATGAGCGATGAAGCCGACTCCTCCCTCCTCTCCCTCCGTCTCCTCCCGACCCTCCTCATCCTCGGCCTAACCAGTGAAACAGAACAAACGCACCTTCATCCTCCAGAACCAGGAAGGAAGAACGTCCCATCAGAACCACGCAGGCCCGTTCTGATTGGCCGAGGTCAGCTGACGGCTCAGCAGCAGCTGATTGGCTGATTGGGGTTTACCTCCTCGTTGTGGACGGTGTAGATGCTCTCCTCCTCTTCCTCCTCCTGATGAAGGCGGGACTCCTTCTCTGTCCTCCACTTCTGCACCGCCTCCGACACGGCTGCACGCATCAGGACACGCATCAGCACACGCATCGGGACACGGAGACACGACACGCGTCGGGACTCATGGGATGACTAAACGTCAAAGACCCCCCACCTCTCTTCTCGTACTCGGCCTCCAGCGGCAGCAGGACGCCGTCGTCTTCGTCACGGTAACCATAGTACTCTGCGTCCACGTCCTTCATCAGCTCCCCCCTCGTCTTCCTCTGTGCCGGGGTAGCTGTGGGTCAGGTGACCAGTCAGAACCAATCGTCAGAGTTACCGTGGAAACAGAGCGGCGGCAGTACATACGGTCGGTCTCGAACAGCTCTCTGACTCCAGGAAGGTCTCTGGCCGCTCCGAAGTACTTGTAGCCGCGGTTCCCCGGAACCTCCTTCCCCTCGTGGTCCAGCATCCTGGGACCGATCCGCTGCAACAGAACCGGCCCGTCAATCACGGATCCGTCGGTACCAACAGGATGTGACTCACCATCAACACTTCATTAACGCATCGGACCTACTGGGACCAGCTGAGACCAGGACCCGTGACCACTGAGAACCTTGAGACGGAAAGTTGCTCCCAGTGACGTCGTTTTAGGAAAAATCTCAGACTTTCTGGAATTTCTTCACAAAGCATCTCAGGCCTTCAGAGAGCTGCTAACGAGACGAGAAGTCAGGAGGAAAAAGGAGGACGTTTCCTCAGAGCGTCTGAAGCAGGGAAGACAGACAGGAAGCTCTGCCAGCAGCAGGCTCTGGGTATTAATTATAGTTTCAGCATCATGAATAACTTTCCCTAACCCAGTCTAGATCCAAAGATCAGTTCATTTCTACCGTCTGATCACTGGGGGAAAATTTAGTTTATTGTGTCTTATTTTGTTTCACGTTTCCACCAATCAGAGCCCAGAACTGGGCCTGTTGGTTTATTTCCCATAGACTCAGGAAGTTAAAGCTTCCAGGACAGATTCCAGCTCTACCCTAGTTTAACACAGTCATCAGGACGAGACTCCTCACCAGCAGGTGGCACTATGCTCCATGAAGTTATTAGCCAACCACCATGAAACGAGAAGTAGAAGAGGAACTAATCACAGTCCTGAGAGGACAGCGTCACACCTAGCAACGGGCTGGGCCATACGCTAGCCTAGCCTAGCCCTAGCCTAGCCTAGCAACGGCCTTGACCATACCCTAGCAACGGGCTGGGCCATACGCTAGCAACGAGCTGGGCCACACCTAGCAATGGGGTTGACCAAGAGAGATGGGTCAGGGAGACAGACCCTAGCAACGGGGTTAAACAGCTAGCAATGGAGTGAACCACACCTCCTCCCTGAAAGATGATGGCAGGAATGATCTGTTCTGCATCAAATTCCCAATTCAGATTGTGAACTGAGCCAGTGCAAAAAAAGGGATTCAGCTTTCAGTAAAAACTACTTCTTTTAAGTCTTTAAGTCTTCTTTTAAGATGAGAGTTTCTGAAGTCTCCTCGCTCAGAGTCGCTCTCAGCAGCTGAGTGAATCTCTCTGAAGCTACGACAGGAGCTCTCTATGAGAATACGGGCCCTGGTCTCCATGGCAACCACCACCAATAAGGACGTTACCCTGTAGTCGGGTCCTCCGAGCTCCTTGATCCGGACCTCCCAGTGACCTTTCTCCCTGAGCAGCTTGTTGATCTCATCGTTCAGATCTCGGATCCGGAATTCCCCGAGACCAGCTGTAAGACGGGTCAGAGAGACAGACGGGTCAGAGAGAGAGAGAGAGAGAGAGACGGGTGAGAGAGACAGACGGGTCAGAGAGACAGACAGGTCACTCACCGTTCTGGATCTGAGCGACCTTCTTGGAGATCTCACTGATGATCTGGAACAGAAAGCATTATTAGTACTTCATGGTACTACAGGGTACTGCAGGGTACAAGACAGAACTAAAGAGCACCAGAAGATAAGATGGGGTTCCTCAGAGTACTACAGGGTACTACAGAGTACTACAGGGTGTTGTGTTGGTACCTGTCGTCTCCATTTTTCAGCTTTAGGAAGCTCGCTGCACTCTGAGGCCAGGAAGGGTCTCCTCTCCTGCAGAGAGACGGGTCAGAGACAGACAGGTTCACACCCAGACAGACGGGTCAGAAACAGACGGCTTACAGAACCAAAAAGAACCGGACCTTGACTTTCCCCTCCTCCAGCTGAGCCTGCCTGAAGCGGGCCAGAGCCGTCCTGAAAGACAAAGCAGAGGGAGAAGGTAACCCATGGGAAGCAGAGACCCAGAGGACAGGTTCTGGACAGGTGGGTCCGAACTGTCCCAGTCAGCTGCTCCTTCATGTCGGACCTCAGAGAACTGGTTCAAGGTTCTGAACAGTTCTTCAGGAACATTCCTCATCAGGGTCAGTTTATTACAATCTCTGCCGTCAGAACCACAGGTCTGACAGACACCTGGGCAGGTGAGCAGAACCTGACGGTGGGTCGGACTGGATCGGATACTCACATGGCCTTCTCAGCGTTCCTCGCCTGCAGACAGAACCAGAACACACTGATTAGCACACCTCATACCAGTGACTGGTTCCAACCAGCTGCTGAACCGGACCGCTAAGATTTAACTGGTTCACTCCCAGTATAGCAGTTCCTCTCCAGACTCTGCTTGAACGGTTCTCTGGAACAGAACTGGGTCAGATCTAAACAACGAATGAACCGCTCCAATGTAACTGGTTTATTCCCAGTCACTGTAAGGAGAGGAGAGGTTATAAGAGGTTTTACAGAACATTTCATGTTCAGAGTTGCTGTTTGGCTCTCAATGACCTGGATATTGACCCTGTCGACGTTCCAGATGAACTAACAAAGTTTAGATGTTAGTTTACAGTTTAAAGAACTAAAGTGGGTCTGCTGGTGCTGAGCTGTAGCTGTTAGTGATTATCTGCTGAGGAGAGAGGAAGATGAATCCCTGGATGAAGAATCCTGCGTGATGGTTACAGCACTGATTGC
This sequence comes from Anableps anableps, assembly GCA_014839685.1. Taxonomy (NCBI): domain Eukaryota; kingdom Metazoa; phylum Chordata; class Actinopteri; order Cyprinodontiformes; family Anablepidae; genus Anableps; species Anableps anableps. The sequence continues at coordinate 177,613 of CM026069.1, forward strand.
CAGATGACCTCGGGGTGGATAAACCTAAACAAATACGCCTTCAGCAATGATGCTGTTGGACTCTTCTCTACCAGAACAGAGCATAGCTAGAAGATGAGGGATGCAGCAAACTGTTCCCCTTGATTTCTCACACATCATTGTCTGATTTTTAAAGAAACACACTTCAGAGATTGGAGACATTGGGTGCTAAGATTTCTGCGACATATGAAGCTAAAGATTTATGCTAATCTGAGCAGAATTACTCAGCATCTTCTGGTGACTCGGGCACTCTTACATGTCAATGTTTACATCGTTATTGTTTATTTTGTATTAATAATCAACATAGTTATTCCATTTGAAAGGTTATGTAAATATTTATTCATGTATTTATCCTAAAACTCCTGTTTACTGCTCCCCCGGTTAGCTCCTCTGGAGCCGGGTCTGCTCCCAGCACCAGACTCCGCTCGAACCGGTCCTCTAGACCAGAACCGAATCATATCTAAACAAAGAACCCACCCGTCCGGAACCAGAAACATGTGAAAGTCTCACCATGTCTGCAGCTCTGATCCAACGATGGTTGCGATTAAACACGCAGCATCAAACACTGCTGCTACTTCCGTTTCCGGTGAGATCACGGGCTACTGCCGCCTGCTGGACAGTTCTGGAAAGGGCTGCAGGCTGAGGCAGCTTTCAGAACCACTTCCTTGATCCTCTTGGTGCTGAGAATCACGTTCTTCTAGAATCTGCCATAAATTTATTTTTGCTGCTCAGAAATAAATTCAGACATGTTTAACGTGAAAATCTTCCCTCCTTGAAAAAAAAAACAAACAAACAGTCCAAATAAATCATTAAAACTTCTCTCTTTTCTTACATTCACAATTTCAGATTAACTTCCTGCTCTCACTCTAAGCTTCACATTTAAAAACTAACTTCTTGCTCTCAGAAATGTCCACCCTTTCTTCCATTTGCTGGTTCTGTTCTCAGAATAAAGCAATTCTGCTGTCAAAATAAAGCAGTTTTGCTCTCAGATTAAATAAATCCTGCTCTCAAATTAAATTATTCCTGCTGTTGGATTAAATTAAATTAAATTTCAGTTCAGTTTATTTGTATATTGTCAATTCACAACAAATATCGTCCTGAGGCACTTTAAAAAAAAAAAAAAAAAAAAAAAAAAAAATCAATTAAATCATAAATACGTTCCAATTGATCCTAGTTATTAAACAGTTCAGAAGCTCAATTAATTATTCAAAGTAGTTCAGGAAGTTTCTAAGGAAACCCAGCAGAGCATCAAGTCGTTGACTTGCAGCGTTCACTCCTGGCCAGCAGGGGGCGACTGCATGGCATTTAGTCGTTTACTTTACAACAATCCCTTATACCAAGCGTGCATGTAGCGACAGTGGAGAGGAAAAACTCCCCTTGAACAGGAAGAAACCTCCAGCAGAACCAGAACCAGGCTCAGTACCAGCGGCCATCTGCCACAACTGGCTGGAGGTTTGAGAAGAGGGAGCAGAAACAGAAGAAGAAATAGAAGAACCAATGGAGGATTATTTTGTTCATGAAAGTAAAAAGTTAACAGCAGGAGAAGCAGAACGATCAGCTGATGGCAGCATCATCTCAGCTGAAGCGCTCCTCCAGGAAGGCATCCCAGTCAAACAGAACGCCAGACCAGGTGCACCTTCTATGAAGAGAAAAATAACTGAGAGAAAACGAAAAGTTAACAGTTGAAATAACAGCAAATGATGCAGATTGAAGAGCAGAAGAAGAAGAAAGTGAGGAAAGGGGGTCAGGTTGTCCTCCAGCAGCCTCTGGCAGCGTAGCTCCAGAACCAGCTCAGGGTGACCTCAGCCAGTCCATCATCTTCATCAGAGAGGAAGCTTTCAGCCTGGTCTAGAGAGCAGACGGGGCGTCGGCCTCACGGACTGGAACTGGGAGCTGGTTCCTCAGGAGAGGAGCCTGAGAACTGGAGGATCTGCCTCCCAGTCTCCTCCCAGAACCTCCAGGAACCAGGAGGAAACCTGGAGGCTGAGAGCGAAGGGCCTCTGGGAGGAACATCTGGACCAGTCAGGGCTCTGGGAGGAACATCTGGACCAGTCAGGCCTCTGGCAGGAACTTCTGGACCAGTCAGGGCCTCTGGGAGGAACATCTGGACCAGTCAGGGCTCTGGGAGGAACTTCTGGACCAGTCAGGGCCTCTGGGAGGAACATCTGGACCAGTCAGGGCTCTGGGAGGAACATCTGGACCAGTCAGGGCTCTAGTAGGAACATCTGGACCAGTCAGGCCTCTGGCAGGAACTTCTGGACCAGTCAGGGCCTCTGGTAGGAACATCTGGACCAGTCAGGGCTCTGATGGATGATGGATCTGATTATTCAGGGCTTTATATGTGAGAATCTGAGATTATAATCTGGTTTAGCAGGGAGCCGATGAAGGGAAGCTAACATAGGAGAACTCTGGTCTCTGGTTTTAGTTTCTATCAGAGCTCCTGCTGCAGCGTTCTGGACCAGCTGAAGGCTTTTAACTCCGTCCTGGGGACGTCCTGATGGTAAAGAGTTGCAGTCGTCCAGCCCTGAAGGAACAGATGCAGGGACGAGTTTTTCTGCATCACTCCTGGACAGAATATTGCTAACTTCATCAATATTCCAGAGATGAAAGAAGGAAATTCTAGAAACTTGTTTAATATGGGACTGAAATGACATATGCTGGTCAAAAATAACACCGAGGTTCTTCACTTTATTATCTGAGGCCAATTTAATGCCATCCAGATCAAGTGATTGACAAAGCAGAGTCTCTTTCAGAGGTTCTGGACCAAAAACAACAATTTCTGTCTTGTCACAATTTAAAAGAAGAAAATTTGATGTTGTCCAGGTTTTAACGTCCTCAAGGCATGCCTGTAATCTTCCTAAATCAGTTCTAATCTCATAATAAATCATTTCTGCTCTCAGATTAAATAATTTCTGATCTTAAATTAAATCACTTCTGTTCCTTGAGCTCAACCCTCAACCCTCTGCTCAGTTTGCTCCCCAAAAGGTGACCCTGCCTTTCTCAAGATTCCAACCAATATAATGACAGCCTGACTGGTACGTCACACCCTCTGGGGGGGTGTGGTTGATACTTTGGGGGTTTTGGGCCCAGTTCTGGAGCTGTTCTGATCAGACACATTGTTGCAGAGAACCACCTTGGGAGTGAACTTTGCACACCTGTCAAGAGACACACCTGTCCGGTGGTGGTTCTCCCCATCAGTTGGACCAAACTGTTGATGGGACACGTTGATCTGAAGCCTCAGGATGAATCTACATCTACATTACTCCAGCTAGAAACTAGTGATCAGGCCTGAAATCTGGGTGTAGTGATGGACTCAGACCTGAACCTTCAGATACACATAAAGACAGTTACAAAGTCAGCCTTCTATCACCTGAAGAACATTTCCAGGATTAAGGGACTAATGTCCCGACAAGATCTAGAGAAACTCATCCATGTGTTTATCTTTAGTCGCATTGATTACTGCAACAATGTCTCAACAGGTCTGCCTAAAGAGTCAACCAGACAGCTGCAGCTGATCCAGAACGCTGCTGCTGGCATTCCCAGTAAAACCAGGAAGATAGAGCACATCAACCCAGTTCTAAAGTCCTTCCACTGGCTCCCTGGAGCTCAGAGAACAGACTTTAAAATCCTTCTGCTAGTTTATAAATCACTGAACGGCTTAAAGACCTGTTGTCGTCGTATCAACCTTCCAGACCACTCAGGTCTTCTGGTTCTGGTCTGCTCTGCATTCCTAGAACCAAACATGGAGAAGCAGCTTTCAGTTTTTATGCACCACTAATCTGGAGCAAACTTCCAGAAAACTGCAAAACAGCCAAAATACTGAGTTCCTTTAAATCAAAGCTAAAAACCCATCTGTTTAGAGCTGCCTTTGATCAGTATTAAGTGGAACATTGATCAGTATTTTTAATGATTATTGTTGATGATTTTGATGTATATTTGCTTGATGTTTTTACAATGTGAAGCACTTTGAATTGCCTCGCTGTTGAAACGTGATATACATATAAACTTGATTTGACTTATACGATGAAGACCTAGACACACCCAGGAGGGCAGATTAAAGTCCTTTATGCCACAGGTGGCAGGTGTTCCCTGAGGAGACCAGCAGGTGGTTTATGGTTGACAGATTAGTGACATAAACGCTACCAAAGGTTACCTGTCTGTCTGCAGTAAGCAGGAAGTAACCTGCTGCAACACTCACAGCGAGTTCCTGTTCTGACGAAGGATTCAAGCATGAAAACGATGGTTTCCTTCTGAGGAAGAGACTGAGCTTCTTCACACAGAGACTGACTGAACTGTTCCAGGTGTTGCACAGATAGGCTGATAGGTGAGTGAAGAACTGCAGACACAGCTCCATCAACAGGTGGAGACTAAACTGCATCAGTTCTGCTGTCTGAGCCTTTTAGATGATTACTTCCAGAACAGCAGAAGTTCTGAAGGTTCTGTTGCTCCAGATGGTTTGGATCTGTTTGCATCACTGGATGACGTGACATCTCCAAATCAAATTCTGATCTGGTCCAGAACCAGAAGATCCTGAAGGTCCTACCTCTACCTGTACAGGTAGGACCCAGCTCCTCCTACAGCTGCCTGTAAAGAGGACCACAGAGGACAACTCCATGAGGTCCAGTCCTGTCCTGATCCAGGTTTCTGTCCTTATGGTTCTATCAGAACCGGGTCCTGACTTCAGGTCCGTCTCTCTGTGTCTTGCTGCAGTCCAGTGAATCTGACATGAGTCAACTCGGGAGGATCAATCAGAACCTGATGAACGGAACCAGGAAGTCCTTAACAACCCTGAGGGTCCTCGCTGTTGTACAGATGCCAGCATGGATATAAACACTTATTGATTCTGTTGGGAGCAGTGATGGTTCTAGAGTCTAACAGCTGGTGGGAAGAAGGATCTCCTATGACGTTCCTTAGTGCACCTAGGATGCAGCAATCTGTCACTGAAGGAGCGCTCCAGCTCAGCAACAGTTTCGTGTATGGAGGGGGGGACATTGTCCATCATTGATGTTAGCTTAGTTTGCCCTCCAGATCTTGGTGTAGACCAAGGTTTCACCTCAGCCTCAGCTCCTCTAGCAGGTCTCTTATTAAGCTCCATGAAGCTGTTCCTCAGGTTCCTCATGTTCCTCCTGGGGCTGCCTGAACCTCATCCCAGTCCCTGGAGTCATCTATGGACCTACAGCCGCCTCCTTGGCAGAGGAGTTCCTCTCAGAGGTTTTATTTGGTTCTGCCATCCTTTGAGTCTTGGTCCAGATGGTTTTCTTTGCTGGTTCCATCATGTTGGTGTATTTTCTGATCAGCCAAAGAATCGGATCTTCAGGTCTCACTCTGCAACAGATGTTCAGGTTCAGGTAGGAGGACCTTGATCAAAAACTCACTTTATATGACAGCCTGCAATGGATTGCTGTAACCACAAGGTGGCACTACCTTCAGTAATAAAACAGAGGAAATTAACCTTGCTAGCATTAATATTCACCATGACGGAAGTTCCTCCATCAGGAAGGCATGTTTACCAGAACATAAAACTGATCCAAATTTGTGAGGTTCTACTAGGAAGCAGCTACAGCCTGCAGGTCAGAACACCAAAAACCTGAACTGAAGCTGTGGTCCATCAGCTGTTCCTTCTACTTCTTCTCCAGGTTCTTCTGGTTCTTGAAGCGATTATGCTGAGAAGAACAGGAACCCAAACCAGACGATGCTGGTTGGCGATCCGGCAGTCTCGCTATCTGTCCTCCCCTCCAGCTCCTGGACTGCATTACCCAGCAGGCAGCAGGAGCAGGCGGTACCAGGCAGGGCAGGAGGCGGGCCAGCTGAGCTCGGCTCAGATTAACAGAATCTTAAAGGTGAGACCAGTCCAGCATTCAGAGGTTCTCCTGAAGATTCCTTCACGTTGCTCCTCTCTTACCAGGCTAATGAACACAGCCACACCCTCCCCAGAGGCCCCGCCTCCCATGGAGTCCTGGGTTTTCATAGCAACACACTTCCATCCAACCATCCCAGTGAGGATCGACGGAGCAGCGCCACCTGCCTGCTGGGTCGGGGCGGGGTTCTGTTTGGTGTGTTTGATGGTCACGCCGGTCCATCGTGTGCTCAGGCCGTCAGCCAGAGACTCTTCTACTACATCACTGTAGCCATGCTGCCGCTTAGGATGCTGGAGGACCTGGACCGGGCCGTGGAGGAGGACCGGGCGGTACCACCACTGCTGGAGTGGCACAAACATCCCCAGGATCACAGCTGCCCCGATGGCGGCGCCATCTCCTTCCACAGCCTCAGGAACTACTGGCAGGAGAGGCTGGACGAGGACGATGAGGAGGACATGGAGGTAACCGGGTGTTGTCAGGTCATTCACAGCAGGAAGCTCCTGTTGGTCAGGGAGGTGATTCAGGACAAGTAACCTGTCACAGCCTTGGCCCTAAACCTAACCCTGCTGCCTTGAAGGTGAAGTTACCTGCTGGTACCGACCCAGATTCTATAGTGAACTGTTATCTGAGATGGTTGGAGGTACTGAGAGGAACACTAGATGGCGCTACCTGCTCTGAGCCAAGCTGAAGTTGCTCCCAGCTCATAAAAGCCCTCCTGGTTCTTGTCTGGTTCAGCATCTACAGGTTTAATGGTGCTGGAAGGAGAATCAGGTCAATGGGGGCAGGCTTAGGGCCACGGCTGGACAGTCCAGAACCCTGTCCTGTCCCTGACCAAGAAAATGATCTTAGACCACCAGATCTTAGTCGGGCTCCGCCTCTTCAATCAGGTTTCATATGTGATGACATCATTTCCTGTATTTCCTCTGACTGGCTACAGGATGACAGCAGAGTGACATCAGCACTGATGGACGCATTCAGACGTCTAGACTACGACATGTCGGTGGAGGCCCAGGTCCACCTGTCCCTGTCCTCACCCAGGTCTGTTAGTCCGAGTCATCAGAGACTCGATGATGTCACACATCAGTGAACGTCTCCATGAGTTCAATAAAAGGTTTGCTGCTGATCATTAGACAACTCCAGAGTGATGGTCCAAATCTTCAAACAGCATTTAGAACCAAAGCTTTGTCCCTGATGATGATCTGAGATGCAGCTGAAGTCTTCTTGAGCAAGGCACTGACTGGTTCCTGGTTCTCCTCCTTCCTCTCAAGGTGCAGCTTTGGGTTTCGTTAGAACCTATCGTCTGCTGCTCAGGTCCTCCCAGGGTTCTGAAACCCAACCTTTGGGTTCTTCTTTGGATTAGAAAAAAAACCCAACTCCATTTTTTTCTGTCACGATAACTTTTCCTCTGTCTGTCCACAGACGGGTGTCCATCCCTGGGGAAGGCTTATCTCTGTCCTCCCCCCTCCGGGTGGCACTTTCAGGCTCCACTGCTTGTGTCGTCCATGTCTCCAACGGCGTCCTGCATGTGGCCAACCTAGGTGACAGTCGGGCGGTCCTCGGCGTCCAGGAAGGGGACGGGCGATGGTCGGCACTCAGCCTCACCAACGACCACAACGCTCAGAACCCTGAAGAGCTGCAAAGGATTCTGGGAGAGCACCCGGCTTCAGAGAGGACGACGGCAGTCCGTCATGACCGGCTGCTTGGTCTGCTGCTGCCCTTCAGGGCGTTCGGAGACGTTCGCTTCAAATGGAGCGCAGAGATGCTGAGTCGACTCTATGACACGCGTCCGGACGTCCTGTCTGCCGTCAGCGAGTCGGTGCGGACGTTGCCGCCTCATTACCTGACCCCGCCCTACCTGAGTGCCCGGCCTGAGGTCACACGGCACCTCATCAGACCTGCGGACAAGTTCCTGGTTCTAGCAACGGACGGACTATGGGAGCTGATGCACCGGCAGACAGTCGTCCAGCTGGTTGGAGACCATCAGGCAGGTCAGGAGACATCGCGACCTGCCTGGGTCGAATGATCAGGGTGGGCCGTCATTAGAAATATGACATCATCAGAACTTTCTTTAGTATTGATAAAGTACAGCAGCTGAGGAGGGACAAACACCATCTCCAGAGCAGAAAGTTACCTTCAGAGTTGAAGGTCCATCTGGTTTTCATTCAGGAGTTGCTAGGTAACAACTTCCTGAATAAAAACCAAATAGAAAAACCTTTTATAAGTTTATTCAACCAGATCACGAGAACCTCTTCTCTCAGGTGAGAAACATCCAGAACAGTTCTGACATCTACCTGTAGATCACCTGACTATAGGTTAGTGACATCATCACACGGAGGCAGGTCCGTCATGATAGACGTATTATTGCAGATTATTACTGCAAGAATCTTACAACTGTGGTACTAGCATTAGCAAGCTAACCCCGCAGGTCGTATGTTTTTTTTATTTCCCATCAGCCACTTGAATTTCAGGATGACTCACATTTTTTAAGATGGCTGCTGTTTTTGAACCTTTTAAACCAATTATTGCTGGAAAATATTCCCCATTTTCATGACTTGGATGAACGTTATGTCATATGTCTTCAACTTTGGTCATCCTGTTCGTCCAACTTTACAGTTATAATATGGAGCAAAATCAGAAACTGAGGACTTTGCTGTTAGCGAGTCTGGAAGGAGATGAAGATGTGTGACACAGACAGAGACAGTTGCAATTTTGTGTTTAGCAGTTTAGCATTAGCTTCATCTGATTTTTTAAAAAATGTATTTAGTGGCTTAGTGTTCACTTCTGCTAATTTTTGATGTGATTAGCGGTTTACCATTAGCTTCCGCTATTTTTTTAATGTGCTTAGCCGTTTAGCGTAACCAAGATTCTTGTCCAGCAAATTAATGGTTAGTAAACATAACTTTTGGTTATCTGTGCACACCACTGGCAGTAACTAATGCCGATTTTAGTGCAAACATATACGCTCCATTACAAACATGGCAGCTATTTTGAAAAATGTCCACCAGAAAAAGGAAACAAGATCAAGAAACTACATATGATTTCTATGGTTCAAAATATGTAGGTAGGCTATGATTTGACAGCAAACACATTCATCTACTTGGAGAATTTAATGCAAAAATAACCAACCATCTTGAAAAATGGCAGCAATCTTGAGTTTTTCAGTGGCTAACGGATTTTTTCAAAAAAGCTATCTCCTGCAAACATCTATGCCAAGTTAGGTTCTGTGAAAGATTTAGCTCTTCACCTTTGGCCACCAGAAGGACTTTGTTAAAAAGCTTCGAGTCGTGACCCTCAGCTGATGAGTTCTGGTTCTGGTCTTGTTTAGGTCTTCAGCAGCAGAGGCCCATCATTCCCAGTGACAACACTACCCTGGGCAGCCTGCAGCGCCTCCTGCTGGAGAGGAGAGGCCGAGCCCAGTCGGTTCTGGAGGACCAGAATGCTGCTACCCACCTACTGCGCCACGCCCTGGGCGATGACGGGTACGGATCCGTTGACCAGAACCGCATGGCCCGAATGCTTAGTCTGCCGGCAGATCTGGCCCGCAGGTACCGTGATGACATCACGATCACCGTGATCCACCTGAACGAACTGTGACATCACCTGCTGAGGTCCGATAGAGGTTCCTGTTGTTCAAAGAACCCGTTTCATTGTGATGAACTGGACCAGCAGGGTTCTGGTGGACACATCTGGAGCAGGCAGTGGGAACCAAGCTGGATCCAGAACCAGTGACTGAATGTTCAGAGAGAAACCACTCTATGGTTCTGGCTCCGACGCTGAAGGGAAACACAGAGACGATGATCTGGTTCATTCAGTCCACCGACTCTGGTTCTGTTAACAGACCGGTTCTGCTTCACGATACGGACCCGTGGAGCTCAGGAACACAGAGGTTCTAACAGTTTGTGTTCAGAGGAGTGAACCAGAATCATCAGCACCTGGTTCCTGATCAGTAGGTTAGCACTGACTCCCTCTAGTGGTCAGAACATGAGACAAGCTGCAGGTCGCTTTCAGGGTCCACCTGGTTCTGTCAGGTTCCTTCTGGTGCAGAAACCTGAAGATCATTCCAGCTTCAGGATGAACTTGGAACATCTATGTCATCTCACGTCTCCACTGCTCATCTCCTTCTATCTCCATCCTGCAAACCCAACAGTCTGGACTCCTGAACATCTGAACAAGGTGCAGCAGCTCCTTCTTCACTGGATTTCTGACAAACAGTCAAAAAATGCTCAAAAACAGACATAATTTCGTTCTACTGTATATCTGTAAATTCTGCCCTGCAAGTTATTCCCATTAATTGAGTTTCTGATCCCAGTTTGTACCAGATGACTCATAAAACCGGAGAGGTTCTGACCCTGATCAACCCAGTTGCAGCAAAACTCCCATCAGGGACTAATGTTGTCACTGTGATTCATCCACGGAGGATGTTCTGATCACCTGGACAGCCAGGTGTTGAACCTGTCCTCTCTGGGTCACCCCAGACCTCTTCATGGTGCTGGAGACCAAAGCTCTACAGCTCCCCCTGCTGGTTGAGTCTTTGAGTCAACCTGTTGCTAAAATAAAGCTTCTATGAACTGAAATGAGTTCAAATGGTCTCCAGATATTTCCTTCATGGCTTACTGCTCACTGTGTGTCACACCTGTTAAAATCATCACCAAGTAATCAGCTTCCAGCCAATCAGGAGCCAGAAACACAGGCCGCAACATTTCAGAGCAACATGAAAATAATTTTTAATCAATAATTTTACAAAATCAAATTTGCTTTACAAAAACACTTAAATACTAAACTGGTTCAAACCAACTAATCAGCTGACAGCTTCTTGTTGCCACGCCCCCACACAGCTCACAGAGCTAATAGTTGGAGGACACATCAGGGGCGGGGTCACAGGCTGATCTCACCAATGAAACTAAGGAATCAGGAAGTAGATGGTGTTGCATCATATGATCATGTGACCAACGTTTGGAAGCAGCCAATAGGAGAGCCAGTTGTTTATGTCCAGAAGAAAACAAACACAGAGCGCCCTCTGCTGGCGGTCAGACTGGTCCAATGGGATCTTACGGTTTAAAAACAGGGTGGGATCTGACATCCAGTGGCCAGAAGCCAGTGTTGTTGATCACCGCCTCGGGGGTGGAACCAGCAGCTGCGTGGCAGTGGCAGACTCTGGGAATAGGTTGTGATACGTGGGTAGGGGGACGTACGCCGCCGTGATCATTTTACCTGGAAACACAGGTGAGATCAGATCAGTCAGATCTGCTCTGATTGGTCCACAGCAGTCATGTGACAGCAGGTCTTACCTCCAAAGTACCTCCCGTGCAGAGCGTTAACAGCAGCCATGGCAGACGGGATGGACGGGCACTTCACGTAAACGTTCCCCTGAAAGACACCAGAGGTCAGAGATCCTCCACGCTGGCAGGATGTTTCACTACATGCTTTTTCTGACGAGATGGAAAACACGGAATGGGTCTAGGTTCTGCCTGACACTTTTCAGGGACTAAAGAAATGATGTGGGTTTTTATATCTGGTAGGAGAGCAGCTAAAGGGGCGGAGTTAGTGTGGCCATAAGACGACTAGACGTGTCAAATGTTCTGGTTCTGCTGTGGTTCTGATGGGTGTTCTATTCGTTATTATTAAAAACACGTGATCAAAGTGAGCTGATATAACCTCCACAGCTTCCTTTATTTCAGACCAGCAGACTGGTGCCCAGAGGTCAGAGGTGTACCTCCGGTGAGTTCTTGTCGACGTAGATGTGGACGACGCCGCCGTGCTTGTTGCACTCCTCGATGACGTCATGCTGGATGTCCAGCTCCCAGCCTGGAGCGTTCTCACTGAAACACAACACACACTCTGTCACACACAGACACACACACACATTCAGCTGGAGCACAGGGTTCATCACTTCCTGTTCACTCACATCATCATTTCCTGTCAGCTCTCAGCTGGAACCACTGACAGAGGATAGAGAGGGAGGTTGGGGGGGGCAGGACCTGGAGGTCAACTCTTCAAAGATTCCTTCCTCCAGTAAAACTGGACCAGGATATTTCAACCTGACCAGGAGATAAACCTACCCAGAGATAGCTTAGCGTTAGCGCTGAGCAGCAAGCAGAACGGCATCCTGAGCTCCGGTTCTAAATGTCTGGATCTGATTTACCCTGATGGTTCTGATCCTGAGCGGTACTAGTGGATCAGGCGCCAGGCCTCACCGTGCAGCAAATAGTTGAATATTTCAGCTAAATCTTTCACATGCAGACACAATAATCTAACTTGGCACAGATCTTCCCAGGGGCTAGCTTTTTTTTGAAAAAACAAACAAAAAAACATTAGCTAATGAAAAATTCAAGATGGCAGCCATGTTTCAAGATGGCTGCCATGGTCGTCAAGGAAGATTTGTTTTTGCATTAAATTTGCCAATATTAATCACAGATGAATACTTCAGGTGTCAAATCACACATAATTGGACCATCAGAAATCAAACTTTCTAACAGTTTTTTTTTTTGTTTTTAAGGTGGTTGTCAAAAAAAATTAATTTTTGCACTAAAACTGCTGATTAGATGAATCACTTACATTTCGGAAAAATATGACTGGAATTTTTTTAAAATGGCCACCATAGTATAATGGAAAATATGTCACCAGCAGCAGTTACTGCCAGTGGTGGGCACAGCTAACCAATAAGCCACTAATTTGCTTAACAGTAGTCTTAGCTACACTAATGCTAAACCACTAAACACATAAAAACATTGGCGGAAGCTAACGCTAACCATCAAGACGACTGCCTCCCAGTCTGTCTCTCATCTTCATCTCCTTCCAGTGGCGACTGGTGTGAGACTCGCAAACAGCAAAGTCCTCAGTTTCTGATTCTGCTCCATATTATTACTTTAAAGTTGGATGAACAGGACGACCGAAGTGGAAAACATCTGATGGGACATAAAGTTCATCCAAGTCATGAACATGGGGAACATTTAAAAGGCTCAAAAATGGCTGCAATCTTGAAAAATCATCCTGAAATTCAAGTGGCTGATGGGAAATGTGAATCAGGACCAGGTCCCACAGAAAGATCCAGCTATTCTACTCTGAAACACCAACAGATCTAGAGCTCCTTCCATGTAACATGTGGTCCACCAGAACCAGCGCGTTGCAGCTCCTGCCTTTGTTACTGGACCGTGCCGACATCACGGTCCATTTCAACAGAAACCCTGAGGTCATCAACACACACTCAGCAGTGTTCCCAACATCTGCAGTCACAGAGCTGATCATCAGGTGTGAGCTCACCTGTTGGGGTTGAACATGTTGGACAGCTGGAAGCAGTGAGTGGCGAGCGGCTGAGTTGGAAGGTTCAGAGCCGGAGTGCTCATGTTCATGGGCAGAGGTGGATTCATGGCAGCTGGAACACAGACAGGTGGAAAACTGTGAGGAGACAAAGTTACAGGTGAAATGCCTGCAGATCACCTGGCTACGGTTTACCTGACTGCAGATCACCTGGCTGCGGTTTACCTGACTGCAGATCACCTGGCTCCAGATCACCTGACTACAGTTTACATGACTCCAGATCACCTGGCTCCAGATCACCTGGCTACGGTTTACCTGACTCCAGATCACCTGACTCCAGATCACCTGGCTCCAGATCACCTGGCTACGGTTTACCTGACTCCAGATCACCTGGCTCCAGATCACCTGGCTCCAGATCACCTGGCTACGGTTTACCTGACTCCAGATCACCTGGCTCCAGATCACCTGGCTACAGTTTACATGGCTCCAGATCACCTGGCTACGGTTTACCTGACTGCAGATCACCTGGCTCCAGATCACCTGGCTACAGTTTACATGGCTCCAGATCACCTGGCTACAGTTTACATGGCTCCAGATCACCTGGCTACGGTTTACCTGACTGCAGATCACCTGGCTGCGGTTTACCTGACTGCAGATCACCTGGCTCCAGATCACCTGACTACAGTTTACATGACTCCAGATCACCTGGCTCCAGATCACCTGGCTACGGTTTACCTGACTCCAGATCACCTGACTCCAGATCACCTGGCTCCAGATCACCTGGCTACGGTTTACCTGACTCCAGATCACCTGGCTCCAGATCACCTGGCTCCAGATCACCTGGCTACGGTTTACCTGACTCCAGATCACCTGGCTCCAGATCACCTGGCTACAGTTTACATGGCTCCAGATCACCTGGCTACGGTTTACCTGACTGCAGATCACCTGGCTCCAGATCACCTGGCTACGGTTTACATGGCTCCAGATCACCTGGCTACGGTTTACCTGACTGCAGATCACCTGGCTCCAGATCACCTGGCTACAGTTTACATGGCTCCAGATCACCTGGCTACAGTTTACATGGCTCCAGATCACCTGGCTACGGTTTACCTGACTGCAGATCACCTGGCTCCAGATCACCTGGCTACAGTTTACATGGCTCCAGATCACCTGGCTACGGTTTACCTGACTGCAGATCACCTGGCTCCAGATCACCTGGCTACGGTTTACCTGGCTCCAGATCACCTGGCTACAGTTTACATGGCTCCAGATCACCTGGCTACGGTTTACCTGACTGCAGATCACCTGGCTCCAGATCACCCGATCTGACATATTTTCACAGATTAATATTTTATGTTTGAGCTGCAGAATGAACACCTGTCCACCTGAGGTGATGTCACCATGTGACGATGATGATGTGCTTACCTGACACGGCCGCCAGCGCTCCGATAGCGATCGCTCCACTCATCTGTAGCGCCTGTTGAGCAGCAGGAGGGATCTGCAGACCTGTACCTGTCCAAACACACAGGTGAATCAGGTAAGGCCTGATTCACATCAGGTGTGGGAAGAGGCGTGGCCTCACCTTCAGCCAGCCGCGCCATCAGCTGCAGTCTCCCCGTGGTTCCCAGGTCGACGCCCGACCGGTCCAACTCGTCGTTGTCCAGGAAGGACGAAGCGGCAGAGGTGTCGGTTCGCTCGGTCACATGACCAACCTTCATGGGCCGGCCCGCCAGCTCGAAGCCGTTCAGCTGCTCCAGAGCTTTCTTTGCACACTCTGCGTCTGCAAACTGACATCACAAACCTGTCTGAGATCACCTCTCCACCATCATCTGCTCCCCAGGCGGCCGCCAGGCTAAGACGCCACCTGGCTCTGATGAGGAGCAACTCACCGTGATGAAGCCGTAGCCTTTAGACCGCCCCGTCTCGTTGTCCATCATCAGCTGGATGTTCTCAATCTGACCAACAGAAACAACAGGCCGCTCACACCTGGACACACCTGGATGGAGGCGTTTATCACCGTGTGTGTGTGTGTCCCACCCGTCCAAACGGCTCAAAGATCCCTCGCAGCATCTCCTCAGTGATGTTGAAGTGCAGCGAGCCGACGTAGAGCCTCATTGGACCAAACGTCCCTTTCTGAAGGCTGCTGGCTGCAGCAGCAGCAGCAGCTCTGTTCTTCTCTGCCTGCGTGCGCACACGCACACACACACACACACACACCAGCTGTTCAATCTGCCACAGCACCCTGTGTGAACATGTGTCCAGGTGTTTCCAGGTACCTGGGAGGCCTGGACGATGATGGGAACCCCCAGCAGCCTCTGACCTGTCAGGCCGATGGCCAGAGGAACCGAGCTGGCCTCCACGAACTCAATGTAGGCGATGCCCTTTGACCTGCGCGAGTTCCTGTCAGAGATCATCCTCACGTCCCGAACCTGTGGGGGACGGCCGAGGCAGGCGTCACCACGGTAACCAAATACCTCTGCCATCCAGTCAGCCACTGTGGGGGGCGGGACTGACAGACCTCCGGTCACACAGCCGACAACGGGTCAGTGTGAGCCCGGCTAAACCCAAGAGGTCAGAGAAAACGGATCAGAACCTCCGAAGTTCTGGTCCCACCTCTGAGTTCTCCTGAACGCCTCCTAAAGCTGCTGAAACCATCCAACCTTCCAAAGGCCCGACACCAGCAGAACCTTCAGCCCTGTGATGCCTTTCCTGGGTCACCTGACCTGACCCTGGTCACCTGACCATACCTTTCCTGGGTCACCTGACCATACCTTTCCCACTGCAGAGAAGAACTCCTCCAAGTCCCGTGGGCGTATCCGGGCGGCTAGCTGCATGCAGAACACGGTCCGGGCGTCCCGCTCCTCTGGGGTCAGGTTGTCCAACGGCAGCCTGAGAAGGACAACAGGAGGGTTCAGCAGCCTGAGGACCAGGAGACACGCCCACTTGTCCATTAGCCTCACCTGGCGGGGCTCTTCTCCTTCCTGATTGGACTCTTACTCCTCGACCGTCTGCGGCTGAAACACAAACAGTCAGTTTTCTGCTGCAGCTCACCGGAACCGGACCTCTAAACCCTCCAGAACCATCGATCAGGACCGCGTTCTGGGGGGACAACAGGAACAGGAATCTGGTTCTGCTCCAACCAGAACCAGAGGACCATCCTGAGGCCTGCTCTCCTTCAGGAGCTCGTTTAGGAACCCATGATGAAATAAACCAGGAAGTGACAACACAGGGGAGTGTGTGTCCCCTCCCCCTGAGAACAAGAAGGTGACTCACTGCTTGTGGTGGTCTTTGTAGCGGCCACCCCGCTCTCGGCTGCGACTGCGTCTGCGTTCCCGGCTGCGACTCCTGCGTCGCTCTCGACTGCGGCTGCGCTTGCGATCTCGACTCCGGCTCCTCTTCTTGTCCCGACTGCGGCTGCGCTTCCTGTCTCTGCTGCGGCTGCGCTTCTTCCTGTTGGTCAAGCGGCAGCCAATCAGATGAAGGTAATGTCTGACATCACGACAGGATTTACTCGGAACCAGTAGGAACCTTAAATGAACTGTGTGGTTCTGACTGGATTAACAGATTGATTGAAGCCGCAGGTTTCCCTGGAATCTGTTATCTGCAAATGCTTCTGTAGCCCGGCTGCAGCTCAGCAGAACCTGACAGGTTCTGTTAGACATCAACTAACGGGTGGTTCCTTCAGTTTTAACACTCGGTGAAAGACCCATTTCAGAGTTTCAGGACCAGACTCTGCTGACAACGGACCGCTTTAAATATCACTGCTATTATCATTTCCTTCAAGCCAAATAAAGTAATAAAATTCTGGTTCCGCCCGTTCCCACCACTGCTGGACCGATGAGTAGGGGTTACCTTTTGCTGCGCTCCTCCTGTCCATCTGGGCTCTGGTTCTTCCCATCCTCCTGACAGACAGACAGAAAACATTAATATCACACACACTGTGGAAACAGAACCAGAACCCGACTCCACACCTGGGGAGCCCAGGGCTGACAGGTGTTCCTGCAAGTGTCTCTAAGGACGGAGGAGTCTCACCTTCCTGTATGGAGCCTCCAGCATCGCCTCGATGTCCAGGTCGTCTGCCATCATGCTGCTGCGCTTCACGCGCGCGCACGCACACACACACACACACACACACACACACGTTGAGATGCGTCAGAGGTCAGTCTAATAAACAGAATCTTTTTCAACCATCAGTGACTGAGGAGGGGGAGGACAGGTGATGCATCCTCAGAGCTGATTCCTCTCAGATCAAGCTTGGTGGGAACCTGAGCTGACCAGTGAATCATCATCAACCCGGACTGGACCAATAAAACATCTGGTTCTGACGACTGAAGCAACTTTAACCAGCTGAGGATCATCAAACCAAACTGCTGCTTGGTTCTGGAACCACATCTACCTCCACAGCTTTATAGAAACTCAGGTCCGAGGCAGGACGAATCCACCACAGAAGAAGAGTTCCTCTTTACATCCTGTTTACTGGATCACCAGAACTGGATCAGCTTCTCTGAGCTTTGTTCTGAAGCCAATCAGAGGAGGAGTTCAGTGAACCAAACTGGTGCCAGATCAATAAACTGGCTGGATCCTTCAGTGTGATCCAGGACCAGAACTTTGCTGATGAAATGTTCTGCTGTGAGTCTGGGTTCTGTGGTGCTGCGACTGAGTTGAGGCTTGGTTCTGATCTGGAAGCCAACTTTCCAGTGGCTGGAGCCAAACTAATCGAACAGGATTAAGCTCGAGGAACAGACAGGGGAAGATCTCAGACATGATGATGATCAGGAGAACCGAACCTCAGGTCAGGCTGGTAAACACCTGTCTCTGCTGAACTCTGAGCATCCGAACTGGATTTAACTGGGAAGATAAAGTCTGGTTCTGAACGGAGTTCAGAGGTCTCTGGATTAATGCTCCATCTACGGTCCTGGTTCCATACAGAACTTCCTGCTTAATTGTTTTATCTTCATCTACAGACTCATTAACTGGCTCAAAACCAGATTGGAAGAACCACCATAACCTTTACCAGGTTACTGGTTCTGTCTCTTCTACAGCCAGTTATCAGGACTTTGGGTCTGGGTCCTCATGGTTCGGATTGGACAGCCAGGTGGGTCTCTGAAAGGACTCCGACCGGATCACAACTCGGGACTCTGATCTGGTTCAGCTAACAGTTAGCCGCTAACAGTTAGCAGCTAACAGTTAGCAGCTAACAGTTAGCAGCTAACAGTTAGCAGCTAACAGTTAGCAGCTAACAGTTAGCAGCTAACAGCCGCGGGCTGCTGTGCTGGTGGGTCCGGGCTGTGCGCATGTTCTGCCGGATCAGAAGCTGCAGAGCTCCGCAGCTAACAGGAGCTAGCGGCTAACTAACAGCGGGGCAGGCCTCTAGGATGGTCCGCTCCAGGCGGCTGGCCGGTCAGAGGGAGGCTCTCGGCGGCAGCACGGGGGAGGTTTACCTGGATACGGAGCAGCTCGGTGGTTTGTGAGCGACTGACTGTCAGTCCTCTGTCCGGATAACGGTTCCTCTGTCCGGGGTTCGCGCCTCGCCGCTCCTGCTGCTTTAAATGGCAACCACAGGAGTTATCGCGAGACTTCTATAATACGAGATCAAAACATTGCGTTTAATATTTGAATTCCGCTATAAATCTCTAAACAGGGATTAAACTGTTCAGTAACACGGATATAAGTTTCAAACTGAAACGTTAACAGGTTCAGTTGTTCTCTGTGTGGTTCTGATCCGGTTCTGGACGGAGAACATGCAATTTTTAAGATTTTACATAAAGAGCAACAAACAGGATACAGACTGAAGTCAAACTGGTTTTATTTATTTAAGAGGTAAAGTGACATGTTTAACTTCTGTTTAATGAACTTCAGCCTTTTACATCCATCTGACTGAATAAGGACCATAACCACGGTAACCACCTGAACAGACAGGATAAAAACACAATGATTTCCTCCAGATGGATTCCTGAACACATGTTCTGTGAGAACAGACCATATCTGGTCCTGGTATAGGTCCTGAGGATCAGACAGGAGCAGCTGCAGAGGTTGTACAGCCAGATCAGGAGACGGCTGATGGTGACATGACCACTGGCAGGGCTTCAGAGGAGGCGGAGTCAAACACGACATGAAGATCAGGATGAAGCACTCCGATGCCAACATCTTCATCTGCATGCTCTTCTTCACCTTCATCCAACCAGAGACCACATTCATGTTTGCTTTCTGCTCATCTGTTTGAAATCATCATTAAACTGCTCCTCTTGTCAGCCAATCAGATGTCGTCCTGCTCTGCTCGCTCTCTGGAGGAAACCCACCTGCTGACAATCACTTCCTGTCGAGACATAACCAGGTCCATTAGCTTCATCTGTCAACCACTCAATCAATATGTATACAGGTTAATGACCTCCCTGAAGCACAGAGTACCACCAGCAGGAGGCGCTGGAGCTCAATACAAGGCGCATTTATCACATGACTAATCAGTTCTTCGAGTGATTGGCTGACATTGATGTAAACTGGGGTCACAGCTGATATAGAAGGAGGTCCTCTAGTTCTGAGTTCTAGTTCTGGTTGAACTAAACTGCAGCTTCTCACCCATCTCACCAGTTAGTTACTATGGTAACCTGCCCTGATGAGTCCTGGTGTTTACATAGGCAGTGGACCCTCACCTGAATCTTTAGTCTACTCAGGCACTCAGGTGAATCCAGGTCGTCCTCTGATAGGTCAGCTGGGTAGATGATGTAACACAGCATCAGCTCCTGAGAACCAATCAGGATCCATCATCAAGAGAGATTATTAGCAGCATCAGACAGCAGCAACAGGAGGAGCCATTACCTTGGAGACGTTGGCTGTGATCCTGCTGAGAGCCGCCAAGGAGCGCCAGGAAAATGGACGTAGCGCCACGCCCCCCAACAAGTCATCAGTCCTCTCTACAACCACCGAGTAGCTACGGGAAGAGGACAGGGACATTCTGAGAGCCAGCAGACAGCTGTGTAGGCCCAAAGATTGAGAAGAGTGTGGAGTGCGGAGAGAGATGAAGGTTAGAGAACAGGAAGCTGCTCAGAACCTGCTCCTGAAAGAGCCGGACCCAGACACAAGGCCAATATATCCACAAGAACACGGTTCTGTCTTTTCCTACCAAACAAGAACCAACGTGCAGAAGTTCTGGGAAGTCCCTCTCGATCCTTCCTACTGCAGAGCTTCTATTTAACAGTTTTCAGAAACTAGACAAGAAAAAAGTTCTGCCCGATGATCATCAAGAACTCCCAAAGCAGAGCTGCACCAACCCTCTGGGGGAGAGAACATGTCTGACCGTCACCTGAACACAGAGAGCAGATCTGGAGACGGGCTGAAGCTTGGCTTACCTGGCGTGGTAGAAAGGCGGTCCCTTCCTGTAGAGCACTGAAACCAGAACCAGAGGAGAAAAGACACCTGAGTCCACAGACCAGCAGAACACCACCACTGGGAGAGCTGGAGAACGTTCTGGTTAAAACTGGTTCTGATCCAGGGTCTGGAACAGCAACACACTTTTACCTGCACACTGACTGACAGGTCACAGTTTACTGGGTCTTACTGAGATCAACGCCATACTTGGCCCCGCCTCCTCCTTTAGGGACCCACCCCCTGCTGCGGAAGTGATGGTACGCGGCGTACGAGCTGGCAAAGTTCGGACGGAGCGACCGGAAATTCCTCCACAGCTCGACGACTGACAGGGGCTCCTGACCAATCAGAGGACAGAACACAGATGATGAGGTCACATCCTGACAAAACGCACCAGAGGTCCAAATGAGAGACACTCACCTGGTTCAGGTAGACAGATAGGACACCCAGGCTGTAGACCAGGAAGAAGGCCTGTATGTCAGACAGGTGAGCAGACAGGTGAGCAGACAGGCAGGTAAGAAGAAGCCAAAGTTGTTGTCTTGACTCAGGTGTGTTACCTCCTCCGGGCTGAGCTGCAGGTACTCTGTAAGAGCCAGAGGACTCCGCCTCACCTCCCTGGCTCCGCCTCCTTCCTGTAACCAAGGAAACAACAACAAATAAACAACAACAGCAGAGAGACAACAGCAGCAGGTGTCTCAGGTGACGACCCACCTGACCCTCGGAGTCCACCAGGACGTAACCAGGACCCGGAACGTGAAGACCAGAACCAGGATCAGAGTCTGAGCTGGAATCAGAGTCCGGTTCTGAGCCCAGATCGAGGTCCGGGTTCTGTGGGTCGGATCTGAAAGTTGAGAAGAATTGGGTTCAGTTCTTCCTCAGAACCGTCTCATTGGGTTGTGAATTGATCCGCTCTACCTGCAGTTTTTCTTAGACTCTGGCTCTGCTTCTGACTCCGCCCTTAGCATCTTCATTTGGACACAGGCTCCGCCCCCGGGATCTTCTTCTTCTGGTCCATTTCCCTCCTCCTCCTCAGTCTCCGTTAGAGCAAGCAGTATCTGACCGACCGCCTCTTCATCCAATCCCTGAGAAGAAAGCTCCGCCTCTGCCCACCTGAGCAGCTCTACATACCTGTGAGGGCCAGACGTGACATTATCACCACAGACAGGATGTGATGTCACTATGTAAGCAGGTAGGATGTGAAGTCACGTACCTGGACTGAGAGACGACAGGTAGAAGCATACCTTTGTGTCCTATGACAAAAACAGATGTTAGGTGACGACACTGAGCAGCAAGGATTGGACCAGACTGATGATGATGTCATTGTGCAGGTGAAAACTCACGCTCCCATTGGTCGGAGACGCTGTGGTCTGGTTGGGCTCTGGACAGAACTCCTTTCCCAAAATAACCCTAAAACAACAACCTCATTTAGCCTGTCAGACGATACTCAGGGCAAAACCCTCTGAAGCTGCACAGTAGGACCAGATCAGAGCAGAGCAAACCAGATCAGACTGGATTAGACAGGACTGGATCAGACCAGATCAGAGGAAACTGGACCGGATCAGAGCAAATCAGATCAGACTGGATTGGATTGGATCAGACCACATCAGAGCAAACCGGATCAGTCCAGACCGGTGCAAACTGGACTGGACCGGATCAGACCAGACCAACTGTGCACTGGAGGAGAACACTGGAGGAGGAAAAAGAGGCCTTGAAGATATTAGTGGGTTTCCTCCTCTGACTCCATCCTAAACCCTCCTGACCTCTGATCTGCTTCATGGAAGATCACCAACCTCGAGTTCAATCCTGCAGAGGTTAAAGGTTATCAACAGAAAAGAGCTGGGCAGGAGAAACACCAAGAAGTGGACTAGGTCAAAGAGGCTCCAAAGAAGAAGATAATTGACGGAGGTGGAGGTTCTGGATCACAGGGTCCAGGAAGAGAAGAAGGAGGATTCTGCTGAGGCTGTGCGTCGACCCGGAAGGACAGAACTGGTTCTGGTGATCAAACATCTGCATCGTGATCCAATCTGGAGGAAGACCAAGATGTGAAGGTGGAATTGAGATGATCTGGAGATATGCTCCGGTCCAGGTGAGAAGAACCATTACGGATCTGCTGATTAAAGGAAGCAGAATCTGGACATGGGTCGGGTGAGCAGAACCAACCCTGGCTTCTCTAGAACCTCTGTAAACAGAGTTCTGGGTTCTTGGTTCTGTTTGGTGTTTATTCTCTAAGTGTTAGAAAGGTTTCTTCTTCTGTTCATGTTTTAAAGCTCCGTATTGGAGTCATGTGACGCTGCTGCCACCTTGTGGTCAAATCAGGGAGCAGAGAATGTTCTGGTGCTGTGAGGCTCATGGCTCTCCAGGGATCTCCATCTGTGCCGACAGACAGATGGCTCGGGTCTCTGGACCTGCAGTGGTTCTGGAAGAATCATCAGCAGCAGCAATAATAAACGTTTCTGGATCTGCAGCTGGAGACGGCCGCTGTACTGCTGATCATCCTCCAACCATCTACTGGACCTGGTTCTACTGGATCTGGACTGGTTAGACCTGGTGCTACTGGACCTGGATCTGATCAGACCTGTTTCTACTGCTCTGGTTCTGACCTGGTTGTAGATGCTCTGGATGTGGCCCGGATGGCAGACCAGGACTTGCTGGTGGACCAGTTCTCCCCGGTAATGCTTCCTGTCCCGCTGGCTCCGGATCAGCGGTAGCGGAGCCTCGTAGTTCTCATAAACTCGGGTTCTCCTCCGAGGAGGCCGGAACTCCGCCTGCATGCTGCCGGTTCCGGACGGCCTACGAAGTCCAGACAGTCAGAGTTCGGTCCAGACTGAAGTTTAAACGCCTGGTTCGTTCCTGAGCACTGATGGGGTGCTACAGAAACGGTGTCCGGCTGGAAACGTCAGTCATCAGTTCCTCCTATAAGCGGAGCTTCTTCTTCGGGGGTTCATCGCATCCAAATTGTTGCTCTACCGCCACCTTCTGGCTCATGACATCTCTAAAGAATATGAATGGGCTGTTGATGAGACTCTTGCTCCACCATGTTGTCCATGCAGGGTTTTGGTTGGTTCTGGTTCCGGTTCCTTTCCACGGCATTCTTCTGTTTTCCTCCAACCTTATTTAACTGAAATCAATCAAACTCAGCTCAGTAATCTGTAATCACCATGAACAATGTTCTCCTCTGACTCATATTTCCTACATCCCATAAACGCGGTTCCACCGGATCTTCAGCACGACCGGATCAGAACTACCAAACTGGGTCGATTCAAGCCGCTGGAACCAACGCCTCATGATGAGCTCTTCTCTCCCATTGGTTCCTCTTCTAACTTCAGCTTCGTTCTGATTGGTGGACAGATGTCCTGCTTTACATGCTTTATAACTACATTATATCTTTATTTATACTTTATATCAACATTTCCCACTTCAGAGCTTCTTTTGCCATCAGAACCAAACATTGTTTCAACCATGATGGTGAACACAGAAAACAGGAAGTAGATGAAAGTCTGCTCCCGTCCTCACCTTTGAACTCACCCTTAGTTTCCTCCAGATGGCGCTGCTCGCCTCTCACAGAGACGTTCTGTTATCGTTTATGAAAACATTCAACTTTATTTAGAAACAAATAAATAAACATTTTTGTCATATCAAAGAGAACAACCACACTGTGATGCTGTTAAGCCTGCAACTGGTTAGACTGGTTTAACTACTGGTCAGGCTGCTATCTGAACTGGTTATAGTAGCTTAACCAATACTGAGACTGGTTTAACTGGTAGTATGGGTGCGTTAACTGTGGCTAGACTGGCTTAGCTGGTGGATTCACTTGTTTATTGGTGGTTAAGCAGGTTCAAGTTAAAAGAAATACTGGTTGAGGTGATACTGGTTTAACTGGTGGGCACTGACTCTTCCAGCCTGTCTCCGTGTGTCTCCGTCTCCTGTCTGTCCACCATATAGTACTGGTGTTGCTGGAGGTGCTGGATCAGCGTGGTGTACTTGCACACCCTCCTCATCCTCGGCAGGATGAAGCTGCGGGTGAAGTCTTCTCGGCTCAGAGGGTCGCGACCCTCGGCGGTGAGGACGCCGTTCAGGAACTGGAGACAGAAGCTGAAGCAGTTGTTCTCTTCCTCATGGAACCTGGGAGACAGACAGGTGGGGGGGGGCAGGTGGGGCAGACAGACATGTGGGGCAGAGAGACAGGTGAGTCAAAGGGACAGACAGGTGGGTGGAGAGGACAGGTGGTCCAGGTGTGTTCTGAGGGTCAGGTGGAACATACTTGTGCCACACAGGGTCCCAGGTGGGTCCCTCAGAGAACGTCTCCAGGTACTGGTCCCACTGGGCCAGCAGGTGGAACATGTCTGGTTGGACCAGGGGGACGCTGACGCAGCGGCCCCACCCACTCTGGTCTCGCCGCACGCCGTCCTGAGTGTAGTTGTAAACAACACCTGGATAAATACACAGGTGAGACAGAACCAGGTGAGACAGAACCAGGTGAGACAGACTGGTGGCCTCCTCACCTGGACGGTGCTCTCATTATCTCAGGTTCATACCTTTAGTGTTGGAGATGCCGGTGTGCAGATCTGATGTCCCAGTAAAGTCTCTGAGGAACACAGAAGGAGACACTGGTTAGACTGGTGTCCGACTGGTCCACAGGTGCTCCAAACTGGTTTCCTGACCTGCCCTCAGTGAGCTCGAACTACCTCCACTGGTTCTACTGGTTTTACTGGTACTCAGTCAGGAAAACTGAGTTCTAGCAGGTGTGGGGCAGCCAGACTGGTTCTGCTGGCTGAATGTCCCCTGTGGCTGCAGGCTGTACCTGTGCAGGTTGTTGTGTGCAGGAGCGACCAGCAGGCAGCAGGAGGTCCTGTGTCCGTCAGTGAAGGGGGAGGGCAGGCTCACCGGCGCCTCCTGCAGTCTGCGGCCCTTCAGCTCGTCCCCGCAGCTCGGACACACCTCAGGAACGGAGAAGCAGAAGATCTCCTTGTGGCAGTGGCTCAGGTGGATGACGCTCTGCTCCATCTCCTCCGTCAGTCTGTCTCACAGCTCTTCCTCCTCCTCTCTGTACTCTCTTCTCCCCTCCTCTTCCTCCCCGGTTGCCTGGCTACAGCCTATCAGACAACATCACAGACCCTGGCTACAGCCTATCAGGTGTTCTGCTGTCAGGCAGGTGGTCATGTGACCTGTTTCACCTGGAGCTGAGTCAGTCTGAGCAGGTGACCTCTGGACTGTGTAGGTGGCGTTGCCATGGAAACATTGGGCCGAGCAGAACGTGTTCAACTTTAGAACTACTCAGCTGGGTGTTCTGGTTCTGATCCAAACCTCCAGAAAAACTCTGACTGGAAACCTGAACCAGAAAACTTTCAGGAGCTGCCTCCTGATTGGCTTTCACTGAATGTTTCCATCTCACCTGTCAGACAGCGACCTGATCAGCGAGCCCAGGTGAGTCTGACAGATACACTCACCTGGGCTCACATGTCACTCTCTGCTCATCTCAGATATTACTGTTGGAGGAGCAGGTTTACCTTGCTGTCTGCAGGTAAACCTGCTCACCTGAGGTGGTTCCCAGGAAATAGCCTGAGCCCACAGCCAGAGAGCTGATTCACAGCTGATAGACCTGCTGCAGCAGAGCAGGAACAACTCAGGGGTCAGAGGTGAGTTCCTCTGGGGTTCCTCAGGGTTTTATTAGGGGGTTCCTCAGGTGCGGTCATTATTTAAACACCAGGAAGCTGATCTTGGAGCTTTAGGAATAAATCCTGTTTTCTGATGTTAACTGATTGAAATGTTTGGAAGAGCGGAGGTAGCACAATGGTCTCAGGTTCAAATCCCACCCTGAGGTCTTTCTGCATGTTTTCCCCTTGCAAGATTGGGTTCTCTCTGGGTACTCCTGCCTCCTTCCTCAGTCAAAACCATTCAGTTCATGGGTCCCATGATTGTCCCGTGATGGCCAGGTGAGCTGTCCAGGTGGTACTCCACCTGTTGCTCATGATCAATGAATACTTCTATTAACTAAATAGAATCAAGTTTTATAAATCATAAGTTGATATAAATTTATCTGTTTTTTTTCTGCTGCACATAAAGTTTAGCAGCTGATTAACTGATGCTGACTGGGCCTTAGACATACAGCTGTTCAGGTTCTGCTTTAGGTTCAGCTGGTCTAAAGGGAACCTGGAACCTTTGACCTGAAACACGAACCAGAGTCGGAACCCAGAACCTCCAGGAATACTAATCGGTAATCCTAAACCTGAACGGGTGAAAGCCCGCCAGGTGAGAGGAGAAAACATCCAACGTGAAACCGAACCTTACTGCACTGAGGAGACAGAACCAGAACCAGGTCCGAACCACAGACAGTCGGAATGCGGGGCCAATCTGGAATCAAAGAGGTCCTTATATATCACACCGCGGACCCACAGAACCAGAACCGGTCCAGAATTTTCGCAGGGTGGCGCTGTCCTCTGCAGCTGCAGGAACGTTGCTCCTGTGTCTGCTGCTCACACCCGGAGCTCTTAGAGGGGAACACCAGCGGGACACTTCCGGCAGTTGAGCGCAGTCCACGACGAAGAAGATGAGCACCAGACAGGTGACCTGCAGGTGAGCGCGCGCTCTTACAGTGTCTCTGTCCCTCAACCGTCTCTCACCTACATGTCCGACTGGCTCAGGAGCGCTACTGCGCACGCGCTGCCGTAAAGCTAATGTTTTTAGCCGCTAGCTCCGCCGCTGGGTAAGCTCACCTGTGTGAGCATGCGCAGCTAATCATTTGATCGGCTGATCGATCAGTTAGCTGGTCGAGTCCTGCCGTTACTATGGAAACCATAGTTTCGGCCACAACAGGTTGTCATCACTGCTGCCGTCTGGTTCCGATCCTCCTAGTTCGGTCCGAACCTCTGCTGCCCACTCCGCAAGGGTCCTGCTGGTTCTGATCCGGTGTTTCCACTGATCAGAACCAGGAAGTTCTCAGTTCAGCCCAACTTTGTGGTTCCCATGGTTACCGATGCTGGAACCTTGACAGAGTTCTGGAGAACTGGGACCGGTTCTGATGTTGATGGAGCCTGGAGGCAAGGATGGACAGGTGCTGTTTCTGGTTCGGTTCCAGGCGACCCAGCAGATTACCCAGAAATTACAGGAGCAGCATGGATAAATGATCCCATCCTAAGCAAAGCTCTGAATTTACCTGAGTAGACTGAACAGGTGAGTCACATGTCCAGGTGTGTTGCAGGTATTTCCTCCATGGAGTCTGCAGAGAGGGCAGCAACTGTCTGTTCTCTCATGACGTGAACAACAGCAAACCCTCCACCATCTGCAAGTACTACCAGAGAGGAACCTGCGCCTACGGAGAGCGCTGCAGGTGAGGCGCACCTTTTGCCTGACAGGTGACCTTCCACCTGACACAGCTAACCTCCCATGTGACAGGAAGCAGTCAGCTGGACAGGTGATGTTTCTAATGTTTCAACCTGGCAGGTATCACTGGGGGTGCTGACAGGTGTGTGCTGTGTGTACAGGTACGATCACGTGAAACCTTCATCCAGAGGAGGGGGCGGAGCTCCAGAGGACCTGGCAGGTGTAGGCAGAGGGGTCAGAGGTGAAGGGAAGAAGACCTTGGTCCTGAAGGACAGAGGTAATGAACACAGTGTGTGTGGGGTGTGTGTGGGGGGGTAGCTCACCAGATCAGGTGAGCCCCCCCCCCCCTGACCACGCCCCTTCCTGTCCCTCAGCTCTGGGCGGGGACCGGACCTTCGGGGGCCCGTCGGACAGTCTGAACCCAGCGGTACCGGAGGCAGCAGCTGCTCCGCAGTCCTACGTGGATGCTATCAGAACCGGGCTGGACGGCTCAGGTCCAGAACCAGGTCGGTCCGGACGAAGCCGTCTGATTGGCCGATGCTATCATTACGATGTGATGACTTCCTGTTTACCTGTCCTTGCAGAGCCTCATGCGGTGGGTGGAGCCTATCAGCTCTGTCCGTATGCTGCCGCCGGACACTGTTACTATGGAGACAGCTGCACATATCTCCATGGCGACCTGTGTGAGGTGTGTGGACTGCAGGTGCTCCACCCCCACGATCCCGAGCAGAGGAGAGCTCACGAGAAGGTGAGCACCAGGTTTCTGGTACCGCCCAGTCCAGATGTGACCAGAACCTAACGGGCCAGGGTTCCGGTCCAGAACCCTAACTCCGTGCTTCTGTGTCCAGATGTGTCTGCTGGCCTTTGAGGCCGACATGGAGAAGGCGTTCGCAGCCCAGCTCAGCCAGAACAAGGTGGGTGTGGTGAGTGTGGTGGCTGGTTACCATGACGACGGGCGTCCCCACCCTCCCCTGCTGTGCTTCCTGTCCAGGTGTGCTCCATCTGCATGGAGGTGGTGGTCCACAAGGCCGCCCCGTCGGAGCGGAGGTTCGGCATCCTGTCCTCCTGCTGCCACACCTTCTGCCTCGGCTGCATCCGACAGTGGCGCGGAACCAGGAACTTCTGCAACAAGATCATCAAGTGAGTCCGGCTCGGCCCGGGTCTGGGACCAGAACCTGAGACCATGAGCTCGATGACAAGCAGGGAAAAGAGAAAGAAATGAGGGCTGGAGGAGCAGGTTCTGTAGGGGTTCTGTCAGAGGTTCTGTTGAGGTTCTGCTGAGGTTCTGTTCGTGGTTCTATCGGAAGTTCTGGTCCTGACCCAGTTCTCTCCCTCAGATCGTGTCCCGAGTGTCGGATCGTGTCCGAGTTCGTCATCCCTTCGGTGTACTGGGTGGAGGACCAGGAAGAGAAAGACCACCTGATCGAGCTCTTTAAGTCAGGTGTCAGGTAACTTCCTGTCTAAGCCCCGCCCCCCATCTCTCAGCCAATGAGCTGGCAGCTTTACCCTCTTCCTGTGTCCGCAGTAAGAAGGCATGTAAGTACTTCGATCAGGGCCGCGGCTCCTGTCCCTTTGGAGGAAACTGCCTGTACCTGCACGCCTTCCCGGACGGAACCAGAGCGGAACCGGACCGGCCTCGGAAACAGCTGAGCTCCGAGGGCAACGTCCGGGTCAGAACCTGCTTCTGTCCGCAGTCTGACAACCCTGAGTGTTCTGGTTCTGACCCGCTGTTCTGTGTCCAGTTCATGAACAGGGTCCGCCTCTGGGACTTCATCGAGGAGCGCGAGCAGCGCTCGGCCCCGCCCCTCCATGATGACATCACAGAGCTGCGGGAGCTCTTCATGCAGATGTCGGGGCCCGGCAGCGAGGAAGCCGAGGCCCCGCCCAACCTAGGGGATTAAACACGTGGCCACGTCCTACTGTCTCCATGGTAACCTGTGTGGGCCGGGCCAGGCAGCCATGTTTGCTCCTGGGTTGAGATGGAGCCGATATTTATTTATGGTGTAAAAAGTAAACAGACCATTTAAAGCTGAAGCTGGCTTGAGTTTATTTCACACACCTGAGACACACACACACCTGAGATACACACGTTTGTGTGTCAATTAGTGGTGGGACTCAGATAAAATATTTAATCGAGTTAATTTCAGGGTCTGTAATTAATTTGTCACATTTTATTCAACAATCAGCAACATTTTCAATTCAAAGCCCGTTTTGCTGCTAAATGATTGAATAAACAGCATCTGAGCTGAGCAGCAGAGATGTTTCTAGTTTTAATCTGCTCTTCAGGTTCTTCCAGCATCAGGTTGGAGCAAAGCTCATCTCTCCAGAGCTTCAGGAACCCTGATCATTCATGGAGCTTCTTTAGAAACCTGGACTGTGGACGCTGACGTTAGCGCTGCTGCTACATGGTTAGCATTGAGATGCTAGTCTAGGCTAGCATAGCTTCTCTGATAGGCCGACTGCTTTTAGCTCAACTTGAACACAACTGGAGTCTTTTCCAGCATCAGATCGGCTCTGGAAGCAGAAACTAACCCCCAGAGGAGCCGCTTCCATCGCTGCTGTTAGTGGATGTGCGTCGGATTTACGGTCGTACCGGAAACCATAATCAATTTAAAAACTAAAGAATTGGTTCATTTTGAATAATAAGCACCTTCTCCTAATCCCACCATGGGACCACCTGCGTTTTGCCGTCAATATGAACGATTAATTAAGTTTTAATTACCTCTTATACCTGTTATGATTATTGTGTTGTAGTTTTCTTATGTATTTGTATTGTTTTTGTATTTGTTGACAAATTTGTGTAGTTTAGTCATTTTAACCTTGTTTGTAAGACCTTTGTTTTTAGCAAGACAAATTGTCCAGGGACAACAGATGAAAAATAGCTTTTCGGCTAATTATGGCGCATTTACAGGATGTTAATTAATGTCCCTACCAAATAAATAAATAAAACGCGTTATTACTAAGATTCTGGCTCGGGACTTTTGTATGGGAAAAAAAAAAGGCGGTTAATTGCTTTTAAATTTTTAACATGTTAAAATCTATATAATTAGTTATTTACCCTAAATGAACGCGTTAAGGTCCCCACCCTAGCTTCTACTGCTATTAGGACTTTGTATTGACTTCCATTTATTTCTACACCTAACCTTTCTCCTAAACTCAATGCACACCTCAGTCCTAAACCGAACCCTAAAACAGCTCCTCTTCTTTTGGGCCCCATAAGGAGCAGTGGGTTTGTTGGAAAATTGGTGAGAAATCCTAAAACACGGATAATCATAAATTTCTCAAAGATCTCCAATCAGAGGAACAAACACCAAACCTGGAGGACATCCTGGTTTCCATGGTGACAGACGACAGGGACCCTGGAGAAGAAGCTGGATCGGTCGGTCACAGCAGGTTGTTGCTTATGTCGATCTGGTTCTGGTTCTGGTCCTGGGGTTTGCTCAGCAGCTCAGTTATTAACAGGTTTAACCTGGAATCAGCTTCAGGCCTCCAGAGATCTTTAAGATGCTCCACAGTCGCTCTGAGCTTGATTTCAACCTGAAATTAGTACGTTTGGTCAATTATTGCTTCTTCCATGAACTTTCTGAATAAATCAGTCTGTTCTGTGGTCTGCAGCTCTTTCTGTGGAGATCAGGTAGAGAAGCAACCGACCAGTCAGCTCTGACTGGTCATCAGCTGTTCCAGTGATGACCTATGAACTCATTACCCAACAGGACGAAGCTTTTATGAGTTACACACAGGTAAAGGTGGTGGACACAGGGTTAGCAGATCATGTCTGGATCACTCCTAGAGAGCCGTGTTCTCCAGGAACATGCTGATCTCTGCGTCTCTACTGCTGCTCCAGAGGACCAGGAAGGACCATTTCAAGGATTTCATCTCCAAACATTCAGAGTCAGAACATTTCTGCTCCTAAAATCCCTTCAAGTTGACTGCAAATGAAGACCCAAGCAACCAGCTCCTCCATTCTGGGAAAGTTACGGCCTGAAAGGCTGGAGTCCAGATGTCTGCTTAGAACCGGGTCAACAGGTGCTGCTGGGTCAGGAGCAGAAACATCGTCCTCCCAGTTACTGACTGGGCTAAATATGAATTCATGTGGAAAAGGTTGGAAAGTTGGTGAAATCCTGGCTGGGCAGATCTCAGTCTATATTTCTAGGTATGAATCACATCTGGATTGTAGAGTGAGAAGACCTTGGTTCTAGTTCTGGTTCTGGATGGACCGAGCTACGTGCTACACTGCACCGGACAGCAGGGGGCGCTACAGACCTGATGTTGGTCGTAACAAACTCAAGGAGCACTGCCAGGTTCAGGTCGGACCCAGAGGAGGGGTGACGTCTGACCAGAACCTCAGCAGCCGGGCTCAGACTGGAACCGGACCGACACCAGGAAGTTTCATCCTGCTGCTCTGTGATTGGCAGGGACCTTCAGGAAGCTTCAGGTGTCTGCAGGTCTGAGGGGTCGCTAGGTAAGCTCAGGTGTTCATATCCAAACCGCAGTCGCCGTTCTGGGTTCTGAGCGAAACAGCCAGAGATGGGCTGGGTTCCGCTGCAGAGACGCAGAACATGATCCAGCTCAGCCCGGTTCTGCTGCAGAGAGAGGTTCTGTTTAATATAGAGTTGTTTCTGTTTGAGGTTCAGTTCTCCATCCTGAGGAACCAGAGAGAGGTCTATGGTCCGACCCAGTTTCTGGTTCTGAACTGTTCATGGTGCTGAAAGCAACCAGATCATAACTATAGAAAACAAAGAACCCAGTGGTTCTGGATCCTCCCTGAGGAACACCATGGGGAGCTCAGAGGAGAGTCCTGCTCCTCAGAACCACCAGAAGGTTCAGACAACTCCTGGACTCTCCTGAGACTCCCTGGAATATCTGGGTCAACATACCGGGTCAGTCCTGGTATGCAGAGGTCAGGCTGAGCTGGGACCACCATCCAAACATCAGAACTGGACCACAGTGGTCTGGTGGAGCCCATCAGGTTACCTGAAAAAGACGTGGCACCAGGATGGAAGAAGGTGCTCCAGTTTAGGGTTCTGCTGGGAGCCCTCAGGTCCATCGTTGTTGTGGATGTCATTTTGTCATGGAGGTCTTACCTGAACGTTGTTCCAGAGTCACGCAACCAGAACTTTCTGATGGCTTCAGGAACCTGAAGGTCTGATCAGGTAGCTCCATGTTTCCTTTTTTTTTGGTCTTCCAGACCTCCATCCTGTTGAGATGATGAAACCAGTTCACCTCCCAGTTCTTGAGGAACGTGCTGGTTCCTCTGACACATCAGACATCCAGACCTGCTTGGATCCGGCGTCTTCATGAAGAATCACAGCAACAGCGGGAGATGTCTGCACCCCGGTTGCAGAAGATCTGAGGAACCTTCTGCTCTCTGGGTTCCTGTCTGCTGGGATTACGGTAATCCTGTCGGAGCACCTTAACTCCTCACAGCTGAGAGTCGGACAGGAACAGGTGGCCGAGCCTCCTCCTCCTCCTCCTCCCAGTCACTCTCTCCCTGCTCACTCCGGCTGATCTTTCCTCGGCTGCCTGTTGGGATGAAGTTCAGTGGACGGCCTCGCTCAGTGCTGGGCTAACAGAACCCAGAGCTCCGTCTGTCAGGCTGCCGAGGCGAGGGTAGATAAAGAAGGATCAGAGGAGGGGAGTCACTCCTGCTGGGAATAATGGGAGCTTCTTATGGAAAGAAGGTGAGTGTGGGTTTTTCCAGATTCTCTGTGACGGTTCTGTGTATTTAATCTAAAACCTGTTGAAGGCTCTGAAGGTGCTCAGGGATTCTATTTTAAGCAAATATTGACGGGGCCGTAGAACCTGAACAAAGCGCTGAACTTTGGCTCTGCAGGTGGAGCTCGGCTCAGAGCAGGAATCTGATTAATGATCCGTCAGTTTCTGCTGTTTACGGGATCAGGAATCTGGGAGGCAATCTGCTGGAACGGAGCTCATAATCGGGTTATTTCTGCATGAAATCAGCTCCATCCGGACTGAACGGAACAAGGTTCTGTCCGGTTCCAGCAGACAGGAATATAACCTCGTTCAGCTGGAGCTATGGAAGCCCGGAGGGGCCACACATTAAACAGGAGGGTTTCCCATCATTCTCTGTAACATATGGTTGGATATGAGTCTGACTGCAGGCTGATTGCTTTAAAGCTCTGACTGTTCTTCATCAGTTTGACAGGCTCTAAACATCTGTCTGCATCATCTGACTCCAGAGTTCCTCCCAGTTCTCCCACAGGGATTCAAACCAGCAGCCTCAGTGCCAGAAGCTCTGGTTCCTGGAGTATATGAAGCTGTTGGTCCTTCATCATGCTGAATCTGTGTCAGTTATTCAGGTTCATCATGTGAACATCTCCACATCAACCGACTGATCCACCCAGCAGAGATGGAGGCGAGTAAAACATCTAGCTTGAACTTCACCAGCAGCGTCCTGGTCTGACAATCTGCCAGAGATCCTGATGTCTCTGAGGTTCTACTGTCAGAGTGGCTGATGTCCAGCTTAATCTGCTGGACATCAGGAGCAGAAACATCTGAACTAAAGTTCTGAAGAACAGAAACCAGAGTCTGGTCTGGCTCTGGTACCTGAAACAGATCAGAGGACTGGTTCTGAGGAGGTCCAGGGCAGGTCCAGCCAGGTTCTGAGGGGTCAAGTTTTCCTTCCTAAACGGTCTGCAGAACTTCTGTTCCCCTCAGAAATCTGACCATGACCAAATATGTGAGGTATGAGGAGCGACACACCTGTCCAGCAGGGTGTAGCTGTTTCCATGGGAACAAGCAGCTGACAGGAGCACGGGCAGAGGTGGCACAGCTCGGGATCACATGGAGTCCTCTGGATATTTTTAGGTCCGTGTTCCCGTCAGCTGCAGGAATGTTCCAGAGTCAGAGGTCACGAGAGCAGGAATAACAGACTGACTGAGTTAGCTACAGGAAGTTAGAGGTAAAAACAGGAAGTTAGAGGTAATGACACAAAGCTAAAGGTAACTTCAGGAAACGAGAGGTAACAACAAGAAGCTCGAGGTAACTACAGGAAGCTAGGGATGACTACAGGAAGCTAGAGGTAACTACAGGAAGCTAGGGATGACTACAGGAAGCTAGAGGTAACTACAGGAAGCTAGGAGTGACTACAGGAAGCTAGAGGTAACTACAGGAAGCTAGGAGTGACTACAGGAAGCTAGAGGTAACTACAGGAAGCTAGGGATGACTACAGGAAGCTAGGGGTGACTACAGGAAGCTAGAGGTAACTACAGGAAGCTAGGGATGA
Organism: Anableps anableps; assembly: GCA_014839685.1. Taxonomy (NCBI): domain Eukaryota; kingdom Metazoa; phylum Chordata; class Actinopteri; order Cyprinodontiformes; family Anablepidae; genus Anableps; species Anableps anableps. The sequence continues at coordinate 212,674 of CM026069.1, forward strand.
CTACAGGAAGCTAGAGGTAACTACAGGAAGCTAGGGATGACTACAAGAAGCTCAAGGTAACAACAAGAAGCTCGAGGTAACTACAGGAAGCTTGAGGTAACTACAGGAAGTTAGAGGTAACTATAGGAAGTTAGAGGTAATGACACAAAGCTAAAGGTTACCTCTCAGGAAACGAGAGGTAACAACAAGAAGCTCGAGGTAACTACAGGAAGCTAGGGATGACTACAGGAAGCTAGAGGTAACTACAGGAAGCTAGGAGTGACTACAGGAAGCTAGAGGTAACTACAGGAAGCTAGGGATGACTACAGGAAGCTAGGGGTGACTACAGGAAGCTAGGGATGACTACAGGAAGCTAGGGGTGACTACAGGAAGCTAGAGGTAACTACAGGAAGCTAGGGGTGACTACAGGAAGCTAGAGTTAACTACAGGAAGCTAGGGATGACTACAGGAAGCTAGGGGTGACTACAGGAAGCTAGAGGTAACTACAGGAAGGTAGAGGTAACTACAGGAAGCTAGGGGTGACTACAGGAAGCTAGGGGTGACTACAGGAAGTTAGAGTTAACTACAGGAAGCTATGGATGACTACAGGAAGCTAGAGGTAACTACAGGAAGCTAGGGGTGACTACAGGAAGCTAGAGGTAACTACAGGAAGTTAGAGGTAAAAACAGGAAGTTAGAGGTAATGACACAAAGCTAAAGGTAACTTCAGGAAACGAGAGGTAACAACAAGAAGCTAGAGGTAACTACAGGAAGCTAGGGATGACTACAGGAAGCTAGAGGTAACTACAGGAAGCTAGGGATGACTACAGGAAGCTAGAGGTAACTACAGGAAGCTAGGGATGACTACAAGAAGCTCGAGGTAACTAAAGGAAGCTCGAGGTAACTACAGGAAGCTTGAGGTAACTACAGGAAGCTAGAGGTAACTACAGGAAGCTAGGGGTGACTACAGGAAGCTAGAGTTAACTACAGGAAGCTAGGGATGACTACAGGAAGCTAGAGGTAACTACAGGAAGCTTGAGGTAACTAAAGGAAGCTCGAGGTAACTACAGGAAGCTTGAGGTAACTACAGGAAGCTAGAGGTAACTAAAGGAAGCTCGAGGTAACTACAGGAAGCTTGAGGTAACTACAGGAAGCTAGAGGTAACTACAGGAAGCTAGGGGTGACTACAGGAAGCTAGAGTTAACTACAGGAAGCTAGGGATGACTACAGGAAGCTAGAGGTAACTACAGGAAGCTAGGGGTGACTACAGGAAGCTAGAGGTAACTACAGGAAGTTAGAGGTAAAAACAGGAAGTTAGAGGTAATGACACAAAGCTAAAGGTAACTTCAGGAAACGAGAGGTAACTACAGGAAGCTTGAGGTAACTACAGGAAGCTAGAGGTAACTAAAGGAAGCTCGAGGTAACTACAGGAAGCTTGAGGTAACTACAGGAAGCTAGAGGTAACTACAGGAAGCTAGGGGTGACTACAGGAAGCTAGAGTTAACTACAGGAAGCTAGGGATGACTACAGGAAGCTAGAGGTAACTACAGGAAGCTAGGGGTGACTACAGGAAGCTAGAGGTAACTACAGGAAGTTAGAGGTAAAAACAGGAAGTTAGAGGTAATGACACAAAGCTAAAGGTAACTTCAGGAAACGAGAGGTAACAACAAGAAGCTAGAGGTAACTACAGGAAGCTAGGGATGACTACAGGAAGCTAGAGGTAACTACAGGAAGCTAGGGATGACTACAGGAAGCTAGAGGTAACTACAGGAAGCTAGGGATGACTACAAGAAGCTCGAGGTAACTACAGGAAGCTCGAGGTAACTACAGGAAGCTTGAGGTAACTACAGGAAGTTAGAGGTAACTACAGGAAGCTAGGGATGACTACAAGAAGCTCGAGGTAACTAAAGGAAGCTCGAGGAAACTACAGGAAGCTTGAGGTAACTACAGGAAGTTAGAGGTAACTACAGGAAGCTCGAGGTAACTACAGGAAGCTTGAGGTAACTACAGGAAGCTAGAGGTAACTACAGGAAGCTAGGGGTGACTACAGGAAGCTAGAGTTAACTACAGGAAGCTAGGGATGACTACAGGAAGCTAGAGGTAACTACAGGAAGCTAGGGATGACTACAGGAAGCTAGAGGTAACTACAGGAAGTTAGAGGTAAAAACAGGAAGTTAGAGGTAATGACACAAAGCTAAAGGTAACTTCAGGAAACGAGAGGTAACAACAAGAAGCTAGAGGTAACTACAGGAAGCTAGGGATGACTACAGGAAGCTAGAGGTAACTACAGGAAGCTAGGGATGACTACAGGAAGCTAGAGGTAACTACAGGAAGCTAGGGATGACTACAAGAAGCTCGAGGTAACTACAGGAAGCTCGAGGTAACTACAGGAAGCTTGAGGTAACTACAGGAAGTTAGAGGTAACTACAGGAAGCTAGGGATGACTACAAGAAGCTCGAGGTAACTAAAGGAAGCTCGAGGAAACTACAGGAAGCTTGAGGTAACTACAGGAAGTTAGAGGTAACTACAGGAAGCTAGGGGTAATGACAGGAAACTAGAGGTAACGAAAGGTAGCTAGAGGTAACACCAGGAAGTTAGAGGCAACGACAGAAAGCTCGAGGTACCTAAAGGAAGCTCGAGGTAACTACAGGAAGTTAGAGGTAACTACAGAAATCTACAGGTATTTACAGGTGGCTACGGATAACTACAGGTGGCTACAGAAACAGAATGGCTTTATCAGTCCCCAAGCGGGGAAATTACTCTTCAGTACAGCTCATCCAAGAGAACAAAAAATAAACAGACAACATCAGACACGGGTAGACAGGTGTCTGAGGCTGCATCCATCAAAAAGAGGTGCTGCCCTTTCATTAGATGAAAAAAAGACCACATTAGCTAAGTGGAAGAAAAAATCATATTTCACACTTTATCCTTGACAGAATACAGTTTGAGATGGCAAAAAACCTCAGCACATAAAGGCAACATACAGACAACATCATATATAAACATGTGGAACGGGTGAAGGTGAACAGGGTTGTGGGAGAGGTCCCAGCACAGGGTGGCTCCAGGTGGTAACAGATCACTACAGGCTGATACAGGTAAATACAGAAAACCCCAGATAACTACAGGAAGCTCCAGGTAACTATGGGTTGATACAGGTAGTTGGAGGTAGATATAGATAACTACACATAGATACAAGTAGCTGCAGCTAACTTCAGGTGGCACAGGTGACAACAGGTCACTACAGGTTTATACAGGAACCATATCTCTGGGGTGTTGGGTCTTTTATTACAGAGCTAAATGGTCTGGTTCCTGTGGAGGTCCCATGGAACCAGCATGGACCAGCACCAGTTCAGAACACAGAGAGGAGCTGAATGTGGAGCCTCTCAGTGTTCCACCAATCAGAGCTCAGATCATCAACTGTAAACAGAATATTTTCAGCTGAGCTTACATAACTTGGAGAAGACGGGATCTGATCCAGGATCAGATGGGACACGGGTCAGCAGAACACGCCTGCTTGGAAACTTCAGGTCTGTGTGACGATCGGTAGAAGATTAGGACGAGCTGAGAAAATCCTGCAGCTAAAAATACAGAAAGAGCTGAGGAAGTTACCTGATCCAGACTGAGAGAGTCAGGTTCAGGTCTGACAGACTGACCCGACCTGATGGAGCTTCTGAGACAGTCTGATGTTCCACCTTGGTTCAGTTTGGATGGCAAACAGATTTAAAAGGTCTCATTGTGGATGAAACCCTGATAGATGTAAAAGAGTTCTTGGTGACCTTTGTCTGTGGGCAGGAAGCAGAGTCTCAGGACTGAAAGTTCTGGTTCTGCTGGAGAGATCAGGGGAGATTGGCCCAGTAACGGACCTCACTGGTGCTGCTGGTCTGACCTGTAATGCTGCTATTTGTCCAGCAGGGGTCAGGCTGTTATCACTTCCTGCTTCTACAGAGACAAACGTGTTCTAGAAACTTTGTTTCAGTTCTCACAGGATCAGAACCCGACTGGACCAGACACAGAACCCTCCAGTGTCCTGGAGAGAACACATGAAGTCATGAACCACTGAAACTGATGTTTAAACTTTTCTTCAGCAGAAAAACTGAAACATCTAGAAATAATGAAGCTACAAAACATCTGTGTTACTGCAGAAAGTTCTGCTGAAGACTGGAGAGCTGAAGGTTCTGGTGGTTCTGCTCTGAGAGTGGACTCCAGGTCAGCTGGGTCTCTCCTCCTCCTCCCCATCCTGAGCTGTATGAATAGACCTTTGTTGGTTGCTAGGAGCGATTTCATCAGGCTGCAGCATGGAGACAAGTACCCCGCTGTCTGTAGACCTCCTCCTCCTCATGGGGAGGTGAGATGGGTGCTGCATACAGCAGTGTTGCTTGTTGCTGATCTTCAGGTTGCTCCTGCTCCAACAGATGTGATTTAGAATCTTCTCCTCAACTCATCAAGAAGCTCTCCAGAAGCCTGTTTATGTTTTAACACAGGTTTGCCGAAGCATCCATAATGGTGCTCCCTGAAGGTCCAGGTCTGCAGAAACCTGGTTTACAGGACAGAAGCTGATGCTCTGGATATCTCTGGATATCTCTGGTTCTGCTGCAGTTCCAGGGAAGCTGCAGCAGAACCTGGTGGCTCTTTAATATCTGACCATGGTTCTTGGTGTGACACAGGTTGGTCCAGCTCCATCAGAGCAGATGCCTGACGTTATCATATTACTGGCTTTTGTTTTCCGCTCTCACATAACAACACAGCTGATTAGGGAGCGCTTGCTTTCCCCTGCAGCCTGTCCCCGCTGCTGCTCTGCTTCCTGGTTCCGCTGGTAGTTTCATGAAACGATGTTGTTCTGAGCATGAAGCAGAACCAGATGAGTCACATGATCTGGTTCCCCTCAGGTCCAGCAGGATGGTTTAATCCCAATATAAGATCCATTCCTCCTGCTGTCCATGACTCTGACCCAGGAGGAACCGGTGGGGCTCAGGTAGATCAGCAGGGACATGGTGGCTCTCACTTCCTGTGCAGGTGGTCTCCACCTGAAAGTTTGATCATTCCATCAGGATCATAAGGCATCTGATTGGTTGGCATTGTGACCAGGAAACAGTCTAGATCTCAGTTCATCTGAACATCCGATCCAAGATGAAGGTCTGTTTTCATCAGAATCCACAGAGCAGTTGAGCCAGGCAACAGAATGGGGAGGAAGGAGGGGTGCTTCATCTTTTGTTTCAGCTGTTTTCTTCTATCTTCCAGAAGTCGTACAGCGTCGACCACGAGCCTCTGTCCAGACAGCAGGGTGAGAAGAACAGAAAGCAGCCAAATGGCAGAGGTAGGTTTTTCCCTTTTGGGTTACCAGAACCTGGGTCAGGACAGAATGAAGTTGAGTTTAGCTCCAACAGGAACCTTCAGGCCTGGTTTAAAACCTTCAGCTGAACTTTCCCAAGAGGTTCTATCGGGGAAAAGAAAGTCATTGAACAGGGACCCAGATGAAGTTCCGGTGGGTTTCAACCTATTCAGAAAAAAATCAGTCCTGATGGTTCTGATTAAGGTCCAAGTGAAAGATCTTAAATTTTTCTGTATTTGGTTGTAAGCTCAGATGGCTAAGAGAGATTCTGATCTGGTTGAAACCTTCAGACTGATGGTTCTGATCCAGAACCGTAGAACCAACCAAATAAAGATACATGTTAATCTGAGTCACTGATTGTTTACATAAGACACACCCACTGATGACATCACAGCTGTGAACCCAAGTGTGTTCAGGTACCTGCTGATCCAGCTCCATGTGTTCTTGCTGCAGAAAGAGGCTTTTATTTTGGAAGGATCAGATTTCTCTTTATTTTCCATGTGTTCTGATAGATTTGCAGCTTGTTGACTCATTTAACATCGTTTGGTTTCTAGTGTTTGGTTTCTCTTGTATCTGGGTCCTATTGTGCGTGGTTCCCACAGTGTTTGGTTCCCACATTGTTTGGGTCCCACATTGTTTGGGTCCTACTGTGCGTGGTTCCTACAGTGTTTGGTTCCCACATTGTTTGGGTCCCACATTGTTTGGGTCCTATTGTGCGTGGTTCCCACAGTGTTTGGTTCCCACAGTGTTTGGTTCCCACATTGTTTGGGTCCCACATTGTTTGGGTCCTACTGTGCGTGGTTCCTACAGTGTTTGGTTCCCACATTGTTTGGGTCCCACATTGTTTGGGTCCTACTGTGCGTGGTTCCTACAGTGTTTGGTTCCCACAGTGTTTGGTTCCCACATTGTTTGGGTCCCACATTGTTTGGTTCCCACAGTGTTTGGTTCCTACTGTGTTTGGTTCCCACATTGTTTGGTTCCCACATTGTTTGGTTCCCACAGTGTTTGGTTCCTACTGTGTTTGGTTCCCACATTGTTTGGTTCCCACATTGTTTGGTTCCCACAGTGTTTGGTTCCCACATTGTTTGGTTCCCACATTGTTTGGTTCCCACAGTGTTTGGTTCCTACTGTGTTTGGTTCCCACATTGTTTGGTTCCCACAGTGTTTGGTTCCTACTGTGTTTGGTTCCCACAGTGTTTGGTTCCCACATTGTTTGGGTCCCACATTGTTTGGGTCCTACAGTGTTTGGTTCGTACTTCATTTGGTTCCTACAGTGTTTGGTTCCCACAGTGTTTGGTTCCCACATTGTTCGGTTCCCACATTGTTTGGTTCCCACAGTGTTTGGTTCCTACTGTGTTTGGTTCCCACATTGTTTGGTTCCCACATTGTTTGGTTCCTATATTCTCCAGTCAACTTGACTAACCATGAGGTGTTTGATAAAGAAGAAACAAAGTCTGTAGATGTTTAGATCTGGTGCAGACAAACCCCTGGAAAACTTGCAGGTGGACCAGAAGAAGCTGGAGGAGGCTGAACACTGATACAACCACATTTTTAAAGTTTTTATTTGTAAGAAATATTGAAAACCATGAATCACGTTCCATTGCAGTGGAGCAGAGCTTTGTTCTGGTTTCCGTTTGTGACAGCTGAACTGGGGGAAATTAGAGGGGTGTCAATACTTCTGTAAGGTGCTACAGGTAGAAAGCAGAACCATTCAGAGGTTCTGCTGCTGAATGTTTGTCAGCTACCGTGTCACAGAGATGCTTGATGTATCCATGGAAACCTTCAACATGCTGCCAGCAGAGAAGTTATCAGTTAAAGTTCTGTGAGAAGAATTGGATCATCTGAGTAGATCTGTGATGATCATCTGGGAATATAATCTGCTGGACTTGGATCAGTCAGGAAAACAGAAACTCACTGCAGGAGAACATCTGAAAACTGCTTCAGGCAGAGACTGAGGGAGGAGGAGAAGGAAGCAACTCTGCTTCCTGGATTCGCCCAGATTGATTCTGGATCAGAACCTGAACCAGTTTAATCTGCAGCTTCAGTCTCATGTGGTCAAAATGAGTCCAGATTCACAGATTATGAAAAGTAACAGCTCAATGTTAGTTTGAACGCCCCCGTCAGGCCACAGCTGGAAGCTACCTTGCTGTTCAGTTTTATGTTTCATCCCAATGAAAGCTGCTGGAAGGAAGAGAGCAGCGTGGGAAAGGCTGAGGGACACGGCTCCACCAGGAGGAGGAGGAGGATCATGTGACTGCTGCTTGACTCTCCGCACGGCGAGATGAGGAGGAGCCCCGTGCTTCTGCTGCTGCAGAGAGGATGAAGAGCAGCAGAGGCAGGAACTAGAGCCCACCAGAACCAGGACAGAACCGGGTTCATGGAGTGGAGGACAACCAGCGGCTCCTCACAGCCCCCTACCGGCAGGGAGGAGATGGTGAAGTCTGGTAAGGCTGACCGTGGTCCTCCTGATCTGATCTCCTCCTGCATGTCAGAGTTGGGTTCCTGTGTTCTCCTCCGTCTGGTTCTGAAGCTAAACTCCTTTTAATAACTCAGCCAGAACCTGAAGGTGCTGAGCCTCAGAGGAACCCAGAGAACCTCAGAGAACCACAGAGGAACCCAGAGAACCTCAGAGAAACCTTTAGAGGAACCCAGAGAACCTCAGAGAACCACAGAGAAACTTTTAGAGGAACCCAGAGAACCTCAGAGGAACCCAGAGAACCCCAGAGAACCTCAGAGAAACCTTTAGAGGAACCCAGAGAACCTCAGAGAAACCTTTAGAGGAACCCAGAGAACCTCAGAGAACCACAGAGAAACTTTTAGAGGAACCCAGAGAACCTCAGAGAAACCTTTAGAGGAACCCAGAGAACCTCAGAGAAACCTTTAGAGGAACCCAGAGAACCTCAGAGAACCACAGAGAAACTTTTAGAGGAACCCAGAGAACCTCAGAGAACCACAGAGAAACCTTTAGAGGAACCCAGAGAACCTCAGAGGAACCCAGAGAACCCCAGAGAACCTCGGAGGAGCCTTTAGAGGAACCCAGAGAGAAGCTCCTCGGGAGCAGAGGAGTGTGAGAGCACAGTGTACCCAGTGGGAGTGGGAGGTCCAAACTGGGAGTGATTATGGAAAACTCAGAACATTACAGGAATATGGATGGATTCTAATGGGATGGTTCCAGCCTGATCCCAGTCTGGTCCCAGTCTGATCTCAGTTTGATCCCAGACTGGTCCCAGTTCCCACATTGTAGTTTTAAGCTGGTTTAATCCTGTTCTCGGTTCTGGTCCATTCTTCTCTTGTTACCTAGTCCTGGTTTGGTTCTGGATTCACTGATGGTGCTGTCCCAGAAAGTTTTGCTTTCTGCCTCAGTCTGGTTTTGGTCCAGTGTACTGAGCTGGTTCTTGTCCACTGTGCTGAACTGGTTCTGGTCCAGTGTTCTGAGCTGGTTCTGGTCCAGTGCTTCCTGAGTCCTCAGACTAAACAGTTCAGTTGATCAGAACAGATCAGTGAGTCCAGTCTTTGACCCGACCTAGACCTGTTTATTTAGAACGGGTCAGTATTTGACCCGTTCTCAGCTGTGACTGATTCACTCGACTCGGCACCAACAGTTGGGTCAGTTTGTTTTTAATGTGCAGAACCAAAGAAAACTTTGGGTCAGGAACCGGGTCTTTATCATCTCTTATTCTCATTCAGTACTTTCAGAACAGAACCCTGTGGTACTGGACTCATAGGCGGCGCCATGGCTACCTGCAGGGGGCGCCGTAGGACTGAAATAGAGGCTGTTTATTGGCTGGACGGAGTCAGGTGGTCTCTGGAGGTCCTGGTGCAGCTGATGGAGTAATGTTGGTGCTGAGAGGTTCTGATTGAGAGGTTCTGATGGAGTCCACTCTCACTTCATGTAGTCTAAACTAGTTTCGGGCCAGACCAGAACCACGCGGAGCTGAAAACTGCTGAACGTCCTCAGAGGTCCAGATGGAAGCTCCTGGTTTCAGACCTGAGGAGTTCTGCTGATCCAGGAGGTCTCCATGTTCTGTTAAAGTTCTACTGGTCTGACTGGATCTCACCAGAAGATGCAGCTCTGGTTTGGTCACATTCTGGGATGTGGAGGCTGTGGGTTGGTCTAAGCCCTGAGCGCGGTCTGCAGGCGTTTCAACCTCAGCCTTTCCTGGAGTCAGGTTTCCTTCTGAGCTGCAGTCTGAGCGTCTCCTGAAGAGACGTCGATGAACTGGAAGGATCTGGTTCCTCCTCGGATCGATTCAGAACCTCGGGATGGACGTCGGAGTGGACCTGAGCGCCTCATAGCGCCAGAACCATCTGAGCTGGATCTGTATGGTTCTGAAATACAGAAGCTGAGATGAAGGATTCACCAGGTTTCATCAGACACGGATCAGTTCTGGAAGGAGCTGTGATCTGGAACGGCTTCATTCTGATCAGAACATTCTTCCTGAACCCTTCCAGAACCTCTGCTGTACCGGATCCTGATCCTCACGGAAATCGGTGTTGGACATCCGTCTCTGCCTCTGAGAGGACCTGCAGAGCGTGCACGTCTGCTTTGATTTGTCTGAAATATGAAGCGAGTGTGCACGTTGGTCTCTGGTTGCAGCTTTGTTTCAGGACAACTGCGGACATCTGATCTGTGTCTCCCAGAATATCTGAGGACAAGGATCAGGTGCCTGAGGAGCTGCCGCCCGTCCTCTGAGACAGAAAGACATGGACGGCAGAGACAGACAGAGGCTGACAGATGAGACAGGACCTGAGAGACAGACAGAAAAACTCACCTGTGTGATGCCAAGCTGCTTTCCCCACTGTGTCTTTCTTTGTGTGTCCTTAGCTTCAGCGTGCTCTGACCTGCTGCAGCATCGCCCCGATGATGTCCATAGGAGGCCGTCCCCGGTGTCCAGCTACGTCCCTCCACCTGATTACATGGACGGAGACGAGGACGAGGACCTGATCAAGCCCAAGAAGCTGGTGAATCCCATCAAAGCTTCCAGGAGCCACCAGGAGCTGCACAGGGAGCTGCTGAGCAGCTGCAGACGGTGAGACGGCGTCTCCGTGCTCAGCAGGGGGACAGGCTGGACACTTAGCAGCAGACATAGCAGGAGGACACAATATTCTGGTCACAAAGAACGGATCAGAGACATGGAGTTAATATCTCAGGTAGATCAGAACCAGAACAGATTCATGGACCCGTCTAACTCAGCAGAACCCTGAGGTCTACATCACAAACATGTTTCCTGCTACCTTACTTGAAATCCAGTTCAGCTCAATTCAGTTCAGTTCAACTAAATTACATTACATGAAATGAAATGAAAACAAATTAAATTAATTACAATAAATGATAAATTAAATCAAACTAAATTAATTACATTAAATTAAATCCAATTTCTGAGGACCAACCAGAAAATAATAAATAATCTGCAAAATTTTTCTGAAATTAAAAGGTAAAAATGAGATGAAAAAGGATTTTAAAAATCTGGAAAAGTTTGGAATTTGCAAAACTTGTAGGAAACCTGGAACTCCGACCGGGACCAGAACCAACTGGGTCAGAATGTTACTGATGGAATCCACTGATTGGTTTGGATTATTCTCCACCTGCCAGCAGCTGACCAATCAGAGCGCAGCTCAGACTGAACGTGTTTTTGTTGTTTTCATTCTGTTCAGGCTGTTTGTTGGTGCTGTTGCTAAGCAACAGACTTTTGAAGCTTGTGGGAAACTTTTCTCCTCCTCACAGAAACAAAGCGGATTGCGCGGAGCTCCTATTCAGACAGTTACCCTGACCCAAACTGTCCACATGAAGCTGACTGAGAACAGGCTGCAGCTGCAATGTGCTCAGCCAACCAATCACAGAGCAGCCAGACCACTGGTCAGATCATGTGATCCGATCATGTGATCATTTCCTCCCAGCAAAGTAAAGAAAGGCCTTCTGATCCAAAGCTCAAACTGATGTGTGTGTCTGTGCAGGGGGGGCGGCGGTGTGGAGACCAAGCCGGAGCTGCAGAGGGTCCTGGAGTCCCGGAAGAGGGATCAGCTGATCCGGCAGAGGAAGCAGGAAGAGGAAGCGCGCAGGAAGATTTCCCCTCTGGAGGCGGAGCTGCTGAAGAGACACATGAAGCTGGAGGAGGTGGGCGCTCACAGTGACCTGGCACCTGGACCGGTCCGGACCGGGGTGACTGGACCGGGGTGAATGGACCCGGGGTAACTGGACCGGTCCGGACCGGGGTGACTGGACTGGGGTGAATGGACCCGGGGTGAATGGACCCGGGGTAACTGGACCGGTCCGGACCGGGGTGACTGGACCGGGGTGAATGGACCCGGGGTGAATGGACCCGGGGTAACTGGACCGGTCCGGACCGGGGTGACTGGACCGGGGTGAATGGACCCGGGGTGAATGGACCCGGGGTAACTGGACCCAGAGTAACTGGACCGGTCCGGACCGGGGTGACTGGACCGGGGTGAATGGACCCGGGGTAACTGGACCGGTCCGGACCGGGGTGACTGGACTGGGGTGAATGGACCCGGGGTGAATGGACCCGGGGTAACTGGACCCAGAGTAACTGGACTAGAGTAACTGGACCGGTCCGGACAGGGGTGACTGGACCGGGGTGAATGGACCCGGGGTAACTGGACCCAGAGTAACTGGACTAGAGTAACTGGACCGGTCCGGACAGGGGTGACTGGACCGGGGTGAATGGACCCGGGGTAACTGGACCCAGAGTAACTGGACTAGAGTAACTGGACCGGTCCGGACAGGGGTGACTAGACTAGAGTAACTGAATCGGGGTAACTGGACGGGGCTGACTGGACCCAGAGTAACTGGACCGGTCCGGACCGGGGTGACTGGACCGGGGTGAATGGACCCGGGGTGAATGGACCCGGGGTAACTGGACCCAGAGTAACTGGACCGGTCCGGACCGGGGTGAATGGACCCGGGGTGAATGGACCCGGGGTAACTGGACCCAGAGTAACTGGACTAGAGTAACTGGACCGGTCCGGACAGGGGTGACTAGACTAGAGTAACTGAATCGGGGTAACTGGACGGGGCTGACTGGACCCAGAGTAACTGGACCGGTCCGGACCGGGGTGACTGGACCGGGGTGAATGGACCCGGGGTAACTGGACCCAGAGTAACTGGACTAGAGTAACTGGACCGGTCCGGACAGGGGTGACTAGACTAGAGTAACTGAATCGGGGTAACTGGACGGGGCTGACTGGACCCAGAGTAACTGGACCGGTCCGGACCGGGGTGACTGGACCGGGGTGAATGGACCCGGGGTAACTGGACCCAGAGTAACTGGACTAGAGTAACTGGACCGGTCCGGACAGGGGTGACTAGACTAGAGTAACTGAATCGGGGTAACTGGACGGGGCTGACTGGACCCAGAGTAACTGGACCGGTCCGGACCGGGGTGACTGGACCGGGGTGAATGGACCCGGGGTGAATGGACCCGGGGTAACTGGACCCAGAGTAACTGGACCGGTCCGGACCGGGGTGACTGGACCGGGGTAACTGGACCCGGGGTAACTGGACCCAGAGTAACTGGACTAGAGTAACTGGACCGGTCCGGACAGGGGTGACTGGACCGGGGTGAATGGACCCGGGGTAACTGGACCCAGAGTAACTGGACTAGAGTAACTGGACCGGTCCGGACAGGGGTGACTAGACTAGAGTAACTGAATCGGGGTAACTGGACGGGGATGACTGGACCCAGAGTAACTGGACCGGTCCGGACCGGGGTGACTGGACCGGGGTAACTGGACCCGGGGTAACTGGACCCAGAGTAACTGGACTAGAGTAACTGGACCGGTCCGGACAGGGGTGACTGGACCGGGGTGAATGGACCCGGGGTAACTGGACCCAGAGTAACTGGACTAGAGTAACTGGACCGGTCCGGACAGGGGTGACTAGACTAGAGTAACTGAATCGGGGTAACTGGACGGGGATGACTGGACCCAGAGTAACTGGACCGGTCCGGACCGGGGTAACTGGACCCAGAGTAACTGGACTAGAGTAACTGGACCGGTCCGGACAGGGGTGACTGGACCGGGGTGAATGGACCCGGGGTAACTGGACCGGTCCGGACCGGGGTGACTGGACTGGGGTGAATGGACCCGGGGTGAATGGACCCGGGGTAACTGGACCGGTCCGGACCGGGGTGACTGGACCGGGGTGAATGGACCCGGGGTGAATGGACCCGGGGTAACTGGACCGGTCCGGACCGGGGTGACTGGACCGGGGTGAATGGACCCGGGGTGAATGGACCCGGGGTAACTGGACCCAGAGTAACTGGACCGGTCCGGACCGGGGTGACTGGACCGGGGTGAATGGACCCGGGGTAACTGGACCGGTCCGGACCGGGGTGACTGGACTGGGGTGAATGGACCCGGGGTGAATGGACCCGGGGTAACTGGACCCAGAGTAACTGGACTAGAGTAACTGGACCGGTCCGGACAGGGGTGACTGGACCGGGGTGAATGGACCCGGGGTAACTGGACCCAGAGTAACTGGACTAGAGTAACTGGACCGGTCCGGACAGGGGTGACTGGACCGGGGTGAATGGACCCGGGGTAACTGGACCCAGAGTAACTGGACTAGAGTAACTGGACCGGTCCGGACAGGGGTGACTAGACTAGAGTAACTGAATCGGGGTAACTGGACGGGGCTGACTGGACCCAGAGTAACTGGACCGGTCCGGACCGGGGTGACTGGACCGGGGTGAATGGACCCGGGGTGAATGGACCCGGGGTAACTGGACCCAGAGTAACTGGACCGGTCCGGACCGGGGTGAATGGACCCGGGGTGAATGGACCCGGGGTAACTGGACCCAGAGTAACTGGACTAGAGTAACTGGACCGGTCCGGACAGGGGTGACTAGACTAGAGTAACTGAATCGGGGTAACTGGACGGGGCTGACTGGACCCAGAGTAACTGGACCGGTCCGGACCGGGGTGACTGGACCGGGGTGAATGGACCCGGGGTAACTGGACCCAGAGTAACTGGACTAGAGTAACTGGACCGGTCCGGACAGGGGTGACTAGACTAGAGTAACTGAATCGGGGTAACTGGACGGGGCTGACTGGACCCAGAGTAACTGGACCGGTCCGGACCGGGGTGACTGGACCGGGGTGAATGGACCCGGGGTAACTGGACCCAGAGTAACTGGACTAGAGTAACTGGACCGGTCCGGACAGGGGTGACTAGACTAGAGTAACTGAATCGGGGTAACTGGACGGGGCTGACTGGACCCAGAGTAACTGGACCGGTCCGGACCGGGGTGACTGGACCGGGGTGAATGGACCCGGGGTGAATGGACCCGGGGTAACTGGACCCAGAGTAACTGGACCGGTCCGGACCGGGGTGACTGGACCGGGGTAACTGGACCCGGGGTAACTGGACCCAGAGTAACTGGACTAGAGTAACTGGACCGGTCCGGACAGGGGTGACTGGACCGGGGTGAATGGACCCGGGGTAACTGGACCCAGAGTAACTGGACTAGAGTAACTGGACCGGTCCGGACAGGGGTGACTAGACTAGAGTAACTGAATCGGGGTAACTGGACGGGGATGACTGGACCCAGAGTAACTGGACCGGTCCGGACCGGGGTGACTGGACCGGGGTAACTGGACCCGGGGTAACTGGACCCAGAGTAACTGGACTAGAGTAACTGGACCGGTCCGGACAGGGGTGACTGGACCGGGGTGAATGGACCCGGGGTAACTGGACCCAGAGTAACTGGACTAGAGTAACTGGACCGGTCCGGACAGGGGTGACTAGACTAGAGTAACTGAATCGGGGGTAACTGGACGGGGATGACTGGACCCAGAGTAACTGGACCGGTCCGGACCGGGGTAACTGGACCCAGAGTAACTGGACTAGAGTAACTGGACCGGTCCGGACAGGGGTGACTGGACCGGGGTGAATGGACCCGGGGTAACTGGACCCAGAGTAACTGGACTAGAGTAACTGGACCGGTCCGGACCGGGGTGACTGGACCGGGGTAACTGGACCCGGGGTAACTGGACCCAGAGTAACTGGACTAGAGTAACTGGACCGGTCCGGACAGGGGTGACTGGACCGGGGTGAATGGACCCGGGGTAACTGGACCCAGAGTAACTGGACTAGAGTAACTGGACCGGTCCGGACAGGGGTGACTAGACTAGAGTAACTGAATCGGGGTAACTGGACGGGGCTGACTGGACCCAGAGTAACTGGACCGGTCCGGACCGGGGTGACTGGACCGGGGTGAATGGACCCGGGGTGAATGGACCCGGGGTAACTGGACCCAGAGTAACTGGACCGGTCCGGACCGGGGTGACTGGACCGGGGTGAATGGACCCGGGGTAACTGGTCCCTGAGTAACTGGACTGGGATAACTGGACCAGGGTAACTGGACAAAGAGTAACTGAACCGGGGTAACTGGACTGGGATAACTGGAACCAGAGTAACTGGACCGGTCCGAACTGGAGTAATTGGACTGGGGTAACTGTACCAGGGTAACTGGTCCTTGAGAAACTGGAGCCAGAGTAACTGGACCGGGGTAACTGGACCCAGAGTAACTGGACTGGTCCAGACCGGAGTAACCGGACGGGGGTAATTGGAATGGTGTAACTGGTCCCTGAGTAACTGGACTGGGATAACTGGACCAGGGTAACTGGACAAAGGGTAACTGAACCGGGGTAACTGGACCAGGGTAACTGGTCCCTGAGTAACTGGACTGGGATAACTGGACCGGGGTATCTGCTTCAGTTACTCAGCGTCCTACTGTGGGGCTGAAACATTCTCTGGATGGTCTGATCCAGACCCGCTGGTTCCACTTGGACCTGCTGCCAGACTCCTTGAGGGTTCTGCTGGGTTCAGGCAGAGCGAATTCATCAGTTTGATCAAGTCAGAAAGGATCAGAGGAGCTTCCAGGTCACCTGACAAACCACAGCTCATGCTAACCCTACTCTAAATGGAGTGTTTGTCCCTACCTGTCCTTCTGTCTCTGCATGGCCCTCCGTTCATGTCTGTCCCTCTGCCTTTGTCCCTCTGTCTCTCTCCACAGCTGGAGCGTCAGCAGGAGCAGCAGCAGGAGGAGAACCTCAGAGCTCCAGAGTTCGTTAAAGTCAGAGAAAACCTGAGACGGACGTCCTTCCATGCAGACGAGAAGAAGGTGTAGAGACGGAGACACAAAGTGTCCAGGTGGTGATAGGAGGACAGGATGGTCTGAGGACACAAACACAGTGTCCCTATCAGGACTCTGCGAGGACGGGGACACTGGCAGCCATGATGTCTCTCAGCAGATATTAAACCTTCTCAGATCACTGATCAGTCAGCTATGTTGCTCATGTTTCCTCATCGTGTTGGTTCTTAGACAGCTGCTGCCCCCTAGTGGTCAGTTTGTAGACAGCAGCACCTGGATCAGCAGGTCGACCCACCTTAAGAGGAGGAGGATGCACCTGAACGCTGTGCTTCATCAGCCTGGTGTTTTATAGTTCCTCTTGCTTTAAACAGCATGACAGATTATCTCATTGGTCAGGATGATCTTGGGTAATTTACCTGAATTACTTCTTCTTTGTGCCTTTTCTGACAGGAACTTGTCCTCTGGATCCTCCTGCTGCAGAAACATGTTTTATTCAGATGGTTTATTAAAATCAGAGCAGTTAATCAGCCGTTTTAATCATGTTAGATCTGTGTTGTAGAGTTCAGCTCTCTAACAGCTGCTAACATCTGGTTCTCTCCGCTGTTGGTCCCAGCAGGACCAACAGCTGCAGTCATGAACTCACAGAGACCCGAGGAAACTCTGAGCCATGAAACCACTTCCTGTTAGAGTGAGAACAGCTGCAGAGTGTCTCTGCAGAGATTTCATGTCTCTGAGGACCATCGGTACCGCAGGATTAACTCCACAGAGTTATGTTATGCTCAGATGATGTAAAGTAGGCTTCTGTTAACTGATGTTGTGCCTCAATAAATCTTTCTTAAAGCAGCTAAGAGTTCTGAACGTTTTTATTCTGATCCTCAGTCAGAATCATTTTGCTCTAAGTAGACACAGACTGCACAGGAAGTAGACTGGACTTACAGGAAGAAGACAGACTGCACAGGAAGTAGACATAGACTGAAATGGAAGTAGCTTGACCTTACAAGAAGTAGACACAGACTGCACAGGACGTAGACAGACTGCACAGGAAGTAGACTGGCCTTACAGGAAGTAGACACAAACTGCACAGGAAGTAAACAGACTGAACAGGAAGTAGATTGAACTTACAGGAAGTAGACACAGACTTCACAGGAATTAGACTGGCCTCACAGGAAGTAGACACAGACTGCACAAGAAGTAGACACAGAGTGAACATTAAGTAGACTGACCTTACAGGAAATAGACTGGCCTTAGAGGAAGTAGACACAAACTGCACAGGAAGTAAACAGACTGAACAGGAAGTAGATTGAACTTACAGGAAGTAGACACAGACTTCACAGGAATTAGACTGGCCTCACAGGAAGTAGACACAGACTGCACAAGAAGTAGACACAGAGTGAACATTAAGTAGACTGACCTTACAGGAAATAGACTGGCCTTACAGGAAGTAGATACAACCTGCATTGGAAGTAGACATACTGAACAGGAAGTAGACTGGCCTTACAGGAAGTAGACACAAACTGCACAGGAAGTAAACAGACTGCACAGGAAGTAGACTTGCCTTACAGGAAGTCGACACAGACTAGTAGATAGACTGGACAGGACGTTGACAGATTGCACAGGAAATCTACTTCCTGTTCAGTATGTCTACATCCTGTGCAGTCTGTCTATGTCCTGTAAGGTCAAGCTACTTCTATTTCACTCTGTGTCTACTTCTTGTGCAGTCTGTGTCTACTTCCTATAAGGCCAGTCTACTTCCTTTAAGTTCAATCTACTTAATGGTCACTCTGTGTCTACTTCCTGTTAGATCAATCTACTTCCTGTTCAGTATGTCTACATCCTGTGCAGTCTGTATACATCCTGTGCAGTCTGTCTGCTTCTAAGGTCAAGCTACTTCTATTTCACTCTGTGAAGTCTGTGTCTACTTTCGGTAAGGTCAATCTACTTCCTGTTCAGTCTGTTTACTTCCTGTGCAGTTTGTGTCTACTTCCTGTAAGGCCAGTCTACTACCTCTAAGGTGAATCTTATTAATGTTCACTCTGTGTCTACTTCCTATGAAGTCTGTGTATACTTCCTGTAAGGTCAATCTACTTCCTGTAAGGTCAATGTACTTCCTGTTCAGTCTGTTTACTTCCTGTGCAGTTTGTGTCTACTTCCTGTAAGCCCAGTCTACTTCCTGTAAGGTCAATCTATTTAATGTTCACTTTTTGTCTACTTCCTGTGCAGTCTGTCTACTTCCTGTAAGGTCAAGCTACTTCTATTTCACTCTGTGTCTACTTCCTGTGCAGTTTGTATCTACTTCCTGTGAGGCCAGTCTACTTCCTGTGCAATCTGTGTATACTTCCTCTAAGGTCAGTCTACTTCCTGTTCAGTCTGTTTACTTCCTGTGCAGTTTGTGTCTACTTCCTGTGAGGCCAGTCAACTTCCGGTGCAGTCTGTGTCTACTGTTCAGTATGTCTACATACTGTGCAGTCTGTCTACGTCCTGTGCAGTCTGTGTCTACTTCCTGTAAGGTCAGTCTACTTAATGTTCACTCTGTGTCTACTTCCTTTGCAGTCCTTGTCTACTTCCTGTAAAGCCAGTCTACTTCCTGTAAGGTCAATCTACTTAATGTTCACTCTGTGTCTGCTTCCTTTGCAGTCTGTGTCTACTTCCTTTAAGGTCAATCTGCTTCCTGTTCAGTCTGTCTACTGCACAAGAAGTAGACACAGAGTGAAATATAAGTAGCTTGACCTTACAGGAAGTACACAGTCTGCACAGGAAGTAGACATACTGAACAGGAAGTGGAATGACCTTACAGGAAGTAGACACAGACTGCACAGGACATAGACAGACTGCACAGTATGTAGACATACTGAACAGGAAGTAGATTGACCTTACAGGAAGTAGACACAGACTGAACAGGAAGTAGACACAGAGTGAACATGAAGTAGATTGAACTCACAGGAAGTAGACACAGAGTGAACATTAAGTAGATTGAACTTACAGGAAGTAGACTGGCCTTACAGGAAGTAGACAGACTTCACAAGACATTGACAGACTGCACAGGAAGTAGACATACTGAACAGGAAGTAGCTTGACCTTACAGGAAGTAGACACAGACTGCACAGGAAGTAGACACAGAGTGAACATTAAGTAGATTGAACTTACAGGAAGTAGACTGGCCTTAGAGGAAGTAGACACAAACTGCACAGGAAGTAGACAGTCTGCACAGGAAGTAGACATACTGAACAGGAAGTAGTTTGACCTTACAGGAAGTAGACACAGACTGCACTGAAACAGCTCTTACTGGGATGAAACACAGTATCAGGTCAAGGTTATCAGAACCAGGAAATGTTTCCCTCCATCCTGTCTGGCAGAATTAATCGTCTGTTCAAGCTGCTTTCTGTGGCGACCTGGAAGAACCTGTTCCTGCTCCCCTACAGGTTCAGACACAACCTGAGGAACACCCTGAAGTTCACTCCAATTCTGAGAAATCCTGTCAGGTTCTGATGGTTCTACCAGGTCAGAGTCTCTCAAGGGAAAACGGCAGAGACAGACCCAAAGGAGGAAGAGCCAGCTGGAGTTCTGGTTAGCATGAACTAAACTGGAGTCTGGTCCAAACCTCATGAAGAACTGAAGCACCAACAGAGCTGAAACTGTTTCTGGATTCTTCTGCATAATAAAAACATTTTTTCCCCTGCAACTTTTATCCCAGAACTTTCTGGAGCATAACCAGCTTCCTGTGAGTCCAGTTCTGACCCAATTTACCTGGGTTCAGGTGGGAATGAAGCTGCTCTCTGCAGTGATGACATTTAATCACTGAAGAGCCATCAAGTCAAAAAGAAACAGGGATGACCAGAAGGGCTTTTATTTTGACACAGTTAATTTTCGAGTGGTTGCAACTCCAACATGATATTCTGTCTGCTTCCTCTTTGATTTTGAAGAAACTCTTTGACAATACAATGATCAGTATACATGAAAAGATTCTCATGATATACATAAAAAGGTGGGTCTGCGCCTCTGACACTGGTGGGCATCCAGGCGGTGGACATCGAGATCGTGGACTCTTCTCAGTGCCTGGGCGTTATAGGAGATCCTTCCTCCCAGCAGCTGTTAGACTCTGGAACCATCACTGCTCCCAACAAATTAATGTTTATATCCCTGCTGGTATCTGTACAACTTTACCGTCTTTCTATTGTCACTAACTGTAAATAGTTTGTATGTTTAATGCTCAGAGACATTTTGCACATCTGTTTCCGGGCTGGGTCTCAATATTTCTGACACCGTTTAACCTTCATAAACATGTCTTCAGTTTCCCGGAATTCATGTATTTAATAAAATATAATAGAAATTAAAACAATGCAGAAAATCATCAGATTATACAAATTCATTATATTATATTATTATCCATCTGTCCGTCTGTCTGTCTCTCCACCCAGCCAACAGAGCCATCTGGGTTGTTCCTGACCACACCTTGAGATCCTGTCCATGAAGACCAGCCCTGAATGAGTCCACTGCCCTCTGGGGACAGTCTGGACCTGATCGTCTGGGTTTTGAGCTGAGATGTGGACACAGCTCTGGTTTTTAGGCGTAGAAGGATCCTTGTGGTCCTTAAAATCCACCCAGATACCCCACAGCGCCGCAGCAGGACCTTTATTCTGAAAGGTTAGACGGAAGTTCTGTGTGTATTGATGGGTGTTGACAGACAGCTCCGCAGCTGCCGAGCAGCCCTCGCCTCTTTCTCCGTGTGTCAGAACCGGGTAGAACCGGGCAGAACCTCCTCGCCGGTTACCCAGGGATCGGAGCTGGAGCCGGAGCAGCTGGAGCTCTGTTCCGCGGTCTGCATGAGAGGAGAGGCGGCCGCAGCGGTGACTCCTGATCGTTACTCCGCCTGGACCGATGAGACTCCTGGAGGAAAGTAAAGATGGCAGCCGCTGGCCCCTCCCGGACCCCGTAGTTTGACGGACAGGTAAGACTGTACACCTGTTAGTATGACCCCCAGGTTCTGCGACCATCACGGTCCGGTCTGGTATATTCATCAGAGCTCTGATCCATCGGGCCAGCCTGTTAGAGTTTAGGGTTTCAACCAAACTCCATCCACAGATCTGACATTTAAAACTGTTCCCGCCTCTCTGTGAGCCCAGACTGCGGGTCGGACGCCAACAAGGTTTAGGTTCCGATGGTCCGGGTCCTGTCATAGATTCGGCTCCCAAATGATTCACATCCAAGCCTGTTTCTGGGTCAGAAATGGGTTTTCTTTTAGAGGAGGCTGGTAACTGCGCACCACTCCCCCCTGAGGGGAAAAGGTTGAGAAAAATCTAAAATCAGCAACATTTGAACTAAGTTCCGGTCCAAACTGTGAGTGTGAACCTGGGTGATGCAGCTGGATCAATATGAGGTCAGAGAAGTTGGGCGTTAGTTTGATCTTCAGGTGCTCTGCTTTAAATACAGCCCAGAAAAAGTGGGTGATGTTTGAATGGAGTCTGGTCGGATGGTCTCAGCTGAAATCTCACCTGACCCGTCTGGCTCCGAGTCTGCGCGCATCAGCCGTTTTCCTGGATTCACCTGGTTGAGCTTGAAGCAGGTAAACAGCAGACATCTGGTTCTCCAGCTGAGTGAAACTGGTTTCAGGAACCTCTGTGGTTCTCCAGCAGACAGGATGTGGATCAAAGTGCTGATTTCAGCAGATGAAGCTTTCCCACACTAGACTGTGGGTTTAATGTGCTGGTTCCGGCCCGGTTCTTCCCGAAAGGAACCGTTCAGGTGTTTGGTTCCGGCCCGGTTCTTCCTGAAAGGTTCTGATCCGGTTTGTCATGGCTGCATGGTTCTCTCAGATCTCCAGCTGCTGGACTGAACGTTCAGAGATCTGTTCCAGTCGGGTTCTGGTGGACCCTCAGAAGGACTCTCTGTTGTCCCACCATAGCATTTCAGTGAGGTTGAGGTCTGGACTTTGACTAGACCAGAGGTCTTTGGACCTTCCACACAACTCTTAACAACATAAAGAAGAATGTTTTTAAACATAAAAATATTGATAAATTAATGTTTTAGCAGTTATTTAGTTATTTTAATGGAATAATTTCATTAAATTTCCATCATTTTTTTTTCCAGTTGTTCTCATTAGGTTGGAAACTATGTGCTTTTATTTATCATTTTCTACAAATATCAAAATCCCATAGAAGAACTTTATCTCTTCTTTTTCTTCCTGTTTTTTTTTTTTTTTTTTTTTTTTTCAATTTAAAACCTAAAAATGGAAATAAAATGGCGGCTCTTTAGAAACGACCACAGATTTCCTCCAGAAGATATTAAATGAGCTCAGTTTTCTCAGACGTTGGGTAAAATCAGGGCGGCTCTGAGCGAGCTTTCTTTGGCTGAACCGAAAGCAAAAATGGTCTTTGGCTTGAGAAGGTTGCGGCGCCTCGGACGAGCTCTGCTGCTGCACCCGCCGTCGGCTCTCCACCGCCGTGCTTGGCGTGAGGTGTTGACCTTCGACCTGCTAATGGAGGCCTGAGGAGTACCTGGGTTTCCTGAGGAAGATGACGGACTCGGTGTCAGTTGCTGGTTGTTGCTCAGACCTGCTGAGGACCAGATCAGGTTCACTCTGCCTGGTTCATGACGCGGTTTTCCCAGTAACAGAAAGTGGTTTCCAGTGGTTTTCCAGTCTGAGCTTCAGGCTGCAGGGGGCGGGGCTCGGCTGTGACTGTAGCCCCGCCCCCTCGAATTGTGTCCCTGGTGTTGCTGTGTGACCTCGGTCATGTGACTCTGGCCTCAGCTCTTTGTCCCCCCTGCCCCCCCCCACCTTCATTAGAAAGCCTTTTGTCTGATCCGTGGGGGGGGGGGGTTCACACAGACTGGTCGCTCTCTCTTCTGACGTCTCTGGTGGTCAGACTGGGATCAGGGACGTCAGAATGTGGCCGTGCGCGAGCGGCGCGTCGGCTGATGGCGTCTCGCTCGAAGCGACCGGGCGAACCCGCCAGCAGAACCATCAGCCGCCGTTTCATTGGTTTGAACCTGAACGACAGAAACAAACCTGTGGAAAACCCGTCAGAATGTGACGCCGCGTCTGATTCCCAGCATGTCGTCTCAAACCTAAACGGACTGGTCCGGTTTACCCAGTCTCATTCGTTCTGATATGATCCCAGTTATGAAGCAACGTTCAAGTTCAGCTTTTTATTCCACTTGGTAAAAAGTTTTCCATCTCCGGAAACCCAGCAGTCAGTTCACCCTGCAGCAGCGGAGGACGAACCCAGCAGAACCGGGCTCAGTGGGAACGGCCATCGGCCCCGCCCACTGGGGGCTTGAGGAGACAGCGCAGGGACGCAGCAGACAGGGCGTCGGCCGCAGGGCGTCGGCCGCAGGGCGTCCGCCTCGGGGAGTTGGCTTCAGGGCGTCCTCCTCGGGGACGCAGCAGACAGGGCGTCGGCCGCAGGGCGTCCGCCTCGGGGCGTCCGCCTCGGGGCGTCCGCCTCGGGGACGCAGCAGACAGGGCGTCCGCCTCGGGGCGTCGGCCGCAGGGCGTCCGCCTCGGGGCGTCCGCCTCGGGGCGTCGCCTCGGGGAGTTGGCTTCAGGGCGTCCGCCTCGGGGCGTCGGCTTCAGGGCGTCCGCTTCGGGGAGTCGGCTTCAGGGCGTCCGCCTCGGGGAGTCGGCTTCAGGGCGTCGGCCGCAGGGACGCAGCAGACAGGGCGTCCGCCTTGGGGCGTCCGCCTTGGGGCGTCCGCCTCGGGGCGTCGGCCGCAGGGCGTCGGCCGCAGGGACGCAGCAGACAGGGCGTCCGCCTCGGGGCGTCCGCCTCGGGGCGTCGGCCGCAGGGACGCAGCAGACAGGGCGTCCGCCTCGGGGCGTCCGCCTCGGGGCGTCGGCCGCAGGGCGTCGGCCGCAGGGACGCAGCAGACAGGGCGTCCGCCTCGGGGCGTCGGCCGCAGGGCGTCGGCCGCAGGGACACAGCAGACAGGGCGTCCGCCTCGGGGCGTCGGCCGCAGGGACGCAGCAGACAGGGCGTCCGCCTCGGGGCGTCGGCCGCAGGGAGTCGGCTTCAGGGACGCAGCAGACAGGGCGTCCGCCTCGGGGCGTCGGCCGCAGGGCGTCGGCCGCAGGGACGCAGCAGACAGGGCGTCCGCCTCGGGGCGTCGGCCGCAGGGCGTCGGCCGCAGGGACGCAGCAGACAGGGCGTCCGCCTCGGGGCGTCGGCCGCAGGGCGTCGGCCGCAGGGACGCAGCAGACAGGGCGTCCGCCTCGGGGCGTCGGCCGCAGGGCGTCCGCTTCGGGGAGTTGGCTTCAGGGCGTCCGCTTCGGGGAGTCGGCTTCAGGGCGTCCGCCTCGGGGAGTCGGCTTCAGGGCGTCCGCCTCGGGGAGTCGGCTTCAGGGCGTCCGCCTCGGGGACGCAGCAGACAGGGCGTCCGCCTCGGGGCGTCGGCCGCAGGGCGTCCGCCTCGGGGAGTCGGCCTCAGGGCGTCGGCCGCAGGGACGCAGCAGACAGGGCGTCCGCCTCGGGGCGTCGGCCGCAGGGCGTCGGCCGCAGGGCGTCCGCCTCGGGTCGTCGCCTTCAGGGCGTCCGCTTCGGGGAGTCGGCTTCAGGGCGTCCGCCTCGGGGAGTCGGCTTCAGGGCGTCCGCCTCGGGGACGCAGCAGACAGGGCGTCCGCCTCGGGGCGTCGGCCGCAGGGCGTCCGCCTCGGGGAGTCGGCCTCAGGGCGTCGGCCGCAGGGACGCAGCAGACAGGGCATCCGCCTCGGGGCGTCGGCCGCAGGGCGTCGGCCGCAGGGACGCAGCAGACAGGGCATCCGCCTCGGGGCGTCGGCCGCAGGGCGTCGGCCGCAGGGTGTCCGCCTCGGGTCGTCGCCTTCAGGGCGTCCGCCTCGGGGAGTTGGCTTCAGGGCGTCCGCTTCGGGGAGTCGGCTTCAGGGCGTCCGCCTCGGGTCGTCGCCTTCAGGGCGTCCGCCTCGGGGAGTTGGCTTCAGGGCGTCCGCTTCGGGGAGTCGGCTTCAGGGCGTCCGCCTCGGGGAGTCGGCTTCAGGGCGTCCGCCTCGGGGACGCAGCAGACAGGGCGTCCGCCTCGGGGCGTCGGCCGCAGGGCGTCCGCCTCGGGGAGTCGGCCTCAGGGCGTCGGCCGCAGGGACGCAGCAGACAGGGCGTCCGCCTGGGGGCGTCGGCCGCAGGGCGTCCGCCTCGGGTCGTCGCCTTCAGGGCGTCCGCCTCGGGGAGTCGGCTTCAGGGCGTCCGCCTCGGGGAGTCGGCTTCAGGGCGTCCGCCTCGGGGAGTCGGCTTCAGGGCGTCGGCCGCACGGACGCAGCAGACAGGGCGTCCGCCTCGGGGAGTTGGCTTCAGGGCGTCCGCCTCGGGGAGTCGGCCTCAGGGCGTCGGCCGCAGGGACGCAGCAGACAGGGCGTCCGCCTCGGGGCGTCGGCCGCAGGGCGTCCGCCTCGGGGCGTCGGCTTCAGGGCGTCCGCCGCAGGGACGCAGCAGACAGGGCGTCCGCCTCGGTGGAATCGGCTTCAGGGCGTCCGCCTCGTGGCGTCCGCTGCAGGGCGTCCGCCTCGGGGCGTCGCCTTCAGGGCGTCGGCCGCAGGGACGCAGCAGACAGGGCGTCTGCCTCGGGGCGTCGGCCGCAGGGCGTCCGCCTCGGGGCGTCGCCTTCAGGGCGTCCGCCTCGGGGCGTCGGCCGCAGGGAGTTGGCTTCAGGGCGTCCGCCTCGGGGCCTCGGCCGCAGGGCGTCGGCCGCAGGGCGTCCGCCTCGGGGAGTTGGCTTCAGGGCGTCCTCCTCGGGGAGTCGGCCTCAGGGCGTCGGCCGCAGGGAGTCGGCCTCAGGGCGTCCGCCTCGGGGCGTCGGCTTCAGGGCGTCCGCCTCGGGGAGTTGGCTTCAGGGCGTCCGCCTCGGGCGTCGGCCGCAGGGCGTCCGCCTCGGAGAGTCGGCTTCAGGGCGTCCTCCTCGGGGAGTTGGCCTCAGGGCGTCGGCCGCAGGGAGTCGGCCTCAGGGCGTCCGCCTCGGGGCGTCGGCTTCAGGGCGTCCGCCTCGGGGAGTTGGCTTCAGGGCGTCCGCCTCGGGCGTCGGCCGCAGGGCGTCCGCCTCGGAGAGTCGGCTTCAGGGCGTCCGCCTCGGGGCCTCGGCCGCAGGGACACAGCAGACAGGGCGTCCGCTTCGGGGAGTCGGCTTCAGGGCGTCCGCCTCGGGGAGTCGGCCTCAGGGCGTCGGCCGCAGGGACACAGCAGACAGGGCTTCCGCCTCGGGGCGTCGCCTTCAGGGCGTCCGCCTCGGGGCGTCGGCCGCAGGGCGTCCGCCTCGGGGCGTCGCCTTCAGGGAGTCGGCCGCAGGGACATAGCAGACACGGCGTCCGTCTCGGGGAGTCGGCTTCAGGGAGTCTGCCTCAGGGCGTCCGCCTCGGGGCGTCGCCTTCAGGGCGTCGGCCGCAGGGCGTCGCTTTCAGGGCGTCCGCCTCGGGGAGTCGGCCACAGGGCGTCCGCCTCGGGGGGTCGCCTTCAGGGCGTCCGCCTCGGGGAGTCGGCCGCAGGGCGTCCGCCTCGGGGACGCAGCAGACAGGGCGTCCGCCTCGGGGCATCCACCTCGGGGCGTCGGCCGCAGGGAGTCGGCTTCAGGGCGTCGGCCTTGGGGCGTCCACCTTGGGGACTCGGCCGCAGGGAGTCGGCTTCAGGGCGTCCGCCTTGGGGCGTCGGCCGCAGGGAGTCGGCCGCAGGGAGTCGGCTTCAGGGCGTCCGCCTCGGCCGCAGGGCGTCGGCCGCAGGGAGTCGGCTTCAGGGAGTCGGCTTCAGGGCGTCCGCCTCGGGGCGTCCACCTCGGGGCGTCGGCCGCAGGGAGTCGCCTTCAGGGCGTCCGCCTCGGGGGGTCGGCCGCAGGGCGTCCGCCTCGGGGACGCAGCAGACAGGGCGTCCGCCTCGGGGAGTCGGCCGCAGGGCGTCCGCCTCGGGGCTTCGGCTTCAGGGCGTCCGCCGCAGGGACACAGCAGACAGGGCGTCCGCTTCGGGGAGTCGGCTTCAGGGCGTCCGCCTCGGGGCATCCACCTCGGGGCGTCGGCCGCAGGGAGTCGGCTTCAGGGCGTCGGCCTTGGGGCGTCCACCTTGGGGACTCGGCCGCAGGGAGTCGGCTTCAGGGCGTCCGCCTTGGGGCGTCGGCCGCAGGGAGTCGGCCGCAGGGAGTCGGCTTCAGGGCGTCCGCCTCGGGGCGTCGGCCGCAGGGAGTCGGCTTCAGGGAGTCGGCTTCAGGGCGTCCGCCTCGGGGCGTCGGCCGCAGGGAGTCGGCTTCAGGGCGTCCGCCTCGGGGCGTCGGCCGCAGGGAGTCGGCTTCAGGGAGTCGGCTTCAGGGCGTCCGCCTCGGGGCGTCCACCTCGGGGCGTCGGCCGCAGGGAGTCGGCTTCAGGGCGTCCGCCTCGGGGCGTCGGCCGCAGGGACTCGGCCGCAGGGAGTCGGCTTCAGGGCGTCCGCCTCGGGGCGTCGGCCGCAGGGACTCGGCCGCAGGGAGTCGGCTTCAGGGCGTCCACCTCGGGGCGTCGGCCGCAGGGAGTCGGCTTCAGGGAGTCGGCTTCAGGGCGTCCGCCTCGGGGCGTCGGCCGCAGGGAGTCGGCTTCAGGGAGTCGGCTTCAGGGCGTCCGCCTCGGGGCGTCGGCCGCAGGGACTCGGCCGCAGGGAGTCGGCTTCAGGGCGTCCGCCTTGGGGCGTCGGCCGCAGGGACTCGGCCGCAGGGAGTCGGCTTCAGGGCGTCCGCCTCGGGGCGTCGGCCGCAGGGAGTCGGCTTCAGGGCGTCCGCCTCGGGGCGTCGGCCGCAGGGAGTCGGCTTCAGGGAGTCGGCTTCAGGGCGTCCGCCTCGGGGTGTCCACCTTGGGGCGTCGGCCGCAGGGAGTCGGCTTCAGGGCGTCCGCCTCGGGGCGTCGGCCGCAGGGAGTCGGCTTCAGGGAGTCGGCTTCAGGGCGTCCGCCTCGGGGCGTCGGCCGCAGGGACTCGGCCGCAGGGAGTCGGCTTCAGGGCGTCCGCCTTGGGGCGTCGGCCGCAGGGAGTCGGCTTCAGGGCGTCCGCCTCGGGGCGTCGGCCGCAGGGAGTCGGCTTCAGGGAGTCGGCTTCAGGGCGTCCGCCTCGGGGCGTCCGCCTCGGGGCGTCGGCCGCAGGGACTCGGCCGCAGGGAGTCGGCTTCAGGGCGTCCGCCTTGGGGCGTCGGCCGCAGGGACTCGGCCGCAGGGAGTCGGCTTCAGGGCGTCCGCCTTGGGGCGTCGGCCGCAGGGAGTCGGCTTCAGGGCGTCCGCCTCGGGGCGTCGGCCGCAGGGAGTCGGCTTCAGGGAGTCGGCTTCAGGGCGTCCGCCTCGGGGCGTCCGCCTCGGGGCGTCGGCCGCAGGGAGTCGGCTTCAGGGAGTCGGCTTCAGGGCGTCCGCCTCGGGGACTAGAGTGGCTGATGGATGCTAGAGCTGATTATTACGGGCTGCCTCATATTTGGGTCGCTTGTGGACACTGTGGACCTGCTGTTTGAGTTGTTAAGGTGAAGATTTGTCTCCGATTCCAGATCTGTGGTCAGACTGCAGCTTTTAGCAGACTTGGACTGGTTCAGGTGTCTCTGGAGGACTTTATTCACTCACCTGTGGTTTATTATTCAGAACCAACCTGCACAGAACCAGAACCTGCCGCTGGTTCTGATGTTCCTCTGAAGCTGCAGGTCCGGGTCAGCAGAGTCCAGTCACCAGGTTGTCTTTGGTCGTCTCACAGCTCATAAAGCTGTTCCATGTTCTGTAGTAAAACCAGACCGTGAGCAGAACCCGGTCAGCTGATCAGAACCACAACAGTCAGAGGCTTCAGCGTGCTGTGGCACAGCAGCGCCTGGGCTCTGGTGACGAGGGTCCAGGTCCAGGTTCAGGTTCAGAGGCGCACCGAGAACGTTGACTGCAGAGGAACCAGACGCAGAGCTGTGAACACGTCAGATCGTCTGCTGACCTCCTGACCTCAGCTGGTGCTTTAATGCGTGTCTCACCCGTCTCACCCGTCTCACCCGTCTGCTCCACAGATCTCCCCTCGCTGGAGGCGCCATGTCTGCTGCTCAGACCCAGAAGGAGAGCGGCGAGGCGGGCTGGGGGGTTCTGGAGTCTCTGGGTCTCAGCCAGAGGGAACTGGTTCTGGCCGAGGCGCTCCAGATGGAGTATGATGCTCTCTCCAGACTCAAACAGGACAAGAACGGAACCGGAACCGGCCACACAGAACCTGCCGCCCCCAGCCAGACCAGCTTCAAGACTCCAAGTCCTTCTGTTGAGCGGGCCCGACCCGCGCCCAGCCAGAACCTGCTGATGGACCTCTCTGGATCCGACTCCTCTCTCAGCCAGCCTGGGGGGTCCCAGTTTCCGTTGCCCCTCCCACCCAGACCAGCCCCTCCTCCTGGGGGGTTCATGAAGGAGACCCCCTACATCCTGGACAGTCCTGAGCTCAGGAAGTTCTCTGGTTCTGGGGACTCGTTTGGACCCAGCCTGGGGTTCCTCTCTAAAGGTTCTGCTCCCCCTGACGAAGTCCCCCCCGCCATCCCTCCCAGACACCCCCTGCCCCCTCCGTCAGAGCTCCCCCTGCTGCCCCCCCGACCCTCCGCGGCCCCCCGAGACGTGAACCTGTTCCAGCCTGAGGTGGACCAGCTGAAAGTGACCTCAGCAGAGCTGAGCTATGACATCATCAACGACTCGCTGTCCAGACTCAACGAGGGCCGCCCGGCGCCGCCGCCCCGCCGCTCAAACGGGGACCTACCAGGGAAGCCTGTGGCTCGCAGTAAGACCCTCCCCCCCCAGGTGCCCCCCAGGACCTACATACCTGCAGCCAAGAGCAACAAGAACCATCGGAGGGTTTCTGCAGACCCGGTAAGAACCTGGCAACCGTCCGGGCCCATGCAGCTCCACTATGATTGGCTGGAGGCTGCAGCCGGTTCTGAAGGAGGTTCTGCTTGCTTAAAGCTGCAGAACCAGAGCCTGACTGGTTCTGGTTCCGCAGCTCTGAGGGTAACGATGACTGCATGATGGAACCAGCTGGGCTTCCTGTTTCTATGATCCAGTTCAAAGCTGCAGCTGCTTCATGTCTGAACTGGGCTCAGAGTTTGGTTCTGGTTCCTTCATGTTTCTCAGAAAGAACCCAGCATTGCCTCCCAGTTCATGTTGACACTTCCCCCTTCAGTTAAACACCAGTCAGACCAGTTTAACCAGCAGAGCGCCCCGCAGCATGACTGTTTAATAAACCTCCACCTGCAGGGTCCGACTCCAGCCCGCAGCCCGGTTCAGTCAGACAGAACTCAGAGGTTCAGTTCCAGCAATGCCAACTCCTCAGCAAGGAGAGCAGCTATTGGCTGTCCTAGAAGTTCCCAGATGATGTCATCGCCTAATTTGCATATTTGGTCATGTGCGATCCGGGCAGTAGAAGAAGGAATTTCTACTTTGGGGGGGCAAAAGCGATTAAAGATACTCTAAACATTTAGAGCTACAAATAAACTTTATGGAATAAATTAATAATGTTAATTTAATAATTATAAACATTTTACCTGAACCTACAACACATAAATCAGTTTGGTATGATATCCAGTTCAACCAACAGACAGCTATCAGAGACACTACAGGGGAGGAGGCGAATCAGAGACTGAGGAGAATAAACTGCAGGAATTTATTTTAGTGCAACAGTTGCAGCGAAGGAACCATCCTGCAGCATGAAAACCTATATTTACACTGTATGTAGTGTAATGCAGAGCGGGATCACTGGCAGCTTTGAGCATGCGCGTTTCTGCTGCAACATGGTCTCCTCTCTGCTCGACTGCAGGCTGCAGGCAGTCAGACTGGCCGTCTGCAAGGCTTCTGAGGGGGGCGGGGCTCCCGGCTGCTCGCTGGAACTGCGGGACCATCGCCGCTTTCACGTTTTATCGCCAATAAACCAGAGAAAACACACCAGATTTGTTGCTTTTTGGAAAGGAAAAAAAAGCCGCCAAAGGGTCTGAAAAGTTGCTAAATATAGCGACAAGATGGCAACTGTTCAGTTCTGGCAACCTGCTGGAGAAAAGTCTCCTCACGCCTAAGGGGATGATCATCCTGGCCTCTGATTGGTCAAACGAGGCAGGAAAGAAGTCACATGACTGAGCTGTTGATTTATCACAACTGAGAGGAAACTGGTCCAGAAAAGCTCTGCTCTGATTGGCTGACAGGTGTCGCTGGGCTCCAGGACCAATGGGTTTGGATACGAGCTGTTCCAGGTGTCGGAGGAGAGAGACGAGGAGGTGGCGGCGTTCTGTCACATGCTGGATGTGTGAGTGACTCCTCCCCAGTATGTAGGTTCTGTTGTCCAGAGGTTCTGATCCAACCTGATGACGTCTCGGTTCTGGAACACGTCCAGATGGAAACGTCATGTGAGCCACCTGATCAGTGACTCGTCGCTGTGTGTGTGCAGGCTGCGCTCGGCGTACCCGAGCGGCGACCGCTGCAGGAACTCGGGCTTCGTGTGGTCTCCCTCCGTCGGCCATGACGAGCTGCACCAGGCTCTGGGCGTGGCCGTCAAGGTGACGGTGGTCAGCGACGACTTCAGGGAACCGCTGACCTTCACCTGTGACGGTAAGAAGCTCAGCTGGTACCGGACGGGTTCTGGAGGGAAGGAAGCGGTTCTGTCGAGGAACGATCTAAATGAGGTCGAGCAGCAAAGGAGATGGAAACCTTCTCTGTTTCCATGGCTACGCTGGGTGTTTGCAGATGATTTGCTTCATGAACCAGGTTCTGTCTGGTTCTGTCCGACCCTAACTGGACCGCTCTCTGTGTCTCAGGCTCGTCCACGGTGGACCTGCTGATCTATCAGACTCTCTGCTACACTCAGGACCACCTGGACGTGGACGACTACCTGCTGAAGGTCTGCGGACAGGAGGAGTTCCTCAACAAGTAAGAACCGGACCTCTGCAGCTGGTTCTGTTGGGCCAGCAGGTCTTCGTGTCTCAGAAACGTCTGAAGGTTCTGGTTCTGTGGATCTTCAGGGTCTCAGTCCGCCTTCAAAGCTGGAACTGAAACAAACCATCTCCAGAGAACTGGAACTGATCTGGGCTCAGATTTTCAGAACCACAGCAGCTGATGTATCATGTGACCATGACAAGTTAAAGGTAGTGAAACCACCAGAACCATCTGGACCTGATGGTTCTGATCAATGGTTCCAGTTTGTTGTGTTGCTCCTCCTTTTGGACAGCTTTTCCCGGATGGTGGTCCAGTTCGGGAGCTCTGGTTCCAGTCGCCTCAGAGCAGGAAGCAGCTGCAGATGTCCTCACACACACACACACACACACACACTCTGCTGTCTGCTGCTTTGTCTGTTGGTGGAAGTGTGTGTGTGAGAGATAAGAGCAGCTGTGACGGCAGCTGAACTTCCTGCTCTGAAACAAAAACTAACAGAACCGTTTAGTGGATCCGGGCCGGTGTCTCTGGTGGATCCGGGCCGGTTTCTCTGGTGGATCCGGGCCGGTTTCTCTGGTGGATCCGGGCCGGGTTCTCTGGTGGATCCGGGTCCTTTTTTCTGTGGTTGTGGATCTGGAGGAGACCAGGAGGTCAGAGGTCAGAGTGGACTGGAGACCCAAATAATGTGAATCCTGAATAAACCTGATACTGTCTCCCTGTCTCCACCTGTCCCTCTGTCTCCACCTGTCTCCCTGTCTCCACCTGTCCCTCTGTCTCCACCTGTCCCCCTGTCTCCACCTGTCCCTCTGTCTCCACCTGTCCCTCTGTCTCCACCTGTCCCTCTGTCTCCACCTGTCCCTCTGTCTCCACCTGTCCCTCTGTCTACCAGCTCTCAGACTCTGGCCGGTCTGGAGTTTGTTCAACAGTGTCTGAAGTTTGACTGGGACATCCGGCTGTATCTCACCAAGAGATCTGCTATCAACACCAAGCTGGCTCGCACGGTACACACACACACACACACACACACACTCACACACACACACACTTCAGTCTAAGAGGAAATGAAACAATCAGCTGAGAGTCCACAGGAACCCTCTGTGGTGCTGAACAAACACCAGGTTCTGAGAAACAAACTGGATCGCACGTCCTGGTTCCTTCAGTTAAAACACCGCCCCCTACAGGTGACGAGCAGGTACTGAACAGGCCGACCCTATAGATCCGGGTAACTCTCCCCAAACCAATCAGATCTGAGATCCACTGGAAGCAGGAAGTGAATTGCTGACAGTTTGAACCAATCAGAGACAGAGTTTTATTTTTCTGGACAGAAGGAAGATGACGAAACGCCGTCCTCCATGAACCACTGCATCCTGCTGCAAGAACGTCCAATCAAACAGACCGTCACCAGGTGAGGGGCGGGACCTTGCTGCAGAAATCTGATTGGTTGATCTCAGTTAACGAGTGTTTGCATGCCTTTGATCAGGGAGGCTCTGACTCTGCTGCTGGACACCTTTCACAATGAGGCCGAGTCCTTTCTGTTGTCAGAGGTAACCTGCACACACACACACACACACACACACACACACACACACACACACACACACACCTCGCCCTCCTCATCGTGTCGCAATCTGAAGGTGGAGCTACTGCTGCATGTCGAACGCCTGGTCCAATCAGTGAAGGCGCTCTGCAGCTCGTTAGCTGCCGTGGAAACCCCAGACGTGACGGCAGCTTTGAACCAGCTCCCAGCATGCCCCTGTCGTCTGCAGCCCAAGGTTCTGAAGGTGAGAGGTTCTGAGGTTCTGACAGAGCTGCATCAGATGTTCAAAGGTCTAATGTGTTCATGTTTCCCAGGATGCTTCAGTGCTGTCTCTCCGAGAGAACAGAGGTATGAGCAGAACCGCTGCGATCCACTCAGTTCCTGCAGCAGAATTTCAGATGTTCTTCAGTCCTTCTCTCCTCCTGCAGAGTCGGTGGTGGAGAAGCTGACGGCGGCCATCTTGGACCTGGTGGAGCTGTACTGCAACACGTTTAACGCCAACTTCCACACCACGGCGCAGAGTCAGAGCTGCACAGCGCCGGTCCAGGAGGCCGGCCTCGTCACCAACGTGCTGTCCTTCAACGTCTACGCTGCCCACCGCGTCCCCATCACCTGGGCAACCAGGTACGTTCACGCAGAATGAGTCGGCATCAGGTTCCAGTTCTAGACAGAAAGGTTCCTCTGCAGCTGCTGTTCTGGTTCTGACCCAGCACGACTGATCCTGGTCACCTGCTCACTGATGTTTAAACCAGCTGCTTTAATCTGGTTCCTCCTCGGGAGAACAAGCAGAACTTTCTGCATCGACGGCAGCAACGTCAGGAACCCAGTTGGTTCTGGGTTGAAGGACCTCCCGACGGCGGATCACGTGATTCCCAGGAGGTTTCACAGGCTCCCAGTCATTCCAGTAGAGTCCATTTACTGCTGATGGTTCTGGAGCTTAGACTGGATTACTCAGAACAGAAGTGGAAAGTGTTCCCCGCTCCTCCGCCACATGTTGAACTTTTCCTCAAGTGGTGCTTCAAGTGTTCCTCCTTTCAGAATCTGTCGGTGCCGATTCCTCACGTCAGCGGGGTGACTTCAGAACCATCCGTCCCAGTTCCTTCCCAGTTCCGTCCCACATCTGTCCCAGTTCCATCCCAGTTCCGTCCCACATCTGTCCCAGTTCCGTCCTACATCTGTCCCAGTTCCGTCCTAGTTCCGTCCCACATCTGTCCCAGTTCCATCCCACATCTGTACCAGTTCCGTCCCACATCTGTCCCAGTTCCATCCCACATCTGTCCCAGTTCCGTCCCACATCTGTCCCACTTCCGTCCCAGTTCCATCCCACATCTGTCCCAGTTCCGTCCCACATCTGTCCCAGTTCCATCCCACATCTGTCCCAGTTCCGTCCCAGTTCCATCCCACATCTGTCCCACTTCCGTCCCAGTTCCATCCCACATCTGTCCCAGTTCCATCCCAGTTCCGTCCCACATCTGTCCCAGTTCCGTCCCAGTTCCGTCCCAGTTCCGTCCCACATCTGTCCCAGTTCCGTCCCACATCTGTCCCAGTTCCGTCCCACATCTGTCCCAGTTCCATCCCAGTTCCGTCCCACATCTGTCCCAGTTCCGTCCTACATCTGTCCCAGTTCCGTCCTACATCTGTCCCAGTTCCGTCCCACATCTGTCCCAGTTCCATCCCAGTTCCGTCCCACATCTGTCCCAGTTCCGTCCCACATCTGTCCCAGTTCCGTCCCAGTTCCGTCCCACATCTGTCCCAGTTCCGTCCCACATCTGTCCCAGTTCAGTCCCACATCTGTCCCAGTTCCATCCCAGTTCCGTCCCACATCTGTCCCAGTTCCATCCCAGTTCCGTCCCACATCTGTCCCAGTTCCATCCCAGTTCCGTCCCACATCTGTCCCAGTTCCATCCCAGTTCCGTCCCACATCTGTCCCAGTTCCATCCCAGTTCTGTCCCACATCTGTCCCAGTTCCGTCCCAGTTCCGTCCCACATCTGTCCCCGTTCCGTCCCAGTTCCGTCCCACATCTGTCCCAGTTCCATCCCAGTTCTGTCCCACATCTGTCCCCGTTCCGTCCCAGTTCCGTCCCACATCTGTCCCAGTTCCATCCCAGTTCTGTCCCACATCTGTCCCCGTTCCGTCCCAGTTCCGTCCCACATCTGTCCCAGTTCCGTCCCACATCTGTCCCAGTTCCATCCCAGTTCTGTCCCACATCTGTCCCAGTTCCGTCCCACATCTGTCCCCGTTCCGTCCCAGTTCCGTCCCACATCTGTCCCAGTTCCATCCCAGTTCTGTCCCACATCTGTCCCCGTTCCGTCCCAGTTCCGTCCCACATCTGTCCCAGTTCCATCCAGCGCCCCCTGCTGGCTCCCTCACTGCTCTCACCTGATGTAAAATGACAGCCCTGACCTCCGACCTCAGAGTGGGGCGGGGCCGAGCTGTCAGCAGCAGGGCGGGGGGGTCTCCCTGGGATCAGGAGAAACATCCAGAGCTATACGTCACCTGGTCTGGTTCTCGTGATCTCATCATGACATCATGTGTGTTCTGCTCTCTCATTGGTCAGCTACGAGGGTTTCTTCCTGTCCTGCTCTCTGACTCACGGAGGGGCGGAGCTCTGCGCGCCGCAGCACACCAGCAAACAGGCCGTCAGTAAATACCTGTTCCACCTGGTGGTGTGGGACCAGAGGTACGTACCTGAGCTGTGACATCACAGCCTCACCTGCCTGAGCAGCTAAAGGCTAAACTGGTCCAGGTTCTGTTGGCTGGTTTAAATCTCATCTGTCCCACAGGTCCCAGTTTGTTCATCTGATAAATCTTCTTCCCCCTCCAGGGTTCTGGCGGAGAACCGCAGGGTTCTGGCTCGGCGCGGTTTTGTTTACGATCTGCGTCCAGCTGGTAAATCATCAGACAGCGAGGGATGAATGTCCGCCGCTGTCTGATGATCCTCGGCTGTTTCTGTCCATAAACCCTGATGGATCCGTAGGTGGAGCACTGGCATTAAAACCTGGACGACTAAACGTTCTGCTGT
This sequence comes from Anableps anableps, assembly GCA_014839685.1. NCBI lineage: Eukaryota > Metazoa > Chordata > Actinopteri > Cyprinodontiformes > Anablepidae > Anableps > Anableps anableps. The sequence goes on from CM026069.1 coordinate 249,499, forward strand.
TAAAAAGACAGAAGTTGTTGTTTTTGGCCAGAAACGTCTGAAAAGACGCTGCTTAGTGCATCACTCGATGCGGATGGCATTAAAGCTGCAGCAGGTAACTTTTACAGAACTATGTTTTTACTGTTTGTTCAAACTGTCACCATGTCCTGACAATATGAGACTGATGTCTGCCTCCTGGTCCGAAACAACCAATCAAAGCCAGGGGGAGGGGCTTAGCGCTGCTAACACCTTCCCCCGCCCAGCGCCTCCAAGCTCAAGGCTGCCGGTTTGCCGCAGCCGTGCTAATGGCGGAGAAACAAGCTAACGTCACAGGAAAGCATCGGTGGCCATGCTAGCTTGGCTGGGCATTCACGCAGGCTCTAAGCCCCTCCCCCTGGCTCTGATTGGTTGTCTCTGACCGGGAGGCAGCGATCAGCCTTGTTGTCAGGACATGGTGACGGTTTTAACGGTTATTTAAAAACATGATTATTTTAAAGTTACCAGCTGCAGCTTTAAATTAGTAATAAAGAACCTCGGGGTTATTATTGACCAGGACGTGTCATTTACATCCCATAATAAACAGATTCCACCTGAACAGCAGTTTAACCTCTGACCTCTCTCTGCCCCCCCCCCCAGGGTGTGTTTCCCAGTGGAGATCACCCAGCTGCCCCGGGAGTCGCAGCTCACCGTGACGCTGTACGCCAGCCCGCTGCCGCCCCCTGGAGGAGCCGAGGAGAAAGGCAAGCAGAGGCGCAGCGTGGAGGCTCTGGGCTGGGTCACCATGCCGCTCTTCAGCTTCAGACAGTGAGTCACATGACCCCCCGTTGGCGACTCCGCTCCTTCTGATTGGTTAATAACAGCAGCTCCACATGTGATGTCAGCTTCCACACACACACACACACACACACACACACACACACACAGCTTCCTGCCTGGTTCTGTTGGGCTCCTGAACCCAAGCTGTAACATTGAAGCCTCTCCAGAGCTCATCGCCATGGAAACGCCCAGTTAGACTGAAGGAAGACGGACTCAAGGTCCAGTTTCCTGTCAGGGGTCACACACACTTCCTGCTGATGTGTGTTTGATGTGTGTGTTTTAGCGTCCTGACGTGTGGCAGGAAGTTACTGGGTCTGTGGCCTTCAACGCCAGGGAGGAACGGAAATGCCAGAACCAGTTCTCCCAACTTCAGCCAGCCAGACAGCGTCATCCTGCAGGTAAGAACCACACCTGGACAGGTGAGCTGTTACCTGGTTACCTGTAGAACACGTCACAGCAGAGAACGCACGCAGGAAGTAAACGGGGGATCAGCTAGCCGGTGAGGGTCCTGCTGCCTGCAAGTCACATGACCTGCAGGAATCCTTGGTGCTGATCAGGTGCTCCAGGATGGACCCAGGTGCTCCAGGATGGAACCAGGAGCTCCAGGATGGAACCAGGAGCTCCAGGATGGAACCAGGAGCTCCAGGATGGAACCAGGTGCTCCAGGATGGACCCAGGAGCTCCAGGATGGAACCAGGTGCTCCAGGATGGACTCAGGAGCTCCAGGATGGACTCAGGTGTTCCAGGATGGAACCAGGTGCCCCAGGATGGAACCAGGTGCTCCAGGATGGACCCAGGAACTCCAGGATGGAACCAGGTGCTCCAGGATGGACCCAGGAACTCCAGGATGGACCCAGGAGCTCCAGGATGGAACCAGGTGCTCCAGGATGGAACCAGGTGCCCCAGGATGGAACCAGGTGCTCCAGGATGGAACCAGGACCTCCAGGATGGACCCAGGAGCTCCAGGATGGAACCAGGTGCTCCAGGATGGACTCAGGTGTTCCAGGATGGAACCAGGTGCTCCAGGATGGAACCAGGTGCTCCAGGATGGACCCAGGAGCTCCAGGATGGACCCAGGAACTCCAGGATGGAACCAGGTGCTCCAGGATGGACTCAGGAGCTCCAGGATGGACTCAGGTGTTCCAGGATGGAACCAGGTGCCCCAGGATGGAACCAGGTGCTCCAGGATGGAACCAGGACCTCCAGGATGGACCCAGGAGCTCCAGGATGGACCCAGGAGCTCCAGGATGGAACCAGGTGCTCCAGGATGGAACCAGGTGCTCCAGGATGGACCCAGGAACTCCAGGATGGAACCAGGACCTCCAGGATGGACCCAGGAGCTCCAGGATGGAACCAGGTGCTCCAGGATGGACTCAGGAGCTCCAGGATGGACTCAGGTGTTCCAGGATGGAACCAGGAGCTCCAGGATGGAACCAGGTGCTCCAGGATGGACTCAGGAGCTCCAGGATGGACTCAGGTGTTCCAGGATGGAACCAGGTGCTCCAGGATAGACCCAGGAACTCCAGGATGGAACCAGGACCTCCAGGATGGACTCAGGAACTCCAGGATGGAACCAGGTGCTCCAGGATGGACTCAGGTGTTCCAGGATGGAACCAGGTGCCCCAGGATGGAACCAGGTGCTCCAGGATGGAACCAGGACCTCCAGGATGGACCCAGGAGCTCCAGGATGGACCCAGGAGCTCCAGGATGGAACCAGGTGCTCCAGGATGGAACCAGGTGCTCCAGGATGGACCCAGGAACTCCAGGATGGAACCAGGACCTCCAGGATGGACCCAGGAGCTCCAGGATGGAACCAGGTGCTCCAGGATGGACTCAGGAGCTCCAGGATGGACTCAGGTGTTCCAGGATGGAACCAGGTGCTCCAGGATGGACTCAGGAGCTCCAGGATGGAACCAGGTGTTCCAGGATAGACCCAGGAACTCCAGGATGGAACCAGGAGCTCCAGGATGGACTCAGGAACTCCAGGATGGACTCAGGAACTCCAGGATGGAACCAGGTGTTCCAGGATGGAACCAGGAGCTCCAGGATGGAACCAGGTGCTCCAGGATGGACCCAGGTGCTCCAGGATGGACTCAGGAGCTCCAGGATGGACTCAGGTGCTCTCAGCACTAATGTTCTGCAGGAACAGAGGAGCTGCTCCTGACTACCTGCTGAGAGGCGGAGCCCAGATGGAGGAGTAGGTGTGGATCTGAAGGTTGAACATCTCCATCCTGAGGGAAACTGCTGAGTCGTCGTCAGAAACTGTTCTGGTCTGTAGCAGGAAGGAAGATCTGAAGCGAAGTTCTCTGCATCTTCTGGAGGACCTGGGATGGACCTGCTGCACATCTCACTCGGGATCATGTTCTGTCTGAGCTCCAGCCTGGGAAACAGGTTCTGATGCCAAAGTCCAGAAGGTGTGGTAGAAACCGTGTGAGTAACTCTGCGTCTGTCTGTCCCTCAGGTGGACTTCCCCACGTCCTCCTTCGAGGTGTTCTTCAGCACTCCTGCTCCAGCAGACTTCTGTCCTCAGTACGACTTCAGCAGACTGGACACCATCAGTCAGATCCAGCTCCGGGACGTCCTGCAGAAGAAGGCCTTCTTCTGGTCAGACTCACACACACACCTTCATCCTCCATGCTGCCCTCAGATGGACCGAGCTTCTCCACATTCACTGCTTAGTTCTGGTTTGTCCTCCAGGCTTTGAGCCATCAGCTCCAGTTACCTGATTGAGCCTGTCGACAGGTAGATGTTGGTCCAGGTTCCCAGTCAGACCTGTAGATTCATGTTTCACAATGGTCACACAGAAGCAGATCCTCAACATCTGCTGAACATCAGCTGATGGGTCACATGTTCCTGTGATATTCCCATGTTCTCTACCTGATAATCTACCTGCCACTCCCGTGTTATTCCCGTGTTATGGACGCGTCGCTTCCTGATGGTGAGCATGGTGTCTGCAGGCTGACGGCTGACGACAAGCGGCTGCTGTGGGAGAAGAAGGCCTTCTGTCAGGCAGAAAGTGCGGCGCTGCCTCTGGTTCTGGCCAGCGCCCCCTGCTGGCAGTGGGCGTGTCTGCCTGAAATCTACGCGCTGCTGCGCCAGTGGGCATGTCTGGGTTACCTGGACGCTCTGGGGCTGCTGCATGCATCGTACGTTCTCACCTAAACAGACTCAGACTGATGACCAGGTGAGCTCACCTGACTGACAACTTCCTGTGTGTCGCAGGTTCCCAGATCAGGAGCTGAGGAGGACGGCGGTCCAATGGATGGACTCCATATCAGACCCGGAGCTGCTGGACTTTCTGCCTCAGCTGGTTCAGGTACTACTACAGGCGTCTCTCACCTGTCTGTCTTACCTGTGAGCATGCTCAGTTAGAGCTCATTCTGGAGCGTCTGAAATTCTTTATCTGGGAAAAGTCAGGAATATGGGAGCGGGAGGTGTTAGCAGCAGTTCCAGCGAGTCTTCTCTCTGCCGGTTCTGTGAACGCCGGCTCCGTCTGTGTTTCAGGCTCTGAAGTACGAGTGCTACCTGGACAGCTCTCTGGTGCGCTTCCTCCTACGGAGAGCCGTCGGGGACGTTCGCATCGCTCACTACTTGTTCTGGTGAGTTGCAGCTTCTCTCTAACGTCAGCTCTGATCAGTTCAGCTGCACGGGTTCTGGTTCTGGTTCTTTAATGAGGTCAGTCGGTCAGCCGCTGAAGGTAACCAGTGTGATTCTGGTTCCACGTTAGGCTGCTGAAGGACAACCTCCAGGACAGTCAGTTTAGCGCTCGCTATCAGCACCTGCTGGCCGCCCTTCTTTGCTGCGTGGGCCGAGCTCTGAGGGACGAGTTTGACCGACAGTGCTGGCTCGTCTCCATCCTCACCAAGTTGGCCCAGAAGGTCCGAGATGCCACGCCTTCCAGCCGACAGGTGAGGAAGTTTCACAGAAAAGTGAATCCTGCTGTAAAATATAAGTGATGGTTCCAGAGGAGTTTGTTCGAACTGTAACCAGGAGATGATGTCACTGAGGTCCGGGACCACACCTTGGTCTTTGCTTGTGGCAGCAGATCCCTCCCATGATACCTGAACTCTGTGTGTGTGTGTGTGTGTGTCTGTTCAGGGTGTCCTGAGAGAGAGTCTGGATGAGATGAAGCAATTCTTCTCAGTGAACAGCAGCTGCAGACTACCTCTGAACCCAGCACTGCTCGTCTCAGGAATCAACATCCAGGTAACTCTCACCTGCAGACCCACCCACAGAGACCAGACCTGCGTATCCATGTCTTCATGACCCTACTTTGTTGGACGAGGTGAGGGACATCTTCAAACTGTCCCAACAAAGCTGGGACCAGGTCCAAAATGTCCTGGTTTGTTGAAGTACTAAGGCTGTTTCCCCCCCGATAGTCCGCTAGACTCGCTTTGATTCGGGACCAGAACCACAACATGTCCTCCATGTCCAGCTGCTGCGGTTCTCTTCCTCTCTGCTCCGAGTCAAACCAACCAAACCCTTTCAGCAACCTGTTCCCCTCCTCGCCTGTGGGGGCGCTGCACCAAGAACCGCTGAAGGAAACGACATGAAAACCTCTGAAGACGCTGAGCGCAGCTTCCTTCTTCACCAAACGTCAACAACATGGAGCGGCGTCAGGTTTCAGCGGCTGGAGGATTTCTCTTCTGTCTCAGGCTGAAGACCACGAGCCATTTCTCCCGCTAGCGCTAGGCTAGCTAGCGTTTGTTCTGGTTGTATTTACCCAGAATGCCCTGCGCTGTAGTCCACTTCCTGCTTCTGGAGCGGTCTGCGGTCCGCTTGGCGTTCACATCTGCATCCGAACCGAACCAGAGTTCACTTCAACCGGACCGAGACCGAGGTTTGTTAAAATCTGACGCCGCTACATTTTGGTTTCCATTTTGGCGAGGAGGGGAACAGGTTGCTGAAAGGGTTTGGTTGGTTTGACTCGGAGCAGAGAGGAAGAGAACCGCAGCAGCTGGACATGGAGGACATGCTGCAGTTCTGGTCCCGAATCAAAGCGAGTCTAGCGGACTGTCAGGGGGGAAACACCCTTCTCACTGGAACGAAGAGTCGGAGCCTGAAAGTTCCTATCCTGGTACCACGCTGGAAATCACTGAGCTCCTGAGAACGACTCATAGAAAACATCTGGATTCAAGGATGGGGAGGAGTGACCTGAAGCTCTGAGGAGCTAAAGACACCCTGAGGAATCCTGAGGAACAAAGAATCTTCTGAAGAAGAGGATGTTTCACCAAACTGAGGACATCAGAGAGACGAGGAACAAGAAGAAGCTGGAACAGAAACATCTGTGAACATCCTGAGGTTCTCACAGATTCCTTCTGTCTGTTTCAGTCCTGCTCCTTCTTCAACTCCAACGCTGTCCCTCTGAAGCTGTCCTTCCAGAACCTGGACCCCCGGGGAGACAACATCAATGTCATCTTCAAGGTAACACATGTCTGTTTCCACAGGTAAGCCCACACCTGGACACCTGTGAGAACTAACGTCTCCGTGTGTGCAGTCAGGAGACGACCTGCGGCAGGACATGCTGACCCTGCAGATGATCCGGATCATGAACAAGATCTGGATCCAGGAGGGGCTGGACATGAGGATGGTCATCTTCAAGTGCTTCTCTACAGGCAGAGGACGAGGTGAGGACGGACAGGTAGATACCTGAGGAGCAGGTGGAGACCAGGTGATCAGCTTCATGATCAGCTTCCCTGTTACACCTGGTGTGGTACCAGGTCAGTCAGACAGGTGAGTTACCTGCTCCCAGGTGGGACAGACAGGTGAGTTACCTGCTCCCAGGTGGGACAGACAGGTGAGGTACCTGCTCCCAGTTGGGACAGACAGGTGAGTTACCTGCTCCCAGTTGGGACAGACAGGTGAGTTACCTGCTCCCAGGTGGGACAGACAGGTGAGTTACCTGCTCCCAGGTGGGACAGACAGGTGAGTTATCTGCTCCCAGGTGGGACAGACAGGTGAGGTACCTGCTCCCAGTTGGGACAGACAGGTGAGTTACCTGCTCCCAGTTGGGACAGACAGGTGAGTTACCTGCTCCCAGGTGGGACAGACAGGTGAGTTACCTGCTCCCAGGTGGGACAGACAGGTGAGTTATCTGCTCCCAGGTGGGACAGACAGGTGAGGTACCTGCTCCCAGGTGTGACAGGTGTGGTACCTGTTCTCAGGTATGGTGGAGATGATTCCTCATGCTGACACCCTGAGGAAGATCCAGGTGGAGCATGGAGTCACGGGATCGTTCAAAGATCGGACGCTGGCCGACTGGCTGCAGAAGCACAACCCCACTGATGAGCAGTACGACAAGGTAACACTTCCTCCTTCCTGCTCAGTTGGAGGCTTTTATTTTGAAGGTGTAACAGGAAGTTTGCCCCTGTGTGCTGCCCCTCCTGTCAGGCGGTGGAGAACTTCATCTATTCGTGTGCTGGCTGCTGCGTGGCCACCTACATCCTGGGAATATGTGACCGCCACAACGACAACATCATGCTGAAGACCAGCGGACATATGTTCCACATCGACTTCGGGAAGTTCCTGGGACATGCCCAGATGTTCGGGAACATCAAGCGGTGAGACATCGGCGGCAGAGTCACCTTTGAGGAGAACGCCTGATTACTGAGCTGATGACCATCATGGCTGCCTCTGCAGGGACCGCGCCCCGTTCGTCTTCACCTCTGACATGGCGTACGTCATCAACGGAGGAGACAAACCTTCCAGCCGCTTCCATGAATTCGTGGACCTGTGCTGCGAGGCGTACAACCTGATCCGCAAACACACACACCTCTTCCTCAATCTGCTGGGCCTGGTGAGCACACACACACACACACACACACACACACACACACACACACTCCTCTGCTCAGCCTGTATCGAAAGGTTCTGGAACCTGACTGGTTCAGATTCTGGAGTGTTTACCAGACTGAGCTGCAGGCTAATGACCCCTAGTGGAGGCATATAGTGAGCATCAGTGGCCCAGGCTCTGAGCCCTGCGGTGCTCCATAGGTAACTGGAACATTCAACATTGAATGTGGAGACAAATATGATGTGATCCATGGGTTTTTGTCCCCTGTGGTGTTCAGTGGACCTCCTGAAGAACCTCAGAGGTTGTTTATCCAGACAGCTTCGGCAGTGAACTGTTTCTGTTTCCAGATGCTCTCCTGTGGGATTCCTGAGCTGTCCGACCTGGATGATCTGAAGTACGTCTACGACGCCCTGAGACCTCACGAGTCTGAGGCTGACGCCACCACGTACTTCACCAGGTACACCATCTGAAATGAAGGCCTTAAAATGTCCTAAATTCACTATAAAAATGTAAGTTGGCCTTAAATTCATTGATCACAGGTCTTAAATGTTGTCGCTGCAGTTTAATCTTGCATATTCTAGGTTGTTTGTTTTTTTTTTTTGCAGGACTTTTCTGTCAGGCAAAAGTTTGAGTCACCTGCAGAACATCTTCATTACTTTGACTGGAGGCAGTTGAGGCTGCCGCTCACTAGCTGCTAATTTACCCTAGCTAGCAAGCTAGTATGTCTACGACTCTTGTTAGCTAGCATGTTAGCTGGGGTTGCCAGATCTGACTGACAGTTTCCAGCCCAAACACAATCTGAAACCAATGAGAGCACCGCCATATTAAAATGTTCAGGTTTTTTATTTTTCTGCCACAACAATGAGATCCTGCTGGTCCAGCGTGTTTGCTCCAGTTTCTGGTCTCAGCCTGGGTTGGACTGATGAACTTCATGACCTCTGACCCTCAGCCGTCTCCTCCTCCAGGCTGATCGAGTCCAGTCTGGGCAGCGTCGCCACCAAGCTGAACTTCTTCATCCACAACCTAGCTCAGATGAAGTTCGCCTCGTCGGAGGACCGCCCCTCGCTGTCCTTCGCTCCCCGGGTCCACACGGCCAGGAGCGACGGCGTCATCAAGAACCTCTACATCTGCAGACACATTCGCTCCGCCAACAAGGGCTACGTGAGTACCGAGCCGTTACCGTGGCAACCGCCTGTTGCAGTGACGTGGTCCTCGGGTTCCTGGTGAGGACCTACAGGAACGCCTGAGCTGAGATTTGGTTAAACTGGTCCACATGGTCGGGTTGACTGGAGCAGATCAGGAACCTGATCCCGCTGAGCCGCTCTGCCCTTACTGAACCGAGGGGTCAGAGGTCATAGTTAGCGGCGTTATTAATGAACAATTGATGCAAAAATAAAACCAGATAAGCTGCTGAGAAATGAGCTAAAACCCAGACAGCAGGTGTCTGGTTCTCCTGAAGGAGACAACAGGAAGTTTGGCTGAGATGTTTTCCTGCTGGCCTTACCTGAGCAGGTGTTTTTAGAGAGCCGCTGCTGGGATCAGGGGAAACATCCGTCTGTAGCTTTACTCCCAGTTTAAAGGAAAACTGAAATCAAACATCAAAATATTGATTTTTGCATGAATATCATTTAGTGAAACAGTTCCACAAAACACTGAAAACACCGGCAGGGTTTTTTACAATATTTGGTATGAAAAAAATTATACTTTTTAAAATAATTTTACAAGCAGCATATTTGATGATTTTGTTTCACCTGATGGTAGCTTAAACCACTCTTGAGTTCCAACCCTTTAAATAAAAACCTGATGTTTTAATGGCTGAGAGGAGGCTTCTGTCAGAGATGACTCAGACGGGGCCCCATCCAGGGTGGAGTGGCCCAGGATGGGGCCCCGGGATGGGGCCAGGAGGAACACCACATGTCGCTGCAGATTAACACTGGTCTGTAGATCGGGCCCTTTAATGCCGACAGAGGAGCGGCCTTAGCTAATGAGCCGCTGGGTGAAGCTCAGCTGTCGGTTCTGAAGCCAGAACTGCGAGGAATCGACAGCGGGCAGGAAGCTGATGGGTCGAGCCGTTTCAGCGTTTACGTTCCTGCTGTTCTCATCCAGAAGCTGGAAGGTCGTTAGTGAAGAGGACAGGAGGAGGTTAAGGAGATGAAAGCAGCTGTTTCCCCTCTGACCTGCCGAAGCTCTTCATTCTGCATGGTTCTCTCTGGTTCTCTCTGGTCCTCCAGGTGTTTGTGGTGAAGGTGGAGCGTGAAGCTCAGCAGGAGGTGCAGCTGGTTCAGAGGACCTTTGAGGAGTTCCAGGAACTTCATAGCAAACTGAGGCTCATCTTCCCCTCCTCCAAGCTGCCCAGGTACCCTCAGCCATGTCCCAGTAACCCAGCTGGATCACAGGTCCACTCCTAACTGTGCTCTTTGCTCCTCCCAGTTTCCCCAGCCGTTTTGTGATTGGCCGTTCCCGTAGCGAGGCGACGGCGGACCGGAGGAAGGACGAGCTGAACGGCTACGTGTGGCACCTGATCCACGCGGCGCCGGAGGTGGCTCAGGTGTGTCGGAGTTGATGCTGCAGTCACGTCTCAGATGTTTAGCTCCTGATTGGCTGCTGAGTCTGTCCCTCATTAGTACTGAAGCCTGGCCCTGCTGGGCTCTGATTGGCTGCAGGATGTTGTTTGGTCTCCACCTGGAATAGTGCAGCAGATAATTGAATATTTCAGAAAATCTTTCACATCTGGATACAAGAACCTAACTTGGTACATCTGTGCCAAAAAAAAGTCCCTAAAAATTCAAGTTGTCGGCCATTTTTCAAGATGGCCACCATGATCGTCAAGGAAAATAAATTTTTGAACTAAACTCTCCAATTAGATTAATATTTGGTGTCAAATCATAGGCTACATATTTTAAACCATATAATCATATTTGTTTTCTTGATCTTTTTTCTTTTTTCTGGTTGACATTTTTCAAAATGGCCACCATGGTTGTAATGGAGAATATATGTTTGCACTGAAATTGGCAGAAGTTATTGCCAGCAGTAGGCACAGCTAACCAAAAAGTTAGGTTCACTAACTACTAATTTGCTAAACCACAATCTTACCTCTGCTAATGCTAAACAACTAAACACATTTTAAAAAACTGGTAAACGCATAAAAAATAGAATCTTCCGCTAAACTGCTAAATATAAAAAAATTAGCAGAAGTTAACACTAAACAGTTTAACAAAAATAAAAAATTTGCTTCACCAACACTAAACACCTTAGAGATTAGCGCTGCTAATACTATACACATACTATACTATACACAAAATTAAATAGAGTTAGCGCTAAACTGCTAAAAACGAGAAAAATAGAGGAAGCCAAAACAAAACCCCCAAACACGCAAGCTTTTGTGGAACCTAATGCAAAACTGCTAAACACATAAAAAGTTTAGTTAAAGCTAACGCTAAACTATAATTTGGCGGAAGCGAACTCTAACCATTAAGACGACTGTCTCAGTCTGTGTCATACATCTTTGTCAAGTTGTATGAACGGGATGACCAAAGTTGAAAACAAATGATGGGACATAAAGCTCATCCAGGTCATGAAAACTGGGAACATTTTATGGCCGTCATCCTGAAATTCAAGTGGCTGATGGGAAATATGACCTGGGGGGTGATTTTTATGCTTGTGTCCACAGTTGACAGATTTGTACAGTAATGTGCTGCTCTATAAAGAGTGTTGCTCCATATCAGCAGACACCCTGAGAGCGGGTGTGGATGTCGTATCAGGCTGCAGCAGATGTTCAGTTTATCTGTGGAGGTTTTAGCTCTGCACGGTCTGCAGGGTTCTGGTGGATCTTGAAGTCTGGTTTCTGCCGTCACACATCATTAATACCCTGTCGGTGTGTGTGTTCTCAGTGCGACCTGGTCTACACCTTCTTCCACCCTCTGTCCAGAGACGAGAGAACTGCAGGGAGTAGCAGCAAACCAGCAGGTACGTTATCTCACTGCTGCGGGATTGGCTGGATTCCCGTGGTCACCATGGTAACCAGCGTGATGCTTCCCGCTCTGAGTGTGATCTGTGTGTTGCAGAGGTGTCGTGGTCTCCAGCTGCAGGAACGGAGCTCGGGGAGGTCAAGCTGTCCATCTCCTACAAGAACGATAAGCTCTTCATCATGGTGATCCACATCAGAGGCCTGGTCAGTACCGCTCCGAGGTTCTGCTCCACATTCAGGTTCTGTTCTGGATCTGGACCGGTTCTGGTGTGTCTCTCTGCAGCAGCCCCTCCAGGACGGCACTGACCCAGACCCGTATGTGAAGCTCTACCTGCTGCCGGACCCCCAGAAGACGGGCAAGAGGAAGACCAAGGCAGCGCGGCGCACCTGTAACCCCACCTACAACGAGATGGTGAGACCGTCATAGAGTCACACGATGCTGATCATCATCATGTTGGAGAACATCTGGAGAACATCAGCTGCCTGTCCCATGGAGAGCACTACCAGAACACGAACCAGTAACATTAACCTGTGCGTGTGTGTGTGTGTGTCCGTCCGGCAGCTGGTCTACGACCGGATCCCCCGGGGGGACCTGGACCAGAGGGTGATCCATCTGAGGGTTCTGAGCGACGGGTCCTTCTGGGAGAACACGCTGCTGGGGGAGACCTTCATCCCCCTGACCAGGCTGCTCCCGGGTCAGCACTGGGTGGACTGGCACCGACTGGGAAGGACCGGCTCAGACTCCGCCCACTGAGAGATGGGAAGCAAAGGGAAGTCCTTTCAAAGTAAAAGCTGCTGCAGGTGTTTAGCTGGAGATTTCAAGACTGTGACAGTTTTCCATCAAGAACATTTCAGATGATTTCATGTCAGGTTGAAGCTGGACCACCATGATGGAGCTGCTGGTGCTGGGTGGTTCTGGATCCACAGATGTCTTCATCTCACTGCTTTCTGACTGACGCTCAGAATCATGAAATAAAGAGCTGGGCCTTTCACTGAGAAGATGCAGGAACTGGGAGAGCATAACTCTGCAGGAAACAAGCTGCTGAATCAATGAATGAACTCGTTTTTATGTCCTGAGAATAAAACCAGGATGAGCTCAGAGTCGATGGGTTTGGACCCACCGGGTCTGCAGATGTTCTGCTGCTCCATCTCTGCTTTTGGATCCTGTTTTATGGCCTTTCTGCCACGTTTCCTCTTTGTTTATGCGCTGTAGACCAGATGAATGTGGCAGCTGCAAGACTCGGACTGCCCCGGCTGCAGGACTTGGGGATGGGTCCTGCTGCACGCAGAGTGGTGCAGACCATCAAGACGAAATACTAAGGGTGATGGTCACCTCCCAGTATCAAGCTCAGTTTGGCTGCCTTTGCCTTAATCTGGCAGACAGACCACACGATTGGGCATTCCTCGGCTCTAAGCTCTGATTGGTTGAAGCCTTCCGTGTCCCCGCCTCCCTGGACAAACAGTGCAGAGGGTTAGAGTTTGCAGCTGTGGCTTTCCCAGCTCAAACAGATTCAGGCTCAGCAGGTAACTGCAGCTCACATGACGCCATGACGACTGATGCTAGCTGCTGCTTGGTGACCAATCAGCTCTCTTCCAGGGTGACCACATCAGCCAGTGGCAGATGGTCTCCCAGCAGAGCGACCAGCAGGTGTGCATGGCTGCACTCAGGCACAGATGACCCGTTCTGAAACATCAGTGAGGATGACCACGCCCACTTTGACCATGTGACCATATAAAGCCACGCCCACCTGGACCATGTGACCTGTACAGTCAGAGTGCTGGGGTAAAATTCCTTTCTTGGTTGGTGAATCTGAGCAACAACCTGCAGCTGATCGCTGGTTGTTGAAATACACCTTAGCATTCATGAGGTACTTTGACCATTTATGGCTGTGGGCGTGTCGGGGGCGGAGCCTGAGGAGGACCTTTCTAGCAAAGGTTGAGGAGCAACTGGGATTATTAAGGGCAACTGATTTCTGCTCCACATGGCTTACAAATCTGGTGGGTTTTTTGGTGTACATTTCCATTTTCAGCTTTTAGAGCTAGGTAGACTTTAAGCATAGATCCTACACAATGTTCTATAAATGAACCCCTGGTCAGATGATGTAAAAGTGAGAGCAGTGAAGCTCCGCCCATCATCTTGTTCAGAGCAGTTTCCAGCCTGCAGCTGCCGCCTGATCAGACCGAACCTTGAAGATAAAAATGTGACGAGTTTCTTTAACTGGAATCTTTTTTATTATTATTTGCACTAAAAATAATAAACTTGAAGTGAAAACATATATAATCTGTCTTTGTTCCCGGCTCCATGTTTCTGTTTCCTCCTGATGTTTCTGGTAATTTATTTAGTCATAAATGTGGAAGCACCATGGGGGGCCATAATCATTGACATATGTTTATACTATAGTAATGTTGCACATGTGTGTGCATATATATATATATATATATATATATATATATATATATATATATATATATATATATATATATATATATATATATATATATATAATGTGTGTGTGTGTGTGTGTTCTGGCAGATCTGGGGCCTGTTTGTCCCAGCAGATAGCTGGTGGTGAACTGGTTCTGTCTACTCGAACAGAACCTTTGAACTGGGTCCATCTGACCGCTCAGCCTCTGATCTGAACCTATGAAACATTAAACCTGTGACCTTTGACCTCCGTGGGTCTGTCACATTCATCAACACGTGGCACTCAAACCTTCCAGCTCTTTATGTAACAGAGCGGCGCGCCGCCTCTGCCGCGCGGCATCGCGCAGCGCCTGCCGCTTACCGGAAAAGGAAGGACCGTCCGCGGGGTTTCTGATGAAATCACTCGCCAGAGCGGCAGGCCGACACGAGCAGCTCCCCGGCGGCTTCACCTCCCTTGTGGACGGACACCGAGCAGTATTACCGACCAGTGGACAGAAGTCACAGCGACAGCGGGTGAAGGAGTTCATCAGAGCGGGTTTTTAGAGCTTCCTCCGCGCGGAACCAACCGTCAGTTAGCTGCTTGTGCTAAACTAGCGTGCTAACTAGCCTAGCCGCTCCTCGCAGTCGGTACCGAACAGAATGGATCTTTTCCACTGTTCAGACCGGGACCAGTCCTCTTTTCACGGATCCAACATGTCCTGCCTGGCTCTGTATTTCAGCTCCGGCTCCACACGGAAGAAGTCCCCGCACCACTCCGAACCTGACGCCGGTTTTCTGGAGGATATTTCCTGGTTTTCGCGCAGCTTCGCTGGTTTCTAAGTGTTTGACAGCTGTCAGATCAGCTGCTGGGGTGTTTACTCCACTTTAACGCGACAACATGTTCAGAAACTTTTACACTGAAGGACGTTTGTCTGACAGCCAGAGCACTTCGACCACTTCGTCCGCCCCGCTCGGAGTCGCCTCAGTGGGATTTGACAGCCAGGAAAGCTCTTGGATCGGCCTCCTGTCGAGGCCCGCGCTGTCGCTGCTGCGGAAAGTCCGCCGGTGGAGCGCGGCTCCCGCGGAGATCAGCAACAGCTGCATCGGTGAGGAAAGAGAGATTTTACGGCAGCTGAATGAAATGATGCCGCCTGCCGCGCATCACCTCAGCTACACGCAGTGTCAGCATGACGGAACCGCGGGCCTGCTGGAGCCGGGGCCCGCCGGCTCTGTGCCCTGGCTGACGGCTGTGTCTGTGCGGCATGTCGGGCTGCGGAGCCCCGGGGAGAAGGAGCTCCACCAGCAGCCTCAGCTCGGGTATTTCTCCTCTGTCAGGACGCTGATAAACCAGGTTCTGGTGAACTCTCAGGAAGCCCAGGCCTGGGTGTCGGTGAGCCCCCCAGGGAGGAGCGGCTCTGCAGGTGAAGCGAGTCCATGGTGGGGCAGCTTTCTGCGGGGGGGACATGGCTCAGAGATGTCTGAGGAGGGGACGGAGACACGCTGGCTCTGTCGTCCCTCTGCAGCCCAGACAAAGACCCCCCCTGTGTTGGAGTCAATGCTGCCAGAAAGCTCTGGACCCCCCCAGCTGGTCCACAGTGGAGCCAGAGTCCAGAACATGGAGCGTCCCTCCCCTGAGCAGGACAACGGCTACTCCAGCCTGGAGGAAGAGCTCTCCCAGAGGGGCCTCCTGGCCCAGCAGAGCCCCCCCAGCGAGCAGCAGCAGGAGCCCCCACTCCCTCAGTTGGAGGAGGCCCCAGGAGAACGGCCAGAACCAGAGGGGGCGCTCTCTGCTCCTCAGTGTCGAAACAAAAGCATCGCCTTCATCATGGGCTGCCCCTGCAGCGACGACGACGACAGCAGCCAATCAGAGCCCGAGTCTGATGACGATGACGACGGCTTCGACAGCGAAGGCTCCTCCGATCTGTCCGAGTCCGAGTCATCCGAGGACTCGGACAGTGAACCCGACTTGGAGTCTGAGCGTCTCTGGACGTCCCTGTGCCAAAGTGTGGACCCCTACAACCCCCGGAGCTTCACCGCCCCCCTGCACACCGCCCCCGCCCCCCCCGCACACCGCCGGCCAGGACGCCTGGGACGACTCGGCGTCGGCCAGCGAGACGGACGAGGCGGAGAGCCTCCGCCTGCTGCGCTCCTTCGGCTGCTCCTCGGACCCCTACAGCCCCCTGAACTTCCAGGCTCCGCTCAGGACTCCAGGGCCCGCCGGGCCTCCTTCCAGAACCCGGAGCAGAACCAGCACGGCGGCCCAGACCGCTCCGCCCGAGTACAGGAAGCAGGAGGCCGAGGAGAGGCTGGACAGCGGCTTCGCCGAGGCCTCCGCACGGAGCTCCAAGAAGGTCAGTCCAGCTCATCGCATCACTTCCTGTCCTCCTGCACCCTTAGTCAGGTGTGAGCGCCCCCCGCTGTCAGAGTCCAGGACCGAAACACGGGTCAGAACCAGAACCTTTCATAGCAGGACGCTGCTCCCTGCTGGGGGGCCTGGTTCTGGTCAGGAGGAGTCAGCAGCTCGGTTGGGTTTCTGTAGAAACCAGACCGCCTGCCATCAGAACCAGAACTTGGCTTTTACCAGAACCGGTTTCAAATGTCTTTATTGGGTCAATCCGGTTCTTTATTTCTGAGCCCTGATGGTTCTGGTTGTTTACGGCGCCGTGACTCGGTGTTCTGACCTCTGCTGGGTTCAGGACCCAAAGTTGCTGTTGTTTCTGCCGCTCAGCACCAGCGAGGGGGACCCTGACTCTGGACTCTGGACCGGACCCTGACTCTGGACTCTGGACCGGACCCTGACTCTGGACTCTGGACCGGACCCTGACTCTGGACCGGCTTGTTGATAACTACCTGCCGATTGGCTGCTTCACTTGATCACATGATCTGGACCCAGAGCAAAGTTCTGATGGGTCCCAGACTGTTGAAGCATGAAGCCCAGCTCTGGTTCTGATTGGTTGGTGGTTCTGACCCATTATGGTTTGTGGTTGGTTCAGATGTGAAAGCTGTGAGCCAATAGAAGAAGGGGGCGGGGTCATTGGGGCAGGAAGCTGCTGTCAGGTTCTGGTATCATTTGTTGGTTCCACCAGAACCAACAGATGCTCTGGTGTCAGGTCCGACTGACTGGGGTTTCCGGGCTCAGGTCAAAGGTCACTATTATTTTCAGTAGAAGCATTCAGCATCTGCAGTTGAACGGCTCCAGTGGTCCGGAACCCGGTCCACTCAGAACCTGCTGGTTGATTTACTGCATTTTGATGAGAAGCTCAGAAGGTCCAAGATGTTCCCAATGAAACCAGTCTGTGGGTCACTGGGAACAGAAGACGGGTCAGAACCGGCCTAGACCTGCTGGAGTCCCAGATCAGAACCAGCTGGAAGAACTACAGAGAAATCTGGATCTTCAGTTCGAACTTCACATCTTGGTTTGTTCTGGAGAGATCTGGACCAGCTGTGGTTCTGTTCTGCAGTGACCCGTCAGGCTGATGGCGTCTGAATGATTTCTGCCCATATTGTTCTTCAGCTCAGCAGGTTCTGGATCTGATCCGTTTTGTCATGTCTGCTCTGACCCGTCAGGTCCGGTTCTGTGACGACGTGGAGGAGTTCTTCGCCAGCTGTGGGGAGGAGGAGGACCGGCGCGGCCCGTGGGAGGAGCTGGCCCGGGATCGCTGCCGGTTCCTGCGGCGCTGCCAGGAGGTGGAGCAGAGCATCGGGTTCTGCCTGCAGCCGCAGCACCGCCGCCGGGTCTTCCAGAGACTCTCCGCCCTCTCTCGCTCCTGACGTGGACCCAGAGCCGGTTCTGTTCCGGTGCTGAGGTCGGACCCTCAGCCGTGAGGAGAAAATAAGCTGCTGCTTTCACCCAAATCACTACAGAGCCAATCAGAGGCTGCCGTTCTGGTTGGCCCCGCCTCCTGGTGGTTCTGGTTCTGTTGGTTCTGCTCTAACCAGCGGGTCGAACTTACATGGAGGAAATGTGCTTCAGACACGTTTGAAGGAGTATTTTAGGTTGTTGCCAATTAAAGGTTGATTTTAAGGATCTGCACCTGAGCAGGTGTGTTAACGAGGGGCGGGGCGTTAACGAGCCGCTTAACGAGGGGCGGGGCGTTAACGAGCCGCTTAACGAGGGGCGGGGCGTTAACGAGCCGCTTAACGAGGGGCGGGGCCAGTGTTTGACTTGGTGTGGGTGCCATTAAAGCCAAAGATGATGAAGATGATGGGGCGTGGGGTCAGTGTTGCGGTGCTGCTCGGTATCACTGAGGTGTTAAACTGCTCACGTCCAGCAGGAGGCGCTGGTTCTGCTCTGGCCTCTCCAGTATTCTAGATCTGTCAGGAAGATGATGGGAAGCAGTGATGAAGGTGCATTCACTGATCCTAACCTCAGAGTTCCCACTCTCCGAGAGGCCCTGAAGGCAGCAGGGCCACCCTGACTGGACGCTGGTCAGAACCAGTCCCATGCGTCTAGTTGCCGTAGCAACCTGAAGTAAACTCCAGAGTCACCTTCATCCACATTCGTTCAGGCGGCGCTGTCCAGTCCGCTCACTCCTGCCTTCAGAGTCTGAGACAGTGTGGGAATTCTGAGGTTCTGGTCGTGTTTCTGAGCTGATCTTCATAAAACAAACCAAGAATATTTTGCTTCAAACTGAATTAAAGTTCTGAATCATAAATAAATTTTAATCAGAGTTCAACTGATAACTGCTCCAGTGGATCCAGACGGGTTCTGATGGTGGATGAGTGTTTGATTGTTCTACAGATGTTTGTCGTCTTGACTAGAGGGACTGGGTCTGATGACACTTGCAGGACATGTTGGACATCTGGACAGGTAGCGTCTCCTGCAGAGGTCGCCGTGGTGCCTTCACTGACCGCAGGTGGATGGGACCTTCGGTTCAGCAGGAAGCAGTCTGCTCCATCATGTGACTGAGTGTTTGAGTTGGGGACTGAAAATATGAATCAGAGTGAACATCCCGGTTTGATCAGAATCTTTGGTGTTATTTTAATCAGAGGAAGGTTTTATTTTTCTAACTCATGCTTTGATTGGTGCTCACTGGTTCTGCTTCATCTCCTCCCAGACTAACCATGAGCTAATAAACCGTGTTGATGATCAACCTCTGGACCCTGTCTCGTTTCTGCTGGTGCTGTGCTGCGTTCAGGTCAGCTGGGAACTCAGACCGTCTGACATCAGGAAGAAAGGAAAAAGCTGGAACCAGTTTTCTGATCGAGTCCGTTTTAAACGGTTTTACTCAGAAATGGAAAGTTTATAAAAAGTTCTGTTCTTATACGACAACAGTTATTCCCCTCAACATGAGGACTGATGTGAGTGGGACGGTCAGAACCTGAAGCGGGGTTCCTTCAGTTAAACGGGAAGTAATTGGACCAGCTTGGAGGTTTCAGGTTCTGCTCTGATTACGGCCTGTTCTGGCTGCAGTACCACCGATGGCCACTAGGTGGCCTCAGCCGGATCACTCTAAAGGTGGATCGGTAAAATGTTCTGAGAACAAAACTCTGAATTCAAAATAAATACCTGGAATAAATGTCAGCAAATGTAGCAGAAATAAGTTATTCTGGATTGAATAAATGAAAAATAAATTATTCTTGTGACTCAATGAGCTGCACCATATATTGACTGAGTGGTCACGACATCAGTGTTTGCGATGTTGCATTCACAGGTGATATCTGGCTGGATTTCAGTGAGGAGTGTTGTTTCATTCCCACTCAGCCGCGGTGCAGGGCCAGTTGGGTGGAGGTTAGAGGCTTTTAGTCCAGACCTCCACCCACTGCAGTCCAGGATGGGTGAAAACCAGAATAATGCAGCGTTAGTCTGGGATTATTTCTTCCTGATTAAAGGCCTCAGAGTGTGTGAGAATCTGTGCCGAATAAACACACGGCCGCTGCAGCAGCCTGTCGACTCCCTTCAGACTACAACCTTTTAAGCACTTTAGTTTGTTTCTTCAAGCATAAACTCGGAAAAATGCGCTAAAATCTCTGTTTCTCTGCATCTCCATGGAGACTCTGGAGTCTGCTTCCTGTAATTCAATGTTTCCTTTAAGGTTGCTGGATTTTATCAACGTATTTGAATTCAAACTCAGCATGGAGGGCAGGTTTCCAGGTTGACCAGCAGAGGAACATAGACTGGACTGGGAATGCTGGAGCCATTAAACCAAAGGGAAATGTTTGTCCTGCCTGCTACCAGGCCCGTTTTCAGGGTTTCTAAACACGCCTCTGATTTGGTCCTGCTTTCAGGTGGAGCCACACCTGAGCTGGCTGATGCCACTACGGGTTTATCTCTAGAGATGTTGAATCTTTCAGCAAATGATGGAAATGAAAGAACCGATTGAAGAAAATGTGAATTATTCATAATATTCAGCAATAATGTTTTCCTGATAGAAAATACCTATAAATACTTTATTCAGTTATTACATTAATGTGGAGCAAACATTTTCGTACATCTGTAAGGAAGTAACTTATTTTTTATACTTTTGATCCGTTTTTATTGTGAAAGTTGCAGTTCTCCTCAGCAGTGACACCTGGTGATGGAAAAACAAAACTACATTAGCTACAGATTCCTGAACTACGGTGGCTGAAAGGTCCACAAAGAGTCGGTTTGTCCCTCCTGTGTTTCTGTGGCCCAACCTGAAGGATGTTAGAAACAAACTGCAGGTGGCGCTGTCACTCTAATCAACGCAAATGTCCATGTGGGATCTGGAGGTTTACAGCTTAGTGTTGCAGCGCCCCCTGCAGCTCAGACTGTCTATAGACTCCTCCTCCTCCCTCTGGATGGTGGGCTCTGATTGGTTCTCCATGTGAAGCAGGAAGCAGCCTGCACTGGATGTTCAACACGCCTGCGCCTCTCCTCCTCTGTCTGCAACAGACGGCGTCCCACCGGCTGGCTCCGCCCCTTCCTGTCCTTCTTCCTCCATCTCCACCAGCCTCTGCAGGTACTTGATGTACCTGATGGCGGCCCGCAGCGTCTCCACCTTGCTGAGCCTCTTGTCGGCGCTCTGACCCGGCAGGTGGTCCCGTAGCTTGGCGTAGCCCTGGTTCACGCACTTGACGCGCTGGCGCTCACGCTCGTTGCGCTTCTGGATGAACGCGGGCTCGAACGGACACTCGTAGACGCTGAAGTGTCCGTGGTGGTGGAACGGGGACAGGTACGGCAGGATCCCGCCGGGGCCCCTCAGAGGGCCCTTGTACAAGCTGAGGGTGGAGGGGTCTGTGGTGGGGGGGTAGAAGAGGATGGGGACGGAGGTGGACAGAGACTCTGAGTGCTGAGACCTGCTCCGGTCCTCCCGTCCAGCAGGGGGAGACACACCGAAACAGTCAAAGAGCGACTGAGAGAAGGCGGAGCTCATGGTGTAATCAGCGCTGACCAATGAGGGGAGAGGACACCTGGCTGGATCAGAGAAGGTTCATGATGGTCACCTGTGAAGAGACACAGGGATCAGCTTCAGGTTACTGACTACCAAGCATGTCCACCAGGGGGCAGGCCCGAGTTCTCAGGAGGAGAAGATCACGATGCGATGAAGACTTCTCCAGAATAATAACATCTAAAGACCAGCATGATGGACATCAGATTTGGTTCAATGCCGCCCCCTACTGGTCACCTGCATGCTGCGACTCCTCTCTGAGAACCAAACGAAGCAGGAGACATGAATAACCATCAGGACCTCAGAAGAGGTGAGACAGTTGCTGGAGACAACCTGATGAGGAACCATGTCTAAAACTGGATCCTGAGACAGCAGACCGTCCATCCGTCCTCTAAAGAGACAGCAGACTGTCCATCTCCAGTGACCGTAGTATAACCAGATAGGTCTGATCCGTCCTCCATGCCTCCTTTCCCTCATAAAAAAAAATTAAATAAATTCATTTTCTGCTTCAGCAGCAAGAATCTCAGTCTGAACACTGGAGGGAAAAAAAAAATCAACTTTTTACTTCGATTATTGTTTGAATCCTTAAAATTGTTTTTATTCCTACTTTATGAATTTGACCAAAGTGTCTCAGAACTAATCATTCATGATCTCGTTTCCCTGGGGGATTAATATGGTGTGACACCACTCCTCAACACTGGAAAGACAGGAGGACATCCTCTTCAAATAAAGCAGGTGTGTGTTTGTCCTCATAAGTCAGGAGATGATTGCAAGGAAACAGCTTCTGGCCTGAACTGGTCCAACTTCCAGTCAGAACCAGTCAAAACCAGCTGGAGGAGCAAAGCTGGACCAGAACCAGTGTTGAACCTCCTCCACACCCAAGCAGGAGCAAGGTGAGGGACCTAAAAGCTATCCAATGCTCAACGTTGGAGAACTGCACCAAAGAATGGCATCTTCCGAGCCAGTCTCCACGACAACCAATAGTTACTATCTGAATGCTGATTGGCTCCTGTCCCACCATCAGAAACATCAACTCTACTGGACTTTAACTGGACCTGGGACTGAACCCTCCAGGAGGCATGGCCACTGCTAAACATGGAGAGGGATGTGTGATGCTGATGACTTGCTCCTCTACCAAACATGGAGGTACAGAGCAACAGGACATGAAGAACCACCAGGAGATCTGATTAGGTGTCTGGTTCTGGCAGAGGACTGAAAACGGGTCATCATTCAGCAGGAGAGAGATCCAGATCACCTCAACACAGAGATGGTTCAGCAGGAACATGTTGGTCCCCAAACCTGAAGGAACCTCGCGTCAGAGAGACCCCCTGAAGGAACCTCACATCAGAAAGAACCCCTGAAGGAACCCTGTGTCAGAAAGACCCCCTGAAGGAACCCCGTGTCAGAAAGTGCCCCTGAAGGAACCCCATGTCAGAAAGACCCCCTGAAGGAACCCCATGTCAGAAAGAACCCTTGAAGGAACCCAGCGTCAGAAAGACCCCCAGAAGGAACCCCATGTCAGAAAGACCCCCTGAAGGAACCCGGCATCAGAAAGACCCCCTGAAGGAACCACATGTCAGAAAGAACCCATGAAGGAACCCCGCGTCAGAAAGTACCCCTGAAGGAACCCCGCGTCAGAAAGAATCCCTGAAGGAACCCCATGTCAGAAAGACCCCCTGAAGGAACCACATGTCAGAAAGTACCCCTGAAGGAACCCCACGTCAGAGAGACCCCCTGAAGGAACCACATGTCAGAAAGAACCCCTGAAGGAACCCCACGTCAGAAAGTACCCCTGAAGGAACCCCGTGTCAGAAAGAACCCATGAAGGAACCCCGCGTCAGAAAGTACCCCTGAAGGAACCCCGTGTCAGAAAGACCCCCTGAAGGAACCCCACGTCAGAGAGACCCCCTGAAGGAACCACATGTCAGAAAGAACCCCTGAAGGAACCCCGTGTCAGAAAGACCCCCTGAAGGAACCCCACGTCAGAAAGTACCCCTGAAGGAACCCCGTGTCAGAAAGAACCCATGAAGGAACCCCACGTCAGAAAGTACCCCTGAAGGAACCCCGTGTCAGAAAGAACCCATGAAGGAACCCCGCGTCAGAAAGTACCCCTGAAGGAACCCCGTGTCAGAAAGACCCCCTGAAGGAACCCCACGTCAGAGAGACCTCCATGGTCTGTCTCGAGAGATGGTGCAAAAGGAGGAACACTGAAAGATCTCACTCTGGATGCTCCGTACCTGGAGACGTTAAGAGTTGCTCCAGGCTGACTGAATTTACCAACCAGGAAGAAAAGAACCGACATGTCCCAACAGAACCAGACGGGAGAAGTGCTTCATCAGGAAAACATCTTGGTTCTTTCCTCTGAAGGCTTCTCTCCAGAACCTTTGAAATGTTTCCTTATAGATGGAAGTTCATTGGAACCCTGACCCAGTCCAGGGAGGTTTGATGAAGCGTCTCGTTGAGGACAGATTTCCTCAGGAATAAAAGGTGAACCAGAACCACCTCATCGGGTCGTCCTGCTGAAAATGACCCAAACAGAACCTCTCAGAACCTCTGTGTGTCTCACCTTCAGATGGAGCTGCAGCAGATCCTCCTTCAGCTTCTCTGGTTCTCTGACTGCAGGATGGAGCGCTCAGACTTTACCTGCTGAAGCTCCGCCCTCACAGGTGTGTGAGTGAGTGTGTGTGTGAGTGTGAGTGAGTGTGTGTGTGTGTGTGTGTGTGAGTCAGGTTAAAAACTGAACATCAGATTCTGCAGGTTTTTACCCGAGGAACATTCACAGATCACGTTTCAGGATGAGAACCTCCATTTTGGTACTGGCCAGTCCTCCCAGTGTCTTCCAGTCCTCGCAGGGTCTCCCAGTGTCTCCCAGTCCTCCCAGTGCTGGAAGCTGCTCCTGCAGTGATCTTCACATCAAAGCCTCCTGCTGCAGAGAATGAGTGTTTGCAGTTTCCTCTCCCTAAATCCCGATATTCCAGATGAAAGGCGTCAGGGACACACACCCTTCCTGTCATCACACGTCTGCTGGCACCGCACACGCTGATGACTGTTTACACACACCTGCAACCCGACACTCACCTGCACTGATCCCCGTCTGCAGGTGAGGACGGAAGCTCTCATTATGGCGCTCAGAGGTCCGTCTGATCTGAGGTCAGTTCTCGTCGGCAGGAACCGGCTCTGAGGACTTCTCCTGGACCCAGGCCTCCGGATCCACTCCTCATTCCTCCAGATGTTCTTGAGGTCCGGATCAACAGTTCCCCGAGCTTCCTGAAGGTCTGCTGGAGCTTTCCTCCGTTTCAGTACCGGAGGGTTCTAGCTCCGACCCGTCAGCAGAACTCAAGGGATGAACCAGAGTTGCTGATGGTTCTGGATCTGATCCCTGGTTAACGTTGGAGAAGCTCAACCAGCTGCTCCAGAACACAGGAAGTCCAGAGCAGCTTCTGACCTTCAGAATAAAGGTCCTGAAACACACTCAGGCCCGTTCAGGGTTTATCTAAAACCAGGACCAAACTAATCTTCCTCGGGTGTTTCCTGACTTTAGATGAACTGGTTCTAGATCACAGAGTCTCAGACCAGAACCAGGAGATGGACCGAGACCACCTCAGAGACAAACTTCCTCAGGCTCATTAGAAAACACCACAGTGTCAGCCGGTCCATAGGGGGCGCTGGCCTTCCAGATGTGGAGCGGGAAGGAAACACTAAAAAGGATCTATAAACATGATCAAAGTGGTATTATTAAAACCAGTCTTCCTTAACACTGTGTGCCGAAATATAATCTGAATTATTACCAACTGACTTTCATTCAACAGTGAATTTCCCCCGACAGACTCCTGTCAGAGCAGAAGCTAAAGAGCCAATCGTGTGTGGTTGCCAGGGAGAAATAATAAACATTTGGCCAATCAGAATCGCTTAATTTAATGTCTTTAGGATGCTGGGAAATTCTCCCCTGCTATAGATGACGCTGGAAAGTTTTGCATCACTACAGCAATAAAGTTGATCATTTTGGTGAGGCAGTTGAGGGAAAGCTTAGACCGAATTCTCCACCTTGGATGACAATGCAGAGGATTTCCCAGATGGCAGCTAAGCTACAGCTGCTGCTCCTCTGCGTGTTTTATTAGTTTTAGCTGCCATATTTCTCTGCCCTTAGTTGTCGTTTACTTTTAATCTTTATTAGCTGCTATTTGGATTTTTGCTGATCATAAGTTATTAACGTTTCTGTGGTTTATTTGATGCTAATGCTGCTCTGGTCAGCATGATGCTAATGCTGCTCTGAATAAATGTTGCTAAGATTTCTTTTTTTAAATTGTTAATAATGATGATGTTCTTGTTGCCTTTTTTGAGTTTCTGCTGCTGTTCTAATGCTAATCTTTGGTTGATATCATGTTTGCTGGGTCAGATGGCCGTTCTGATGTGGCGTTGATCCAGGAGGAGCTGAAGTCCTGTTTGCTGACTCAGATCTATGAACATTCATATCATTCAGATTTAGCTGAGCTCATGATTGTCAGATAAATCCAGGGTTGCTTGGTGTTGTGGTTCCAGGAGAACCTGTTTCAGTCCTTCTGATTCCTGGGTTAATTGTTAGTAGCTGTGATGATTTCATCCTATACCAGTGTGTTTTAGTTCTTTTAGGTAGGAAGGCGTCTGCTGCTTGGTGCCATTAGTTCATTCTCTACGGTTTTAATAGATTTTAGCCTGTTGTTTGTTCAGAGTTAAACTTCTAGGTGATCATACATCATTTTGGTGTTTTTCACAGTTATGAGTCTGATTGGGAGTTATTAGCTGTTGACACTGATTTAATGATTACATTCTATATTTTTTGCAAGTTACTGAACAGACCTTTTACATTTAGCGAATTTAACCCTTCATGCCATTTTGCTGTATGAAGGATGTTATATTATTGCGGAACTGTAGTCATTTTCCTGCCGTTCATTTCAATCGTTATACTGAACTAGGAAGGGAAATCTATCGACAGCAGCCGCCACTGAAACGCCAGCCACGTGTGTGAGTGTGTGTGTGTGTGTGTGTGTGAGTGAACATGACAGCTGCAGCAGCTCCACATGTAGAGACATGAATGTGATCAGAACATCCTTCAGGCAGCAGCTCTGTTTCCAGCAGCAGATCCTTCTGGGCTGAAATCGTCCAGAACCTCCAGAGCTCCAGTGAAGACTTTCCTGCATCTTCTCCAACATGAGCACAAGGAGTTTCTCCATTAAGAGACTTCTTTATTATGCTATTACACTATTATTATCCCCCAGTGCAGAAATAAAATACTCTATGCAGCTGTTATAAGTTGATTTATTACAAGAGGTGACAGTAAAAAACAAGTTGACAATAAATAAGAATTCATATTAGTTGAAATCAGCCTAAAAACAATGTAAATACAGTCAGAAAATTGTTTAAAGTCATTATTTTTCAGTTTGTATTAATGTTTGTGTTGTTTTATTCAAGGAAATTGCGATCTGTCCATCAGCAATCAGCTAGTCAGCCTGTTCAGGGATCGACTGGTAGTGCCTCCATCCTCCACCAGGGGGCGTTCTGGTTCTTGTGTCTCCTCTGTTTTCCAGAGTGGGACAGCAGCTCAGAGGGAGCAGCCAGCCTCCACGGCGTCGTCTTCAGCGACTCTACAGAGAGACGGGTTTCCAGCTAGAAAACGCGCAAATATAACGTTGGACGACTCGTTGCTGAAAAAAACGGGTCCGATTAGAGGAAGGCGTTACTGGCATCACTGCCGGTGGGAAATAACTGGAACTGGTACCAACTGGGCTTTGCTGGGTTCTCCTCCACATAGGAACTGGGTCTCCAGAAGGAAGTTATCTTCTCTGGTAGCAGAAGAACAATGTTGGGTCTGTGAAGAGAGCCCTCAGCTGGATCAAGGGAGTTCTTGCACAGTTCTAACAGGTGGTGGTGGGACCCCGGAGAGTACGGGATGGTAACGGCTCTGTGGAACATCTGGCGACGTCTGGAGGAGATGTGGCACATTACCTGTGAAAGGGCAACAAGAGCTTCCACGTCTTGAAGCTGGGAGAAGGCTTCACTGGGTTTTGTGAGGGATGCTGAAGGAACATGAGGTGCTACCATTATGGGCTATCTGGTCTCCTGTAACCAGAGCAACAGCTGTTCATGGACAGGAGGTCAAGGAGTTGCGGATGAGTAGAGACTCATCCACAAGGCCCTGAAGCACCTTGAACTTCAGGGTTTCATCTTTGCGTTCTGCTCAGGATGATTGTTGGCTGTGCTTAAAGGTTCCCTCCATCAAGGTTCCCTCCATCAAGGTTCCCTCCATCACGCTCAGCGTCTCTGCTCTGGACTCATCCGTCCAGAGGACATTGTCCCAGAAGGCTCGTCCTTCATCCGAGGCAGCTCTGCTGACCTCAGGGCTGCGGCCATCTTGTTTCTTGACAGAAGAGGCTTCCTCCTTCAGTCCTTCCACGCAGCCATGCTGGTTGTTGACCTGGTTGAAGACGTGAAGACCTTACCTCCAAACCAGTGGAGCCCAGCAGGACTGAAGACAAAGCGAGGACCAGGAACATGTCCCCACTTCCCACAATGACCTCAGTGTGTGGGTGAAACTGGTTCCAATGGTCCTCTATATGCCGTATCACACACACACACACACACACACACACACACACACACACACACACACACACACACCCGTAGCTCCCAGGATCAGAAACAAGAGGAAGAGCAGCTGCTGATTGGTAGAAATGGTTTATTGTCAAACATCTCAACGTCCAGAGTTACTGAGGCAGACGCGTTCAGGAGGAACATCTAGACCTGCAAGGAAACATCTCTTCCACTGATAGGAGAACCACCTGCCTGCTGACACACACACACACACACACACACACTCCTTTCATCCTCCAACTGCTCAGTAGGACCTGACACATTTAGCTACCTTCAGCTGCTGATCATCTATTAATGTAGAAGGTTCTCCAGGAGGTCCTCCAGGAGGTCCTTCAGGAGGTCCTTCAGGAGGTTCTCCAGGAGGTCCTTCAGGAGGTCCTCCAGGAGGTCCTCCAGGAGGTCCTTCAGGAGGTTCTCCAGGAGGTCCTTCAGGAGGTTCTCCAGGAGGTTCCATACCTGCTCTGCTGCTGATCCTGATTAAGTCTTATTAGTTTCAGACTGAACCGCGTCCATCAGCGGTTCTGATCCGGTTCTGATTGGATCACAGGAAGCTTCCAGCTGGAAGCCAGAGACAGACGTTGGTCTCTGGACGGAAGCACGTGGACTGGGTCAGGACATCTCAGCGAGACACCGAGACGGTCCCTCAGGGGGACAGAGACGAAGACCAGGAGGACATCTGAGGGACGGCGACGCGAGGACAGAGGCGATGGACGGAGGGACAGGCAGACAGAAGGACGGAGGGAGGAAGACAGGCGAGTGGACGGCAGGTGTCCCTCAGCCCATATATGGGTACTTCCACTCTGTGAGGGGGACATGAGTCTGCTTCACCACCCGCGGAGACGTCCATCTCAGGACGTAGTGAGGACCCCCAGGCTTATCGTTGGTGCCTGGACGGACAGTTGGACGAACCGTTACTGAGCATCCGTCCGTCTGTACATCCAACTAACCATCCATCCATCCGTACATCCAACTAACCATCCATCCAAACAACCATCCATCCATCCGTCCGTCCATCCGTACATCCAACTAACCATCCATCCATCCATCCGTACATCCAACTAACCATCCATCCAAACAGTCCATCCAACTAGCCATCCATCCATCCGTACATCCAACTAACCATCCATCCAAACAGTCCATCCAACTAACCATCCATCCATCCGTCCGTCCATCCGTACATCCAACTAACCATCCATCCATCCATCCGTACATCCAACTAACCATCCATCCATCCGTACATCCAACTAACCATCCATCCAAACAGTCCATCCAACTAACCATCCATCCATCCGTCCGTCCATCCGTACATCCAACTAACCATCCATCCATCCGTCCGTACATCCAACTAACCATCCATCCATCCGTATATCCAACTAACCATCCATCCATCCGTACATCCAACTAACCATCCATCCAAACCATCCATCTGTCCATCCATCCGTCCGTATATCCGTCCAACCATCCATCCGTCCGTACATCCATCCATCCATCCATCCAACCAACCATCTGTCCAAACCATCCATCCATCCAACCAACCATCTGTCCAAACCATCCATCCATCCAACCATCCATCCGTCTGTCCAACCATCTGTATATCCATCCATCCAACCAACCAACCATCCATCCATCCAGGTTGGATGAACCAACCCATCCATCAGGCCTGACCTGATGCTCTGGCTCCTCCAAACGGCTGCTGAGCCACGACGGATCCGGTGGATTTATCGTTGACGTAATAATTCCCGGCGGCGTTCCTCAGGACTCTGGCGGCCTCGTCGATCACCTTCCTGCAGAACAAGAGGTCCGACTCAGTCTGGGTCAGGACCAGGTTCTTCCTGGAGTCTGTTGAAAGCCTCCTGCAGCTCACTGATGTCTGGCTGAAGGTTCAGATTCTCTGGACATTCCTGAATTTCTGGACTTACCAACCGTTTCTACCAGGTTCCATCAGGTTCTACGTGGTTCTATCTGGAACAGCTTCAGGGTTTTATTGTGAGACTCCTCTCTGAGCATGCTCAGACTGAACCCACCCTGCAGAACAGAACCTGGAACTGGATCGTGTTTCAGGTACCAAGAGCCAGAATCAGCCCCAGCTCTTTACTGGTCCAGTTCTAAGATGCAGGTTGCCCAAATGAAGCTATCTAGAACCAGAACCTGGACTGAGCTCAGGGTTCTGACCTGTTTATAGAACTTTAAAGTTCTTCAGCGGGTCTGAAACTCTGGGTTCTGATCCTCAGAGCTGAACCCTGATCCCAGAGATCCACTGGTTCTGTTCTCAGATCAGAGACAGACTTCATGAACCAGAACCAGATCCGGACACCAACAGGTGATCCAGAACATGAGGACTCATTAAAGCTTCTGGTTTGTTCCTTGCAGCTCAGGAGAACTAGAACCTGAGGAGATCCATGCTCCGACCCCATCCTGCAGCATTAAACAGAACTCCAGCAATGGTTCTGGATCTCTGGCTTCAGAGTCAGAAGTCTGATGAAGCTCAGATCCAGTCTGAGTTGGACCTGCAGGGACGGAACCGTTCCTCCGGTCCGCTGAGGGCAGATCACAAGGTCCGTCTCTGTGGACGATGGACAACAACACGTATGTGCAGGAGAACACGTCTTACTGGTCGCGGGCGAACACGGATCCTGTCAGAGCGTAAGGCGATGTGGTGTCGACCAGCTGCAGAACCTCCTGGTAGTTCTTCTCTGGATAGACGTAGACGGTGAGGACCGGCCCAAAGATCTCCTGAAGACACCACAAACACCAGGTCATGTGACTTCCAGGAGGGTCAGGTGTTGTTCACACAGACCACACCTGGATCCGAAAGACCCCGCCCGTCCATCCCCACCGGCCATTGGCCAGGAGCAGGCGTCCAGGATGGACCCAACATCCGCCCCAATGACCGGCGGACATGGGAACCGGCCGGGGGGGCGGACCTGTCGGCTGCTCAGGTGAGGCATCTTCTTACCTCGCTCATGATGGGGTCCTGCGGGTCTTTGGTCACGATGATCGTCGGCTCCACGAAGTAACCTTTCCGATCATCACAGTTTCCTCCTGCGATGATGCTGAGGTTCGGAGACGACTTGGCGTGGTCCAACCACCTCTTGATGCGAGCAAAGGACTGAGGGGGCGGAGCCACAGGTACCGATTATAGCGCAGCAGATCCGTAAATATTTCAGCTAAATCTTTCACATGCAGATACAAGAACCTAACTTGGCACAGATGTTCCCAGAGGCTTAATTTTTTAAAAAAATTCAAGATGGCAGCCATTTTTCAAGATGGTTGCCATAGTCATCAATGAAAATTTATTTTTGCAATAAATTTGCCAATATTTATCACAGATTAATACTTTTTGGCATCAAATAAATCATAATTGGATCCACAGAAATAATATTTACTGATAATTTTTGGATTTTATTCAAAATGGCCACCACCATGGGTATAATGGAGAATATATGTTTGCGCTAAAATCGGCAGCAGGTACTGCCATTGGAGGGCACAGCTACCCAAAAAGTTAGGTTCACTAACCAGGAATTTGCTAAATAAGAATCTTAGCTACGTTAATGCTAAACTTTTAAACATAAAAAAAAAAAAAAAAAAAAAAAAATTACCGGAAGCGAACAGTAAACCGCTAAACACAACAAGAAATTTTGCTCTGCTAACGCCAAATCGCAAAACATAAAAAAATTAGCAGAAGCTAACGCTAACCATCAAGACGACTGTCTCCCAGTCTCTCATCTTCATCTCCTTCCAGTGGCAACTGGTTGAGACTCGCTGACAGCAAAGTCCTCAGTTTCTGATTCTGCTCCATGTTATTACTTTAAAGTTGGATGAACAGGACAAAAGTGGAAAACATCTGATGGGACATAAAGTCCGTCCACGTCATGAACATGGGAACATTTTATGGCAATAACTGATTTAAAAAGCTCAAAAACAGCAGCCATGTTGAAAAATGGCCTGAAATTCAAGTGGCTGATGGGAAACGCATGCGACCTGAGGGGTCAGCATGCTAATGTTTATGCTAGCATCCACAGATGAAAGGTTGTTACAGCGCTATGCTGCGCTATGAGGCGCAGAGCTAACAAGCAGAGTTAACGAGGTTTACCTTGTCATCGATGACTGCTGAGAAGAAGGTGCTGAAGTCCTCCACAGGCTGAGGAGCAGAGAACATCACGTTACTCATCTCTGAAGACTTGAACCTTCCTCCTAACCCGAACCCTGCCGGCTTGCAGCCCACTGACCGCTCCCCTCAGTGGGACCTTCACTCACATCTCCCACTCGGAGGCGCCTGTGGACGTCCAGCAGCTGCTCTCGGATCTGCGGCCAGGTGCTGTCGGGAACGTACATCCGGGAGCAGGCCGAGCACTTCTGGCCTCCGTACTCGAAGGCCGAGCGGACGGTCCCCATCACCACGCTCTGGACGTCCGCCGACGAGTGCACGAAGTGGAAGTTCTTCCCCCCGCACTCTGCCGACACGAAGACTGGGTCAGAACCCGCAGCAGAACCTGGAGGACCGGCTAGAACCTAGGGTAGGACGCGGAGGACCGGTCCGGACCGCAGTCGGAACCACAACCTGGAGGACTGGGTAGAACCTACAGCAGGGGCAGGACCCGGAGGACCGGTCCGGACCGCGGTCGGAACCACAACCTGGAGGACTGGCTAGAACCTATGGCAGAACCAGGACCCGGAGGACCGGCTAGAACCTAGGGCAGGACCCGGAGGACCGGTCCGGACCGCGGTCAGAACCACAACCTGGAGGACTGGCTAGAACCTACAGCAGAACCAGGACCTGGAGGACCGGTTCGGACCGCGGTCAGAACCAGAACCTGGAGGACTGGCAAGAACCTACAGCAGAACCAGGACCCGGAGGACCGTCTAGAACCTAGGTCCGGACCGCAGTCGGAACCACAACCTGGAGGACTGGCTAGAACCTACAGCAGAACCAGGACCCGGAGGACGGGGTGGTGCTCACCTCCGCCCAGGCGTGGAAACGTCCTGTAGATGTCCAGGTTCTGGGCCACCTGCTTCCACAGATGCTTGAAGGTCCTGCGGGGACAAGAGACGGTTGCCATGGTAACAGAACCGGGGTGGCGTTAGGAGGCGGTCCGGTCGGTGTCCTTACGGCACGCTGCCAGTGAAGTTGATCCCCGCCAGATGCTTGGAGGAGGTGACCGTGTCTCCGAAGACGGGACCGTCGGCGGGCAGGAACTGCACAATGTTGGGGGGCAGGCCGCACTCGCGCATGACTCGGTAGACTGCGTAGCTGGCCAACACCGCCGTGTCACTGGGCTTCCACAGAACCACGTTACCCTGAGGCACAGAGGGGCACGAGTCAGCTCTGTCCAAGTCCGAGTCACGAGTCTTTAGGGCACAGGTTCAAATCAAATGCCAACTCTTTAGGGCACTAGTACGAGTCAAGTCGCAAGTCCTTATGGCACAAGTTCAAATTCACTATCCAATCTTTAGACCACAAGTTAAATCAAGTCAGAAGTTTTTAGGGCACTTGTCCGAGTCCAGCCTCATGTCTTTAGGACGCTAGTCCAAGTCCAGTCACAAGTCTTTAGGGCACTAATCCGAGTCCAGTCGCAAATCTTTAGGGCAAAAGTCAAATCATGTCTTTAGGACACTAGTCCAAGTTAGGCTCCCGGGTGCTCCAGACCTCCAGAACTCACCATGAGAGCAGGAGTCCCTGCCAGGTTTCCCCCGATGGCGGTGAAGTTAAACGGCGCCACCGCTGCCACGAATCCCTGACCGGAAACACAGAGAGAGCCAGAACCGGTCAATGGACCCAGAACCAAACGAACTCAGTAACCATGACGACCGCTCAGGTGTGACAGGCGTCTCTACCTCCAGTCCTCGGTACAGCGCCGTGTTGGTGCTCTCCTTGGTGCTGATTGGCTGCTGGGCCTCCAGCTCCACGGCGTGCTTGGCGTTGAAGCGGAAGAAGTCGATGAGCTCTGCGGCGGCGTCGATCTCAGCCTGAACCACCGTTTTTCCCTGAACACCAGACGGTTGAGCAGCGTCAGGAACCCAGCACCACAGGAAGTGACATCAGGCCACCGGGCCTCCAGGCGTGGCACGTACCTGTCCAATCATGGTCTTGGCCAAGATCTCCGCTCTCCTGGGCCCGCTGATGACGTCGGCAGCCTTGAAGAGGATCTGGGCCCGGTCCCGGACGGGCTTCAGGTCCCACTCCTTCCGGGCCGCCAGCGACGCCTGGATGGCCTTGTTGATCAGTTCCTGGAGGAGAAGCGGACGTTCAGACATGTTGGAGTCATTGAGAACTGGAGAACACCTGCTGGAGAACGCTGCCTGGAGAACGCCTCCTAGAGAGCGCCGCCTGGAGAACGCCTCCTAGAGAACGCCTCCTAGAGAACACCACCTAGAGAAAGCCGCCTGGAGAACGCCTCCTAGAGAGCGCCGCCTGGAGAGCGCCGCCTGGAGAACACCACCTAGAGAGCGCCACCTGGAGAACACCACCTAGAGAGCGCCACCTGGAGAACACCACCTAGAGAGCGCCACCTGGAGAACACCTCCTGGAGAACGCCACCTAGAGAGTCCTGCCTGGAGAACGCCTCCTTGAGAGCGCCACCTGGAGAACACCTCCTAGAGAGCGCCACCTGGAGAACGCCTCCTAGAGAGCGCCGCCTGGAGAACACCACCTAGAGAGCGCCACCTGGAGAACGCCTCCTGGAGAACGCCACCTAGAGAG
The DNA here is from genome assembly GCA_014839685.1 of Anableps anableps. Classification (NCBI taxonomy): domain Eukaryota; kingdom Metazoa; phylum Chordata; class Actinopteri; order Cyprinodontiformes; family Anablepidae; genus Anableps; species Anableps anableps. Next base: position 284,136 of record CM026069.1, read on the forward strand.
TCCTGCCTGGAGAACGCCTCCTTGAGAGCGCCACCTGGAGAACGCCTCCTAGAGAGCGCCGCCTGGAGAACGCCTCCTAGAGAACACCACCTAGAGAACACCGCCTGGAGAACGCTCCCAGAGAACGCCGCCTGGAGAACGCCTCCTAGAGAGCGCCGCCTAGAGAACACCTCCTAGAGAGCGCCACCTGGAGAACGCCTCCTAGAGAGCGCCGCCTGGAGAACACCACCTAGAGAGCGCCACCTGGAGAACGCCTCCTGGAGAACGCCACCTAGAGAGTCCTGCCTGGAGAACGCCTCCTTGAGAGCGCCACCTGGAGAACACCTCCTAGAGAGCGCCACCTGGAGAACGCCTCCTAGAGAGCGCCGCCTGGAGAACACCACCTAGAGAGCGCCACCTGGAGAACGCCTCCTGGAGAACGCCACCTAGAGAGTCCTGCCTGGAGAACGCCTCCTTGAGAGCGCCACCTGGAGAACGCCTCCTAGAGAGCGCCGCCTGGAGAACGCCTCCTAGAGAACACCACCTAGAGAACACCACCTAGAGAAAGCCGCCTGGAGAACGCCTCCTAGAGAGCGCCGCCTGGAGAGCGCCGCCTGGAGAACACCACCTAGAGAGCGCCGCCTGGAGAACGCCTCCTAGAGAGCGCCGCCTGGAGAACGCCTCCTAGAGAGCGCCGCCTGGAGAGCGCCGCCTAGAGAGCGCCACCTAGAGAGCGCCACCTGGAGAACGCCTCCTAGAGAGCCCCGCCTGGAGAACGCCTCCTAGAGAGCGCCGCCTGGAGAACGCCTCCTAGAGAGCGCCGCCTGGAGAACGCCACCTGGAGAACTCCTCCTAGAGAGCGCCGCCTAGAGAACGCCGCCCGGAGAACGCCTCCTAGAGAATGCCGCCTGGAGAACGCCACCTAGAGAGCGCTGCCCGGAGAACGCCGCCCGGAGAACGCCTCCTAGAGAATGCCGCCTGGAGAACTCCTCCTAGAGAGCGCCGCCTAGAGAGCGCCACCTGGAGAACGCCACCTGGAGAACGCCGCCTGAGGATATGGATCTGTCTGGATCGGACTGTGATCCGGACCAATCCGGTTTCGGACTGGAGACTCACTGGAGGATTTATCCTCCAGCTTTGAGCGGATTCAGAGAGACGGGTTCTACTGTAGAACCCTGCAGTTCTGCAGGTGACCCAGCTCTGGGAACCTACCTTGTCAGCGTAGCAGAACTTTGCCACCTTGTGGGAGTGGTTGAAGGGCTGGGAACAGAAGCACAGAGAGGTCAGGAGGTCAGGAGGTCCGGAGGAGCACGTGCTCCAGCATCTCCAGAGGGTCCACTCACAGACAGCTGGTATCTGACGTCTCTGGTCCAGACCAGCTCGTCTCCAACCACGCAGGGCACCTCCTCCGTCCTCCCCTTCAGGCGGGCCAGAGCCTGCAGACACAGACCAGGGTTCAGTCACCCAGCTGACCACACATCTGGATCAGAACCGGCCCTGGAGGACCTTCGCACCTTCTGCAGCTCGGCCCGCTCTGGACTCCCCTCCTGGAAGCCCAGGATGGGCTCGTTCTTCACCTCCACGGCGGAACCAGCGAAGGTTCTGAATCTGGAAGCACACGGGCCATTAGTTCTGATCCGCCGGATCGCACCAGAAACGCACGGGTCGCTGGTTCTGACCAGCCGGGTCGCATCAGAACCAAAAACGCACGGGTCGCTGGTTCTGACCTGTCGGGTCGCATCGGAACCAGAAACCCAGAGGACATGACTTGTTTTGACCCAGGAGGTCACATGCGAAGCATAAACCTGGATGGGCTCAGCCGGGTCAGAACCAACCGGGTCAAACCGGAGAACTGCAGGAGGTTTAATGAACAAACAGAAGCTCTGCCGGCAGCTAATCAGTAACAGAATGCGGCTCAATCTGGACTTCAGAACCTGACACCAGAACCTTTCCCAACCAGAACCTTTCCTGACCAGAACCTAATACCAGAACCTTTCCTGACCAGAACCTGACACCAGAACCTTCAGATTTTAATAAAATGATTTCATCTTCTATTCTAACAAATAATTTCACTGATGTAGTTTCTGTTTCCTGCCTTTAGAACCGGTTCTGGTTCTGTTCCAGCTGTCTGCCTTCAGCTCTGCAGGATGCTTTGGACCAGCTCCTGGGACCAGAACCCAGAGATCCAGGCGTTCTGAACCGAGACGGTTCTGCAGCAGGACAGTTAATTTTAGCTCCTTGTAGTAAAATCCGGACCGGACTCGGTTCTGACCCACAGGTTCTGTTCTGATCAAACCGGGCTTTTCAGTCGGACTCACCCACTTGATCCGCTCATTTTCCTTATCGTTGCGTCGGTCCGGCTCGGAGCGGCTCGGGGGGGCAGGACCAGCACCAGCTGGGTTTTTCCCACAGGAACCAGTCAGCCTGAGCTGCAGCTGGAAAAACACCCTGCGGCTCTTCGTCTGCTGAGGGACCCTGATCCCAGTGCTGCTGGCGGGGGGCCCCTGGAGGGCCGCTGGGTCTGCTGGGAGGCCCTGGGGGTTCCTGGGGGGGCCCTTGGGGCCGCTGCAGGGTCTGCTGGGAGCTCCTGGGACCCATCAGCTGAGCTTCAGGCTCTGACCATCTGCAGCTTTAAGCTCACTGACTCAAACAGAGTTGATGGATTTTCCAGATCAGTTATTCTGACCTGATAGAAACGGTTCTGGTCTGATTCAGGTTCCAGATCAGGTGGTTCCGTCAAGACCAGAACCCAGTCTGGACCAGAGTCTGGACCAGAGTCTGGACCAGGCGGTGACGAGGTCTGAGCTCAGAGAAATATTGATTTTAGGCTAGCATGTTTGGACCGCCAGTAGCATCTGGTAAAACTCCAGCTGGTTTAATCATTAGACCTGGGACATGTTGACAGGTAAGTGAGGAGTTCAAAGGTCATACCACTAGGAACCTCCTCTAATGTTAGGTCTCACACTGGTTACGCCACCAGGGGGCAGTGGAGGAGACACTACAGCAAAGAAACTACAAAGATGGATGCCAATAAAAGGACGTTATGCTGCGTTCGATTTACCTGGGAAGTCGTAACTCTGAGCGGGGTTTGACATCGGATCACGTTCCAGTTGAGTTTTATGACTGGGAAGTGGGAATTTCCCAGTTCTGAGCAGAACTCAAACGCAGCCTCAATACTGTGGTCTGGAAATGTGAAGAGGTAAATGAGCCAGAATACATGGAAGATTGGAGCCGACCGAGCAGCTCACGGAGCAGCTGACCAAGCAGCTGACCGAGCAGCCATCTCCTGCAGACCCAGATTGGTGTGTTGTGTCATTTCTTGTGACTGTGGTTGTGAAAAGAAGTGAGGGTTGCGTAGGTCTGTTGAGGAGAAATAGATGCGGTATCATTATGTTTAGAGACGTCATTATTAATTGATCATTAGTGGATAACGAAGGCATTAGGCTGCCGATGCGTTTCTACCTCTTTCTACTTCATATCCATTTGATTTTTTTTCATGTTCGTTTATATTTTTTTGGTGAAAACAAAATTGTTGAGAAGACATTTAACAAAGTGGTTATTTCTACTGTGACCACTAGATGGCAGTAACCGTTACAAACAGCTCCTTTAATTCCTGCAGCTGATGGTCAATAATCAACTAAATGGTCAGTTTTTCTGATTTGTTCTGAGTTTCTAACCAGCTGTCCATAGAGTAAAGAGGTCAACCGGATGTTTTTACTGTATTTTAGGAGAGTTTCAGGTTATTTCCAGGAAACAAACACCAACACGTGTTTCCTGATGTATGTTTCTGCGCAGCTGCAGTGGAGCAGCTGTCCTCCTGCAGAAGAGTTCAGGACCAGACTCAGCTTGAACCAACATGCAGGAGATCAGGTGTCATTATGTAAGACCCAGGGCGGTAAAACACCTGAAGCTCAAAAACATCACGTGATTAACAGCATGTTGTCCCCACAAAATTAATGAAAGTGTCAGTCACAATCAGGTGATCATCTGAACACCTTCTGGAAGTCTCCGCGGAGCTCCAGAGTCTCGTGTCCGCTCATGTGAAGTTCAGCGCCGGGACTTACCCTCTCCAGGACCGCCCCAGGACCACCCGGACACGGAGCATCTTCCCGTCTTGAAGCAAAGAGGCGCTCAGGGAGATAGAAATGGCTGAATGGTCCTGTTCCAGCCCCGATAACCTGATCAATAACTGTTCCGGAGTGATCTGGGGGCTGACAGGAGACGAGCCGGAGGTAGCTACCTGCTGCAGGGGGGAGAAGCTGCGGTCAGGTCGCTCAGTCCGCCTAAGAATCAGCCCCACTCATCCAGGCAGACTAAACTACTGGAAATATAATATATTTTTATATAAATATTACGCAACAGGAGAACTCTTATTTATTTAAAACTATACGATGTTTTTCAGGTCAATCTCTAACATCCCTCAGAGGAATGGAACCTTCCAGAGGCGGCTATCTGACCATCCAATCACAGAGCGGCACTATTTTATCAGCCAATGAAAGGCCATTACTGGAACAACAAGCAGAATGACCTTTCTGTCAGCGTGGCTCTGCTCCATTCACACACCGGCGGAGCTTCTGGCTCACCGGGATGGCGGAGTTTGGACCCAAACGCAGCAGAACTGTTTATTAAAAAGAAATAAGTCAGTGAATCTGTTGAATATGATCAGACTGTGTGTTAACCTCCAGGTGATCTCTTCCAATTAATATTTAGTTTCCTAATAATCATAAAACTCTCAGAATTGTTATGGATGTCTGATTTTGTGGCCTGTTCTATCTCTTTGCTGCTCTAACATATCTGCCCTACTTTGCTGCTTATCTGTTGCCCTGCTCACTGCTGCAGCTTACACAAACATAACCGCTGATATCACATAAAACGCAACACGTAGTCCAGGATAAACTGATACCGGAGGATGGCTCCCTTTAGGGGGGTTAAGAGTGAGGGGGAGATGAAAGCAGGGCTCACGCTCCATTCTTGGCTCCTCTCGGTTCATTCTTAGCTGGGGGGCTACTGAAGGTGAATGTCACTCTATCTGTTCATTTGTATACTCTGTACACTGATCAATTTGGCATTAAATCTTGATTTTATGCTTAACCAGTTCTCATGATTTCACAAGGTAAACACTTTGCTGGTTTTAGTGGTTGGGTCTCGGAACTGGGGAGAAACGAACTCCGTGGTGCAGGAGGGGGAAAGAGGGTGCACTCCTTACTCTATCTATCTATCTATCTATCTATCTATCTATCTGTCTGTCTGTCTAGACATTATCTAATTTTGTGTTTTAAATACCAGAATTTGCTCATATATTTTTTATTTTTCTGTCTGATGACATCATTGTCAAAAATTAAATGTTATGATCAGGTACTCAGTACTCAAGTAGCCTTATACGAAATCCTTTTTTACTCTTACTCCAGTCATTTCTTGGACGGCTACTTTTGACTTTTACTCCAGTAAAAATATGTTGAAGTAGTAAAAATACAGTTGTAGTAGTAGTAGTAGTAATACTCTTACTAGAGTACAGTTTTTGGGCTCTCCGGCCACCTCTTTGTGAAACATTATATAAAAAAAAAAAAAAACATGATACATTTAAAGATGTGTAGCTGAAAAGTGACCTGGCTGGTCTTAACGGGGACTTGTACCAATATTTATCACTCTGACTTGTTTCTGAGTTATGATTTTAAAGTCAGATCCACCTCTCGAAGGATAACTGAATCTAAAGGGACTTCCTGGTTAAATAACTAACATAAATTAAAAACCGAGGAGCCCTGACTTCTTCCTGCTCTCGCGGTGTTTCCAGGAACGGGATTTGTGTTCTCTATTTTGGACCTAGCAGCATTCCGTACACTGAGAGGCGTCAAGAAGCTGGAGATTGTTGTGAAAATCAGCGGTTTATTGACCTTTCATCAGCCGGGGTGGAGCTCATAGCAGCGGGAAACAGCTGGAAGATAGTCCCGGTCAGACGGTGAGGATCTGAGGGTAAGGGTAGTTATAGCTAGTTAGCTTTAGCTATTAGCCTGCTGCTAGCTTCGATGACTGACAGGGAACCGAACCGAACTGAGCCGAGGGAGGTGCTAACACCTGCTGACATCCTCCCCCCAGAACCAGAACCGAACCAGTTTATATTAAACCGAACTTTGCTGAGCTAACGGAGCAAAGCAAACAGGGTTGCAGCTAACAGCTAAAGCTAACATCAGCGTTAGAGATCCAGGAGCTTATTGAGCTAAAAACATAAGATTCAGGAGAATAAATGTTGGTTAATAACCTGATAAATGGAGAATAAATGTTGGTTAATAACCTGATTTAATAGAGAATAAATGTTGGTTAATAACCTGATTAATAGAGAATAAATGTTGGTTAATAACCTGATAAATGGAGAATAAATGTTGGTTAATAACCTGATTTAATAGAGAATAAATGTTGGTTAATAACCTGATTAATAGAGAATAAATGTTGGTTAATAACCTGATAAATGGAGAATAAATGTTGGTTAATAACCTGATTTAATAGAGAATAAATGTTGGTTAATAACCTGATTAATAGAGAATAAATGTTGGTTAATAACCTGATAAATGGAGAATAAATGTTGGTTAATAACCTGATTTAATAGAGAATAAATGTTGGTTAATAACCTGATTAATAGAGAATAAATGTTGGTTAATAACCTGATAAATGGAGAATAAATGTTGGTTAATAACCTGATTTAATAGAGAATAAATGTTGGTTAATAACCTGATAAATGGAGAATAAATGTTGGTTAATAACCTGATTTAATAGAGAATAAATATTGGTTAATAACCTGATTAATAGAGAATAAATGTTGGTTAATAACCAGATAAATGGAGAATAGATGTTGGTTAATAACCTGATTAATGTGGCGTTCAGCTTCTTACTGTTAACAAGATGCATTGAACATCAAACAGCAACAGAAAGTATTCTGCTGGGATTCAGACAGCAGCAGCAACTAACCATAATGGGTTAAATCAGGACAGCATTAGTATTTAGATAATTATTAAACAATGACAAAGACTGTTGATTGGTACAGATCTGCTCAGGTTCGGGTAAATCTGGGAAAATGATGACAGCCAGAGCCTCAGTGATGAGAACAGACCCATTAAAGCCGTGGATCCAGGTATTCTCTAACTGGATGTTCTGTCCTGTCAGCAGCGTACGGGCCGGAGAATCCAGTCCACCAGGATGAGCACTAAGGGAGGTGTCACGGCTCTGACGCGCAGGAACTACAGACTGGCGTCGGACGTGGACAAACCCAGATCCACAGGTAGGACACCTGAGGTCAGGGGCAGGACACAGGAAGTGCTTCCTGTCCGGAAGCAGAGCTGCACATGATCGCTGGATGCAACATGCATGTCGCCAACAACTGGCTGGACTGCAATACATGTTCATGATTGATGGATTCGGCTTCTCCACGGCTGGGAATGTATTTGGTGACACTAAATGAAACATCAGAAGTTTTAGGAGGTAGGATGGTCGAGTAGGGTTGCCATGGCAACAATCAGGGGTGATATCTGCCTATTTTCCTCTTTCCTCGCTTTCTCCTCTGTGCTTCCACGATTCTGTGACCTTTAACCTTTTGGGTAACGCCATTCGAGCCTCTGCTGGCCTGAGACTCTGTCCAACCGACTGAATATTATATTAATATGAAAAATACACGTTCATAACACGTGGACCATGTCAGCCAGGAAGTATTGGCGACGTATCGGTGATATATTAGTGTTTTAATGCCGAACAGCAGGAGCTAATTTTTCAATCAAACCTTCGTTTTGAGATAAAAAGATGATTTTTCTTCATTTCCAGTCTAAACACCTCGTTATCGGGGGTCTATGAAGCCAAAGCAGGAAGACAGTAAAGCTGTTGAATTGTTGTTTTCCTGACACGGTCCAGCTCCGGTCCGGCTCCGGTTCGGTCCAGCTCCGGTCCAGGTGTTCCTCGTTTCAGTAAATCCTTACCTTCAGGATGGAACTGAGCCCCCTGTTGCTCTGTAACCATGGTAACACCTCACTTCCTGCTCACGGAGGATGCTGGACTTTTCCAAACCCTTCCCTGCTTCCTGGGATCGTTCCTGGAACAGAGGAGGAAGCGGAAGCCGGATCTCCGGACCAGGTGGTTCTAGCTGGTCCCAGTCAGACTGTCTCCATGTTGAACTGGTTTGGACCGTGATGAAGGTGCGGCTTCTCAGCAGAACCTCCTCTTCTTTGTCTCTCAGGTATCGTGAATGAGAAGCTGCTGAGCGACTACCTGCATCACGTGTTTCCTTCCACCAAGCAGGGACCGACTGTCGCCTCACTCAGGTACTGCTGGTTGTTGCCCGTCCTGGTTCTACGGTCCAACAGAACCAGAACTCTGGATTAAACTCTACATACCTGAAACCCTGTTCAGCTGTTTGAAATGTTTAGTGGAGTCACTTTGTGTCTGGAAGCTGCAGCTGCTGGCCCAAACCGACCCGTTTATGCTGGTTCCGACACAGACAGGCAGCGTTTATACATCTGACTGCAGGCCAGTTAGCTGAAGGCCAGATCAGGGGTGTGTGTGTGTGTGTGTGTGTGTGTGTGTGTGTGTGTGTCGTCCTCCTTCACACTTCCAGCTTCATGTTTCAGGCCCAGTTCTAATGATAGAAAGGTTCTGTCAGCTGTTCTGGTTCTGACCTGTAACAGGAAGCTGTTTTCTTCTTCTCTGGATGTTTTCGTCTTTTATTAGATTTGATCCTTTCTGACTTTATTCATCCGTCTGTTTTTATTTTGTATGTAATGTTTTAATTATTTCACCTTTTCATATTGAAGTTGTCGAATGGATTAATAATAACAATAAAACTGCACGACTTTAGACCCGATTGGATAAAACAAAAGACTCGGGACTTGGACTCGTAGTACCGTATTTTCTGGACCATACGTCGCTCAGTTATTGAGAAACTGTCGAGCATAAAGGTGGTGACACGTTGCGTTCTGCTGGAACTGCTGGCTCAGACCGGCAGCTTCTGACGCGCCGGCGTCCGTGCTGAGTCAGGAGCCGCCCCGCGGCTGTTCTGGCGCCCTTTGCTTTCCCGGAGTCCGTGGTTCCCTGGCGGCGCGACGCATCGCGCTGGTTACGAGCGCTAAAGAAGCGCGGGCGGCGCGGCGATGCAGGGGAAACACAGATCGGAGCAGACACTCCTGCAGAGTCGTTCCTCGTCTCTGGCCGTCCCGTTCAGCCGGCGTTCAGCTTTGCTCGTGACCGCAGACGGTACCGTTTAATCCTTGGCTGGTGTCTGTCAGTGAGCATCTGACGCATCAGCAGGGAAAACCGTACGCAAGTCGCTCTGGACTCGAAGACGCAGGACCAGCCAAACTGCGACTGGTGGTCCAGAAAATACGGGAGTGTCTTAAAGACCAGGGCTCTAGACTGGTTGAACTGGTGCGCCGACCAGTCTCCTTAGGAGAACCTGGATCTCGTCAGGTTTAACATCTTCGTTGGTCTGAAGTCAAACGGAGCGATTAACGGTCAGCATGAAGCAGGCGAAGAGTTGAAGGAGCTGAGATGTGATGCCATAACAGAAACGCAGGTGTGTTGCGGACGAAACGTCTGAAACTGACCGTTTCAGAAGAACCGTTTCAGAAGAACCGTTTCAGACTGGGTCTTGGTGGAGAGAAGTTCTTCAGCAAAGAACCAGATCATCTCGGATCCTTTGGGTCGCTGGTTCTGTGCAGCTTCCTTCTCTGCTTTGTTTGGACTTGGTGGTTCTGGTGTGGGCGCCTGACTCGAAGTCAACCTCGGGTGGGCCGCTCTGTCGGACCGGGCCTGGCGCTCCGGTCGGAGGTCGGCGCCGGCTGTGACCCGGACCGGAGGTTCTGCTGGGCCTCGCTCGTCCCCTCAGACCTTCTCCCGTCCTCTGCTGGTTTGCAGGAAGCCCCTGGGGTTCCAGGACCTGGGCTCCCACCTGGAGAAGCTGCTGGCTGAAGGAGAAGCGCCCGAGGCCCTCAGAGGTAAGGTCCTGCTGCGGCGCCGCCTGCTTCCTGACATACGTGTGGAATAGAACACGTGATGCCGCGTCTCTGTGTCCAGATCCGTTCGCCGAGGGCCGCCTGGGCCCGCAGCCCGTGGTTCTGGACCACACCAGCGGCTTCGAAGGCCTCCTGTTTGTGGACGACGACCTGCTGGGGGTGAGCCGGGTCCGGCGAGGGGGGGGGGGGGGGTCGCACCTCCGGGCTCCAGCACGACGTCTCACTTCCTGTTTGCTTCCTGCAGGTGATCGGCCACAGCAACTTCAGCTCCATCAGAGCCACCACCTGCGTCTTTAAAGGTAGCGCGCCTCCGGCTGGTTCTGCAGGGTTCTGGTGCAGCTGGGCTGACTCTGGTTCTGTTCCTGCAGGGAAATGGGCCTACGAGGTTCTGATCTCCTCTCAGGGTCTGATGCAGATTGGCTGGTGCACGCTGAGCTGCCGCTTCAACCAGGAGGTGACGATGACGGGCCGGGCTCGGGTCGACGGGCCGGGCCGGTTCTGACGCCACTCTGCTCTCTCCGCAGGAAGGCGTCGGGGACACGCCGGACTCGTACGCCTACGACGGGAACCGGGTCAGGAAGTGGAACGTGACGACCACCAACTACGGAAAGGTGACGCAGGGAGCGGGTGGGCCGTCAGGACCGGGTCAGAACCTGGTGTCTGTGGGGCAGAACATCATGTTTTGGGTCGGAACCAGATGTTTTGGGTCAGAACCTGGCATCTGTGGGTCAGAACCAGATGTTTTGGGTCAGAACCTGGTGTCTGTGGGGCAGAACATCATGTTTTGGGTCAGACCCAGATGTTTTGGGTCAGAACCTGGTGTCTGTGGGGCAGAACATCATGTTTTGGGTCAGAACCTGGTGTCTGTGGGGCAGAACATCATGTTTTGGGTCAGAACCAGATGTTTTGGGTCAGAACCTGGCGTCTGTGGGTCAGAACCTAGCGTCTGTGGGTCAGAACCAGATGTTTTGGGTCAGAACCTGGTGTCTGTGGGGCAGAACATCATGTTTTGGGTCAGACCCAGATGTTTTGGGTCAGAACCTGGTGTCTGTGGGGCAGAACATCATGTTTTGGGTCGGAACCAGATGTTTTGGGTCAGAACCTGGTGTCTGTGGGGCAGAACATCATGTTTTGGGTCAGAACCAGATGTTTTGGGTCAGAACCTGGTGTCTGTGGGGCAGAACATCATGTTTTGGGTCAGAACCAGATGTTTTGGGTCAGAACCTGGTGTCTGTGGGTCAGAACCAGATGTTTTGGGTCAGAACCTGGTGTCTGTGGGGCAGAACATCATGTTTTGGGTCAGACCCAGATGTTTTGGGTCAGAACCTGGTGTCTGTGGGGCAGAACATCATGTTTTGGGTCAGAACCAGATGTTTTGGGTCAGAACCTGGTGTCTGTGGGGCAGAACATCATGTTTTGGGTCAGAACCAGATGTTTTGGGTCAGAACCTGGTGTCTGTGGGGCAGAACATCATGTTTTGGGTCAGAACCAGATGTTTTGGGTCAGAACCTGGTGTCTGTGGGGCAGAACATCATGTTTTGGGTCGGAACCAGATGTTTTGGGTCAGAACCTGGCATCTGTGGGTCAGAACCAGATGTTTTGGGTCAGAACCTGGTGTCTGTGGGGCAGAACATCATGTTTTGGGTCGGAACCAGATGTTTTGGGTCAGAACCTGGCATCTGTGGGTCAGAACCAGATGTTTTGGGTCAGAACCTGGTGTCTGTGGGGCAGAACATCATGTTTTGGGTCAGACCCAGATGTTTTGGGTCAGAACCTGGTGTCTGTGGGGCAGAACATCATGTTTTGGGTCAGAACCTGGTGTCTGTGGGGCAGAACATCATGTTTTGGGTCAGAACCAGATGTTTTGGGTCAGAACCTGGCGTCTGTGGGTCAGAACCTAGCGTCTGTGGGTCAGAACCAGATGTTTTGGGTCAGAACCTGGTGTCTGTGGGGCAGAACATCATGTTTTGGGTCAGAACCAGATGTTTTGGGTCAGAACCTGGTGTCTGTGGGGCAGAACATCATGTTTTGGGGCAGAACATCATGTTTTGGGTCAGAACCAGATGTTTTGGGTCAGAACCTGGTGTCTGTGGGGCAGAACATCATGTTTTGGGTCAGAACCAGATGTTTTGGGTCAGAACCTGGTGTCTGTGGGGCAGAACATCATGTTTTGGGGCAGAACATCATGTTTTGGGTCAGAACCAGATGTTTTGGGTCAGAACCTGGTGTCTGTGGGGCAGAACATCATGTTTTGGGTCAGAACCAGATGTTTTGGGTCAGAACCTGGTGTCTGTGGGGCAGAACATCATGTTTTGGGTCAGAACCAGATGTTTTGGGTCAGAACCTGGTGTCTGTGGGGCAGAACATCATGTTTTGGGTCGGAACCAGATGTTTTGGGTCAGAACCTGATGCTGTGTCTCTCTGAGCAGTCGTGGGCGGCTGGAGACATCGTGAGCTGTCTGATCGACCTGGATGAAGGAACCATCACCTTCTGCCTGTGAGTCGGCACATGCTAACAGTTTCCATTCGTTTCCAGTCTTTATGCTAAGCTAGCCTGAGCTGGCTCCTCAGAGATCTGCTCCACCAGAACCAGAACCAGAACCAGCGTCTCTCCTCTCTGTGTCTCCAGGAACGGCCAGTCTCTGGGCACGGCCTTCGGCGGCATCAAGACGGGCCCCGGCGTGGCGTACTTCCCCGCCATCAGCCTCTCCTTCAAAGAGTCGGTGGCCTTCAACTTCGGCAGCAGGCCGCTCAGATATCCTTCCAGGCTGCTTCTCCCGCGCCGCCTGCGACCTTCTGCGGCAGCTTAAACGCGTTCAGAGCAGCCGTCCTCGCGCAGCAGAGCTGTGGGTCGCAGAGTCCCGCCGCCGCCTCAGCTGCTGTCGAGGGAAACGGACCACCTGGATCGGTCGAGGGGGTCCAGAAGCTCCGTTCTGACCCGCTCCTCTGGTTCTGATTAATGCCTCGTGCGGTCCGGAGCTGCAGCTCTCTGGAAAATGCGCATGGGACTCTAAGATGTTGATGTGGATTGCTGGCGTAGCTCTCGCGGGGCTGGGACTGCGTTTAAACGTGGTTTATCCCCTGGGGGGGGGGATCTCCCCTCCAGGACAGGCAGCCGTGGGGAGGCGGCGCCCTTCCACTGTTTTAATCTGTTCTTCAGGCTCTTCCAGCATCAGGTTGGAGCAAAGCTCATCTCTCCAGAGCTTCAGGAACCCTGATCATTCATGGAGCTTCTTTAGAAACGTGGACTGTGGACGCTGACGTTAGCGCTGCTGCTACATGGTTAGCATTGAGATGCTAGTCTAGGTTAGCATAGCTTCTCTGATAGGCCGACTGCTTTTAGCTCAACTTGAACACAACTGGAGTCTTTTCCAGCATCAGATCGGCTCTGGAAGCAGAAACTAACCCCCAGAGGAGCCGCTTCCATCGCTGCTGTTAGCGGATGTGCGTCAGGTTTACGGACGTACCAGAAACACATAAACACAAAGGTTTTTTAAAATGTTAAAATCCATGTAATTCATTACATTAATCGCATTTTCTTTTTTACCTCCAAAAGTCTATAGAACCCTTCTATTCATACGGTTTCCGAATTGAAAATGTTGCTGATTTTATTGATTTAAATGCTATTGTTTAATTAATTACAGACCCTGAAATTAACTCGATTAAAACATTTAATCCAGTTCCACCGCTAGTATTAATTACAAATATTTTTCATTTTGTCGGTTTTGGTCGCTCGCCTTTCATAAAGTGAAACCAAGTTGTTCACAGAGCAGCGAGACGAGAAACAAAACCAGACTAGAAGGTGTTCAGCTGAGGAGCGCAGCAGCATGAAAGCATGACACCTCTGCAGCTCCTGATCCTGAAGCTGCTGAGACTTGCTGCCATCTGCTGGTTTGATCAGGTGTGTGCATGGTTCTGGTTCTGTTCTGAATTCATTGACCCATTGCAGGACCAGAACCAGGAAGTTGGATCTGGTGGGATGTGAAGCACCAATCTGACATCATCAGCTCAGGTCTGCATAAAGAAAACTGACGTAGCAACGGCAAAGCGTTGAGATATCCGAGTTTCAGTGAATGCATCCCGATGCAGAGGCAGGTCTGTTCTCCTTCGGGCCGGTACCGAGCCGAGCCAGAACCCAGACTCAGCGGAGCTGCTGCAAACAGGCAGGGATGAGGTTGTTCTCAGTGAATCAGATGTTGTTGTCCTTAACCTAAGCAGGAGCTACGTACCCGGCTGATGGCTACCTGCCCCTGCAGGACCCCCCCACCGCGGACCTGCTGAAGGCCCACAGACTGCTGGGCTGCATCAAGAACGTCCTGTCCACCTCCATCGACGCGCAGGTGACTGGTTCTGTTCCACACTGATCCGATGCCGCGGCAGATGTTCTCTCTGAGCGTCCGGTCCAAGGCGGCCGGGACGGGACGTGGAGCTGAGCACACGTCCCGGTATTGAAAGCGCTCGCTTCCTCTGTGTGCAGGACGAGAAGCTGCTGGAGAAGGACTCTGCAGCCTGGAGGCTGCATGGAGAACCAACGGTTCTCATCGCTCTGGCTCACATCTTCAACCACTTCGCTCCTCTCATGGTGAGACGAGCAGCCGCGGCGTTGATGTGCGACAGGACAGCGGCAGGACGCCGTCCTCAGGGTCTTGTTACGGCCCAGATGACTGCTTCCTGTCCGCAGGAGGCGCTGCTGCTCTGACTGTCGCTGTGCGTGTCTGCAGTGTAAGGTCTACCTGGTGGAGGACGTGCTGATGAACTTCCTGCTGGGAATCCTGGAAGGAGGCGGCTCTGTGGATGAACATCCGCTCATCCAGCAGCTGCTGGATCTCTTCTGGCTGCTGATGGAGGTAAGCGTGAAGCTGCCTGACCTCCAGCTGAAGCTGGTTCCCCCACAGGAGATCAGGAAGGCTCTGTGAAACAGAAGCCCAGCTTTAGGTGGAGGGCAGCGCCCCCTGGAGGCTGGCAGAACCAGTATTTGGGTTTTCCTTGTTGCAGCAGGGATTTATTTAGACCAGGGTGTCCAAACTTTTTGCTCTGTGGGCCCCAATCACCAAGTTAAAAGCACTTGGGGGCCATTTTTTCCAGTTAAATTGTAAATCTTCACTTTTGTGATTTGCTATTTTTTTATGACACAAAACAATTCATTGCTGGTCCTGAAAACCGTTTCAGGTGCTTCCTTAATAAAGGAAAGGTGTCCAGGCTCTGAACTGTGAAAACATGGCTCATAAAAGAAAAAGTACTTTGTGTTATATAAGAACATCTCGTCCTAAAAACATCTTAAAAGTGTTCATCTTTTGCTGCGCCGTTCTTAAACTCCAGTCGGGGGGCCACATAAAATTTTCCATGGGCCGCAACTGGCCCCCGGGCTGCACTTTGGACACCCCTGATTTGCAGTCACACTGATCCCATGGGGACAGAGGGTGGGTCCACCCCTCTCCCACCTGCCGGCGCATCACCTCTGCATCAGGTGTCCTACCCTGCTGGTTCTCCTGGAGGAGTTCTCCTGGTGACTCGTCATTATTCTGGACGGGGGGGGGGCAGAACTGCACCTGGAACCCTCTGAGGAGCTGAAAACATGTTCTGACGGGTCACAGTTCAGGCTGTCCCTTCTCCGTTCTGCAGGACCACGAGGTGAACGAGTGTCTGAAGCAGCTCATGATGTCTCTGCTGAGGGCGTACCGATTCTCTCCCATCATCCCAGACCTGGGCTTCCAGGTACGACCCACTTCCTGCTCACCTTCTCCAGGAGGAGCTCTGTCCAGATGTTTGTCTGTTTCTGTTCCAGATCCACTATCTGCGCCTCACCACGGCCATCCTGCGTCACGAGAAGTCCAGGAAGTACCTGCTCAACAATGTCCTATATCCTTCTGAGGTGCTCCTGGTCTGTTAGTAGGTTCTGCTCAGGACCGGCAGCTGATTGGGCCGACTTTCCTTAACGGAGGTTACCTTCGATGTTCTGCGTTCGGTGGTCTTCTTCTACATCAAGACTCCTCTGAGAGTCAAGGAGGCGGGGCTGGAGGAGCTCATCCCCACCACCTGGTGGCCCACGCACTTCGACAAAGAGGTAAACAGAACCGATTCCTCTGTTTCAGAACCCCTGCCGATCTGCAGAACCTGATCCAGAACCTGATCCGGAGCGTCTGTCGTCTGAGCTCAGGGGTTTAGTTGAAGATGAGCCTGTGCAGCCGGATGTGTTGCAGTGGCTCCCAGGCCCGTCACGATAACAGATTGTGCTGGACGATAACTTGTCCCAGAAATTATTGCGATAAACGATAATATTGTTTGAGACCAGTTTCAACTATATTATTATTATTATTATTATTAGTATTATTGTTATTTTTGTTGTTGTTGTTGTTATAATGGGTTATTATTATTATTATTATTATTGTTATTATTATTATAATGGTTTATTATTATTATAATGGGTTATTATTGCAAGTTCACCCACTCAAATAAAAAAATAACAGAACATATAACACTGGAACTGGAAACTTTGTAAATACAATAAAATAAACAAAACAATTGAAAAAAACAATAATTAAACTGGATTATGAAGTCTGTAACCAAAATTGCATTTAAAAAACTAATAATTATTCACCTTTGACAGGGAAAACAGGCAAAAGTGGCAGGTAGTGCAAACTAACTACTTCGTACTGGGTGTCAAAATGGCAGCTTTGTAACAATATTAAAGTGGAAATTTTCGCCCTCATTTAATTTGTCGTGGGATTAATTGATTTGTTTATTGCGACGGGCTTAGTTGCTACTTCATCCTGATCAGAGGAAACATTCTTCTCCCAGTGTGAGCTGGATCTTCTGGTTCTGCAGGGTAAAGATGAACGAGAGCCCAAAGACGAGAGTTCAGACGAGCGTCTGAGGCGGCGAGCCTACGAGAGAGGCTGCCAGAGGCTGAAGAAGAGGATCGAAGGTCTGATTGTGCAGGAACACGCCGTCTGCTTCTGCAGGCGATTCTGGTTTGTTCTTCGTCGGACTGACCTCTCCGTTCTTCTTCAGTGGTGGAGGACCTGCAGGTCCAGATCCTCAAGCTGCTGCTCAACAACAAGGACAAAACCACGGTAGGTCAGGTGTAGTTCCAGCTGTTCGGCTTCTGGAAGCCTTGATGCTGCGGCGGGGCTGCGGCCATAGAGCCGACCGCGCAGCCCCGCCGCAGCCCCGCCGCAGCCCCGCCGCAGCCCCGCCGCAGCCCCGCCGGGTCTGTGCACCGGTCCTGCAGCAGCACTGCGACAGCCACGAGCTGGTGAGACCCCCAGTCTCAGCCGGGGGGGGGGGGTCGTTCCTGATCCAGCAGGTGGAGCAGGTGGTCAATGTTCCTTAATGTGGAAGCTTCATCAGGAAGGGTCCCTCAGACCAGACTGGTTCCCAGACAGGTTCCCATCCCTGACAGGAACTTCTCCATCCATCTCTTCCAGGGAGAGGCATCTCGCTACATTTTCCTCAACAAGTTCAGGAAGTTCCTGCAGGAAAACGCCAGCAACCGAGGGGTAAGAACCAGTGAGGAACCATCCTTCAGCTCCATCCAGTCCAGGTTTGATCAGACCAGTCCATCTAACTGGTTGAGTCTGATCAGGTGGCTCAGTAGCGCCACCTGTTGAAGCATGCTCAGGTCCTTCAGAGGTGTTAATGAGCCCCACAGCATGATGACTGCACTACCTGTCTGCAGAACCATGTTGTCCTTCACGTGCACGCTCACCAGGTGTGTTTGTGTGTGTGTGTGTGTGTCAGCAGCATCCCACGGCTCTGTGTCCTCCGGAGTACATGGTGTGTTTCCTGCACCGCCTCATCACCGCCGTGAGGAGCAGCTGGGACGAAGGCAGCAGGAAGTTTCCCAGCAGCCTCAGCAGCGAAGGTAGGCCCCGTCCTCATCAGTGACGAAGGCGATTCAGGAGCGTCTGCCGCTCCGGGAGGGACGTCTCATAGCACCAGCTGGACGGCGCTTCCTGTCCCTCCTTCTCCTAACGAGCTTCCTGTCCTCCGTCTCTTAAACTTCCTGTCCCTCCGTCTCCTAACGAGCTTCCTGTCCCTCCTTCTCCTAACGAGCTTCCTGTCCCTCCTTCTCCTAACGAGCTTCCTGTCCCTCTGTCTCCTAAACTTCCTGTCCCTCTGTCTCCTAACGAGCTTCCTGTCCTCCGTCTCCTAAACTTCCTGTCCCTCTGTCTCCTAACGAGCTTCCTGTCCTCCGTCTCCTAAACTTCCTGTCCCTCTGTCTCCTAACGAGCTTCCTGTCCCTCCTTCTCCTAACGAGCTTCCTGTCCTCCGTCTCCTAAACTTCCTGTCCCTCTGTCTCCTAACGAGCTTCCTGTCCTCCGTCTCCTAAACTTCCTGTCCCTCCTTCTCCTAACGAGCTTCCTGTCCTCCGTCTCCTAAACTTCCTGTCCCTCCGTCTCCTAACGAGCTTCCTGTCCCTCCTTCTCCTAACGAGCTTCCTGTCCCTCTGTCTCCTAACGAGCTTCCTGTCCCTCAGTCTCCTAACGAGTTTCCTGTCCCTCCGTCTCCTAACGAGCTTCCTGTCCCTCCGTCGCCTAACGAGCTTCCTGTCCCTCCTTCTCCTAACGAGCTTCCTGTCCCTCCGTCTCCTAACGAGCTTCCTGTCCCTCGTCGTCTCCTAACGAGCTTCCTGTCCCTCAGTCTCCTAACGAGTTTCCTGTCCCTCCGTCTCCTAACGAGCTTCCTGTCCCTCCGTCGCCTAACAAGCTTCCTGTCCCTCCGTCTCCTAACGAGCTTCCTGTCCCTCCGTCGCCTAACGAGCTTCCTGTCCCTCGTCGTCTCCTAACGAGCTTCCTGTCCCTCAGTCTCCTAACGAGTTTCCTGTCCCTCCGTCTCCTAACGAGCTTCCTGTCCCTCCGTCGCCTAACAAGCTTCCTGTCCCTCCGTCTCCTAACGAGCTTCCTGTCCCTCGTCGTCTCCTAACGAGCTTCCTGTCCCTCGTCGTCTCCTAACGAGCTTCCTGTCCCTCCGCCTCCTAACGAGCTTCCTGTCCCTCCGTCGCCTAACGAGCTTCCTGTCCTCCGTCTCCTAACGAGCTTCCTGTCCCTCCGTCTCCTAACGAGCTTCCTGTCCCTCCTTCTCCTAACGAGCTTCCTGTCCTCCTTCTCCTAACGAGCTTCCTGTCCCTCCTTCTCCTAACGAGCTTCCTGTCCCTCGTCGTCTCCTAACGAGCTTCCTGTCCCTCAGTCTCCTAACGAGTTTCCTGTCCCTCCGTCTCCTAACGAGCTTCCTGTCCCTCCGTCGCCTAACAAGCTTCCTGTCCCTCCTTCTCCTAACGAGCTTCCTGTCCTCCGTCTCCTAAACTTCCTGTCCCTCTGTCTCCTAACGAGCTTCCTGTCCTCCGTCTCCTAATGAGCTTCCTGTCCCTCCGTCTCCTAACGAGCTTCCTGTCCCTCCGTCTCCTAACGAGCTTCCTGTCTCTCCTTCTCCTAACGAGCTTCCTGTCCTCCGTCTCCTAAACTTCCTGTCCCTCCTTCTCCTAACGAGCTTCCTGTCCCTCCTTCTCCTAACGAGCTTCCTGTCCCTCAGTCTCCTAACGAGTTTCCTGTCCCTCCGTCGCCTAACGAGCTTCCTGTCCCTCCTTCTCCTAATGAGCTTCCTGTCCCTCCGTCTCCTAACGAGCTTCCTGTCCCTCCGTCGCCTAACAAGCTTCCTGTCCCTCCTTCTCCTAACGAGCTTCCTGTCCCTCCGTCTCCTAACGAGCTTCCTGTCCTCCGTCTCCTAACGAGCTTCCTGTCCCTCCGTCGCCTAACGAGCTTTCTGTCCCTCCCTCGTTGTCTCTGATTTCTCCAGACGCCTACGTGCCCCCGCAGCTCTTCTACAACGGGAAGGTGGACTACTTTGACCTGCAGAGACTGGGGGGGCTGCTGTCCCACCTGAAGAAGACTCTGAAAGGTGAGGCGGTCTGTCTGTGTGTCCTTTCTGTTCGCCATGGTTATGGTGAGGGGACACGCTCCGCTCCAGGTGAACATCCTGGAGCGTTCCCAGCCTGATCTCCAGAGAAGGTCGTGTCCTGGTGGTGGGGGCTGCCTCGCCGCAGATGTCCTGATGCTTCTGAGACCAGCTGGTCCAGGATGTCCTCCAGTCTCACTGGTGTCTGCTGTCTTCCAGACGACCTGGCCAGCAAGGCCAACATCGTCATCGATCCTGCAGAGATCCAGGCCGCGTCCATGGACGACCTGGACGAGGACGAGGAGAGCGGAGCCGCTCAGGTTCGTTAGCCTGGACCCGGCAGAACCAGCCAGGACGGTTCTGGTGGGTTCCTGACCTGGACCCGGCAGAACCAGCCTGGAGGGTCAGGCCCTCTGGTCCAGACCAGGAGCCCTCCAGACTGGTTCTGGCCCGATCCGGCGGCCAGCAGCAGATGGCGAGGACGCGGACCCGACTCAAACGCCTCGTCTTCTGCCGTCCTTTCAGAGGCCGTTCGGGGCAGCGGCGATGGGCGGAGCTCTGGCCCGACCCAGCTGGTTGAGTTCTCCCACTCTGGGCCGGGCCAACCGGTTCCTGAGCACGGCCGCCGTCAGCCTGATGACGCCCAGGCGGCCGCTGTCTCAGCCGGAGAAGGTGAAGGTCCGGACCCTGGCTGTGGAGCAGCGCACCGAGGAGGACAGTGAGTGACTCCTCCAGAACCTCCTGGTCTCTGGACCCGAGGAGGTTCCGACTTCCTGCCTCCTCTCTGTCACGCAGTCGAAGGGAGCCACGGCAACGACGGCCTGTTGCTGGGGCGGCCGCAGGAGGAGCCCGACCAGCCGATCGCAGACAAGTCTCTGCTGGAGATCGTCGACGGCATCGTGATGATGTACAACCTGAGCGTCCACCAGCAGCTGGGGAAGGTCAGTCTGCGCCATCGGGAGGTCGTGTGACCCAGCCTGCTGCTGCATGTTGGAGCCACGTGTCAATGCGGCGGCCATGTTGGACCCGGATGTTCTGGTTGGGCCGTGCTCAGGCTGAATGCCCAGTAGCGCGGGCCAGTCATCGATTTTATCCAGTCGTCGGGGCTGGGGGGGGTTCCAAGGTTTACTTTTTGGAACGTCTCCTTGTGTTTCCATCGTTCAGAGTGATGTCACCACGGCCAAGGCGGCCATCTTGTTCGACAAGCATTTTACAGTTTCAGTCTGTTTGGACGCAAAGAACCAGACGGACTGAGCTTCACGTTAGATTTGATAAATCTAGAAGCCTTTTTGATTTTCTCGCAGTTTCAAGATCTTCTTGGAAAATTGTGTCTTTATTCTGCTAACGTTGACTTTATTCTTGCAATTACACAAAGTTTCCTGAAGCCTGGCCCTGATACTCTGTCTTGCAACTTGCAGGACGGACGATTAAAATGAAAGCCTCGTGAAGATATTTTCTGTGATTTGCTGTTTCGTTTTGGAAAAGACAGCGAGATAAAAAAAAAGATTAAAATCGGGTCAGGCAGGAAAAAATCAGAAGATCTTATTTTTAAGCCATATCGCCCAGGCTGAATGTCCAGTGACTTTGCGGGTCCATCAGAACCTGCAGAGACATGTTGTTGGGTCAGTCAGGAGGATCCAGCGGGTCCATCAGAACCTGCTGATCCGGGGTGAGTTCTGAGGAGTAAAGCTGGTTCTGATCCCTGCAGATGGTGGTGGTGGCAGATGAGGTCCATGAGTACGCCGTGGCTCTGAAGGACACGGAGGAGAAGATCGCTCGCTGTCCCGCCAGAGTGAGACCAGAACCTTTTCTGTCTGCCGATGTTGTTCCTCCTCAGGTTCTGGACTCCAGAGACACCGGACTCTTAAGTTCATCCAGAACCTTTGGTGTCCGGTGTTGATGAGCCGCTCCAGAATAATGGTCCAACAGAACCTTTGGCTGACTGGACGGAGTTCAGTTATAAGGACTCTCTCCACTGCAGTCGGGGTTCTGATTGGTTCTGTTCAGCTGAAAGTCCGGGCCCAGTTCCAGCACCAGCCCCCCTCCCTCTGGTTCAGATCGGGGGACCGCCGGTGGCCCGCAGCACCATGATAACCTGCTGCAGAGCCTGAGTTAACCCAAACATCTCAGCAGCTTCTGAAGCAGCTCATCTGACACACAGGTTCTGCTCTGCTGGTTCTGGTTCTGTTCAGGCAGGCAGTGACTCTGGGCTGTGTGTTTCAGCGTGCAGACATCCTGGAGGAGCTCCACAAGAGTCAGAAGGTTTTTGCAGAGAAGTTGAACCACCTGAGCCGCAGACTGGCCTGGATCAACGCCACCATCTACTCCAAGGTCTGACCCGTCCGTCTGCAGAACCTGCCGGTTCTGTTCTGATGCGTTAGCAGCTCTGACTCCCCGTCTGTGTTCAGGAGAAGATGCTGGACGTCTACTGGTTGCTGTGCGTCTGCATCCGGACCATCGAGCACGCCGACAACACGGCGTCTCTGTTCGCCTTCACCCCTGAGTTCTACCTCAACGTGGCCATGAACGCCTACAGCGCCCTGAAGAACTACTTCAGCCCCGCCAACAGCATGGACGAGCTGCCAGGTGCGGTTCTGGACGGGTTCTGATGGAGACTGGATCATCTGTCTCCATCAGAACCATGTTCTACCCAGCATGGTTCTGATTTTAGGATGAAGCAGTGAATTAGAGCTGAACCATCGTCGGATGTCCTGTAGATCTGAAGACCTCACCTGGTCTGCTGCTGGATCCGCGACGGTCCGTAGGGTCCGATCAGGAAGCTGAAGAACCACCGCTGGTTCCAGAACCTGGTTCCAGAACCTGGTTCCAGACCAGTTTAGCCTCCAGTCCACTGGTTCCAGACCAGTTTAGCCTCCAGGACCAGTCCACTGCTTCCAGACCAGTTTAGCCTCCAGGACCAGTCCACTGGTTCCAGACCAGTTTAGCCTCCAGTCCACTGGTTCCAGACCAGTTTAGCCTCCAGGACCAGTCCACTGGTTCCAGACCAGCTCTTCTGTCGGGTTCTTCCTTCAGAACTTGGTCGCTGGTTCTGAAGACTGTGCGGGTTCTGGTGACGCTCCAGGTTCTGCTGACCAGTGGCATCATGGGAGCTGTAGTTCTGCACATGAAAACGTGAATTTCTCTGACACCAACCTGGAGTTCTGGTCCGGTCGGGTTGGTCTGTGCTCGGAATGACTCCGCCCACGCCGCCGCCGGACTCACTGGACAGCGGGGTTGCTGACCTCTGACCTCTGGTCCATTAATAGGATTACAGCTTCAAGTGTCAGTGAGGCTCAGCCTGCTGTTTCAGCTTTTCTGTGTGTGTGTGTGTGTGTGTGTGTGTGTGTGTGTGTGTGTGTGTGTGTGTGTGTGTGTGTGTCCCACATGAATAAACTCCCATTTTCCCCCTCAGGCTACGAGGAAACGCTGACTCAGCTCGCCGCCATCCTCGCCAAGCACTTCGCTGACCCACGCATCGTTGGGACAGGTAACAGGAAGACGCGCTTCAGTGTTACTACAAAATAAAGGTCTTTGAAACAAATACTGAAAATGATGTCACAGACCTGCCCACAAGGCGGCTGAGGGAACGGGTCTGGGGCGTCAAACTGGGCCTTCGCACCGGACTCTTCCTGCTTTACGCCGGGGGGTTGTGCCCGGCTCCGGGCTCACCGTCGGCGCCCCAGGAGGCGCGTTCATGCTGGAGCCCGTCTCGGCGAGGTCTCGGCCAGTCCGGTCATATTTATCAGAGTGGTTCGCAGCTGGGAGAGACTTGGCGCCGTAGCTGTTTACAGCATTTTGCAAATATTTCCTTCTCTCTCCAAATCTGAACGTCTTCCTGACTTTTCGGGCCAGAGGGCTTCGCTGAGTCGCGCAGTCTCGAACATTGCACTGACTGAAACTGCAGAACAACATCATTAATACCACATAAAACAATTAGTATCCCACAAATCCTCCCTAAATAAGTAAAAACTTATTTCCTGGCTTAGAAAGGGATTTTTTATTTAGTTTTATAAATATAGCATGCAGTTTGTGAATGTATGTAAGTATATCTGTACGTATGTAGAAGTCCGCTTCGAGGGTAAAAATAAAGCCGTGAGGATGGAGGTCACCAGCAGAGGTGAAACAGCGGATATGATCAGCCAGAGACGGTGATTAAAGCGTTTCAGTACCAGCGTATGTCCCACAGGCCTGCGCTGCCATGGCCGACGGCTGCTTGAGCAGAGGAAACCGGTCGGCTCTTCTGATGCCTCTCATTATTCAGAGGGAGAAACTGCCCTATGGCCCCTCCCCCGCAGGCGGCCGCCCTCAGGCACGGCGACGGGGTCTTGGTACCGCAGCGATCCTCACCTGAGCAGCATCCTGTAGCATCAGTGGATAGAACAGAGTATAACGGCGCTTGAAGCCATGGCGGGGAGTCCTCAGCAGCCTGGCGCAGTCGCGGGCCTTGGGATGCCGAGGGGAGTCTGGCTGTTCTTGGTTCTGATGGGAGTCGGGTGAATGATCTACAGCTGATCAGACCCTCAGCTTCAGATGTTCTGCTGTTTTACCCGATGTGTTTATGAGGAATAAGTCTTTAGAGGACAAAATGAAGGGTTATGAAGGTTCCTTTAGAACGGTGATTGAGACATTTGATGATTTTTATGGTGGGTTTTGAGTAAATGTAATGGTTGTTGCTTGTTTCCTAAGGGTGACTGTGTTGTGTTTTTATGGTGTAAAGCACTTTGAACTGCCTTGAAATGCTCTGTACGAATAAACTTGTCTTGACTGATGGACTCAGGTGCTGGACTGCGGTCCGCGCAGCAGGGGGCGCTGTAGGAGTCGGTGTTTCTGTCTCGGATCAGATCTCCCTCACTAACACGCCTCTGTCCTCGCAGATATCAAAGATTCCCTGATGCAGGCGTTGGCCAGCTACGTCTGTTACCCACAATCCCTCAGGGCGGTGGAGAGGATCCCAGAGGAGCAGTGAGTCTCAGTGTCTTTCTAATCCAGAACCAGAACCCGCTGATGACAGAAACAGACTGAACCAGAGCGGAACCAGAAATATGATTTTCTTCTTTGTTTTCTGCGTAAAACTGAGAATCGATTTAGTTTTAAGAAAGAAAACAAAGGAGTCAGACATACAGGTGGTTCAGTGAGGGCATCAGGTGAAACCGTGAGATAGTAAAGCCAGATCAGCTGCAGGTGAGGTGTAGCTCAGGTAAAGATGTAGCTCAGGTGCAGGTGTAGCTCAGGTGAGGTGTAGCTCAGGTAAAGATGTAGCTCAGGTGAGGTGTAGCTCAGGTAAAGATGTAGCTCAGGTAAAGATGTAGCTCAGGTGAGGTGTAGCTCAGGTAAAGATGTAGCTCAGGTGAGGTGTAGCTCAGGTAAAGATGTAGCTCAGGTAAAGATGTAGCTCAGGTGAGGTGTAGCTCAGGTAAAGATGTAGCTCAGGTAAAGATGTAGCTCAGGTAAAGATGTAGCTCAGGTGCATGGTCAGACCTCCAGGTGTGCTCCAGCTGTTTTGATGATGGGTCTGGGTTTCAGGCGGGTGGCCATGATGAGGAACCTTCTGGCTCCTTACGAGCAGAGACCCTGGGCTCAGACCAACTGGATCTTGGTCAGACTTTGGAGGGTGAGCACACACACACACACACACACACACACACACACACACACACACACACACACACGGCCGTGCTCCATGTTGGAATCACTTCATTTTCTGGACTAAACCCTTCCAGCATTTAGTTTCAGTCCTGCATGAACTTCAGCTGGATGAAATGCCGGTTCTGGTTCTTTGAGATGTTTCTCCTGAAGATGAAGGTGATCATGGTGATGACGTGAGGTGGAGTCAGCAGGTTCTCACTGCTCTGAAAAGAGGACCTCTTCCTGATTCAGAACTTCAGTCTCTCCTCAGTGAACACGTTAATTAAATGTAACAGCAGAAGAAGAAGCAGATGGTCCTGCTGGTGTTCTCCTACCATGACTGAGCTCCTCAGGCCTCCAGCTGAAGTTCCTGCTGATGTGTCTCTTCCTTCAGTGTTTTGTGGCTGGCAGCTCCAGGGTTGGGCCTGTATTGATGCTGCCGTCCTTCATACGCCCGAACCTTCCAGATGAAGAACCCAGGACCAAGGTCCAGTTTCTTGCTCTAACCTGATGGACACGGCTGACTCTGAGGCCTCCAGCCTTCTGGGTCTCCTCTGCAGCTGCTTCATCATCTCCTGCGTTAAACCCGCCAGGGATGAATTCAGCTGAGCAGAGGAAACGTGTTCTAGCAGAAGTTCAGAGTGATTCCTCCTGAGGCTGGCTCTGCTGGAGCTCAGGGGGATGGACCCATCGGTGGTCCCATTCCTCTGGCAGGAAGGGACGCATCCAGCCACACGGCGACCTGCAGCTGCTGGAGGAGAGGACAGAACATCTGCAGAACATCTGCATGTCCTGACTCGATCGGCTGTCAGCGCTGAACGCCTCCACTTTCGCTGCGTTCTGCTCACGATGCATTCAATGACCAACCAGTCCCTTCAGGATTGAGCAGTGGTTTTGGGGGGTTGGTGGGGCAGCTTTACGAACATCTGCCAGAAATGTTGCAGTGGTTTTACCTGATTAAACTCCTTCCAAAAGTTCATTATTGCAAGGCGTGCAAAATAATTTCCCCACTTTCACGGAGAGCAGAAGGATCCCGCTTTGCTCGGTCCTTTGCGCTGCTGTATGATGATGAATGTGACTTTTTATAACTCGCCACATCGATCTCAGCAGGGCTGAAACGATTCGTTGGATTAATCATGATGAATGGATTATTAAAATGACTGTCGATTCATCATTAACTGGAGTATACAGACTCAAAAAAGCCCGTGAGCTGATACAACAACACAGTCAGAGCCGTAATTTAGCTAAAATTGTACAAAGAAATATAAAACATTTTGCATTTAAGATAAAAAAAAAATAGTTTTAGCTTCACCTGGTTCAGATTCTGTTCAACAAAATCTCCTATTAAGCACTTTTTCTATCCAGTTATTAATCAGTTAATCCATAAATTAACCAGCAGATCAGTCCTGCACTGAACTGGTGTTGAGTCCAGCAGGAAGAGCTGAGCTTTTCACGTGCTCATGTCTGCATTTATTCAGCTGCAGATGATCAGTCGCTCACTAACAGAATGCTGCTGTTGCATTTTAGGCAAGAAAATGATTTTCTTACCTAAAAAGGAATGTAATTATCAGTTTATTTCCTTCTCTTAATGTTTGTAATATTGTATGAAAAAAGGCTGAAGTGGTTACATGGAAAAATTGCAGAATGCAACTTTTTTTTTTTTTTTTTTTTTTTTTCATCCGATTAATCGTCAGAATAATCAATCCCTAAATTGAAGGTTAGTTGCAGCCCAGCTGATCCCAGACTGCAACAGGACATCAAGTCCGGCTGAGGCAGTAGAAGTAGGAAATACTGCCACCTGCAGGTGGGAGTTAGCATCGCTTTAACCCAAAACTTTTGACCATTTTTGCAGAAAATTTGCAAAAAATTCACAAATATCCATCGCTGTGAAAAAATGCAGGGATGTGTTGATTTTACGTGAATCTGCTCTTCCTCCTCCTCTCTAACAGCTGCTCCTCCTCCTCCTCTCTGTCAGGGTTGCGGCTTCGGCTACAGGTACACCCGCCTGCCTCACCTGCTGA
The DNA here is from genome assembly GCA_014839685.1 of Anableps anableps. Lineage (NCBI taxonomy): Eukaryota > Metazoa > Chordata > Actinopteri > Cyprinodontiformes > Anablepidae > Anableps > Anableps anableps. The sequence continues at coordinate 311,641 of CM026069.1, forward strand.
AGACCAAACCTGAGGACGCCAACCTGCCCAGCCTGCAGAGTAGGTGCTGGTGTGAGTCTGTCTGCAGGGTCCGTGTTGGTCTGAGTGAAGCAGAACCGGGTGCGTTGGTCGGAACCGGACCGGGGCGGTCCGAGCGGACCGCTCCTGGAACGGGGCGCGGTCCTCTGAATCTGGAAGAAGCTGCAGCTTTAGAGCAATCAAGTAGTAACCAGCTGAAGATGAGCTAAAGCTGCAGTCGTCTTCAGACTGAGGAGATGAGCGTCGCAGGAGGAGCTTCAGTCGGTTCCGCTCAGCATCCCCACGTCTTCTGATGACGTTCAGATTGGAGTCTGATCCAGTTTCAGCCGCTTTGATAAATTCCAGAAATAAAACCGCCGTCTGTCTCCTGCAGGTTGACTTTTACTAGTCACCGTGTGTGTGTGTGTGTGTGTGTGTGTGTGTGTGTGTGTGTGTGTGTGTCAGGGTTGTGCATGTTCTGGAGATGAAACGGTTTATTTCTGGAAATAGAACAGACCCAAATACAAACATCCGGTTCTTCCAGCAGAACCTTTGTTCTGGATTTCTCACATAATAAAGAAATCCATGAGTTCTGGTTCTGCTGCTCTTCCACCAGAACCACCATAGCAGGTTCTGCATGGTCCTCTGACCTTCCTCCATGTGTGTTGGTTCACTTTGGGCCCGTTTGTGTTCATTTGGACCCAGTTCTGTTTGGATGAATCGGTCTGTCGTGTTGCTGCATGCTCTCTGACCTCCATCTGTCTGCTTCTCTGCATGCCTGTCAGGAGATCTGTCCATTGCTAGCTTCCAGAGTAAGTTCTCTTGTGTTCTGCTGGTGTGTGTGTGTGTGTGTGTGTGTGTGTGTGTGTGTGTGTGTGTGTTCCATCCACCATGTTTAGTGCATGTGCTGCATCCTCTGCAGCCGCAGGGATGGCTTCAGCTGATCGGTAATGGCTGCCGGTAGCTCAGCTCGGATGATCTGAGCTTCAGACTGAGGACAAAGCAGCAGGAGATCCGGAGAAAACCTAAAAACAAGGATGGTCCTGCTGGTTCTGGTAGTTCTGTTTGCACCTTTAGTCCCACTAAGATCCAGACAGATCAGACTGGGTCAGTGCAGATGACCAGAACCAGATCTGGACCTGATGACCTGTAGGTTTGTTTCAGATGGAACCTCTAATCAGGCTTTTCCTCTCCTGCTGCTTTACGATGTTGAGGATGGAGCTCTTCCTCCTGTGTTTTAATGGTCCCCAGTTGTTCTGCCTCCATAAGTCCAGATCCAGTAGCGATCCGGTCCCTCTGATTGTGTTTCGTGTCCTGGTTCTGGTCCAGAGCCGTGCCCATCCTTGCTGCTGCAGAGACACATGGCGGAGCTGCTGAGTTTGGACAAAGACATGGCCGCCTCCTTCCTCAACAGCGTCCTGAACCAGCTCAACTGGGCCTTCTCCGAGTTCATCGGCATGATCCAGGAGGTGAGCAGAACCACGGCCGTTTCATCAGAGCAAGAGAGCAACGATTGCAGATCTTCTAGCATCAGGAGCGGATTCTCTGAGGCTTGAAGCCAGAATCAGTTCAATTCAGAAGTGCTTTATTGATCCCAAAGGGAAATTACATGTTGGAACCATTTGATGGCTGTGGACAGGAGCAGTCTCCTGTAGCAGTCTGTTGTACAATCAATCTGAAGACTCCTCTGACTGAAGACACTCTGTTTCCCAATGACAGTCTCATGAACAGGGTGGTCCGGGTTGTCCATAATTTTCTTGGTTTTATGTAAAATCAGTAATAATAGTAATAGATAATATATGTTTTAGTGATTTTAGGGGCCAGCCAGTCCGGTTCTGGTCTGTCTGGGCTCACAAGTCAGAGAAGTGAAGAAGTGGGCCAAGGAACCAGCCCTGAGGTTCTCCACAACCTAGCGGCCAATCAGCGTTTCACACCACCGTCTCTGTGGTTCTGAGCTGTTTGTTGTAAAACAAGCAGCTTGAGAGGCGGTTCTGATCCATCAGGTGGAGCAGAAGGATCCAAGTTCAGGTCCAGATTTGGACCATGTCTGGTTCTGGTGAGGAGAAAGCAAAGTTCTGGTCGGTTTGTTCAGAGAAGGAAGCTGCAGAGGAGGATCTTTCTCCATATTTTACTCGAACACAGAAACAGACATGATAAAGCTGAGGAGGCGGAGGTCGTAGGTCAGACGAGGCCTTCCCGATGGACCCGGTTGGGTCCAGGATGGAGCTCAGCCTCTCTGAAGAACATCAGCAGAACCACCTCCAGGAAGCAGGTGGAACGTGAGGTTCTGATGACCCAAAATGTTCCAAACAGCCAATGACTCTAGGGAGATAACGTGGGTCAACAGAACCCGGAGTCTGAGCCGGGTCCGGTAGACCCAGAACCATTGGCCCGTTGATGATGTGATTTCACTGAGTTCTGTTTGGTTCTGGTCCAGATCCAGCAGGCTGCGGAGCGCCCAGAGAGGAACTTTGTGGACACTCGTCAGCTGAAGGTAATGGGCTCAGCCTGTCATCAGTGGTTCAGGTTCGGCATGGTGGTGGTTCTGACCCGTGATGTGGTTCTGGGCTCAGGTGTGTGCGACCTGCTTCGACCTGTCCGTCAGCCTGCTCAGGGTTCTGGAGATGACGGTGAGTCTGGTTCCGGAGATCTTCCTGGACTGGACCCGGCCGTCCGCGGAGCTGCTGCTGAGACGGCTGGCTCAGGTGAGGCCCGCTCCGATCGGACCCCGGGGAAGGTTCTGGAGAACCGGGTCGGGTTGTTTCAGGTGTTGCCGTTCTGTCTGCAGCTGCTGAACCAGGTTCTGAACAGAGTGACGGCCGAGAAGAACCTGTTCGACCGGGTCGTCAACCTGAGGCTGCCAGGTGAGCCCCGCCCCGCTGGTTTCCATGGTAACGCTAACCGTCCTGGCCCTCCTCCAGGGTTCTGTCGGGGTCAGAGGTCGGGCTGACGTCTTGTGTGTCGCAGGTCTGGAGAGCGTGGACCACTACCCGATCCTGGTGGCCGTGACGGGGATCCTGGTCCGGGTCCTGGTGGACGGAGACGCGCAGGGGTAGGTCCGGGTCCTGGAGCTGGTGGGACTGCTGGAGCTGGTGGGACTGGTGGAGCTGGGTGCCAGTTACTGGAGCTGGTGGGACTGCTGGGTCCCAGTCAGAACTGGTGGAACTGGGTCCCAGTCGGAACTGGGTCCCAGTTACTGGGATGGTGCCAGGATGTGGGAGGAGCTGCTGACACCAGGATGGATCTGAGCTCTGGTTCTGTTGGGTTCTGGGCTGATGGCTTTATTGAACAGAACCTCAACGGGGACCAGAGGAGCTGGGTCGGCCCGTCCAGAGTTCTGGGTGTCTGAATGGAGCTCGGCTGCTGAGCTGTGTGGCGCCCCCTGGTGTTGGAGCTCGGATTACCGTGAAGGAGGCGGTAAAAACGCAGGTTTCGGTCCAGCTGTGACCCGGTTCAGCTGAAGGCTGGTTCTGATGCCGTGGAGGTCCAAACAGGTCTGGGTCCATCAGCACAGAACAGAACCAAACATCTTGATGGGTCTCCGTTACCCCACCGCGGGGAGGGGGGCGCAAGAAGACGCCGCGGGGAGCGTCGATCAGGCCACGGCGTAAACTCCGTGACCGGAGAGCGGGTCCAAAACGGGTTCTTGCAGAGTCTGGAGTCATCATGCCTGCTCCTGCAGGACCTCTGAGGAGGTGTGCTGAGGGGGGGGGGTAATCGGGTTATAACCAGCCTGTCCTGGTGGCCGTCTTCTCTCCGTGGCTGGAATCAGTGCAGCCACGGAGATGTTGACCGACTCAGCACCCCAAGGAAAAACGCTCCAATCTTCATCTTCTGTGGCCTCTTGTTCTGGATCTCCATGGTTCTGTCGGGGCGGCTCCTTCGTTCCCGCCTCCACCTTTCAGTCTGGCCACCAGGCCCGGTCCTGCTGACCCTCGGCAGCTACGGCACTTAATCACGCCAGGCGCCATGATGGACGTCAGAGGTGCGACTGAGAGCCAACGAAGCGGTGTGGGCGGGGCTGAAGGTGGTTCTGGTTCTGAGGGAATATTAACTGTTTTTGGGTCAAGATTAAACCTCAACCCTGTAGAAACTCTGGACCCAGACTGCGGACTGGGTCAGAACCATGAGGAGCTCCAGGATTCAGTCAGATGGACAAGGATCTTCAGCTGTTGGCTGTGGATGGAGCCCCTCTCTGGGCCTCCTCTGGTGCCTCCTCTGGTGCCGGGCCTCCTCTGTTGCCGGGCCTCCTGTGGTGCCTCCTCTGGAGCCAGGCCTCCTCTGGTGCCTCCTCTGGAGCCGGGCCTCCTCTGGTGCCTCCTCTGGAGCCAGGCCTCCTCTGGTGCCTCCTCTGGTGCCGGGCCTCCTCTGTTGCCGGGCCTCCTCTGGTGCCTCCTCTGGTGCCGGGCCTCCTCTGGTGCCTCCTCTGGAGCCGGGCCTCCTCTGGTGCCGCTGCAGCTCTGCCAGCAGAGCAGCTTCACTCTCACTGGTTCTCTAGATGTCACACTGCTCCTTTAAGCTGGGTGAACTGGTTCCAGGGTGAACTGGTTCCAGGGTGGTTCCAGGATGATTCCAGGGTGAACTGGTTCCAGGGTGAACTGGTTCCAGGATGATTCCAGGATGGTTCCAGGGTGAACTGGTTCCTGGGTGAACTGGTTGCAGTGGGAACTGGTTCCAGGGTGGTTCCAGTGTGAACTGGTTCCAGGGTGAACTGGTTCCAGGGTGAACTGGTTCCATGGTAGTTCCAGTAAGAGCTGCAGACTGAACCTCCGCTTCCATCAGACCTGCAGAACCAGTCTGTGAAAGCCAGATTCACTCTGAGAAGCTATAATCTGACAGGTGTTCAGACCTGTTTCCCCCCAGCAGAACCTTTCAAAACCATCACGATGTTCTGACTGGTCCAGATGATGAAAGTCTGATCCGGTGAGGTTGTGACGGGTCAGAACCTCAGCTGCTTCTGAAGCCGTCCTCGCTGACTCCAGAACCTGCATCACAGGGCCCTGGTTCCAGTGGCGGAGCAGGAGGAGGGGCTTCGTCCCAGCGGAGTCTGCGCCGGTCCCCCCGCCGAGAGGCGGATCGATGGCTCTAATGATGATCCATCAGCTGCGGCTCGGAGAGGCAGCTCTCAGCCTCCCACAAATTAGATTCAGCTGCAGGATAATTAGTTTAGCAGCTTCACAGGTCGCAGCACGCTGGCTTTTTCCATCGCTGCAGCGGCGTTGTTTTCCAGGACGTAGACCCAGCCCGCCGTGGGAACTCCTGATCTGCTGCTGAGATCTGCAGCACCACCAGATCATCTCCAGTTTTAGTCTGAAAATCAGATTTTTACCTTCAGGTTTGCTCTGCGGGCCTGCTCAGGTTCTGGTTCTGCTGCAACAGAACCGGTTGGTTCTGATTAATCTGTCCCTTCAGTTTTCAAATTGGATTGAAGTGATGCCACCTCCCACCTGCAGGTGGCAGTGTTTCCCTCTGCTCTGCTACCTCAGCCTGACTTGATGTCGGGTTATTGCTCTGATCGATGTGGCGAGAAACAAACAGCGAGCTTTTTAAAGATAAAAAATGTCTGCATGTCCGATTTGTCTGCTTTTTCTTCTATACGTAGATTTTGGGGTTTAATGAGGAAAAATATCACAAGTATTCCCAAAGTAGCTCCACAAAATCAGTGATTTTGATTGCAAAACATCACAAACAGTCGTGAAATCCTGGAGAGACCAATGGATGAACTCAGGTGTGTTACTGTGGTGCCTAGCCTGCTAGCTAACAGGGTCCAGGGGGACTCGGGTTCTCCGGTGCTTTAAATCAGCCTGAGGGACCTGTGCCCCTCCCCCACCTGGTGCTGCCCAACCCCCGTCAGCTTTTAAATAAGATAAAAATATTAGTGTTAAATTGAGTTATTTTCAGGGTCTATAATTAATTAATTGCATTTTAATTGACAAAATCAGCAACATTTTCAGTTCAAACCCCTTTTTGCTGCTAAATGACTGAATAAACAGCATCTGAGCTGAACAGCAGAGATGTTTCTAGTTTCTGATCTGCTCTTCAGGTTCTTCCAGCATCAGGTTGGAGCAAAGCTCATCTCTCCAGAGCTTCAGGAACCCTGATCATTCATGGAGCTTCTTTAGAAACGTGGACTGTGGACGCTGACGTTAGCGCTGCTGCTACATGGTTAGCATTGAGATGCTAGTCTAGGCTAGCATAGCTTCTCTGATAGGCCGACTGCTTTTAGCTCAACTTGAACACAGCTGGAGTCTTTCCCAGCATCAGATCGGCTCTGGAAGCAGAAACTAACCCCCAGAGGAGCCGCTTCATCACTGCTGTTAGCAGATGTGCGTCAGACTTATGGGTGTACCAGAAATGGGTGAATACAAAGGTTCCAGATGGAAAATAATAATTTTTAATGCTTTATAACTTAAGTTATTAATTATTGGAACTGAACACATTGAAGTCGTGGCCCTATAAATAACATCTAAACAGTTTATTTCTGTTTGATTCTGTCATATTTAGCAGGAATCTTTGCTCCTCTTTAATTGACTGTTAAAACCAGGAAGCTGCAGGTTCTGACCGATTCGGACCTGCAGCCGGTTCTGGACCTCCTCTGATGGATGGAGCGGACCTTCAAGTTGAGGTTCTGATGCCTCAGCAGGTCCGGTTCTGATCCGGCGCTGACTACAGATCAGTGTTGACACCCACAGTCTGTAGTGGCATACCTGTTGCCATGACGACGCCAGAGCGTGAAATAACTGAGCGTGTTCTCATCTTAACATGTTTATTAGGAGACATCATCAGAACCAGCTTTCACCGCGTTTCCCAGCATGCACTGCTCTAGCCCTCGGATTACCCACAATCCCCAGGGTCTGCTCTGACTCAGTGATGGTGGCTGCTGTCATGCAAGCTGTGAGGAAGACTCTGGTCCTGCTGAAGGACCATCACGATCATCTTCTGCTCCTTCCTGGTCACATGATCAGATGTGTCCGTGTGTTTTCCCACATGCATGTTCACGCATGCTCCTGTGCTCCTTGGTTTCCTGGAGGAGGAGGAAGGGGAGGGATGAAGAGGAGAAGGGATGAAGAGGAGCAGGAGGAGGGAAGAAGAGGAGGGATTATTCATGGAGAGAGTGGGAGGGCTGAGAGGAGGGAGGGAGGGAGGAATACGGGTGAGATGGGTAGAGCTGAGGAGGAGGGTGGAAGCAGGGGAGGAAGGAGGAGAGAACAGAGAGAGTTAACTTCAGCAGAACTTCATCTCAGCTGGACAGATCCTGACCACTTCCTGTCTCCCTGAACGGTAATCTGACGTTCCTCAGAGATTTCCCAGCAGTTCCCCCAATGTTCCCCTGGTGTTCCTCTGCTGTTCCCCTGGTGTTCCTCTGCTGTTCCTCTGATGTTCCTCCGCTGTTCCTCTGCTGTTCCCCCGCTGTTCCTCTGCTGTTCCTCTGCTGTTCCTCCGCTGTTCCTCTGCTGTTCCCCTGGTGTTCCCCCAGTGTTCCCCTGCTGTTCCCCCGGTGTTCCCCCGGTGTTCCTCTGCTGTTCCCCTGGTGTTCCCCCGGTGTTCCCCCGGTGTTCCTCTGCTGTTCCCCTGGTGTTCCCCCGGTGTTCCCCCGGTGTTCCTCTGCTGTTCCCCTGGTGTTCCCCCGTTGTTCCTCTGCTGTTCCCCTGCTGTTCCTCTGCTGTTCCTCTGATGTTCCTCCGCTGTTCCTCTGCTGTTCCTCCGCTGTTCCTCTGCTGTTCCTCTGCTGTTCCTCTGATGTTCCCCCGCTGTTCCTCTGGTGTTCCTCTGCTGTTCCCCTGGTGTTCCCCCAGTGTTCCCCTGCTGTTCCCCTGGTGTTCCCCCGTTGTTCCTCTGCTGTTCCCCTGCTGTTCCCCCGGTGTTCCCCCGTTGTTCCTCTGCTGTTCCCCTGCTGTTCCCCCGGTGTTCCCCCGCTGTTCCTCTGCTGTTCCCCCGGCGTTCCTCCGCTGTTCCTCTGATGTTCCTCCACTGTTCCTCTGGTGTTCCCCTGGTGTTCCCCCGCTGTTCCCCTGGTGTTCCCCCGCTGTTCCTCTGCTGTTCCCCCGCTGTTCCCCTGGTGTTCCTCTGATGTTCCTCCGGTGTTCCTCTGATGTTCCTCTGGTGTTCCCCTGGTGTTCCCCCGCTGTTCCTCTGCTGTTCCCCCGCTGTTCCTCTGGTGTTCCTCCGGTGTTCCCCCGCTGTTCCTCCGGTGTTCCTCTGATGTTCCTCTGGTGTTCCCCTGGTGTTCCCCCGCTGTTCCCCTGGTGTTCCTCCGGTGTTCCTCAGAACCATCTCTGCTGTGAATATTCCACCACCAGAAGCTGAGCGACGTCCTCCTCAGAACATCCCAGCTCCTGCTCTGGTTCCCGGCGGGGTTCTCAGGATGTGTTGTTGTGGGACAGGTGGATCTTCTGGTGGTGTTCTGGAGCTGTTAGAACCTCTGATCCGGTTCTGCCTGAAGCTGCTGAATGATTCAGAGCAGCTCCTGATGGATCTGCTTGGAGACGCCATCAATGTTTGATGCGTGTTTTGGTGGAGACTGTCGGGCCGTTCAGGCCGGTTCTGGTTCTGGTCTCTGTGAAACAGAACCATCTGTGGATGAGGAGTGAATGAGCAGAACCTCTAGAGTTCCTCTTCTTCCTCCTCATGTTCTGGAAGGTTCATGTTTCTGCTGCTTTGCTGCCAGCCTTTCACAATAAAAGCCTCTGGATGCTCTGCTGACAGTCTCTGATGAAGGGAACTTTCTCAGGTTCTGGTTCTGGTCGGACTCTGACATATTTGTGTGAATCTCAGAGCTCCTGAGGTGTTTAGTGTCCCTGAAGGCAGCAGGGCGGCGTCTCTCCGGCTGGATTTATGTCTCGGCCCAGAGATTCTCCCCATGTCCTGTTTTTGTTTCCTGTTCAGCTGCTTCAGACTCGTCCAACATCTAAATCAGGGGTGTCCAAACTTTTTGCCCTGGGGGCCAAAATGTATTAAAGGGCCAGCGTTCTGTGTTTTGCAGCCACACAGAACCATTTTACAGCTCAGTCCAGTAACTGTGCTCCCTTCAGTTTTACTTGATACAAACAGCATTTTATGACTTTGAAATTGGGCCTCTGTCTCTTTAAGAACTCCTGCTCTTTCTGAAACTCCACCTTCAGGAAGTCATCACAACAGCGCTCCTCTGTTAATCCTTTAAAAACATTTTTATTACCATTGCACTGAGAAGTAGCTCATATAAAGAGCTCAGCAGATGCGCAGGGTTAGCAACTAGCCAACTAGCAACTAGCCAATACCAGGTGTTGGCTAGTTGCTGCCACTAATCTGGAGGAGCTGAGTGGGGGAGTCACGGGGGAGGGGTGCTCTGAGGCGCGGAAGCTTGGAAGCTGAGAAACTGCATCTCCAAGGAGGAGCTGCGTCTAGAGGGCGGAGCTAGGTCCCTCCAGGCGTTTAGCACAGCTGGATGGTTGCCATGGAGATTCAAGGATTCCTCAAACATGCGTGAACCAATCAAAGCAACGCTCCAGGTGTGTTTCTGATGAGGGAATTTTTGGTGTGTGTGTTTTTTTATTTTTTAAGTTTCACCTTCTGAACAAAAACAAACATTTTTTTATGAAATCCATTCATCATTAAAGATCCAAAACATAAAAAGGGCTTCGGACTGTTTCCACAGTTTTTAGGTCATTAATTGTTTTCATTTTCAACATTTTGTTGGCCAAATGTTTTAACCATTCTCGACTTCTGGTCAGGGGCCCAACAAAATCATTTCAAGGACCACAAATGGCCCGCGTCCCACACTTTGGACAGCCCTGATCTCAATCATCTTCTCGGCAGATGGAACCAATGATTCTCCTCGTGGCAATATTCAGACTGAACTTTAACATCTCTGCTCCGATTGGTTCAAAACGGGGAGGATGTTACTTCCTCTCTGACCAATCCCTGCAGAGCATCCACAGGGCTGTCTACATGCTGGTTGCCGTGACAACGCAGCAGCTGTGCTGGAGCTGAACATCTGTGGACTTCCTGCAGAGGTTCTGTCTGGTTCTGAGGAGGAACCGTGGGTTTAAGCCGAGTTGTCCTCCAGCTGCAGGAACGGTGGCTCCGTGTTCTCCGGTTGTTCCGAGCAGAAAAGGCTCGTCAATATTTCATCATCTCACTTAAGAGCTTCCCGTTCCTCCTCTTCCAGCTGCTCAGCTGGGATGTAATGGTTGCAGGAAGATGAAGACGCACGCAGGAGCTGCGGGGTGGGGTAGACGCTGCAGCGGCTGAAGAAGGTGGTGATGATGATGCGACCATGAGGTCAGGAGACCATGGAGAGAGACTCGGACTCGGTCCTCCTGCCTGCTCACGTTTCCTCCTCTGACCGTCGGGAAGGTTTAGTTTCTGAGTCTGAGGGTGGCATTTCAAGCTTCAAGCTGGCTAAATAAATATATTTAAAAACAAATCCCCTATAAAATATGTGCAACTACAAAATAAAAGCCCCCTAGAATGGATAGCTTATCATAAATAATTCACCTGATTTATTTTTTTCATATTCTTGTCGATTTAATGACATCTTTAAAGATTTAGTCAGTTAATTATTAACTTCCATCATCTTCATTCTGTTTCATGTGGACTAAAAGCTGCAGCCTCCTGCAGAACCGGGCTGGTTCAGGACCGCCTGACTGAGGAAGTGTAAAGCATGGCTGTGAATCATGAGTGGGAGCATGCAGATAGTGGCTGTGCGCACACGCACGCACACACACACACACACACACACACACACAGAAACCAGGCAGGTTGGGTTTGGAGGTTTATTAGGAGATACAGACGCGGCGCAGAGGATGCAGTGAGACCAGAGGAACAGAAACGAGGCTGAGTGGAGAGGAGGACCTCTGGGTGGTTCTGGTCCCTGCAGGCGGGCGATCGGACTCTCGGTGCCGGCCTGCCGAACAGAACCAGGAAGCTACAGAGCTCTAGAAAAGGCAGCGCTGCTGTTAAAGGGACAGGCCGTGCTTAAAGGGACGTGTTTAGCAGCGGGTCATGCTCCCCCTGTCTGGGGGGGGGTCTGGACTCGGGCGGTTCCGACCCATCACAGTGCACCGGTTCTGGGGCTCAGTGGTCGGACCTGAGCTAACAGTAGTTTGGGTCAGAATTGCACTTGGAGCGAGGTGGGGGGGGGGGTGCTCGGGTCTGGGGGTGAGGTGTTGGGTAGGAAGCGGTGAGGGGCAGTGCCAGTCTCTGTGAGTCCCGTTGCTATGGCAACATGACGGGCGCGTCAGAGAAGACGGACACGTACGAGTCCGTCTCCCCGGCTCGCTGCTGTGGCTCCGCCCCCAGCCGGCCGTTCTGCTCTCTGATTGGCTCCAGAAACACAACATGCTTGTTGCTACTGACCTTGCGGCCCGGGCCCTCGGTGGTCGCCGGCGGGGTCGGGGTGAGGATGGAGGACTGGACGCTGCCCGCCCCCCCCTCTTTGCCGTGGCCCGAGGCGGCGGTCCCCAGGGGGCGGGGCCTGGGCCAGGGGGGGCAGCGGCAGGGCGTCAGGTACAGGTAGACGAGGACCAGCAGCAGGCTGACCACGCAGCCCAGCAGGGTGGTGAAGCCCGTGTTGAAGGGCTCGGCGGCCTCGCCGTGGGGGCGGGGCAGCACCGTCACGTTGACCTCCCGGGATTCGTTCCGCTGCCGGTCCTGCGCCACGCACACGTAGATCCCGGAGTCGCGCTCCCGGGGCGCCGCCACCTCCAGGCTGCCGTTGGCGAGCATCTTCAGGGAGCCGTTGTTCCCGGGCGGGGCCACGTACTCCCGGTCGGGAGTGAGCCAGAAGAAGGCGACGCTGCGCCCGGACAGAGACGTGATGCAGTGCAGCAGCAGCGGCGCCCCCGCCCTCACCGCCACGCTGGCCTCCTGCTCCGCCGCCGCCGTCACGTTGCATTTCTCAAAGTAGCGCCTGTGCAGGAAGAAGCGGATGCCGCTGCGCTGGATCCCAGAGACCAGGCAGACGTGCTCCTGTCTGAAGAAGCGGACGGAGGCGAAGCCTTTCTGCTCCCACAGCCGGAACAGGGAGTACATGGAGCAGTCGCACACCAGGGAGTTGTTGTGCAGGTAGAGCCCCTCCTGCAGGGACGGGGGCAGGGTGGAGATGTCCGCCAGGGGCAGCTTGGGCAGCCGGTTGGAGGACAGGTCCAGCAGGGACAGCTGGCGGTGGCTGTCCTGCTGGATGCTGAAGAAAGGGAAGTCGGTGAGGCGGTTGTGGCTGAGGTAGGCCTTGCGGAGGTTCCTCAGCCCGGACAGGGCGGTGCTCTCCACGTGGACGATGCTGTTGTTGAACAGCAGCAGTTCCTCCAGGCCAGCCAGGTCCTGGAAGTAGCTCTGCTTCAGGACGTGCAGCTGATTGGACGACAGGTCCAGGTGTCTCAGGAGACCTCCAGAGGAGTTCCTGAACGCTCCTGGTTGGATGGTGGTCAGCTGGTTGTGCGCGAGACGCAAGACCTCCAGCTGGAAGAGCCCCTGGAAGCCGTGGTCCTCCAGCTGCAGGATCTGGTTGTGGTTCAGGTCCAGGGTGACGGTGGAGACGGGCAGCGCTGCAGGGACCTGCTCCAGACCCAGCGCCGAGCAGCTCAGGATGTCCGCCGTGCAGAGGCACCGGGAGGGGCAGGCGCCGGATCGGACCGGGTTCAGCTGCAGACAGACCGCCAGGACGAGCACGGACCACGCAGACGACTGCGCCCCCTGCAGGACGCCAGGGTGACCAGCAGCCAGCATGATGCTCCAGCAGGATCTCGTGATCCTCCAGCAAACGTCTGCCAAACTTCAGGAGAGTCAGAGCCGTTCACATCCTCCGTGTTCTGAGCTTCATCTCAGCTTGATTCAGCGTCGTCAGAACTTCAGACCGCAGGCTGCAGCTCGTCTCTCATTCTCAGCAGGAACACTCGGTTCCTCTCAGACGGCGCCGGTCCGATCGAGCTGCAGAGACCTTCCAGGAGCTGGACCTCTGCTCAGTGTTTGCTCGGTCCAGCCGTCAGTGTTGAGACGTCAGCATCCTCCTGCCAGAACCAAACAACTGCACGGTCCTGCCTGAAGAAAGCAGAGGGAGGTTCTGTTCTGACTGCAGATCCAGGTTCCAGGAACTTTACCCCCTGGTTTCCCAGTTTGGGTCCCAGTTGAAGCTTCCAGTAGGTGCTGTGCCTCAGCCCGTCCCGTCGGCAGAGCCCAGCCTGAGTTACAGCCCGGTTCCGGCTGTCACAGCGAGCAGCATCCTGTCCGCCTGGCTGATTTACTGCGACGCTGCTGCTGATCCAGAACCGGCGCTGCGGCCCGGTTCGTCCTCAGACAGAGTAAAGTTCCTGAAGGAGCGGTTCTGTTCTGGTCCGGATCCGGTCCCAGCGTTCGCTGCCGTCGCTGCCTCCGTCTGTTTGCTGCTCATTTGTGAGCTCCGGCTGCCTCTGCTGGTGCTTTTCCAGCTCCTCCTCTGCTCTGCTTCCGCCCTCCGGACCTCCCCCTCCTCTCGCTGCTCTGCTCGCTGTCGGCTCGCCTCCCGCTCTCACTCTGTTTTCGCCCTCTGACGGCTTATGCTGCCACAGAAGGAGCTGTGTGAGGCGCATTTCACGGCGAGTCTGATTGGCTGCAGAGACGTGCAGACGAGAGCTGCAGCTTGGGAAGAAGAGGAAACATTCAGCAGACGGTGTTTGTGGTCTCGGCTGCACCCGTTTATTAAGAGCCCCCCCCCATCGCTGAGTCAAGCTTGTGGTTAAAATGCAACCTTTGAAATCATTCTAAAACAACACGACACAAAACCCACGTGAGCACGGCCGGTCTGGCTGCATTAGTGACCAGAACATGTTGGAGCGGGTCAGATAAACATGGTGTGGGTTCGGTTCCCTCCTCGACAGGATTTCAGACGGGAAGACGGTGGGTGGAGAGAGGACGACGTGCTAGACCAACGGACTCAGCGTGGGACCAGTGACCCAGGTGTCCTAATGGTGCCAGTGGTGACCCTGACGGCCCTACTGGTGACCACACTGGTCCTACTGGTGTGATTCGTGCAGATCTGAAGAAGCCTGTTGGATGGGAGGAGAAACATCTGAGGAACGAGGGAGGAAGTCCAGTTTGCTTCTGCTGAAGCTCCTGGGTCGGGCAGACGCTCAGACGTCCCCTCGTCCTGGACCTGCTTCCTCCATGTTCGCCTCTGCCCGCGTTCTCGTAGAGCTGCTGCGGTTCTAACGCTCAGCTGCGGGTTTGTTGGAGCTCCTTGACGTCCGTTTGCTCCGTTAGGACCGAGCGGCGTTTCAGACCCGTTCTCCCCCCCCCCCCAGCAGGTTGCCCCCCAGCAGCACCGAGTGAAGCCACCCTCTGCTTGTTCATCAGTTCAGCCTGCTGGATGGAGATGAGCCAACCTCAGGTCCCAGAGAAGCTGGGTACCAGTTCCATCCCAGACTGATGGGAGACCGGCCCGGACCTGGAGAGTCCAGCTGGCGCTCTGGCAGCGGTACCATGTGATCCAGGCTGAAGATGCTGAGGTTCCCCTCAGCAGCTCAGAGGAGCTTCATGTTGACTCTGACCTCAGCCGCTGAGCTGTCCCAGGCTCACGCTGCTCCTCATCAGAGCTCGGCGCAGATCTCCACCCTGAGACGCTCTCCAGGCTGCAGGCGCCGCTGCTTCTACGCGCTAACGTTCAGAAACCTCTGTTCAACTCTGGCTGTGCAACACATTTCAGGCCGGGCTGAGGAGAACCAGTCCTGGGTCCCAACAAGCTGGACTTCCAGCTCTTACTGTGAAGGAGCTGACCCAGCAGGGCCTCCGTGGCGGTCCCGTGGCGGAGCGGCTGTATCGAGAGCGAAGCTGCAAGCGGAGCAGAGCTGGGGAGCTGCTGAGGAGGACTCCACCTCCTGCTGCAGCCTGTCTGGGAGGAACGGCGAACCCAACCCGACCTTCGACCTCCACGCCAGATCAGCTGCAGCGCCACCAGCCGCTGGTTTACATGGCAGCCATGTTGGATTATCGAGTCCCTGCTGGGTTTCTACAGTTCTGTTGTTTTTACATTCCTTTGGATCAGAGTTGGCTGGTTTTAATGACGGCACGGTGTTCAGTGTCGTCATTTTAAGCCTTGCTGTGCGGATCTGAGTCCTGTTCTGTGTTTGTGTGACTCTAAACGCTTCAGCGTCACTTTGCTGCTGTTGCACCACAATCTGAGGGACAGTAAGGGGTGGTTCTGTTCCCGTCTCCCCACCGCCAGAACGTTTTTCCTCTCAAACACGAGGTTGGTGGATAAAAGCGGTTCCTGTGTCTTTCCGAGTCGTGCCGCGGTTCTTTCTGGAACATCTGGGCCGTCCGCGGTTACGGTGCAGCTGGTTAGAACTAGTTCTAAAACGGCGAGACGAGTGCAGGTCCGGTCTGACCTGCTGCCGTCAGAGGCTTTCCTGTAGAAACGTCTGATCTGCCTCCTCCTCTCTCTGCAGGACGTCTCGGGCGGCCTCCGTCCTCCTGTCAGACCCCTGCTTCCAGCTCCACTCCATCCAGCACCTCCTCGGAGAGCCGGGGGACTCCTCCGGATCGTCTGCTGCCTGCCGGCCTGCGGCTGCGGCTCCTCTGGCGCCTGCGGCTGCTGGGAGCTCCTCGGAGAGGAAACACTTCTCCCTGCATGCATGTGAGTTCACGGCGCTCTGGGGGAAAGAAATCCTTCCGGAGGTGGAAACAAACTGCAGTCAGACTGAATTCCTTCAGAGCTTCATTTTGCTTCTCAGGTCAGAGAGGCTGGGTTTATGGCGCCTGAAGGCTGTCTGAGTGTTTCTGCTGCAGATCAGCTCACAAGAGTCCGTTTTTAATGAAATTCATCAGAAATGTTGGCCATGATTTATCGGTTGAAAGAAATGAAACGTGTCCCCAGAGCAGCGAGGACACATTCGGTCTGTTCACACACCAACGTGTCCGCATGGAGACCTGAGGCTCTGCTGCTAAAACCTGGGGTCCAGCAGCTGGGGGCGCCTGGACCCGAGTGCATCTGCGTGGGACGGAGGGACTCGTGTTCGTTTGGATGTGCAGCCAGATGAGCCCTGCAAATGGCTCCTGCCTGGACGGTGTGGGATCTGGGCTTCCTGCTGGACCAGGAGGACCCGAGTGGGACCTGGAGGAGACGTGGAAAAAAAAATCAGACTCAGCGACTTGACGATGACTTGGTGACGACTTCATTATGACTTTGATTACGCCGCCTCAGAGACCTGGAGACTCGGACAGAACTGTTCTGACGCTGCGTGTCTGTGGTGTTTACTGTTGCCAGATGAGGGGGGTCTGGTTGCCACAGCATCCCGCTCCGTTGCCATGGGAACACCAGCAGTTTCCATGACCACCCCATGCAGCATCCTGGAGGCGCCGGCCAGGCCGCTGTCAGCCAGCGACAGGCCGCACGGACCCGGCTGAGACGGGTCTGAACTGGGACGGGTCCGCCGGACTGAAACCGGGCGGGGTTCTGCAGTTAAACGTAGCAGAACGAACACTCTCCACTGAACATCAGAAACCCAGATGAAGCCCGGGTTCTGGTTCTGGTCCAGTGGTGGCAGTCCGTTTGGATCACTGCGCTTCTGTAGCCATGAAACAGCCAGGGAGCGACTCCTCTTCATCACCAGCAGCCGGATAATCAGAACCAGCTGATGTTCTGTTGGACCGGATCAGGAGCAGCAAGTATGTGTTGTTTTCTGGAGGCCCCCCAGAGGACAGATGTTTCCCACAGAAACGAACCCTTGAAGACTGGTTGGACGGACTGGACGGTCCATCAGAAGGTGGACATCTGATCCAGGGACCTTCTCCTCACCGTTTTACCTTAAAAACCTTTCAGCTCTGGATGCTAGCGTAAACATTAGCATGCTAGCCCCTCAGGTCGTATGTTTTTCATATTTCCCATCAGCCACTTGAATTTCAGGATGACGGCCGTTTTTCAAGATGGCCGTCGTTTTTGAGCCTTTTGAACCATTTATTGCATAAAATATTACCCATTCTCATGACTTGGATTAACTTAGTGTCACATCATCTGTTTTCCACTTTGGTCGTCCTGTTCATCCAACTTTACATTAACATGGAGCAGAATCAGAAACTGAGGACGTTGCTGTCAGCGAGTCTCACACCAGTCGCCACTGGAAGGAGATGAAGATGAGAGACAGGGAGACAGTCGTCTTAATTCTTAGCATTAGCTTCTGCTAAGTTTTTAATGTATTTAGCGGTTAATGCTAATGCTAATTTCTTGTGTGTTTAGCAGTGTATTATTAGTAAAGCTAATTTTCTAATGTGTTTAGCGATTTAGCATTAGCTTCTGCTAATATTTTATGTGTTTATCGGTTTGGCATTAGCTTCTGCTATTTTTTAAAATATATTTAGCAGTTTAGCGTTAGCATAGCTAAGATTATTTCGTGAATTAGTGATCAGTGAACTTAACTTTTTGGTCAGCTGTGGCTAACAACTGCTGCTAATTTCAGTGCAAACATTCATTCTCCATTACAACCAAGGTGGCCATTTTGAAAAATGTCCACCAGAAAAAGGAAACAAGTTCAAGAAAGCATGATTCCTGTGGTTCAAGATATGGAGGGTATGATTTGACACCAAACACATTCATCTATTTGGCAATTTTAGAGCAAAAATTTATCTTCCATGACAACCATGGTGGCCATCTTGAAAATTGGCCGCCATCTTGAATTTTTCAGTGGCAAATGGGTTTGTTTTTTTTTTTTTTGTTTGTTTTCAAAAAAGCTAGTCCCTGGGAACATCTGTGCCAAGTTCTTGTATCTACATGTGAAAGATTTAGCATTCAGTTCTCTGCTGCCCTGAGACGGGTTGCTGGTTCTGTTCAGGGCTGCTGGAACCTGCAGGAGCTCTGCTCCCTGGCCAGCAGAAGCTCTCAGGGTTTAATAGTCCCATCATGGAGCAGGGATCATGTTGCCTCGGCACATCAGCGTGGCAGCACGCCAACTCGCCACTATCAGGGCTCAGACGAGGCGCTCTCAGCTCACCGCAGAAACACGAGCCGGGGGAAATGGAGGTACGGATCGAACACCATCATCTCAGAGGAGGAGGGAACGCGCTGTTCCCACCAACCCATGAACACGTGAACTCTGCTTCACGGTTCTGCAGCTCAGAGACCGAAGTTCTGACCCGGTCCAGTTATCAGCTACCTGCCGGATGATGTTTCCTGATGGAGGAATCCTCGGATCTCAGAACCACAAGGCTTCCAAAATCAGTCCCGAGTCAACCTGCAGAGGGCGCTGCGGCAGCTCTGCAGGAGGTCGATCTGTGATGGCGCCGCCGCTGCCAGGTTGCCGGGCAGCGGCGGCGCCATCACATCTGGCCAAAGATCACATCAGGGCAGCAGGGAGGAGGAAACTGAGCTGCTTTGGGTTCAGGAACCAGGTTCTGCCTGGAGGAGCCACAGAGAGCAGCCTGAGAACAAGAACCGGGCCCTGCCAAGGCCCAAGCTCTCTGAGAAACAGAAAAAACCTGGAGGACTAGCAGTTTCCTCCTGCAGCAGTGCTGGTTTCGCCTCTGGATGGTCCTCAGGTCTCTGCAGACGAGAACCGGGTCTGGTCTGGGTTCCACAGCAGCGATCAGAACCGATCCGACTCAAACGGTGAAACTTCTGCTGATCTGGACCTTCTCTGCTTCACCCATCCGACCCCGCTGTGACCTCACGGTCCGGACCGGCTCCTCTCATCCCACGCCTTCCGTTGTGGCTGTGAAGCGGGCTGCTCGCCCCACTCGGCGACCAGAACCGCTGCCCGGCCTGCAGCGGCCCGGTTCAGACTGCTGCTCTGCAACGTTCTTCTCCTCCCGCAGTCAGCCAGAACCGACCGTCCTTCCGTCTCTGACGGCGTTTCCGTGGAGCCGGGCGGCGCCTGCCTGCCGGCGCTCAACCTGCCTGTTTTCCTCCCACAGACGCCGACTACATCAGCCTGGAGGAGAAGCAGAAGGTGGAGGACATGCTGGAGTTCCTCACCGAGGAGTCCAAGCAGGCTGCCGCCTCCACAGCGGTAAGTTCATGGGGGTCACCTGCTGGGGGTCACTTCCTGTCCTGGGGAGGGGGGGGGGTCACCTGCTGGGGGTCACTTCCTGTCCTGGGGAGGGGGGGGGGTCACTTCCTGTCCTGGGGGGGGGGGGGTCACCTGCTGGGGGTCACTTCCTGTCCTGGGGAGGGGGGGGGGGGGGTCACCTGCTGGGGGTCACTTCCTGTCCTGGGGAGGGGGGGGGGGGTCACTTCCTGTCCTGGGGGTCACTTCCTGTCCTGGGGAGGGGGGGGGGGTCACCTGCTGGGGGTCACTTCCTGTCCTGGGGAGGGGGGGGGGGGTCCTTCCTGTCCTGGGGGTCACTTCCTGTCCCTGGGGGGGGGGGGGGTCACCTGCTGGGGGTCACTTCCTGTCCTGGGGAGGGGGGGGGGTCACCTGCTGGGGGTCACTTCCTGTCCTGGGGAGGGGGGGGGGTCACTTCCTGTCCTGGGGGTCACTTCCTGTCCTGGGGGGGGGGTCACCTGCTGGGGGTCACTTCCTGTCCTGGGGAGGGGGGGGGGTCACTTCCTGTCCTGGGGGTCACTTCCTGTCCTGGGGGGGGGGGGGGGTCACTTCCTGTCCTGGGGAGGCGGGGGTCACTTCCTGTCCTGGGGGGGGGGGGGGGTCACCTGCGGGGGGTCACTTCCTGTCCTGGGGGGGGGGTCACCTGCTGGGGGTCACTTCCTGTCCCTGGGGAGGGGGGGGGGGTCACTTCCTGTCCTGGGGGTCACTTCCTGTCCTGGGGAGGGGGGGGGGGTCACTTCCTGTCCTGGGGAGGCGGGGGTCACTTCCTGTCCTGGGGGGGGGGTCACCTGCTGGGGGTCACTTCCTGTCCTGGGGTTCACTTCCTGTCTCGGGGGGAGGTCACTTCCTGTCCCGGGTTTACCTCCTGGGGTAGAACACCTGAGCCCCGCCCAGCCTCCCGGCGGCTGGACGGGCTCTGGGTGTGATGTCCTGATGGGCTTCATCACCGATGAAGAGGATGAGGCCTGTGATGCGCCGAAGCTCAGGTCAGCCAGTCCAGAAGAACCAGAACCCCTCTGATGGCTCCTGATTGCTTCCAGAACCACTGGTCTGAGGAGGAGAGCATCAGCCGCTGAGCAGCAGGTGGTGGAGCTCCTGCCCTTCATCACGTCCATCCCGACTCTTCTTCAGGTTCTCTTTACTCCTGCCTCCAGAACCGGTCCAGAACCTTCAGGGCCTGATCCTGGAGCTTCTCAAACCTTCATCCATCAGAACATCCTGTGGGTCAGATGGTTCCAGTTCCTTCGTAGCTTCACTCAGGTGGTCCAAACGGGCTCCTGCTGGCTTTCTGCAGATTGTTCTCTGCAGCCGGTTCTGATCCGGTTTCAACTCCTCGCACACTGACAGGGCTCGGCCCGATGCGCTCCTCTGCTGATGATTAACCAGAACACCTGCAGCCGGTCTCCTGATCACCTGTGCAGGTGTTTACCCGGTTCTGTTCCGGTTCCTGTCGAGGCTAACCGACCAGAACCTTTCCTCACAGCAGCAGTGTGGGAGTCAGAACCAGCGGCCCGGCAGCTGGTCCTGGAGCAGTTTGCTCCTCCAGCTCAGAACGATTAAATCAAGAGTGTTTGAAAAGCTCTCCCAGTGTTTCCATTAACACACACACAGCGCTGTGTTTGCTTGTGGTCACCAGGACAGCAGGTGGAAACACCAGAACCAGAACCAGCAGCCCTGCAGAGTGTCTGGGTGACCTTTAACAGAACCCCGGGGTTCCAGCTGCAGGCTGGTCCTGGTTCTGGTCCAGTGGACCACTTGGAGCAGGATGAACTCCTGAACCTTCATGGCCCAGCGGTGGAGCCGTTTTATTCTGGGTTCTGGAGGAGTTCTGAAGAGGTTCTGGAGCGTTTGATTGTTCTTCTGGTCTTTTGAGGCACCGATCAGAACCCGGAGGCCCGGTTCTGATGGTTAAACCATCAGAACTCCGTGTTCAGAGTCCAGTTTCCACTGAGGTCTCAGGAGAAACGCTCATGAAATGAGATGCAAGAAAACGGAGCGACCTGTTCCTGTCCTCTGCCTCCTTCCCCCGAGGCAGCTCCTCTTCATCGCTCTGCCGACCGACACGCTCCCCCCCGCCTGCCCCCCCTGCTCCCCCCCGCCTGCCCCCCCCCGCCTGCCAGCACGGATTACTTCCATAACCCCCCCCCAGGGTCCAGGACTCAAGCAAAGGTCGCGCCTGCTGCTCTGGCGTCAGACGCGCGAGGCGTCGGCGAGGCCGTCTGACGCCACGCGCCCGACAGAACCCAGAACCGACAGAACCCAGAACCGACAGAACCCAGAACAGACAGAACCCAGAACAGACAGAACCCAGACTTGACAGAACCCAGACAGACCCCAGAACAGACAGAAGGATGGATGGATGAAGGATGGATGAAGGATGGATGGAACTCAGGGTCCGGGTCCGGTTCCGTTGGTCCTCAAAGGTCTCGTTCTGCTCGTTTCAGCCGACCAGCGAGGAGGACCTCTGCCCCATCTGCTACGCCCACTCCATCTCCGCCGTCTTCAGGCCCTGCTCGCACAAGTCCTGCAAGTGAGTCGCCAGAACCAGAACCACACAGAACCACACATTACCACACAGAACCAGAACCACACACAGAACCAGAACCCTGTTAGTCCTCAGCTGTGTCTCAGATGGTTTCTATTCAACCGTCCAGAACCAACCAGAACCTTGGCACAGAGTTGTCCTCTGTACTGGTCCCAGCAGACCCAGTATTGGTCCCAGTAGATCTCAGGCTGCTAAGCGGTTACTTTAGCAATGGAGTAATCTGATTACTCTGACGAGTAATGGAGTGGAAGATGTGCTGAAGTCAAACCCTGGTCCACTCTGCCGCAGCAGCAGCTGCTCCCCGGGCCACAGCTCACCTGGAGCCCGGAGCCCCGCAGCACAGTTGCCCGCTAATCTGAGCTCATGTTCGGTCTGACGATAAGCAGGCCGGCAGAGACGCTGCAGAAGCAGCAGGATATCCCAGTCCTGATGCTTGCATCTTCAGGCAGTTTAAGCAGCCGCACGGCCACCAGCAGCATGTTTCCATGAGATCCAGCGCAGGAAAACGTGGCCGCCATGTCCGCGCCGCGCCCCGCCACCCAGCTGGAAGCACGTTCATTTTCCGCTTCGAGCTGCGCCTGCGCTCAGCATCGACTGCGGCGCTCCCCGCGGTGCCCCGGCGCCGTCTCCGCTCCACCCGCCGCCAGGCAGCAGCTCCGGGACGGCGTCCGATGAAAGACGGGCTGCCGGGTTCCAGGCGCCGCGCCACTCAGCTGAAGGAGGCCTCCTGGTCCCCCGAGGACAACCCGGACATGCCCGGGGGAAACAGGACGTTCGGTCCCCGACTGTTGTGCTAACAGCACTTAGCATTCGTCTGCAGCTCACTGGCGGAAGTGAGAGCGCTGCGCAACACTAATAATTGTCCGTCTGAAACACGTGGCGCTAAATGGTAGCGTTATAGCCCTAGGAAGGTCCGGTACCAGTAGATCTAGACCATTAAATGTTTTAATCCTGTTCCAGCTGTGTTGTTGTTCTGAGTGGCTTCTGCAGGTTCTGGTTCTGATTCTGCTGTTCTGTGTGCAGAGCCTGCATCAACCAGCACCTGATGAACAACAAGGACTGTTTCTTCTGCAAGGCCACTATCACCGGAGTGGAGGACTACAGCAAGCCCCCACCCTCCTAACACACACCTGAGGACACGCCCCCACCACACACCTGCACGAGCCCCGCCCACCGAGCCCCGCCCACCGAGCTCCACCCACCGAGCTCCACGGAGGCCTGTGCAGAATCAGCTCATCAGGGATCAGTGGGGTTGAGCTTTTATTTTGAAAGAGTCCAGGTGTGTGTGTGTGTGTGTGTGTGTGTGTGTGTGTGTGTGTGTGTGAGACAGGAGCTGTGACTCTGGACTGTTCTTCACCTTCAGGACCAGAACCACACTGATGAGGTGCAGCATCAGAACCAAGCTTGGTTCAGGTCCACTTCCGTCTTAGGTTCTGGTCTGGTTCTGGACCAGTAACAGGTTGAACCTTAATCTCTGAGTGTTTCAGAGCAATAACACAGCACCGGATCGGTTGGTTCTGGTCCAGATGTTGGTTCTGTTGGTGTGAAAGTGCAACATATCAGATCTGTAACCTCATTAAATTATTTATCCAGAACCAAACAATCGGACTCGGCTCAGTCACTTCAGACCCTCCTGGGGTTCTGGGGTCGGGTTTTCATCTGTTTCACTGTGACGTCATTTACTGGACCGGACCCGCAGGAACCCAAGCCCATCCTCCAGGTTTCTCCACTCACTGGAGGACATGGAGGAGTCCAGTCTGGTGTCAGAAGTTCCAGGCTGGTTCTGTGTGTGGGTCCAGAACCCGACACCGCTGGACAGTTTATAGAGCGAGACAGAACTAGATGAGGAGGAGGAGGAGGACTGCTGAAGGACACGGACGGCTCCGGGAGTATTTATAGCAGAACCGGGCCGGTCCGTTTCCCCCGATCGATGGAGGAGCAGAACCTGAGCCGCTCTGTCGTCTGTGTGGAGAAGCAGCAAACGAGTCGACGAGAGCGACGGGTCGGAGCGGTTCTGGAGCGGTTCTGTTTGGAGTCCAGGTGTCTCCAAGGAAGCGGGTCAGACAGATGCATCAGAACCAGCCTGATGTCTCTGGGTTTATCCAGGAAGAGATTCGGACCCTGAGCAGCGACTGTAAGGAGCTGAACTCTGGGGAACTGGTTCTGATTCTTGGTACCAGAAACCCAGAAAACCTCATTATTACTCTGTCAAACCGGTTCTGACCCGGTTCCACTGAGAAGATGAGCAGAAACAGCAGATGACGTTTCTGGGGAGACGCTGCCACCTAGTGGCCAACTCCCAGCCCATCATGGCCCACAGGGGAAGCTCCGAGGTTTCAGACGGTTCCCCATGCTGGAGCAGAACCTCAGGATCCGGTTGGTTCTGCTTCCTGGGTGGTGAGGGAGCCTCTGGAGCAGCAGAACTTACCGAGGTTCTGATCTCTGGGCCGCTGGTGCTGCTCAGGCTGCAGACTCTGGGCCCAGGAGCGTTTTCAGTTCTGTCGTTCAGGAGGTCCTGGATGCTGGAGGTTAGGGTTAGGGGTTAGCCTAGCTAACCTAGCTGGTTAGCCTAGCTAACCTAGCTGGTTAGCTCCAGCCTCCGTCCTCTCCTGGGGACTCGCCCAGCCTCTCCAGGCAGCTCTGCTTCAGAACCCTCTCTGCTGCTTCGCTTTTCTTCCTTCCGCTCAACTTTCCAGTGATATGCTTGGACAGGCGCTCTGAGCTGGTGGAGACGTCTGTCGGGTCCACGATCTGCTGCAGAGCATCAGAACCATCAGTTCTGGGTCCAGGAACCGCTCTGAACAGATTCTCCAGATGTTCTGGTGGGTCTCCTCAGGTCAGGACCAGGAGTCTGAATGCTTGTTCCACACACACACACGTTCCTGAGCACCAGGCCTGGAGCCCAGGTCCCTGCGGCGCCGCTCATCTGGACCAGGAGGCGTTTGGGTGCAGTGCAGCGTTTCGGACAGCAGGGGGAGACAGAACCACAGGTCAGTTTGGGCTGATCAGAACCAGATCTCAGCAGAGCCGGCCGGCAGGAGCTTCACTGCAGCGACAGCTGGTTCTGATCCAGTTGAAGGGATCCACGATTGTAATAAGAGAATCCATTTGAGAAACATTTATTTCAGGTGTAAAAACACTGCAGGCTGTGCAGTTTCTATCAAATTAAATAAAATACTGTCACACGGACGTCGCCATGTTGTTTACGCTGCAATGCATGCTGGGTAGATGACGTAGGCCAGGACCGACAGCGCTCGCTCGGCCTCGTAACATTCAGTCCTTCCACTTCGAGCCGGGCGCTGAAATGGAGGAAATGACGATGAGGAGGAGCAAAGGGAGGAGGAAGAGGAGCGATTCGGTTGAGAAAGCTGCTGTTGGGGGCGGGGGGGGGCCCCCATGTGCAGCAGTGGTCGCGGGTTCTGGTCCCGGCCCGCGGACCTTTGCCACGCGTCTTCCCGAGGATGTTGGAATAAACGTGGTTTGGTTCCGATGCGCTGAAGCAGGAGGAGGTCCGAGTTCTGACGGCACCGAGCCGGAACCTGCAGCTGGTTCTGACCCAGCTGACACCTTGGCCGCAGCTCAAATCAGGAGCCTGCATTGTGTCTGCAGTCCAGCAGGGGGCGACAGGGAGCTCATGTCCTGGTCCGAGTGGTTCTTCCTGCTCCTACGCTTAATAAATCATCTCCAGGCGATGGTGATGATGGGATGGCAGAAGCAGAGGTCCGAAAGGAAGTTTCCCAGGAAGGGCTTTCAGCACCACCCTGATCTGAGCCTCTGGTTCTGGTTCTGGACGACCGAATCGGTTCAGTGAACGGGCTCCTTAAAAACGGGGAACTGTTCCTTTATCCGGGGGTGATCTTCACCAGCTGCAGGTGTTCACCCTGAAGACCCCTGCGATTCACGGATCTTCTGGTTCTGGCTCGGTCCAGTTCCTGGACCTTTAGTTCAGAACGTCTCCAGAAAGTCCCCATCAGCGTAAAGAAGAGAAAAACACTGAAACAAGAACAAATATGAATTTCTCAGATGAAAAGAAACGAATAAAAACTGTAGTTTTAGTTTTTATTTAACGTGGCTCCAGATAGACTTTATTTCCGTTAAGTTCAATATTTTTCATCTCAGCAGAAACAATAAAACAGGAACGTTTTAAGCCTCGTCTAGAAAGGAGACAGGAGACAGCCCGTCATCCACCAGAGCCCTGACTGGTCCAGATGTTCCTCCCAGAGCCCCGACTGGTCCAGATGTTCCTCCCAGAGCCCCGACTGGTCCAGATGTTCCTCCCAGAGCCCCGACTGGTCCAGATCTTCCTCCCAGAGCCCCGACTGGTCCAGATCTTCCTCCCAGAGCCCCGACTGGTCCAGATGTTCCTACCAGAGCCCCGACTGGTCCAGATGTTCCTCCCAGAGCCCCGACTGGTCCAGATCTTCC
Source organism: Anableps anableps (assembly GCA_014839685.1). NCBI lineage: Eukaryota > Metazoa > Chordata > Actinopteri > Cyprinodontiformes > Anablepidae > Anableps > Anableps anableps. The sequence goes on from CM026069.1 coordinate 337,594, forward strand.
TCCCAGAGCCCCGACTGGTCCAGATCTTCCTCCCAGAGCCCCGACTGGTCCAGATGTTCCTCCCAGAGCCCCGACTGGTCCAGATCTTCCTCCCAGAGCCCCGACTGGTCCAGATGTTCCTCCCAGAGCCCCGACTGGTCCAGATGTTCCTCCCAGAGCCCCGACTGGTCCAGATGTTCCTACCAGAGCCCCGACTGGTCCAGATGTTCCTCCCAGAGCCCCGACTGGTCCAGATGTTCCTACCAGAGCCCCGACTGGTCCAGATCTTCCTACCAGAGCCCCGACTGGTCCAGATGTTCCTACCAGAGCCCCGACTGGTCCAGATGTTCCTACCAGAGCCCCGACTGGTCCAGATGTTCCTCCCAGAGCCCCGACTGGTCCAGATGTTCCTCCCAGAGCCCCGACTGGTCCAGATGTTCCTACCAGAGCCCCGACTGGTCCAGATCTTCCTACCAGAGCCCCGACTGGTCCAGATGTTCCTACCAGAGCCCCGACTGGTCCAGATCTTCCTCCCAGAGCCCCGACTGGTCCAGATGTTCCTACCAGAGCCCCGACTGGTCCAGATCTTCCTCCCAGAGCCCCGACTGGTCCAGATGTTCCTACCAGAGCCCCGACTGGTCCAGATGTTCCTCCCAGAGCCCCGACTGGTCCAGATGTTCCTCCCAGAGCCCCGACTGGTCCAGATGTTCCTACCAGAGCCCCGACTGGTCCAGATGTTCCTCCCAGAGCCCCGACTGGTCCAGATGTTCCTCCCAGAGCCCCGACTGGTCCAGATGTTCCTCCCAGAGCCCTGACTGGTCCAGATGTTCCTACCAGAGCCCCGACTGGTCCAGATGTTCCTCCCAGAGCCCTTCGCTCTCAGCCTCCAGGTTTCCTCCTGGTTCCTGGAGGTTCTGGGAGGAGACTGGGAGGCAGATCCTCCAGTCCTCAGGCTCCTCTCCTGAGGAACCAGCTCCCAGTTCCAGTCCGTAAGGCAGACGCCCCGTCTGCTCTCCAGACCAGGCTGAAAGCTTCCTCTCTGATGAAGATGATGGACTGGCTGAGGTCACCCTGAACTGGTTCTGGAGCTACGCTACCAGAGGCTGCTGGAGGACAACCTGACCCTCTTTCCTCACTTTCTTCTCCTACTGCTCTCCAACCTGCATCACTGGCTGTTATTGCAACTGTTGTATCGTCTCAGTGTTTTTCTCTCCATAGAAGGTGCACCTGGGCTGCTGAACGCTGCTCGTCACTGACTCGATGCTCCTCTGGGTTCCTTTAGAAAACTTTTCAACTAATTTGAAACACGAGCTGAGTGGAAGCTGGCTGATAACTGGGATCGGTCGGGTGACCTGAACCGACCGTTTCCTGAAACGCGCCTCGAGACGACTTGTTGTGACTTGATGCTTTCTAAATAAACTGAACTGAACCAAGTTTCTGGATTTATTTCTGTCTTCTGCATCTAAAACGCTCACAAGCAGCCGGCTGAATGGACCCAGCCTTCAGAACCTGAGCAGTCTGATCAACCAGCATCATCCTGGGGTTCTGAAACGGTTCTGGTCCAGCTTCATCTGAACAAGGAGATCAGACGGAGAATAAATGTGACTAAATGATTTGGAGGAGAGAACGGTGACGACTAAAACATAGCTGGATTAAAATAATTACACTTCTATCTCCTAACTGGACGGAACCAGCTTGGATCTTCATGAGAAATGGAGGTTTGACAACCAACCACAAGGGGGCGCTGTGGCCACATAAATGGGCCTCTGGTGGTGCTCTGATGTGTGGAGGAGCTCCTCACACCTTCTGCTTCCATGAGAACAGAAATGATGAAGAGCTGAACCGGACCTCCAGGTTCTGAGATGGAATCGGATCAGGAGACGGTCCACCGTGAGGACGTCCAGATGCCGGACCCGCCAGGTGGACCTCTGGGCTGCTCAGGGTCAGATCCTGCTGATGAGCCCCCTGGTTTCTGTCCAGGGTTCCAGAGGTCCAGACGTCAGAACGGCCTCAGAACCGAAGCTCCTGAGAGGAAACTGCAGGGATGAGGGTTCATTCATGGAAGCTGCTGGTCCTCAGCAACGTCTGGATGAAGACCCCAGGTGGCCGCAGCAGAGACCTGTTGACTCGTTTCGGGTTGAGCGGTACCATGAGACCCAACACCCACGAACATCCAGACTGGGCTGGAGCAGAGGTTCTGCAGAACGCTGGGCTCGTTCAGCTCCATCTTTCAGACAGGAACGTTCCGTCCTCCCATCGAGCAGCGCCGCCGCCGCCGCCTCTCCTCGGGCGGGGGGTCGGGTCCCGAGTTCTGCCGGGTCCAGCCCGAAGGTCCGCCCGGACCCCGTCTTCCGGCACTCTCTCCTCCAGCTGGGGAGGCAAATGGCCGCCGGTCCTGCTGGGCCAGGATCAGCTGCAGAAAATGATGCTTCATCATCCTTACGAGGAGAAGCAGCGGCTGGCTGCTGGTCAGGGGTCAGAGGTCAGGCTCAACAAACTGCATTTTCCAGCTTTAGGGCCGTTCGTCAGCTTCTGATTGGCCGCTCAGCTCAGCCAATAGCAGCCTCCTGCTGACAGGCGATAACCAATCAGCTGCTCTGCTGGGTGTCGGCCTCTCACGGTGACCCGGAGTTTGGACAGGGAGCGGATCAGAACCTGACAAAGGTTCTGGACTGACCCAGCAGAGTTCCTGATGGAGGAACATCCAGAACCAGAGACCCGGTTCTGCTTCAGGACCAGTTAACCAGCAGAACCAGCAGCAGAGGAGCAGGTCCAGCCTCCCTGAACAGAACCAAGCAGAGCTCCTGGTTCACAGCTCATCTGGTGGTCGTTCTGACCTCCTGACTCGGGATGTGTTACTTTGAAGCTTCTGGTGGGACGGCTGGAGCAGAACGTTCAGGCTGGCTTCGCTCGGCTCCTGAACGTCGGTCTGGGTCTGATGGTGGAGATGATGACCCGTCCCAGCTTCTCCAGCTGCCTTCTGGAGGTCTCTGCATCACCCTGAGATCAGAAGGGAGGAGATGGTTTTCTGCTGCAGGTTGGTGCTGTCCAGCAGAGAAGGACCAGGAGGTCCCGGACTCATGAGCCCATCAGCAGAACTTCACGCTACCAGAGTCCATGCCTCCTCAGACGGTCGGATTCTCCTCCTCTGTGGACTTTAGGTCCAGGTGGTGATGATGTTCTTCTTCTTCTTCACGAGCTGCTGAGGTCCACTGAGGATCTCCCTGTCTCTGAGCTCACCTCCATCATCGCTGCTCGCGCTCATCATATCTGAGCCTTGATCTTCAGTCCTTTATCTTCCTGCAGAATAAAGTGATGTTTGCTCAGTTTCTTTGTTCGTGGTGTCGTTCGGACCCGGTAGCTCCACCGTGCAGCACCGGGAGAACATCTGAGGTCCACCTGGAGGAACTCTGAGGTTAATGACGTTCCTGTGGTTCCTCAACTCACTCTGCTCCGTCACATTAAAGCTCTGATGCTCTCAGACTTAGTTACTGCTCTAAAGTGGCTCTGATTTAATGAGCTTCACAGAAGAACCTGGGACTGAATCAGAGCAGAGTCCGTCACAAACCCGGGCGGCTGGGATCAGGAAGAACGCCACGCGGGTTTTCCTCAGAACGCTGGCTCCTCTGGAGCCTCAGCTCCTTCCTGAAGATCCGTCCTGCACCAGAAGCCTGAAGATTTCAGCGAAATCTTTCAAACACTAGACCCTCACGCCCCACGGATGTTCCCAGCTGCTTGCATTAAAACAAGCACAAGCCACTGAAAACTTCAAGATGGACACCATTTTTCAACATTGTTGTCAAGCAAAATTTCTCAACATAAATAAATGTTGCGTGAATAAATTTAATTTCTTTCTGCAAGGTTTGCGTTAAAGTGGCTCCCAGACTCCAACAGACGGATTGCAGTTAGCCGGGCTGAGGTTCTCCAGATCTATCTCTGGAATTATGCTGCTGGAGGGAACACTGCTACGTTCTCCTGCTACTCTCCAATTTCCATTAAATGCTGTTATTTCAGCTTTTAACTTCTTGTTCTCTCTGTTTTTACTTTCCATAGAAACTGCAGCTGGTCTGGCACGTGGTTCTGTGTTGAACCCCGTCTCTCTCCTGGACAAAGCTGTTGCCTGATCTTTTACTGTGACTAAGGCTGCATCGTTCCCAGCAGCCCGGTTCGGTCCGCTTTAATCCGACTCCAGTCCGTCTGCCTGGAAAGTCCGGTCCGGTTGGGGAGATGTGAACTCTGACCCGAACTCTGCTCCGCCTCCAAACCTCGGTCTGGGTTCGGTTGAAGTGAACTCTGGTTCGGTTCGGATGCAGATGTGAACGCCAAGCGCACCGCAGGCCGCTCCAGAAGCAGGAAGTGGACTACAGCGCAGGGCATTCTGGGTAAATACAACCAAAACAAACGCTAGCTAGCCTAGCGCTAGCGGGAGAAACGGCTCGTGGTCTTCAGCCTGAGACAGAAGAGAAATCCTCCAGCCGCTGAAACCTGACGCCGCTCCATGTTGTTGACGTTTGGTGAAGAAGGAAGCTGCGCTCAGCGTCTTCAGAGGTTTTCATGTCGTTTCCTTCAGCGGTTCTTGGTGCAGCGCCCCCACAGGCGAGGAGGGGAACAGGTTGCTGAAAGGGTTTGTTTGTGAAAGAGAACCGCGGCAGCAGGAAATGTGTTTTTGTTTTGGACGAAGCCACTAGAGGAGCTTCTGCTGCCATTATCTTCTTACTTTTCTCTGATATAGAAAGTACTCCTGGGTCAGTGCTTCTGGGTTTTTCGTTTGTCTACTCCGTCCTCCAAGTTGGTCATGGCAGACGGCTGGTCCCACTGAGTCAGGTTCTGGTTCTGGTTCTGCTGAATGCATGCTGAGTTGGAGGGATTGCTGCGAAGTGGCTTGGTGCAACAACTGGGATCATCTTAGAGTCACCGCCTCGAATCTGTCGGAGGAGGATATTCAGGAGCATCCACCCTACACCAGGTCGGCTGGGAAAGCTCCTCTGCACACTTTCACCTCCTCCTTTGCTGCTGAGCTCAGCCGGATCCAGAGTCGTTCTGCTGGACCTGAGGTCCGACCCTTCACACCTTTCTGACGTTCTCCTCAGGTGCGTAGAACTTGGAGGAGCCTAATAGGAAGCCACAGTTCTCCAGCCTGTCTTCCTGTCAGCTGCTGCTTCTCTGAACCCTGAGATGTGCTGCAGCTGATGTATCTGCACCGACAGGCCTTCAACAGCAGCAGAAGAAGATCAGCGAGGTCGGCGTGAAAGATGATGAAAGCACTGCCTTTGATTTAAAGGAGCGTGGAGCAAACAGCTCAGCGCCTCCACCCACACCGGGCCACTTCAGGAAAAGAGCAGGCGGAGGAGGAGCAGCTTCCTCAGCCCTGACAGGAAGTGGCTTCACAAGCTGAGCTGCTGCAGCATCTCAGCTTGTGAAGGACAAACACCCAGAAGTCAGGCAGCTTCTTATGCGTGGAGCTAAAACTGGAAATGGAAGCTGCTGCATGCGAACCCACAGAAATGTGACTCAAACTGGTCTCATTTTTAGAGGCTTCCAGCTCGCTGCTCGCCACCATAACAACCACGTGAAGGAGTGTGTGAAGGAGTGTGTGTTAGTGCTCAGAGCACCAGAGCTTCCCTCCGTCCCAGTCCAGAGTCACTCTGATTCTGGGCTCACTGGGAAACCCGGCAGAGTCAGTGAGGACCTCCTGGAAGTGATCTGGACCGGACGAATCCCTCCCTCTGGACGGACTCTCCTAACACATCAAGGATCCAGTCTGGACCGTCTCCCACCCTCAGAACCAGAACAGCGGACCAGTGAAAGCTGCTGCACTTCCTCTCATCTTCTCACTCTGGTCAGATGTTCAGGTTGGAAGCAGCAGAGTTTGGGTCCAGAAGGAGAGTTTTATTTAAACTGCAACAGTGTCTTCACAGGTCTGCCTGAAGAGTCAACCAGTCAGCTGCAGCTGGTCCAGAACACTGCTGCTGGCGTTCCCAGTAAAACCAGGAAGATAGAGCACATCACCCCAGTTCTAAAGTCCTCCCACTGGCTCCCTGGAGCTCAGAGAACAGACTTTAAAATCCTTCTGCTAGTTTATAAATCACTGAACGGCTTAAAGACCTGTTGTCATAGCAACCTTCCAGACCACTCGGGTCTCCTGGTTCTGGTCTGCTCTGCATCCCCAGAACCAGAACCAAACATGGAGAAGCAGCTTTCAGTTCCTATGCGCCTCTAATCTGGAACAAACCTCCAGAAAACTGCAAAACAGCCGAAACACCGAGTTCCTTTGAATCAAGGCTGACCCCTCCTGGTTAGATCAGTAGAAGGAGGAACATCGATCAACATATAGATGATTACTTTCTCCTGGAGGAACAGTTCAAGTAACGCTCGGCTAAAGAGCTCGACGCTGCCGAGGCTACAGGTCGCCCTGTGCTTCGGTATCCCAGAATCGCTTTGCTCGATTCGTGCAGCCAGCCGCAGCAAACAGCTGGTGCTCATAAACAATTAATATTGTTGCTGCTAAAGTTACATGTAGGCGTTAAAAGCTAAAAGTTGCTTCTGTATGTCCGTTCACGCTGCCGTCTTGCGAGAGGCTCGAACGCCACTGTCTCGGTCCCAAAGCACTAAGTTGCGTCCGTGGCTGTGGGGACAGGCCAGCAGACTACGAGGCCGCTGTCCAAAAGGTTATCGGTTTCTAATTCAACACATGAATGAAACCCTATTCTCTCAAAATGTTTTATCTTCACTTCCGCCCTGCATTGCGAACTGGTTTGAACGCAGACCAGTTGTTCTCATTTAGTCTTGAACGAATCTTAAAGAGTTTAGAGCTAATTTGGCCTCATTTCCAGAATGTTAAGCATCCATACTGGGCTGTGATATTGCTGTATATTATTCTATGAGTTATTTCATGTTTCATTCTTACACAGTTGCTGTGTGAGACCTTAATATGAACAATATATTTTGGTGCAACCACATCTAAATTAGCGGAAACTAGTTTGGCTCCAAATTCCTCTTAAATAAAGCTGGGTTTGGATGAACTGTGACGTAATTCCTTCATTTTATTGGTTTTATTCTTATTTGTATATTTTGTTTACTTGTATTCAACTGTAAGGTTTAATTGTTGTTGTTGATAAACTCTTATATATTGCAGAGAAGTTGTTTTTATTGCATGCATGTGTGGCGTCTTGCTGCCCGGACTCATCCCTCCATGCGCTGTTTTCACGCCGGAGCCTGACTGGACGGTTGGCAAACGCTTCCGGATCATCAGGGCTTCACAGCCCACCCAGATGCTCAGGAGAAACGGGTCTTGGTCTCTCCTGAGAGGCTGCGGTCCCCCCCCCCCCCCAGGAACGCTTCAGACGTTGCAGCTGCAAACCTGCAGGAGGCGCCTCCAGCCCCGCCCGGCGGGAAATGGCAGCTCCAGCCAGTCACGTGGCCCGGCGTGGCTGCGGCTTCCTCCAGTAACCCTGCTGGGAATGAGCCGCTTCCGCCAGCAGGTAAGCACACCTGGAGGCCTCTCCTCGCGCCCTTATAAGGACATCCTGGTCGCCTCCATGCTGAACCAGGAACAGCTCACCTGCCGTCTCAACCAGTCTTACCAGTCGGACCTGTTCAGCTGGAGGAACACAGGCCCCGCCCCTTACCTGACTCACCTGAGACTAACCAGGAAACGGGAAGAGATTCTCTGGAGAGACAGGTCGGGTTCATCTCCAGACCCGAGCACCGTCTTCATTAGGAGACCATCTGCAGAGGCTTCTGGAGGAGGACCGTCTGGAGAAGGTAGGTCAGAAATCTGGGCTCCCTCAGGTCCAGATAAAACTTACCGCGTGGATTTTATTATCATTCATGCCGGGTTCTGTTTAACGGAAGGAGTCTGGATTTAAGATCTGGAACAGCTCCGGTCCAAAGCAGGCGAACCGTGACCTGATCGGGTCAACGCCTGGAGCATTCAGCAGCGAGGCAGCTGAGACTCGAGACAGCGTGACGATCATCCCGCAGGTTGAATCACATACCTGACCAGTCGATGCTCCCGTCATCAGAGGCAGCTCGGAGCAGGCGGGGTCAGCCTCGACTTCAAGGAGCTCAGTGTTTCGGCTGCTTTGCAGTTTTCTGGGAGTTTGTTCCAGATTAGAGGAGCATAGGAGCTGAAAGCTGCTTCTCTGTTTGGTTCTGGTTCTGGGGATGCAGAGCAGCCCAGAACCAGGAGACCTGAGTGGTCTGGAAGGTTGCTATGACAACAGGTCTATAAGCCGTTCAGTGATTTATAAACTAGCAGAAGAGTCCAGATCAGAGATCACATCGGTGATTTCTCCAGTCTTTGTTTTCAGATATTTAAAATAAAAACCAAACAGAGAAAGCTCTAAAATATCCTGAAATACTAAAAACTGAACTGGTAAAAATGTCAGACTGCTGTACCCGGCGTGAGGAGTAACGATGACGTCTCAGGAGATGTTTAAACGTTTATCATAAGTTCATGAGAATATTTCTGGATGTCTGGACCTGAAGTCCAACAGAACACGAGGGACAAAAGTCCAGCAAGAACAAAGTCTCTCATGTTAAAGATAAAGCTTTCATTAATTTAATATGTTTTGTTTTTTAATGAGAATAAATGAATAGTTAATAATGATCTAAGACATATTTTTAAAGGATTTCATTTTAATCTAGTTGGATGTTTGTTCTGATGAATAACCAGCTGCCAGTCAGGGAGAGACGTGTTTATTGCTCTGCTGGACTCCAGTCACACACGGCCGGTTTCTAGAACAGCAGCACACAGACGCCATCAGCCAGAACCAGTGGATGGATGAATAAAACCAGTAGATCGTTAAGGATGATCAGGTTGCAGCAGTCAGGAGGTTAGTGGAGGAGGGAGGGGAGCCATGACTGACTGGACCTTCTGTGTTTGCAGCTTCACTCAGAGACTAAATGGCCTCCAGATCAGAGGAGGATCTCTGCTGTCCGGTCTGTCAGGACGTCTTTAAGGATCCGGTTCTTCTGTCCTGTAGCCACAGCTTCTGTAAGGAGTGTCTGAAGAACTGGTGGAGAGAGAAACCAGCAAGAGAGTGTCCAGTTTGTAAGAGAAGGTCTTCAAGAGCGGAACCACCTTCTAACCTGGCTCTGAAGAACCTGTGTGAGACCTTCTTAGAGCAGAGAGACCAGAGAGCTTCAGAGGGTCTCTGCAGTCGGCACTCTGAGAAACTCAGACTCTTCTGTCTGGACCATCAGCAGCCAGTGTGTCTCGTCTGCAGAGATTCAGAAAAACACACCAACCACAGGTTCAGACCCATCGATGAAGCTGCTCAGCAACACAGGAAGAACCTTCAGGAAACTCTGGAGCCTTTAAAGAAGAAGCTGGAGCTCAGGAAGGAAGTTCAGAAGAAGTTCGATCAGACAGCAGAACACATGAAGGTCCAGGCCCGACACACAGAGAGGCAGATTAAGGAGCAGTTTGAGAAGCTTCATCAGTTTCTAGCAGAGGAAGAGGAGGCAAGGCTGGCTGCACTGAGGGAGGAAGAGGAGCAGAAGAGGGGGATGATGGAGGAGAAGATGGAGGCTCTGAGCAGAGAGATAGCAGCTCTTTCAGACACAGTCAGAGCCACAGAGGAGGAGCTGAGAGCTGAAGACGTCTCATTCCTGCACAACTTCAAGGCTGCAGTGGAAAGAGTCCAGCGCTGCCCCCTGCTGGAGGAGCCACAGCTGCCCTCAGGAGCTCTGATAGACCAGGCCAAACATCTGGGCAACCTGGCCTTCAACATCTGGAGCAACATGGAGAACATGGTGTCCTACACTCCCCTCATCCTGGACCCAAACACTGCTCATCCAAAGCTCCACCTGTCTGAAGATCTGACTGGTTTGACTGGAGGAGGCGCCCAGCAACTTCCTGACAATCCAGAGAGGTTGGACAGATGCTGTGTGGCTCTTGGTTCTGAGGGCTTCGACTCAGGAAGCCACAGCTGGGATGTTGATGTTGGAGACGGTGGCGCTTGGAGGCTTGGAGTGCTGGCGGCATCTGGAGGGAGGAAGGGCTACATCATCTCTGCTTTGTGGGAAATCTGGTTTCATGAAGGGACTTATTACAGCTGGTCTCCAGGAGCTCCTCTCACTGGTCTCCCAGTGCAGAAGAAGATCCAGAGGATCAGAGTGAATCTGGACTGGGACGGAGGAAAGCTGTCCTTCTCTGATCTGGACACTAACACACACATACACACCTTCACACACACCTTCACTGATAGGATGTTTCCTCACTTTGGCTCTGAGGACACAATAAAGATCTTGGGCATGAAGTTCTGAGGAGCAGAGGACGAGAGCAGCCCCCCCCCCCCCCAACAGATCTGAAGTAATCAACCGCATCCAAACACCTTTCTCAGCAAATTATCCACTTCCTGTCTTTTAGGGATTAAGCTCATGATCTCAGTTGACTACTTCTGGATCAAAACAAGGATGATCAGATATTTACCGTTTGTAAGCTTAACCCTCCCGCCGAGAGCTGATGCGATGCACGCGCTCAGAGCAACGTTACTTCCGGTTTGTTTAACTTCCTGCTGACTTCTGGGATCACTGCGGGGAAACAGCGCACTCTAGTGGTGGTAAATTGTAATGTTCTTAATTTTCACTCGGCTACAATAATAATAATAATAATAATAATAATAATAATAATAATAGTAATAATAATAATAATAGTAATACCTTTATTAGTCCCCCTGGGGGGGAAATTACGTCTCAGTACAACCCATCCAAGAACAAAAACCAACAACAGACATGGGTAGACAGATGTCTGAGGCAGCAGCCATCTTAGGAGGCACTGCCATTAGACGAGGAAAAAGACCAAAATGGGTCAGAGGAGGAAGATCATATTCCACACTTTATCCCTGACAGGATACAGTTTGAGATTGTAAAAAAAATCTTGGCACAAAAAAGCAACATACAGACAACATCATACATGAACATGTGGAATGGGTGGGGGTCCCAGCACAGGCTGCCCAGGTGGGCGTTGCAGAGGGAGCACAGCATCTTGTTTACATAACATCCTTGAGAAATTGAGATAGCCAGCCTTCCAAGGCTGACTCAGGGGAGCCAGATTAAGATAACAGCAATTGTTTTGGGTCAGGGCGACTAATTTTCCGTCCGCCTTAAAGTCTCACTGGTACATCACAATGGCTCATAACCTGGCTCAGTACCAGTGGCCATCTGCCACGACCGACAAGACAGAGCAGAGACACAAGAAAAGCAGGAGAAGTGAACCAGGAGTACTTTCTGTGTTAGAGAAAAGTCAAACGTTAACTCCCTGAGAAGGAGAACGATTAGCTGATGGCAGCATCATCTCAACTGAAGTGCTCCTCCAGGAAGGTATCACAGCCAAGCAGAACGCCAGACCAGGTGCACCTTCCATGGAGAGAAAAGAACTGAGAGAAAACAAGAAGTTAACAGCTGAGATAACAGCAAATAATGCAAATTGGAGAGTAGTAGGAGAAGAAAGTGAGGAGAAGTAGTGAGTTTGTCGTCCAGCAGCCTGATTACAGAGATGGGTCAGGATAACCTCTGCCCTTAGCATGAGGCCGGGGAGGATGTCTTCACTGCTCCAGCTGATCAGCAGGTGCTCCTCCACCCACACCTGTAGCAGAAGCAAGCGAGGCTTCAGGTGAGAAACGCTCTCCTCTGTCTTCAGGGAACCTGGGACGGCCGCCTGAAGGTCCACCTGAGGAGCAGAAGGTCCAAAAATCACCATGGTTTGGTGGAAAGTTCAGATGTTAGCACACCTTCAGCTGGGGTCACTTTCCTGCAGGATCCTTGGTCCCACCTGAGCTATTCCAGAAGTTCAGAACCCAGGGAAATGGGTCCTGAAGAACTTTGATAGGACAGTAGGATTTGGACAGTAGAGGAGAACGAGAAGACAAAGAGAGCAAGAAGCAGCAGACCAGCTGTGAAATATTTAGAGCCCAGAGATCTGAGAGCAAGGAGAGACCAGGAAGAGGCAGAAATCTGACTTCGGGGGCGCAGACTGATCTTGGCTGCAGGATCTCCTGATGTTCCTCCTCCACAACCTCCTGGAGGAGGAGGTCAGCTGGATGGAGCGCCCACTGAGCTCCCCACATCTCTCAGGGTTGGTCCATTTCTGAGGAACCATACTGGATCTTCCTGAAGAGATGACCCTGACAGTCTGCAGGTGTTCTCAGCGGTGACGTTTATCTGTTCTTCTACCAAGCTGAGGGCAGTGAGGAAGGAAAATTATGTTTGGGAGCTGAGTTTGGTGAAACAGCAGGAAGGAGATGAAGAAGTGACGACCCGTTCATGAAGCCAGTGATCTTCAGGGTCTGTGGAGGAAGAGGTTTCTCTGCCTTTAGTACGTTCGCTTCAGCTCTGAGCAGCAGAAGACGAACTAATTCAATGACATCAAAACAAGCCAGAAGACAACCGGGCACAGTCCAGCTGATAACTGGACTGCTGGGAAGGGAGAGCCCGGACAGCCCTGCTGTGAGGAGCAGCCAGCTGTAAACAGACTGGGAACACTGGCCCAGGCGCTCCAGGCCACACCCACTTCACCTGAGACCACCCCAGCTGATCTTGCTGATGAGCAGGAGCTGCTCCGGACTCAGATCCTCGGAGAACGTTCCGGGGTGACGGAACGTTCTCCGGAAGGGTGACGGCTCTCCTTCACACCAGCGTCCTCCCGCCTGCGGTTCGGCCCGCCTCCTTCAGGTCTCTGCCCGTCTCTGCCCACCTCCCTCTCGCCCTGTTTGTCCTCAGAATAAAGACGGGCAGGAGGACAAGCGGCGCCTCCACAGACCAGTTAATAACCCGCCTTAAATTGGTTTCCATTGACACCTGCTATCGGCCAGCAGATTGCAGGACCTCATCAGGCGGAAAGACGCTGATGCTGCGGAGCCACAGAAGTGGGAGCAGACAATAACTTCCAGCTCTCATTGTCCGACCCCCGCGCCGTGTCGCGATAAACCGGCCGGGCCCATTCTCCTCTCTTAATTGGCTTGCCACCGGGTCAAGCTTATCTCAAATGAAATGTTCAAACACTGAAATATTTGTCATCACATTTTGCTGTGAGAAATGAAAGATAAGAGGCAGAGCAGCAGGAGCCCCGGATCCACGCGTTACCTGTCCAGAGCTCAGCACTGACTGGAGCAACCGGAAGCTGTGCTGACCCAGAGCGGACCTCCTCACCCCGCTCAGACATCTGATGACCTATCGGCATGCCCGAATCAGCAGCTGGGAGCCAGATTCCTGTCATTTCCGAGGAAAACACCTGATCTCCACTCACTCCTTCGATCTGTGAGGTCGGTTCTGTGTCGACTGTCGAGGCAACAGAGAAGCTGTTTGTAAATCCAGTCTTTAGACTCTTTTTCACAAAAACTCAACTTCTTTCCATTTCTCTCAGCCGCTTTAGTTCCCCTCCAGAAATCAGCAGGAAAAAGCTTTTTCTCACCACCAAGCAGGTGATCGCTGGTTGGCTGAAGCTCTTTCAACAGCCACCTAAAGTTGTTGGGCAACAGCAGGTCTGGTTTGACTATGAATAGCTATAAATAACTGCTTTGGGCAATTATTAATAAAACGAGTAATTTAGATCAATATTACCAAGTCAGGTCACCACCTGTATGGGGCGCCGTTTGTAAAGACACACAGCAAAAAATCACCAGCTATATTTTGGTTTTTTAGCCTGTCATAGTCACATTTTCACCATGTTATTGCTACATTTATAAATGTCAAATCTCCAAACTAAATAGTTAGCTTGTGAATTAAACATTTAGTTAGGAAGCTAAATATTTAGCTTCAGTTTCAATATTTAGTTTAACTCTTTATTTTCAAAGTAAATAGTTATTTTCCAAATGAAATATTTAGGTTACTAACTGAATATTTAGCTTGCTAACAGCTAGCTAAATGTTTATGTTGCTTGCTTAATATTTAGCTTGCTAACTAAATGTTTAATTCACAAGCTAACTATTTAGTTTGGAGCTTTGACATTTATAAATTATAAATATAAATATTTAGGTTGCTAGTGTGGGAAATACAAGTTTGATTTGAATGATTTTTAAGTCGTGTTACCCTGTACTTAGTTTTCATTTATGGGTTCATCAGATTAATCAGATGCAGTTCAGATCAGGAGGTGCTTAGAGGGGTGGAGAGCACCTCTATACTCACTTACCTTGGATCAGAAACCTCAAGTATAACGTGTGTTTATCTTAAACTGATTATGTGGTTCACTTTCTTATAAACATCATATGGTGTGTGTATTAATCCCTTGTAGTCGAGTCTGCTGTCCAGCTCTGTAGCAGGTGGGGTCAGCGAGGGGTCGAGGAGAGCGCTGTGGCTTCAGGAGCCAGTCTGAGGCTGCTGAGGAGCACAGGGAGGACAGCTTAGTGTAACGCACCAGAACACTGATAAACTCTGTCCCACGTCCTTGGGTTGGATATTTTGTGCAGAACAACACCTGCATTGTTCCCGGGTAGAGAATCGTCAGGCAGGGAAGCGTCCGCCTCCTGGCGGCTGACGTCAGGACGTCCCAGGCAGTAAAGAACCACCTGGACGTAGCGAGGTATAAATGTATCTGAGCTACAACCGCTGGTCAGATCACTGGGGTGAGACGGCCTTTTTCCTGTCCACACGGTGCTCTCCCAAGACGCGTCTTCGTGTTTTTCTAAAAGGTGATTTATGTTCCTTTTCTTATGGTAATCAGTGATCATGTTGGGATGTTTGTGTGATTTCATGCTTTTGATTGCATGAATAAATTGCTGGATGATTTTGAAGTTGAACAGTGACTGTTGTCTTGGTTTCACTTTTACACCCGGTGTCCACAGCCCAGGGGGACGAGAGGGGACGACGAGCAACAGGTGTGAATACTTTGTCTCAACACTAGCTAAATATTTAGGTTATAGCTAAATATTTATGTTGGTAGCTAAATATTTAGCTTGCTATCTAAAAAATTAGGTTGCTAGCTAGACATTTAGCTTGCTAACTAAATATTTATGTTGCTAGCTAAATATTTAGATTGCTAACTAAATATTTAGGTTGCTAGCTAAATATTTAGGTTATAGCTAAATATTTATGTTGCTAACTAAATATTTAGGTCCAAGCTAAATATTGAGCAAATATGCAAATTAACTTACCAATAAGCAGATGTGGACTATCAAAATAAAAGCTGGGTTTTGCTGGTGAGACTGAATAGCTTCAGTTGTCACTCAAGTAACATTTTTTTTTTTTTTTTTTTTTTTTTTTAGCATTTATGTTTTTCCTCTTGACATGTCGAACATGTTAGCTGTGCCATTGTAACAGATATACAGATGTTTATTCGCAGATCTACAGCAACAGCTGCTGCACTGACAAAACCAGTGGAAGTTGGAAATGAGGCCAAATTAGTTTTAACTAATTCAGATTTGTTTGCATAGAATATGCTGTGGACAAAAACAGCAGAAATATGTAAAGAATAAAGCATAAAACAACCGATAGACTGACATATATCAGAATGCAGTGTGAACAAGCATCCTTAAAGACCAAGGTTTGTGTTGAAGAGACGTTGCTCAGGCCAAATTAGCTCTTAATGAATTAAGATTAGTTTAAGCTGACTGACAAACTTGGTATGTGTTTCAAATAAGCCGGCCAAAGCGTAGCTAAAAACAAAACATTCTGAGGAAGTAATGTTTCATTAATTTGCTAAGTTAGAAATCAATAACCTTTGGACAATTGATTCTTGGTGTGTTGGTCAGTCTGTCCACAGTGATGTAATGTCGTCATGTGGAACACCAAGAAGGCAGCTTAAATCAACATAAAGAATCTGTTTTGAGGTCCAAAGCACCGTAAGTAACAGCATGAACTGGTTATGAGTGGCAGCGTTTCACTGCAGCTGCCTGCATGAACAGGGAATGTTCCGGAAATCAGGAGCCAGCGTCTAGCGTTTAAGAAAACGGGACATTTTGCGCATTTTAGGACTATTTTAGTTTAGTGGCCAGAAAGGAAGGACAAATACCCACTAAACAGATTAGCTCTCGCTACCAGACCATCGGTGATTCAACCACTCAGAATCAAGTTGGGTGCAGGGGTGTCCAAAGTGCAGCCCGGGGGCCATCTGTGGTTCTCTGAGTGATTTTGCACGGCCCCTAAACACAATTCCAGAACAAAGCAGAGACCTGTTTTCACTTTTGGGATGGCACAGCCAGACAAATAAAATCTTAAAACAAAAAAGCCTTATGTGCAACAGAGTGTTTCATGTATTACCCAGATTTCTAGATTCACCTTCATTTCAAAGTACTTCAGAAGAAAGATTGTCTTGTTCGTCCTGCAGAGCCTTGCCAAAAAAATTCTTAGAGCCCCCCCCCAAAGAAACAACCAATCCAAATAAAATTAGGAAATTGTATTTCTGTCTTATTAAAAAAAAACCAAAAACAATCCTGCAAGACTCGTTTTATGTATTCGATCTAAAATGTTCCAGAGATTGCTTTTCTACAAAAAGCTATTTTTTGTTTCAAGCACATTTTGCATGTTTAGTTTATTGAGTAGATAAGAAGGAAAAAAAGCACAAAATTATTTTTTAGAAAGAAATCATTTTTGTGCCCCCCCCAGAGCTTTTAACTTGATCATTTTGGCCCTCATGGCAATAAGTTTGGACAGCACCGCTCCAAGGTCTGCTCCGTCTGGACCAGTTTTAGGCGATATTTGAAAACCCGGCGAAGTGCGCAGTGACGCCACTGAAGCGGCTCCTCCTCGCCCGTCTTCCCTCTGCCCAGACTGCCTCGTACCGAGTCATCCCCGGTCCGGGTCCGGGGAGCACGGTGAACATCTCGCCTGCCTCTGAGGATCCGCTGGGCTCTTCATCATCATCACGTTGCTTTTGTTCCTTTCCACTGTCGCCACATGCATGCTCAGGATGAGGGACGCTGTCAGTCAGCGACTCGGACAGGAAGCGGAAGACTAAAATTCGCTGCATCGTCTCCAGACTTGGATCTAACTGGATCAGCAGTGCTGTGGCCCGACCGAGGTTCTGTCCCTGTGAATGGCCAGGCTGCCCCACCCTGTCCGAGCAGCAGAGGCTCTCCTCGTCCAGCTCAGGCGCTGCTGCTGCGGGCCTGCATGATGCTCCTCTCTTCTCCAGCTGCCAGCAACATGCCAGCAGCAGCGCCTTGGATCCTCCACCTGCCACCAAAGTATGAATATCTCTGACATCCCTGCAGAATACTACAGCTAACAGATGCTGCGTTACTCCTCTGCAGTATTATTATCGCTGCACAGCAATATTGTGATGATGATCTTTGCCATGAAGCGTGCAGGCCAATGCTGCAACACCTGGTGGCGCTAGAGGACCTGGTGGAGGAAGTTTGAGTTATTGTTGTATATAAACCACATAAAGCTGTGCTGAGCTGTTGATCCGGTCCTTTCTGTTTCCCCCCGAAGCAGCTGCACCTTCTTGTAGTCTTTGGAAATGATCAGCGGTTCTGAGGGTCAGTCAGCATTATGTCCAAATTAATATCTAATGTATGACTACATGCAGTGGGTGAAATAAGGCCGAATGAGGTCAGTGACATTCAACTCAGACCAGGAATACTTTCTAAATATTGACAGATTTCTGCTGGTTTCTTGGCTTTTTATGCCATGAACCCGTCCGTCCGTCCAGTGTTGCTGCTGACATCTGGATATTATGACCAGAAACTGAGAACACTGTTCATATTCCCAGCTGAATCTCTTGTATTGAGCTGATTTTTAGCAACGTCTGGATCTTTAGGCAGCAGCAGGACCAGCTGTTCTCCTGCTACAACTCATCTTAATGTGGGAGCTTTTACAGGAGCTGGTGATGCCAGGTGAGAGTGTGTTCATCGTTGCTGTAGCTTCCCCTCTACGGATTGTGCTGAATGAACAACGGGCCTCTCTGGGACGGGAAGGGAGTCGTTCTGAGGCTGAGAGCAGCTCAGAAATCTCAGTTTGGGCCAAAGAAATCAGACTGGATGCTGGTGTTCAGCTAAAAGACGACAACGAAGCTGCAGGGAAGGAGCTTTAAGACACGTGTACTGAGATGCATTCGAGGAAAACATGTAAAAAAAATAACAAATGTTTTTATTTCATGTTAATACATTCTTAGACAACACCACAGAATAGTTGCATGAGTGGCCAAATGTAAATCTCTCCCACAACATTGGCACAGAAGCAGCAAGGGCAACAGGAAAATACCAAGTACAAACAGTAGAAAACATACATGCTTCCTTTTTTAAATATATAGATTCAACTTTCTCTGTTTCCCAGAGCTTCTCCAGGAAAAGCCAAGTTCTGCAGAAAGTTTCAGAAGAACCAACAGTAAAGAACAGAACCAAAGAAAAGAGCATTACATTTCAGAGCAGACGTGAGGAATCAGCTGTGCTGCCACAATTTCATTGTTTTCAACTTTTTTCTGATTCGGTTTCAACATCGAACATATCAGGCATGCAGTGACGACCTCCACAGCAGCAGTTCTTCAGGGATGGTCGGACCAAAGGACGCTCCCTCTGCAGAAGCCCACAACACCCGGGGGGGGGGGGGCATTGTGAGGGGAGATCTTCCATCATATGACCAGAAACATTTCAATAAACCTTGAAGTCATTTTGGCTTTGAGTTACAACAACAGCTGACAGGTTTCTACCCAATCAGCCTCCAAGGGTCTGAAAACAACCAAAGCACAAACAGAACGGTTCTGATTTTCCAACAGCACTGAAAAATTCACAGATCATCTCATTCCCAGAAAACAGCAAAGCTTTGGAGACAATCAGAGGTTTCAGGAAGCAGGTTGTCTTCTTCTGGCTGTCTGCTGGTCAACCTGGGGGCTCTGAACCGGCTCAGGTACAATGCACCAAGCTGGCCTCAGGAGACCAGCCCTGACCTTGAGGAACAAAGAGGAAAATGCAAACTTCTGAGGAACTGGAACATCTCGACCCCATGATGTGGGTAAGATCCGCGCCCCAGCAGCGGTTGCTCCTGGATCTGGACACGGCTGCAGAGGGTGGATGCTGAGGCCGGGGTGAGATGGAGATGTGATGATGATGTCGGCCACACATCCAACCTCAAGCTTCCTGTGTCTGAAACAGATTAAATCAAGGAGTAATCTGATTGGTCGGAGCGTCTCTCCAACCGCTGGACGGTTTTCCAGCATCCAAGTCTCAACGTCTGGAACCAGATTTAACAAGACAGCATCAAACTAAAGCCGCAGGGCTGGTCAGAACCATTCTGCCGGTCCTTGTCAGATGACGAGCGTTGACATGTTTCGGTCCAGTCAGAAATGAAGCAGCTTGGCGCTAACCCAGCGTTGGACCAGCAGCTATCCTGCTGCGATCCTCTCCCTTAAACACCTCTGTTTCTCCAAGCTGGCAGTGGCGGGCACCGCTAGCTAAAAGGTCGCTGCGCTAACCCTGAAGCACTAATCGTTAGCATTAGTGCTGCCAATGCGCTACACCAACTGAGCATTAGCAGCAGCCAATGCTAAAGCGCTAACTTCAAAAAAGCGTAATTCACAGGTTCTCTAATGCCCTTAGATATTGTAGTTATGTTTCTTGTTCTCGACTGTCAGTGTTTTACTTTGTTCCTGTATGTTTCTTGTTTGAAATAAACTTATTAGGAAACAAAGAGAGACAAGATGAGGACAGGAAACGAAACTGCTGATGATAAAAAAAAGCACAATTTACATGTTCTATAATGCCCTCAGATGATGCATTTATGTTTATTTGTTCTCTATTGTTTTATTTCGTCCCGTATGTTTTTTGTTTTAAATAAAGTTATTGGAAAACAACGAGAGACCGCGAGGAGAAGAAAGAAAACCTCTGCTGTTCTCCAGAAAGATTGATTTAAGGGAAGCTAAATGTTTTCAAAGTTAGCAAAAGCGCTACACCAGAGGTGTCCAAAGTGCAGCCAAGGGGCCGTTTGTGACCCTTGGACTGATTTTTTGGGGCCCCTAACTCCAGTTCAAGAATGATACAACTTTGTCCCATCCAGCGCGGGTGGTTGATGCAGATGAAGACTTTTTATTTGAGTTATTACGGACATTATTTTCTTACAATACAAGATGTTGAGTATGACCTAAAGTATTTGTGTTTTTATAACCAAGCGTTGATCATAAGTAGAACCACGTTCATCCAGAGACTTTTACTGATTTTGGCCCACATAACAAAAAGTTTGGACACCCCTACGCTAAATGAAAAATTAGCTCAGCCGCTAGCACATTGGCAGGTCAGCGGAAGCGTGCCCACCACTGCAAACCGGAGGCCGTTCTGGTCTCCTGAGGTCAGGCAGAGCTGACCGGACATGCAGAACAGGCACATTAACAGCTTTCCACAGACATCGTCACCTCTGTGATCCGTCACAGATAAACACAAAGAGCCACAGACGGAGACAGGCATGGGGGAGGGGACAGCGTGGAACACCGCAAACAGAAGCTGGAAAATCAGACAGGATGGGGACAGACGCACACAGAACAGCACTGGCACATCACAGCTGCTACTTCCTCCCAGAATCCTGCAGAGCTCGCTGGGACGAGCAGCTCCCAAAGTCGGAGCGCGAACATGGACCTGCAAACCAAATAAAACATGCACCATCAATAAATACATGAAGCTGCGAAGGTTGGAATGTGCAGACAGAGCGAGGGGGGGGTGGTGTGTTCACGGCGCCCTCCTCTCGGTCCAGAGCCGAACCAGGACCGGTTCTGCATCTCCAGCCGGCAGCGTGAGCTCAGCGCTCCAGGTGTGAATCCGAGCAAAGAAAACAACAGGCTGTTGATCCAGGAAGCAGAGCAGAGCCATCAGTGGGAGTCATCTCAGCACCAGCGTGAGAAGAACGGCCAGCTGGAAGAGCAGAACAGGTGGACCAGCGAGAGGCTGGAGAGCTTCCGGAGCTACGAGCAGGAGCAGTTCAGCCTCATGCTCAGCCGAGCCCATCAAACGCTTTTCACTTTCATCTTCGTCCCATGAGTCCAGGCTCAGAGGAAAGCCCCACCAGACCCTGAACATCTCTGGTGGAACATGAGAACAAAAAACGGTTCCGCCGCTCCCCGGCTGCAGATGGTCGGACCAGGAGAGAGACGTCCCTGCAGCCGCGGTCAGATGGAGGAATGGAGTTAGATCACAACGTCGTTGTAGCTCACGTACTTGGTCTTCGCTGCTGGACCTGCAGAGGAGAGGAGAAGCCATGAATACCAGGAACCCTCCGCGTGACGCTCCGGAGCTGGAGGTCAGAGGTCGCGTTACGTATCCTGCACTCAGGTCGTTCAGTGAGCCGCTCCCCACCAGGGCTGGGCTCTGGCTCAGGGCTGGACGCGAGCTGGCGTCCGGTTTACGCAGCCTGTGTGGACGGGCGTCTGGCGCTGACCGTCTTCCAGCGCTCAGCGATTCGCTCGGACGACAGCGGAGGACAGACTCCTGCTCTCTGTCCGTCCTGCTGCCGACGACCGGCCCAGCAGGTCGCGCCCCCGGTCAGCGCAGCTGCTGGAGTCGGTGGCGAGACGCCTCTGAATGACCCGGTGGGTCCGGACGCGGCGCCGAGTCGCCCGACCGCCACGTCGCCCGACCGCCACGTCGCCCGACCGCCACGTCCTCCTGCTCTCAGCGGACGAACCCATCGCTCCGGACAAAGAGGCCGGCAGAGGAAGACAACCGCGAGGCAAGAGGCTCCTCCCGCTGCGCGTCTTTCCCCACCCAGACGCGCGTCGAGCGCAGTCGGACGCCTTTCCGCCCGAACGCAGCAGAACTCTGATAAATCATCTCCAACCTTCTTCCACCTTTAAACCGATCTGCGGCCGCATGGACTCCCAGACCAACAGCTGGAGCAGCTTTAGGTTCTGGTTCTGGCTCCATCTCGCAGATCGTGAGCAGTTCTGACCCATTCAGCCATCTGAATGGGTCAGAACATCTGTCAGATGTAGTTCTGGACTCTGGCTCGGTTCTTCCAGAACTCTAAGCGTTCCTCCAAATCAACTAAAGAACCACTTCAAGAGAGGAAAATTAGTGTGACGCTGATCAGATCCAACACACACCTGAAGGTTTGGGTCAGGACTGGCTGGATTCGGACCTGCTCATGTTTTCATCCACCCTGACAGAACCTCGGTTCCAAGTGGGCCCAGCTCAAACGGACCCGCTCTTTATGCCTGCGGCGCTTGAGGAGTCTCCTCTGTGAGAAGAACTACGGTGCTGGATTTGGGCCCGGAAACGTGACCCAAAGCTCCTGTTTGGTCCCATCAGAACAGAACATTCTCTCACATGGTTTAGGAGATGCTGGACGGTCCTTTGGAAGAAGAAGGGTCCTGTCTTCAGTCCTCCTGCTGAGTCCGGACACGCGGAGCATCCAGGTCACAGGGGTTACATGCAGAACCCGACCAGAACCTGCTGTGCCTGGTGTGTAGAGACGTTGTTGTGGACGGTTCTGCAGCTCTGACTGAAACATCTTCTCTGCTGAACTCTGTGGTTCATGGGAACACAGGAAGACCGAAACTGAGGCAAGCAGTATTAGTTTCAGGGTGTGAAAACTTTAGCAGCCAGAGAACTGCAGCCTTTAGTGTCGACATGCCTCCCGCAGGAGCAGTTTGTGTTGAGCTGAGCTGCTCAGCAGAAACATCACATCATGGTGGGAAGATCATCCTCCACCATGACCTCGGTGTTCTGCTGCTGGTCGCAGGTCCTTCATCAGTTCTGGAGGCCTGGAAAATGCCTCCATTCCCGCCTCTTATTGCCTTTTGAACGAGGCTCTATGAGTCATTTCTAACCGGCTGATCCATCCCATAATACTCGTCCAGCTGGGAACTTCTGCAGATGATCTGGTCCCCGTGGACCTGCCCCTCCGAACAACGTGGGCCGATAAAGCATGTCTGGTGCTTCATTTGGGTCAGAATGGAACCAAATGCAGCATGCAGCATGCTAGCCGCAGGGCCATGCTCCATGCTAGCCGCAGGGCCATGCTAGCCGCAGGGCCATGCTAGCTGCAGGGCCATGCTAGCCGCAGGGCCATGCTCCATGCTAGCTGCAGGGCCATACTAGCTGCAGGGCCATGCTCCATGCTAGCTGCAGGGCCATGCTCCATGCTAGCTGCAGGGCCATGCTCCATGCTAGCCGCAGGGCCATGCTAGCTGCAGGGCCATGCTCCATGCTAGCCGCAGGGCCATGCTAGCTGCAGGGCCATGCTAGCTGCAGGGCCATGCTCCATGCTAGCCGCAGGGCCATGCTAGCTGCAGGGCCATGCTCCATGCTAGCTGCAGGGCCATGCTCCATGCTAGCCGCAGGGCCATGCTCCATGCTAGCCGCAGGGCCATGCTAGCTGCAGGGCCATGCTAGCCGCAGGGCCATGCTAGCTGCAGGGCCATGCTCCATGCTAGCCGCAGGGCCATGCTAGCTGCAGGGCCATGCTAGCTGCAGGGCCATGCTCCATGCTAGCTGCAGGGCCATGCTCCATGCTAGCCGCAGGGCCATGCTAGCTGCAGGGCCATGCTAGCCGCAGGGCCATGCTAGCTGCAGGGCCATGCTCCATGCTAGCCGCAGGGCCATGCTAGCTGCAGGGCCATGCTAGCTGCAGGGCCATGCTAGCTGCAGGGCCATGCTCCATGCTAGCTGCAGGGCCATGCTCCATGCTAGCCGCAGGGCCATGCTCCATGCTAGCCGCAGGGCCATGCTAGCTGCAGGGCCATGCTAGCCGCAGGGCCATGCTAGCTGCAGGGCCATGCTCCATGCTAGCCGCAGGGCCATGCTAGCTGCAGGGCCATGCTAGCTGCAGGGCCATGCTCCATGCTAGCTGCAGGGCCATGCTCCATGCTAGCTGCAGGGCCATGCTCCATGCTAGCCGCAGGGCCATGCTAGCTGCAGGGCCATGCTAGCTGCAGGGCCATGCTCCATGCTAGCCGCAGGGCCATGCTAGCCGCAGGGCCATGCTAGCCGCAGGGCCATGCTAGCCGCAGGGCCATGCTAGCCGCAGGGCCATGCTAGCTGCAGGGCCATGCTCCATGCTAGCTGCAGGGCCATGCTAGCTGCAGGGCCATGCTAGCCGCAGGGCCATGCTAGCTGCAGGGCCATGCTAGCCGCAGGGCCATGCTAGCTGCAGGGCCATGCTAGCTGCAGGGCCATGCTCCATGCTAGCTGCAGGGCCATGCTCCATGCTAGCCGCAGGGCCATGCTCCATGCTAGCCGCAGGGCCATGCTCCATGCTAGCTGCAGGGCCATGCTAGCTGCAGGGCCATGCTAGCTGCAGGGCCATGCTCCATGCTAGCTGCAGGGCCATGCTCCATGCTAGCCGCAGGGCCATGCTAGCTGCAGGGCCATACTAGCCGCAGGGCCATGCTAGCTGCAGGAAATGTTGGGGGGGGGGGGGGGGGCTGCAGGGGAGGAGGAGGCCAGGCTGAACGGCTGCTGCTGAACATCTGAGGGACGTTTTAGGCCAGATGAGAGCTGCAATCAGGAGGAGCAACAGGTCTCGTCTGTCGCTGGTCACCATGGAAACATCAAGAATGTTCCCTTTCACAATAAGAGCCTGGACCCAACACAGAGGACACGGAGAAGAAAAGCTGCAGCTGCTGGAATAAACGGGACAGACCAGGACTGCTGCCGTTTGTCCTTCGATGATGAATCGCTTCCTGAAAGCCTGGCGCCCCATTGGAAACTCTGCCCCCCCCAGAATCATGTCCACCTCACAGAAAGGCACACAGAGTCTTCAATGAAGACGTCAATGTAAAAGCCCCAAAAATAAACAATACAAAATAAATAGAACATAAATAAATTAGAAATTAAAAATTCAAAAAAAAAAAAAAAAAAAAAAAAAAAATGAAAACAACATAAATGCAAAATAAATAAATGAATATTTTCTTTTCATAAGCTGCGCCCCGTAAAGTTTTTCCTGGTCTGGTCTGGCCCCCCCATGGAGATTTTCTGGGGGCGCCACTGCGAACAGAGCGCTGAGCGGTCCATTTGCAGCAGAACCGGGTTTCCGGATCTTCTGGTCTCTGATTGAATGTGAGGCTGCGGTTCCGGGAGACGTGCTGCTGCTGCCGTTTGTGTTTCCGTCGCGTTTCAACGTGGAGGCGACGAGGGACCCGCAGCGGAAAGAGCGAGGCGGAGCAGGTCGGGGGCCGCCGACGCAGCGGTAAATCCGCCTCTCCAGCAGCTCTGCAAGCTTCTCCTCGTGTAGAAGTTACGAGTCGGTTAGAGAGCACCAGGATGCATGTTTAACATTCGCTCCACGCAGGCCTCCTCCTCCTCCTCCTCCTCCTCCTCACCGCTCCAGGAGGAAACGCACCAAGGACAGCGAGCTGCAGCTTCAGTTGCTCTTACCTCTGATAAATCATGATTAGCCTGTCAGGAGGAGAGAAGCAGATCTGGTGAGTTTTTCCCTGAAGTGATCCGCAGCTGGCGGTGTTCACAGCCTGGGACGCTGTCCATCCCGGACTTCCTGCTTTCACAGTTTATACTGCAGTGACCCGGTTCTGGTCCGGTTCTGGATGGTTGGAGCATCATGGAGGCAGAAGTGTGATGACCTGTGGACGGGTCTCGTTCTCGTTTCGTGGTGATGCGTCATGTGACGCGTTCAGATCCACGGCAGCGGCTAACGGTTACCATAGTAACCGATTATTGGACAATTATTCAGTTAGTCGGATAAAAAATCGTCACAATCTGTCGATTTTCCGTTTAACCTCTTTTATTAAAATGTCAATGAACATAATTCCGGTTATTTTTTAAATGGGCAAATCAACATTTTGTTGCTAAAACGCAGCGGCACCGCTCTGCCAGTGAGCGCTGGAGCATCTGCAGCTGAATCATCCTTCCAACAGCAGCATGTGAAACGCTCGGCATCACTCCAGTGGAGGACTCACCTGTGGTTATCTTTTCTATTAATAACTGGATAAAAAAGGTGATTAATAGGACATTTTTCCTGAATCTGAACCAGGTGAAGCTAAAACTGTTGTTTTTATATCTTAAATACAAAATGTTTATATTTCTGTCCAGTTTTGGCTTCATTACTGCTGTTTGTTTTGTTCTTTCAGCTAATAACCTTTTACTGAGTCTCTTTACTCCAGTTAACGATCGACCGATTACTGCATTTGAAGATTACTGTAATAATCGATCATCACGATTAATATTTCGTTCATAGTGCAGATTGTAAACGGTTCCGATCCAGGCAGATGGATCCGGGTATCTCCGGGCTCTCTGCAGCTGAGGAGTTCAGGTTGAACCTCCACCTCCAGATCAGATGTTCCAGGGCCTCCAGCTTCATGACCGGTCGAAGCTGCTCCAGGTGCCAGATGACAGCGTTCTGCTGGAACCATCATTGATTAATTGTGCTTTGGTCCGATCCAAACGTGATGACTGACCCTGGAGTTCGGCTCAGCTGGTGGTGGTCATCACCAGCAGCTGGTCCGGCTCTGACAGAACCCCCCAGTACCCAGCTGGAGTGGTTTTTACGGCACCATAACTGGTGCAACCTGCTGCTGTCACCGTTTTGTTTTAAAGTTTCCATAAAAGCCTCAGCTTTAACTTCAAACTCGGGCTGGGAGTTTAACACGATAGTGTCGATCCATTTCTTACATAGATTTTAACGCACAAAAATTTTCAACATGTTAAAATTTTAAACACAATCAAAGACATTTTTTTCATACAAAAATTCCACCTGGAACCTTGGTATCCACACGTTTCTGGTACATCCGTAAACCTGACGCACATCCGCTAACAGCAGCGATGGAAGCGGCTCCTCTGGGGGTTAGTTTCTGCTTCCAGAGCCGATCTGATGCTGGGAAAGACTCCAGTTGTGTTCAAGTTGAGCTAAAAGCAGTCGGCCTATCAGAGAAGCTATGCTAGCCTAGACTAGCATCTCAATGCTAACCATGTAGCAGCAGTGCTAACGTCAGCGCCCACAGTCCACGTTTCTAAAGAAGCTCCATGAATGATCAGGGTTCCTGAAGCTCTGGAGAGACGAGCTTTGCTCCAACCTGATGCTGGAAGAACCTGAAGAGCAGATTAAATCTAGAAACATCTCTGCTGTTCAGCTCAGCTGCTGTTGATTCAATCATTTAGCAGCAAAACGGGCTTTGAACTGAAAATGTTGCTGATTTGGTCGATTACTGAATTACAGACTTTCCAGTTAAATCGACTAAAAAGTTCAGACGTGAAGTTTTCTGACGTAAAATGTCGATGAAAATGATTCTGCTGTTTTCTGGCATTTAGCTGATGCAGATGAAGTCTGGAAGAAATCAGTCCTGAACGACATGGAGGTTTAAAGGTCGACTAAAATTACGTTTGTTTTCGGCTTTCCTGGGTTCATGCTAACTCAGCCACCATGCTCTCCCTGTGGAGGCCTGGCTTCTCTCAGGGTACTCCCTCATACACTTCCTGATATTAGCTTTGGATGTGCTTGGTTCTGTGTCCAGCATGTACCCCGCCTCTCGCCCCATAACTGCTGGTTCTGGACAGGAACCAGAACCAGAACCCCCTCAGCAGTAGGTGGAAACAATGGATGGATGAATGTTTTAACCACCAAGAACTAATTTCATTCGTCTGCAGCCGTAGATGAATAACATGAGTTGTTTGGTTGCTGCGGGTTGCAGTTTGCATCTCCACCAGTAGATGGCACTGGACCGCATGAAGCGGCCCTTTCATGCGGCGTTTTCCAGCCCTGGTTGTCACGTTTGCCGTCTCCCTGCTTTAACGGCTGAGCCAGATGATTGCAGTTCAGTAAAAGCTGCTGCTCAGGCGAGTTAAAGCAGGGAGCAGCAGGAGCAGGGTTGGAAAACGCTGCTGTGATGGTGATGCTCAGGTCCCAGCAGGAGCCCTGAGGAGTTCTGTCAGGACTTACTGTTGGGCTCCACGTTCTCACACAGCTCCGTCTTGGCCTCCCCGTTGGGCCGGTCGCTGGCCTTGTGGGAGAGCCGGGACGACATGGTGGCGGCGGTGACCACGGCCTTGAAGGAGCGTTTCCTCTTCTGCACGTTGAGCTCCGGGTGGAAGATGATGACGTAGACCTTGGGCACGTAGAGCAGGCCGAGGGCGACGGAGGCGCTCAGGTTCATGGAGATGGTGAGGGTGGTGGTCTGGATGTAGAGCTGAGGGGCACAAAGCAGAGGTTTCACTGCAGGACGGAGATAAAACAGCACAGACTCCCGGTTATGAGACGCTGTTCCTGTTTTTATGAGTCACTTTAACAGCCGCCGCCGCCGCCGCCAGACACATAAACGCAGCTCAGGACGTTCCTGGACAGAACGAGGCTCTGGGGTTTTACGAGCAGGTGAAGGATGGCTTTTATCATCCTGTGTGTTCTCAACCTGCAGCAGCTGGCGCTCCATTAAGGCTTTATGCTCTGTGAGCATTGGCCCTGCATCCTGAGCCGTGGCCCGCTGAACCCGATCCAGCACCGCCACCGGCCCGACGAATGCATAACGAGGCCCGTAATGGGCTGCGGCCCCACGGCCCTGCTGTCGGTTATAGAGGGGCGTCGCTGTGGGGGGGGATCAGACGACCTCTCGCTCTGCTTCTCATCATCATCATCATTCAGCACCGGCTCTGGTCCGTTCACAAAGACACGCTCCAGTCAGTCGCTGCATCACATCATCATCATCATTCACCAACAGGTTCTTCTATTTTTAGGTTTTCATGACGTAAACCTTCAGGCTCTCTGAGCGGCAGACATTAATAACTCATGTTCAACATCCGTCCAACGATGAACGTCTCAAAGTTCCAAACTTAGCGGCCTTAAAACCTGGATTTTACTCAGAATCACGACGGACGGCTGGTCCAGAACGCTGCAGCAGGAGCTCTGATAGAAACTAAAACCAGAGACCAGAGTTCTCCTATGTTAGCTTCCCTTCATCGGCTCCCTGCTAAACCAGATTATAATCTCAGATTCTCACATATAAAGCCCCGAATAATCAGATCCATCATCCATCAGAGACCTGACTGGTCCAGATGTTCCTCCCAGAGGCCCTGACTGGTCCAGAAGTTCCTGCCAGAGCCCCGACTGGTCCAGATGTTCCTCCCAGAGCCCCGACTGGTCCAGATGTTCCTCCCAGAGCCCCGACTGGTCCAGATGTTCCTCCCAGAGCCCCGACTGGTCCAGATGTTCATCCCAGAGCCCCGACTGGTCCAGATGTTCCTCCCAGAGCCCCGACTGGTCCAGATGTTCATCCCAGAGCCCCAACTGGTCCAGATGTTCCTCCCAGAGCCCCGACTGGTCCAGATGTTCCTCCCAGAGGCCCTGACTGGTCCAGAAGTTCCTGCCAGAGGCCTGACTGGTCCAGATGTTCCTCCCAGAGCCCCGACTGGTCCAGATGTTCCTCCCAGAGCCCCGACTGGTCCAGATGTTCCTCCCAGAGCCCCGACTGGTCCAGATGTTCCTACTAGAGCCCTGACTGGTCCAGATGTTCCTCCCAGAGCCCCGACTGGTCCAGATGTTCCTCCCAGAGCCCCGACTGGTCCAGATGTTCCTCCCAGAGCCCCGACTGGTCCAGATGTTCCTCCCAGAGGCCCTTCGCTCTCAGCCTCCAGGTTTCCTCCTGGTTCCTGGAGGTTCTGGGAGGAGACTGGGAGGCAGATCCTCCAGTCCTCAGGCTCCTCTCCTGAGGAACCAGCTCCCAGTTTCAGTCCGTGAGGCAGACGCCCCGTCTGCTCTCCAGACCAGGCTGAAAGCTTCCTCTCTGATGAAGCTGATAGACTGGCTGAGGTCACCCTGAGCTGGTTCTGGAGCTACGCTGCCAGAGGCTGCTGGAGGACAACCTGACCCCCTTTCCTCACTTTCTTCTTCTTCTGCTCTTCAATCTGCGTCATTGGCTGTTATTGCAACTATTAGCTTTTCGTTTTCTCTCAGTTATTTTTCTCTCCATAGAAGGTGCACCTGGTCTGGCGTTCTGTTTGACTGGGATGCCTTCCTGGAGGAGCGCTTCAGCTGAGATGATGCTGCCATCAGCTGATCGTTCTGCTTCTCCTGCTGTTAACTTTTTACTTTCATGAACAAAATAATCCTCCATCGGTTCTTCTGTTCTTCTCGTGTCTCTGCTCCGTCTTCTCAAACCTCCAGCCGGTCGGGCAGATGGCCGCTGGTACTGAGCCTGATTCTGGTTCTGCTGGAGGTTTCTTCCTGTTAAAGGGGAGTTTTCCTCTCCACTGTTGCTACTTGCTCGGTATGATGGACTGCTGGAAAGTCAACAACACAATTCAAGCGATTGTCTGCTGTCGCCCCCTGCTGGTCAGGAGGAGTGACCGCTGCTGAACTGATTGATAACTCGGATCAATAAGAACGCATGTGTGACTGAACTGAAATTATTTTTTTGTAACGTGCTTCAAGACGACATTTGTTGTGAATTGGTGCTATAAAATTAAACTGAACTGAATTTAAATGGACGGACGGCTGGACGGCGGGTGAACCGGATCCTTCATCTCGTTAAGCTGAGCCGAGCTCTAATGTGAGCCACGCAGGGCAGCTTTCCAAACGGCGTCCCATAACCATGTGCCGTTTCCTCCACCAACCCGCCCCACAGGCTGACCTGCTCAGACCTTCAAGGAGAAACCACAGCAACCTCAGCGAGGATGGCTGCGAGAGCAAAGCATCGAGATCAGCCTTCCTCCTGGACCCTGAACAGGAAGTGGCGAGGGAGGACAACCTGCACCTCCACCGCTCCAGGAGCAGCTCAGGCTGACAGCAGGTGCAGCCGACTGCTCGGCCCATATGGAGGCAAACAAAACTCATTTCCAGCAATCATGAAACCAAACAGATGCACCATCTGGGCTTTCCCTCCTTGTTTAAAGAGACAGTAATCGTTCTGTATGTTGGCCTGTGACGCTGAAGACATTAATAGTTTATCTCTGACAGACTGCGTCGCTCTTTATCGGGGCTTTTAACAAACAGAAATAATTTTGGTGATTCTGGTGAAACATGAGAAGTTTGGGCTGATTTTTAAAAAAGTGGGCGTGTCTTTTTATTGGGCGTATGTAAACTTCTGGTTTCAACTGCACATTTGCTTGAATGAAGCATTAGAATCAAACGACTTCCTGGACATGGAGACTATGAGCGCTGACCTCTGATGAGGCGCTCATGTTCTGTGCAGATACCAGCCCTGAGAGGGACCTTCAGCTCAGCAGCGGGCGGCCATCGTTTTCTCCAGCACAACAGAAATAAAGACGAATAAAGCTGCAGGTCAGTTCAGAATAGAAACCGCCACAGTCTCAGTTTTCCACCCATGAACTCTGATGCTTCTTTGCTCAGTAAATATCAGCAAACAGCTGTCCTGTGCAGCTTCTCCAGGAGAACACTGCGGAGCCCCCAGGGGACATGGGGGGGATCTCTCTCCCTCGCAATAAATGAGCAAATGCACCCTGGTCTATCTTGCTTACAGTTATAACAGACGCCAATGTCAAACCGTCAAAGAGCCTTGTATAAACGCGTTCATGTTTATTTGTGTCATATCAGTCGGAGGAGGTGGGACTGCACATCAAAGCGGGCCCTAACGGGTCAGACTACCAACACCCCCAGGTGGTGATTTTACCCCAGGAGAATAACTCAAACATAGTCCACATCGTTTGGATGTATTTTTTCTCTTTCTTGCCTTTTTATAGAAAGTTTCTGTCATGATTATGTCTCAGAGCAGGGAAGGAAAACCCACATTTGGCATGTTGCACGTAAGTTGTGAAGCGTTTGTATCCAAAAGAACAAAAGATAAAAAACTTTAATATCTCCTAGACGAGATATTAAAGTGCAACTAACCCCCAAATCAACTTTTTCTTCCTGATAAATTGTCTAATTAGGTTATTTAGGGTTCTGTCTTTATGTTTCTGTCTGAATTTTGACATATTGTGTAAATTTGTTTAGTTCTGCATCATTTTAATATAAATCCGACTCAGTGCTGCCCTCCTCTGGTGAAACGGTTCCTAAGCAGCTGAATTCTCCTGATTACAGCTTGACGCACTCAGTATGAAACCGTCCCACTCAGACACGCCCCCTGGTGGCCAGTCAGGAGCTGGACCAGCGCGCGGCAAGCTTTGATCGAAGGCGTTTCTCAGCAATGTGGGGGGGTCTCCTCTCTGCTCTGACTGCAGCAGGAGGAGGGAGGGGCTCACGGCAGCACTCGCTGCTCTGCTCAGGACAGAGCTGCTGTAAATCTCCAACAACACCTCAGAAAGTCTCTAGAGGGTCTGAAAAGTCCCTAAATGTAGCGAGAAACCTTATAAATTAGCAACAGTGCATCTGTTGTCCACAGCCCTGATAACCTCCTCCTCCCGTCCCCACACTTGGCCACGCCTCTCGGTGTCTCTTAGCTCCGCCCACTTGGTAAAACGCTTCTCAATTTGTTAGGGGGCGGGGCTATGCTTGGACCGGGAGGTTAGTTACACTTTAACATCCACGTAAGAACCTCACAAAAGCCTTACATTGTGGCAGAACGACTCCCCCATGCCTCCTCGGGGGCTCCGTAGAACACAACCCATCAGAGGTGCAAGCAACGCTCTCCTTCCTCGTGCGCCGACGGTTTGTGCTCCCTGGCAGCCATGTTGGATTTCGAGGTCTGAGCTGCAGCTGGTTTTTCTACCGGGGACCTGGAAATGTGGAGCTTTTATCATCGAACCGCCCAGAAAGCCCTGCTCAGGCCTCCGGAGCACGGATGGTTCCGATGAGCCGAGAGAACAGCTGCATTAATGTCCAGCGGTACCACCTCTCGCCTGAACTCACCGGTGGCTGACTGGGACTAGACTCATTCCTCAGATTAAACAGATTTACTGTCATGCATCTCTGCAGGCTTTACTGAAACACCCGGTTGGTTCTGGTTAAGCAAAGTGTCCTGGATCAGGACCGGAGGACGGCCTCGTCGATACCTGCTTGTATTATTTAGATTACAAAGGATTTCTGTGATAATTTCTTATATCATGGATTATATTTCACAGAGCAGGGTCAACAATTTAGAAAGAACGGAGTTAAATTACTGACATTCATGTAGCAGTGAGCAGCATTTTTAATATCGGTAACGCTGAGCGTTTAGTGGCTGAAAGGATGAGCGAGAAGCTGCAGCAGGAGGACAACAGCAGAGAGGAAAGCAGCAGGAAGAGAACGCGAGGAAACGCTGGAAACACCAGAGATGCCTCCGTTCCTCTCACAGGCGTCACTTTGAGCAGATTTAACTCTGAAGGGGTTTTCTTATCTCTGGATGATCCTTTCATTTCTGCAAACACTCCACAGCTTCACTGACGCTTCTCTTCCTGTCTGACCCACGTTTCCGCCGCTGCTGGCCAATCACAGCGCGGCTCTTCTTACTCCCTCAGCTCTTGAGCTCCTGAGGCCGATTTAACCGGAGAATCCAGACGATTCTGCTGCACCTCCGTCACACGGCAGACGAGCTGCACGAGGGCCGCGATGGCCCGAGCCCGCTCCCGCGGTCCTCCGGCCGGGACCACGATCAAAGCCAAGGACAGACCTCAGCTCTGCTGCTGCCCGTCATCATGGGAAGGGTCAGAGGTCGTCTCCAACCCCCCTGGAGTCCAACACCCTCCACAGAGGAAACATCGGAGAGACGTCCCAGCAGATTTGGCGGGAAGCTCGGAGAGGCGACCCGACCTGTATTGAGGACAAGTAGCTCCTGCTGACGACATTTCAGCAGGAATCACCGACAATCTGGCGTGAAAAGATGTTTCCCAGAATTTCACCCCGGAAAGACGAAAGCTTTTCACAAAGCGACTCAGGCCTTAAGAGAGCTGCTGCAGAGACGGTCAGGCTCAGCTGGCACCGGGATTAACCGCCCTAGCAACGGCATTAACGGCCCTAGCAACGGGATTAACCACCCTGGGAACGGGATTAACCATCCTTGGCAACGGGATTAACCACCCTGGCACCGGGATTAACCACCCTTGGCAACGGAGTCGACCACCCTGGTAATGGCATTAACCACCCAAGCACCAGGATTAACCACCCTGGCACCGGGATTAACCGCCCTAGCAACGGCATTAACCACCCTGGCACCGGGATTAACCACCCTAGCAACGGCATTAACCGCCCTGGCAACGGGATTAACCACCCTGGCACCGGGATTAACCACCCTAGCAACGGGATTAACCACCCTGGGAACGGGATTAACCACCCTAGCACTGGGGTCGACCACCCTTGGCAACGGAGTCGACCACCCTGGTAATGGCATTAACCACCCAAGCACCAGGATTAACCACCCTGGCACCGGGATTAACCGCCCTAGCAACGGCATTAACCACCCTGGCACCGGGATTAACCACCCTAGCAACGGCATTAACCGCCCTGGCAACGGGATTAACCACCCTGGCACCGGGATTAACCACCCTGGCACCGGGATTAACCACCCTGGCACCGGGATTAACCGCCCTAGCAACGGGATTAACCACCCTGGCAACGGGATTAACCACCCTGGCAACGGGATTAACCACCCTAGCAACGGCATTAACCGCCCTAGCAACGGGATTAACCACCCTGGCACCGGGATTAACCACCCTAGCAACGGCATTAACCGCCCTAGCAACGGGATTAACCACCCTGGCACCGGGATTAACCGCCCTAGCACCGGGATTAACCACCCTGGCAACGGGATTAACCGCCCTAGCACCGGGATTAACCGCCCTAGCAACGGGATTAACCGCCCTAGCACCGGGATTAACCGCCCTAGCACCGGCATTAACCGCCCTGGCAACGGGATTAACCGCCCTAGCACCGGGATTAACCGCCCTAGCAACGGGATTAACCACCCTGGCACCGGGATTAACCACCCTGGCACCGGGATTAACCGCCCTAGCAACGGGATTAACCACCCTGGCAACGGGATTAACCACCCTGGCAACGGGATTAACCACCCTAGCAACGGCATTAACCGCCCTAGCAACGGGATTAACCACCCTGGCACCGGGATTAACCACCCTAGCAACGGCATTAACCGCCCTAGCAACGGGATCGACCATCCTTGGCAACGGGATTAACCGCCCTAGCACCGGGATTAACCACCCTGGCAACGGGATTAACCGCCCTAGCACCGGGATTAACCGCCCTAGCAACGGCATTAACCGCCCTAGCAACGGTATTAACCACCCTGGCAACAGGATTAACCACCCTAGCAACGGCATTAACCGCCCTAGCAACGGGATTAACCATCCTGGCAACGGGATTAACTACCCTATCAACGGGGTTGACCATCCTTGGCCTTGGCAACGGGGCCAAGAGCCAAGAGCAACAGGGTCGTAGCTCTTAGATGTGGGACATTTGGTCAGAACTCTTCAGTGAAAGCTTCTCTTGACTGGAATAAAATGCTGGAGAGCGGAAGAACTTATGAGTCTTTTAAATCATTTTCTAACCTAAAATATGACTCCAAGACAATCAAATATGCAGGCACTGATAATGTGATTCTTATTTTTATTCTTTTTTTATGATTGTGTCGTTGTGAACGTTTGTGCTATATGGCTTTTTATTTTTTTAAATTTGAAACCTGATATGTTCTTTTTAGGTAAAATAATAGGTTTTATTCATAATTATTCTCTTTTTTGGAAGAAGCTTGTTAATTAGTCTGTATTGCACTGCAATATTTATGTTGATTGTACATTGAGAGAAAACTAGTCTCTATGGCTAACTCGGGCATATTATGTGATGTGCTTTTTTTTCCCTTTTGAAATAAACAACAACAACGTCTGATTTTAGCTTTGGGTTCTGGTTGCAGCCGTTCTGGCCTTCAGCAGGAGCTGAACCCGTTTCCTGAAGGTCTGCAGCAGCAGATCAGTGATCTGAGGACACTGCTGTTTATCTCCTCCTCCTCCCTCACGGAGGTCTCAACATCCCTGCAAAGCTCCAGAAAGCCTCCCTGCTTCACTGGGAGCTGCTGATCTCTGCTGTCAGAGGCAAAGCGCTCAGGTTTATTTACGTCACCCAAATCACACGTTACAAATCTGCCCCACAGGGCTGTAAACTCTGTGGAGCAGAACCGGCTGTGCTGACCCCAGAGCAGTTTAACTTCACACCATTCATGCCTGTCAGCCTGGAGCTGCTTCATCCTGTTTACCTGCATTTCTAACGTCTACGGCGAGTTGCAGTCAGCTGACGGTTCAGGGAGGACTGCTGGAGGTCATAATTAACAGTGTGAGGGGAGCTGGGCGGCCTGACGTTCTGCTTTAGTGGTCGATGAAGTTCAGAGATGAGCTGAAGGTTTTAATCAGAGACGTAATTCCAGATTTCTGCTCCTGGATCCAATAAAACAGATCATTAGATGGTCAATGGTCTTGCGCCTTTAAAACTTTTCCTTAATGGGAAAATGTGGAGCCGTTCCAGTAACTTGATGATGGAGCAGGAGGTGAATCTAAATATGGCTGCAAATGACAATTATTTTACTCATCGGTTATTCTGACGACTAATCAGATATAAAGGAAAAATCAACATATTCTGCAGATTTTTCATTGAACTACTTTAGCCTTTTTATCCTATATTAGAAAGACTTTAAAAATATACAAATAAATAATTCAGTTTCTTTTTTATATCAGAGAATCATCATTTTGTTGCCTAAAATACAACAACATCATTCCTTTGGTGAACGACTGACCACCTGCAGCTGATAAATCCTTGTAACGTGAACAGCTCAGCTCTTCCTGCTGGACTGAACATCAGCGGAGGACGGATCTGCTGGTTATTATGAGGTTAACTGGACAGAATAAGGTGATCAAGAGATTTATCAACAGATCGAGAAGCAGGTGGGGTCTGGGTCGAGCAGATTTACAGACAAAGAAGGTTTTTCATCCTAAATGTTTATATTTATTGTCCAGCTTTGGCTTCATTGCTGCTCCGGCTGTGTTGTTCTTCCAGCAAATGGCCTTTTAAGAGTCTGTTTACTCCAGCTGACCATTAATCGATTTTTAAATTAGTTGAAGGTTATTTTAATCATCAGTTAATTGATTAATCCAATTAATCATTTCAGCCCTAAATATAAATATGCATCATATCTTGAATATTAATTTTAATTTCACTTATAACATGGAAAGAATGGTGAAAAAAAAACCTGCCAGTGGAATATTTCACAAATTTAATCTTTTTTTTTAATCAATACTCACAAATTGATTTAAAACAAGCTCCTTTATCTGCTGAAAAGTTACTTATAAATGAGTTTTGTCATATTGCAGGAGATGTGCAGCAGGCAGCTGGTACTTGGTCAGATTTAGCATCCTGAAGCTCGGACTGTGGCTGACTGAGGGCAGCTTCTTCAGTCCACCTCAGAGGGGAACATCTGGACGTTTCAAACCAGACATGCAGCAGGAAACAACCAAGAAAACTCTTCGCTTATTTTCTTTTGGTTGTTTCAGGCGTTCAGATGGAAAAATGGAAAGAAGCATTCGGCGTTCCAGCTCCTGCAGCAGGACTCATCTCCAGTCTGATCTCAGTTATTTTGAACCATAAGCAACGTGAATCTTTCAGCCGAGTCAAATGAGTGTTTGTTTTCTCATTTGTTCAACGTCGCTTTCGGTCTTTTGATTTTCCTTTTAGAAACAGGCATTAAAGAACAGGAAACGAGTAGCTGTTTGATGTTCGTTTCTCTTTTCAGTGTCAAAAATGTCAAGTTTCATTTTCTATTTTGGATAACAAAAAATACCATTTCTTTAAAACACAAAAGAAAAAAAGGCCGTTTGTTCCTGTTCTGACAGCGGGTTTGGTTGGGTCGGGCGTCCGACTCCACCCTCAGAGCGTTTTGATCGGATAATCCTTCTCCTTCGCTCGAATGTCTGCTTTCACTCCTGCAGGGAGGTTAGTTTGACGTTTACCGACACTCTCTCTGTGATCCACCAGAGGCAGCGACGGCTTTTCATGCCAGGTGCTGCCAGGTGCAGCCAGGTGCAGCCAGAGCGATGGCAGGTGCAGCCAGGTGCAGCCACAGAGATGGCAGGTGCAGCCAGGTGCAGCCACAGAGATGGCAGGTGCAGCCAGGTGCAGCCAGGTGCAGCCACAGAGATGGCAGGTGCTGCCAGGTGCAGCCAGAGCGATGCCAGGTGCTGCCAGGTGCAGCCAGGTGCTGCCAGGTGCAGCCAGAGCGATGCCAGGTGCTGCCAGGTGCAGCCACAGAGATGGCAGGTGTTGCCAGGTGCTGCCAGGTGCAGCCAGAGCGATACCAGGTGCAGCCAGGTGCTGCCAGGTGCAGCCAGAGCGATGCCAGGTGCAGCCAGGTGCAGCCAGAGCGATGGCAGGTGCAGCCAGGTGCAGCCACAGAGATGGCAGGTGCAGCCAGGTGCAGCCAGAGCGATACCAGGTGCTGCCAGGTGCAGCCAGGTGCTGCCAGGTGCAGCCAGAGCGATGGCAGGTGCAGCCAGGTGCAGCCACAGAGATGGCAGGTGTTGCCAGGTGCTGCCAGGTGCAGCCAGGTGCAGCCAGAGCGATGGCAGGTGCAGCCAGGTGCAGCCAGAGCGATGGCAGGTGCAGCCAGGTGCAGCCACAGAGATGGCAGGTGCAGCCAGGTGCAGCCAGGTGCAGCCAGAGAGATGGCAGGTGCTGCCAGGTGCAGCCAGGTGCAGCCACAGAGATGCCAGGTGCAGCCAGGTGCAGCCAGAGCGATGGCAGGTGCAGCCAGGTGCAGCCACAGAGATGGCAGGTGCAGCCAGGTGCAGCCAGAGCGATACCAGGTGCTGCCAGGTGCAGCCAGGTGCTGCCAGGTGCAGCCAGAGCGATGGCAGGTGCAGCCAGGTGCAGCCACAGAGATGGCAGGTGTTGCCAGGTGCTGCCAGGTGCAGCCAGGTGCAGCCAGAGCGATGGCAGGTGCAGCCAGGTGCAGCCACAGAGATGGCAGGTGCAGCCAGGTGCAGCCAGGTGCAGCCAGAGAGATGGCAGGTGCTGCCAGGTGCAGCCAGGTGCAGCCACAGAGATGGCAGGTGCAGCCAGGTGCAGCCACAGAGATGGCAGGTGCAGCCAGGTGCAGCCAGGTGCAGCCACAGAGATGGCAGGTGCTGCCAGGTGCAGCCACAGAGATGGCAGGTGCTGCCAGGTGCAGCCAGAGCGATGCCAGGTGCAGCCAGGTGCAGCCACAGAGATGGCAGGTGCTGCCAGGTGCAGCCACAGAGATGGCAGGTGCTGCCAGGTGCAGCCAGAGCGATGCCAGGTGCAGCCAGGTGCAGCCACAGAGATGGCAGGTGCTGCCAGGTGCAGCCAGAGCGATGCCAGGTGCTGCCAGGTGCAGCCAGGTGCAGCCAGAGCGATGCCAGGTGCTGCCAGGTGCAGCCACAGAGATGGCAGGTGTTGCCAGGTGCAGCCAGAGCGATGCCAGGTGCTGCCAGGTGCAGCCAGGTGCAGCCAGAGCGATGGCAGGTGCAGCCAGGTGCAGCCACAGAGATGGCAGGTGTTGCCAGGTGCTGCCAGGTGCAGCCAGGTGCAGCCAGAGCGATGGCAGGTGCAGCCAGGTGCAGCCACAGAGATGGCAGGTGCAGCCAGGTGCAGCCAGGTGCAGCCAGAGCGATGCCAGGTGCAGCCAGGTGCAGCCAGGTGCAGCCACAGAGATGGCAGGTGCAGCCAGGTGCAGCCAGAGCGATACCAGGTGCTGCCAGGTGCAGCCAGGTGCAGCCAGGTGTCTCAGTCAGGGACCATCAACAAATTCTAGTTGAAAAACGTAAACAATAAACCTCAGAAACCAGAAGCTTCCAGGAGACCCCACTCTGACAATCCGTGCTGAATTGAGTTCCTGTGCTGGACTAATGAGACTCCCCAGTTTTATTCATTTCTTTCAGTTCTCTCTTTACGTTAAATATTAGAGAAATAATCGGCATATATTTCCAAGAACTTTCAGTGTGGTTAAATAACTATCCATTGTCACGTAACAAGTCTCCACATCCAAGCTCGAAATATGATCAAACGAGCCTTTTTCCGTTTCTGATTTAAACTAATTTAAACTGATTTTACTTTGTTAGATTTCACTCATCTCTTTTTGGTGCTGAAAAAGAGAAGCGTTTGTATTTTAATGGTAATTTTTATCTTTTGAAACAAAAATCAAACAGCTACTTGTTTCTGGTTTTTCATTCCCGTTTCTCAAAGGCAAATCAAATGACCAAAGAGACACTGACGAACTGCCTGGACAGTATCTGATCTGTGGGACCGATCTGATGTCTGCTGCAGATTTTCTCCCTTCGCTAATGAGACGTAGATCTCAGTGAGGTTCAGCCCGGTCCAATGAAGGGAAAGAAATGTTTCTGGAATCAAGTCTCTGACTTTTAGGATTAGCTGCTCCTTCAGCAGTTCTGTCAAACCTTTGTCTCTCTGCTTCCTCATCCCACTGCTCTGACTGGTTGAACTGGTGCTCATGTGGTGGAAGCTGTTCCCTTCCCTACAGTGTTCAGACCCTGAACAGCTCTCACATCCAGAACATGCAGCTAATCTGTCTCCAGGCTGCGTCAGTCAGTGCAACACACCGAGGCGCCTCTCTTTATGTTATTGAAGCGTCAGATGTGTCTGAACTTAAGCCACTGAGGAAGGCAAAGTCTCTGTAAAGCAGGGGGATAACAGGTAAACACTCTGCTTTCTGGGTTCTGATTCCCTCTCACAGACATCCTGCTGCCTCAGGCTGCTGCTCCACCTGCAGCTGCTGAAGCAGCCAGAACCTTTCTGATCCCCCAACAAAGCAGAGCAAAGTCAGCTCAGTCCTGCCTGCAAACACAAATCCTCACACAGCGACATGAAAACATCTGCAGGTGCAACCGGGAAACAGCTTTCTCCGCTGCAACTGAAAAGCTGCTTTCATGTGAGGACATGCAGGAGGTGCGGCTCCCTGAACACCGAGGCTGCTGGGACGCTCCTCCCGCTGGCCGAGCTCAGAGCCCCGTCGGGTCAGCTCACGCCGTCGTCTTGGTTCTGCATCAGCGTCCTCGCTGAGCGCCGTCGCTCCTTACACAACAGCCAGAGAAGCTGCTCCTTCAGGAGGATGACGGGATGCTGCACGAGTCCATTTTC
The DNA here is from genome assembly GCA_014839685.1 of Anableps anableps. NCBI lineage: Eukaryota > Metazoa > Chordata > Actinopteri > Cyprinodontiformes > Anablepidae > Anableps > Anableps anableps. The sequence continues at coordinate 378,418 of CM026069.1, forward strand.
ACATGTCGCAGCAATGAAATCATTTCATAATGAAATATTCTACGCTTTTGTTTCCAAACATGTCCATCCAGTGATCTGGGTTGGGGGTTGGGGGGGGTTAGCACCACTGTGGAGGCGGAGTCTCGGTAAGGCTCATACGACGCCAGGGTGGAGGGAAAAACGCTGCAGCAGTTAGCCATCAGGCAGAGGCCTGAATATTTATTCCAAATAATTATAATATTTTCTTTTCTTTGAGTCTCTGCTTTAATTCAGTTCAGTTTGTTTACATACAGTGCAACAAAATCTGATTTACACCCAGAAATATCGAATCAGATCAGACTGATCATACAAGCATCCCTTCCACTTGGATCCAAGGGCTTAAACACTCATGTCCACTTTATTATTCTAATTAGTCAAAAGTTTCTGTCTACGGAGGCCGAGCAGGTTGCATCGACTCGCTAATATCTAGCTTGCTAACTAAATATTTAGTTAGCAAGCTAGATATTTAGTTTCAAGCTAAATATTTAGTTAAAGGCTAAATATCTAATTAACAAGGTAAATGTTAAGTTTAAAGCTAAATATTTAGATAGTAAGCTAAATATTTAGTTTGCAGCTAAATATTCAGTTAGCAAGGGCTCAGCTTTAAACTAAACATTTAGTTTGAGGCGAAATATTTAGTTAGGGAGCTAAATATTTCGCTTGCTAACTAAATATTTAGTTTGAAACTGACATTTATAAACGAATGAACAACATGGTGAAAATATGACTGAAAAATGAACCCCATTTTTTCCTCTTATAACAGGCTAAACAACCCAAATTATTGCTGTTAATTTTTGACGATGCAACGTCACAAACCGTCCCCCCCCCCCCCCCGGCTTCCTCAGTCATTTAAATCTCCATCTCTTGTCTGCATTTAGATCACATTCAGCTCTGCCTGCTGACCTGTTTTAAATATTTCTATCCAAAAAGAAAAAAAAAAATTAAAAATGCAGATAATTACTGAAATGGCCACATTTGGTCAGCAGGAGGCAGTAACGTTAAGGACAAACTTGAACATATAAGCATTGAAGCTGAGATTTACTCCTACTGACATTATTAAGCATTTCCTCTTAATAATTAAACCTTGAAGCGGTGCAGATGGAACCAGTTCAGCCAGTTTAGCAAAGCCTCTGTGTCACAGTGGGCGGAGCCTCAGTTAGAGACCTTTAACCTGCAGGACCATCACCTTTCGGAGCCAGGTTACACAGCAGCTTGGGTGTTTGAGGCATGGACACCTGTTTATTACTCATCTAAAGCACAGATGAGTAATATGAGTTATGTTGCAGCAGATAATTGAATATTTCAGCAAAAACTTACAAATGTGGATACAAGAACCTAACTTGGCACAGATGTTCCCAGGGGCTAGCTTTTTGGAAAAAAAACAAAACAAAAAAAACCTGACAACCACAGAAAAATTCAAGGCAGCCATCCTTTAAGATGGCCACCATAGAGGTCAATGAAGATTTATTCTTGCTCTAAATTTGCCAATAATTTTTACAGATTAACACAAATCATACATAACTACACCCATAGAAATCATATTTACTGATAATTTTTTGATTTTTTTCAAGATGGCTGCCATGGAAAATGAATTTTTGAACTAAAATCGGCAATTAGATGAATGTGTTTGGTGTAAAATAACAGCCTACATATTTTAAAATAATATATATTTTCTTGATCTCATGTTTCCTTTTTTTGTTGGACATTTTTCAAAATGGCCGCCATGGTAGGAATGGGGAATATATGTTTGCACTAAAACCGGCATTATTTACTACCAGTGGTAAGCACAGCTAACTACAAAGTTAGATAACCACCAATTCTCTAAACAAGAATCTTAGCTATGCTAAAACTAAACTGCTAAACACAAAGAAATTAGCAGAAGCTAACGCTAACCATTAAGACGACTGTCTCCCAGTTTGTGTGTCTCGTCTTCACCTCCTTCCAGTAGACGACTGGTTTGAGACTCGCTATCAGCAAAGTCGCCAGTTTCTGATTCTGCTCCATATTATTACTTTAAAGTTGGATGAACAGGGCGACCGAAGTGTAAAACTTCTGATGGAACATAAAGTTCATTAAAGTCATAAAACTGGGGAACATTTTATGGCAATAATTGGATTAAAAGGCTCAAAAACAGCGGCCATCTTGAAAAATGGCCCGAAATCCAAGTGGCTGATGGGAAATATTAAACACATATGACCTGAGGGGCTAGCATGCTAATGTCTTGCTAGTATCCACAGTGATGTGCTGTGATGAAGAGGGTCGTACCTTCTCTGCAGACTGAGCCGTGCCGAAGAAGATGGGGATGAAAGCCAGCCACACGATGCAGGTGGTGTACATGGTGAAGCCGATGGGCTTGGCCTCGTTAAAGTTCTCCGGGACCCCCCGGGTCTTGATGGCGTAAACAGTACACGTCACCATCAGTAAGATGCTGTAACCCAACGAGCAGATGATCTGCAGATCCGTGATGTCACATTTCAACACCCCCCGAGCCAGGTCGGGGTTGATGGTCCTCTGCTCGTCAAAGTCTATGATGGTGTTGGGCGGGTCCACTCCGAACCAGATCAGCACCCCCAGCAGCTGCACGGAGATGAGGCTGAAGGTGATGGCCAGCTGGGAGGTGGGGCTGATCAGCCTCGGCGCCGTCACCGACTTCTTGCCCTGCTCAAAGATCCGATAGATGCGGTTGGTCTTTGTGAGCAGGGCGGCGTAGCTGATGCACATTCCCAGACCCAGGAAAACCCTCCGGAACGAGCACACGCCCACGTCCGGCTTGGCGATCATGAGGAAGGTGATGATGTAACACAGGAATATTCCAGTCAGCAGGACGTAGCTCAGCTCCCTGCCAGACGCCCGGACGATCGGGGTGTCGTTGTAGCGTACGAAGGTTGCCATGACGAAGATGGTGGCGATGATCCCCAGCATGGCCAGGAAAACCGGGATCACCGCCCAGGGGGAGTGCCACTCCAGCTTTATGATGGGTATGGGCTGGCAGGAGGTGCGGTTGGCGCTGGGCCTCATGTTGTAGCTGCAGAGCTTGCAGCTGAACTCGTCGGACTGGTACTGGTAGCCGTCGCAGGGCTCGCAGTGCCAGCAGCACGGCATCCCCTTCACCACCTTCTTCCTCTCGCCGGCTCTGCAGGGGAGGCTGCACACAGAGCTGGGAATGTCCGGCTCCCCCCGCGGCCACTGCAGGTCCTCCGTCTGAAAGGGACAACAGGAGGTCAGAGGTCACCAGAACTTTTGGCTCCTCATCATGTCCTCAGGTAGTTCAGCACTGGGCCTCTGGAGGAAATGCACAGGCTGCCGCTTGTGAAGTTCCAGAGTCAGAAATTGACAGCAATAATGCGGGTTATTCAGCCTGTCATAGGGCTTCGTTTTTCATTGGTAAACGTCTGCAGTGCCTTTGAAACGTGTCCTCCTTCGTTTCAGGCTGAAATGTTCAAGAAGAGAGGAAAAGAAACGACGATAAAGAGGCGACATGAAGCGACTCCAGAGCAGGAGTTTATGAAGAAGTTTGAAAGATCCAGCTTTTGTTTTGATAGTCTTCTTCCGGTTATCAGCAAGTGAATTTGCATATTACCAAAATATTTAGCTCTGAGCTAGCTAAATATGTAGCTTGCTTATTAAATATTTAGCTTGCTAACTAAATATTTAGCTTGAAACTGTGACATTTATAAAATAAATAACGTGATGAAAATATGACTGAAAAACGACGCCCCATGTTTTCATGACAGGCGAAATAACCCGAATCACTGCTGTAACTTTCCAAACGGCGGCCCGTGCGTTTCCTCCTGCAGCCCAGCGCTGAACTAACTGGCACTGAGGACAAGCGGCAGCCCGTGGAAATGCAACGACTTCAGATGAATCACGGAGGTCAGAGTTCAGGCAGAGCAAGGAGCTTTTAGCTCCACCTCAGACCCAGGCTGAGCTGCAGTCTGACTCAAGGATGTTTTATGACAATAACTGGAAAAATACTGGTTTCATTTCTGCAGCCAAAAACACAGCTTGACCCAGGCAGGTCCTCTGAATCCATCCCTCCCTGTCTCCATCCCTCGCTCCTCCCTCCTGTCTCTGTCCATCCCTCCCTGTCTCCTCTTTCCATCCATCCCTCCCTCCAAAATGCAACCAGCCTGAGCTCAGGTCAGATTTAGACAGCCTCGTCTGGCAGCTCTTCAATAATTCAGCCGTCAGTTTCGTGAAGTCTGGCAGCTGCTAAACGGATCCTGACGAGACGTCCCCTCGCCTCTGCAGCCGAGGACCCTGATCCGTCAGCTCTTCGGTCTCAGGGCTCTGTGACGGTCCGTCTGAGGGATGAAATGAGACCGGTGGTCCGATCAGCTCGTCCTCAGACCATTGCTCGTCCTCTCTCTTGATAAACTGTGAGGTCACTGTCGGCAGCAGGTCATGTGATCATAAAACATCCGAAACAGAGAGTTGAGTCTCAGAGGAAGACCCGAGCTGCTTCTGAGGATGAGACTCGCCTCCGTCCTGCAGGTGGTCCTCCTCACAGGACCACCTGTCGGGTTCCTGGGATGCTCGGCCGCAGCACCTGTGGGGGATGTGGGTGTTCCAACACCTTGCTTTTCATGTGCTTTTCTGTGGCGTGACCGTGCAGTGAAACCGATGTGAGCGCATATATCTATGTAAACAAACAATTTGTGGCGTTGCGTGTTTATATCTCAGTCGGTCGTTAAATTTGCATCTGACGCTGACGTTCCTTCTCCTTGCGTATGGGACACCAAGAAGGCCAAAAAGGTGTGAAATTTCATGTTTTTCATACGCAAAGCAACGGCGTTCACAACTTGGAGCGCGTGTAGATGATCCACACCACCAGCCAATCGCTGACGGATCGTTTTCATCCAATCAGCGTACTCCTTTACAAGTCTAAACACTCCAGGAAGTGACAGAAATCACAAAACAAAACGAGGATTTCAGAAAAACACGACAAAACATGATACATTGAATTTTAGTCTGCAGCTAAGCAGAACTGCTGGTTCTGATTCTTCAGCTGCAGAGCTATAACGCTTCAGACCGGGTTCTGAAGAACACCACATCTCAGAAATGTCCTTCAGAACCTCACGGGTCCATTAGAGTCTGTGTAGAACAGCTGCAGCTGAAGCAAAGCTAAGTTTGGATCTGAACATCGGATCAGGAGCTCCAGGTCAGCAGAGGTAGATGTTCGCCCCAGAGCTGAACTCTGAACCCCGCCTGCTGGTCTCTGATGGAAATAAAACCCATTTCTGAACCTGGGCTAAAGAAACAGGACAGGAAAAACTGCAGGTCATCCTCTGGTGCTGCAGATGATTGATATTCAGAGGAGCTGAAACCAACCAGACAGGATTTATTTAGAGGAAAAGTGGGGAGGGGGGGACTTTCAGCCAATCAGCTGAATCGTCTGGGACCAAAGATCTGCATCTGACCCAAGGTCCAGAGAGGAGGACGGGAGGAGCTCGTTCTTCCAGAGATCAAGGTCAGATTTCCTTGAGAGGCATCAGATCTCCGATCAGAAAGACGCCAGCATGTCCTGCCCCGCCTCCGATGATGACGACTCCATCTTTAACTTCTCTGGCAGGCGGTACCGAACAGAGATCTGGATCGTTCTGTCCTGGTTCTGGTCCTTCAGAAGTTAAAGCAGGAAACCTCCCAAACAGAGGGCAGATACAAGGAATAAGGGAAGCTGCTGACGGCCGGTAATATTCCCGCTTTTATCCTCAGACTCGCGTTAAAGACGGAAACCGGAGAGAAAAGTCAAGATTCCTACAGACTCTGCACTGGCATCTGCTTCTGAATCCTGCAGCACCAGAACCGGACCTCAGTCTGTTACATCTTCATCATCAACACATCCTCATTTAAACAGCAGCTGTGACCAACTCTGCATCCATCCTGTTAAAGCAACTAACTTTTTGTCACGTGGGCCAAAATCACTGAGTCAAAAGTAAAATAAAAACACTAAAATCAAGCAGGTAAAGCCGTCTGCTTTTTGTTTTTTCTTTTGCAGGAAAAGGATGCTGTTCATCGTAGATCCAAGAAAGGGTTTTGCACATTTGCTGTATTAAAAGAAGCGCATCTAGTTTTCAAATACTTTTATACGGTGGTCAACAGGTGCAAATGCGCAGCAAACACATGGAAGATGCAAACTCCAAAGCACAAATGCAACAGAAAAACACTGCAAACAAAAAAATGCTGCAGCCACAGGAAACAGAAGCAAAACGGAAAATAGCAAAAACAGCAGCAGATATGAAAAGCTGCAAACTTGCTCCTCAAAACGGAAGTCCTCCAGACCACAAGGGGGAGTCTGGAGCAAGTAATATCACTTATGTAAATATCCTGACGTTCAATAATGGAAAAGATGCATGTTTGAAAAAGACATGAAGTATAACACACCTTTTCTTCCTTCCTCCATCTGGACGCCCCTTAAATCATGACATCCTGTCTTTACTGAGCATCTGGTCCCAGACAATTTATTATTCGACTCCCCCTAGTGGTCTGGAGGACTTCCGTTTGGACCAAGTTAGCAGCGTTTCATCCGTGATGATGTTTGCACTAACTGCAGCGTTTTCCCTCTGGCTCCTATTTCCTGTGGTTGCAGCGTTTTTTGCTTGCATGCGTTCTGATGACTGTATGTTTTTGCTATTTTCTGTGACTGCATCATTCATGTGTTTGCAGCTTTTCACTGTTTGCTGCGCGTTTGCGCTATACTTTTGGGCTCAACTGAACAAATTTATTTTCGGAAATAAAAACAGGATTTTTTTCGGAGGTCAAAGGAAGAGAAGCCGTGGAGGGTTGATGAGAACCATTTAGAGGTCTGCAGGCAGGTCTGGGTTTGATCTCCTTGGAGGTTCCTTGGAGGTGGGGTTTTAAGGAAGACTCCAGTCGGGAAACACTTGGATGGGAACTTCTGAGCGACTGTCTGGTTCTGGTTCTCCTCGGCCCAGGTAAGGCAGTTCTGATGTTGTCGTTGCTTCAGGAGTGGCTTGTAGCCCATGTCCTGGATCCATCTGTGGATCCTGAAGATCTGACTCCATCTGCAGTCCACTCCTGGTGAATCTCCTACAGACTCTTCAAGCAGCTTTGCTTCAGAATCCTCTCAGTGCTGCAGTTCTTCCTTCCACTCAACTTTCCAGTGATATGCTTGGATACAGCACTCCGAGCAGCCAGCTGTCTGTCCTGGTGGAGACGTCTGAGGGACGTCTGTCAGGTCAGCAGTCCAGAACATTTCTGTGTTAAGACCCGGTTTATTGGTCTGATGTAATATGTGAATCTTCTCAGAGACTCAGTCATTGGCTTTCATCAGCCGTAAACCAGAAGCTTCCAAACGAGGTCTATTAATCTGAATGTGATGAATCGATCAAATAGAGCCGTTTAATTTATCAGCCGACTTCATGAAATGAAGGACAGGCTCAGCGTGAAGACCAGTTATTGTTTCAATTTCTACCATTTCGGACTGTTTTCTGTGGAAGTGGCAGGTTTGGAGTGGGATCACCCACTGAGACCCTCCAGAATCCGGACCATCAGTCACTGATGTCGTTGGTTCTGTTTAACTATGTGGAACGTTTGTGTTTTAATGTTCAAAAGTTCCCAGCATGAATCAGAGACCAGCTGAGGCAGAAAATTAAACCCTGACGGAGGTTTCAGCTGGTTCTGGGTGGGTTCCAGCAGTGGCCGAGTCGAGGAGTGGCCGTTTGTAACGTTACACAGTCAAAGATTTACAGCAATAATTTAGGTTCTTTAGCCTGTCATAAGAGAAAACATGGGGGATCATTTTCACAGTCAGATTTTTACCATGTTATTCATTCATTGATAAATGTCACAGTTTCAAACTAAATATTTAGTTTGAAGTTAGATATTTAGGTTAACTAAATAAATATTGAGTTTGAAGCTAAGTATTTAGCTTGCTAACTAAATATTTGTTTGCCAACTAAATATTTAGCTGCTAACTAAATATTCAGCTTCAAACTAAACATTTATCTTGCTTAGTAAACATTTAGTTTGAAACTATGACATTTATAAATGAATGAATAACTAATATCACGATGTCACCAGGTAACTCTGAACCCATCCGAGCACGAAACAGATGCTGAGAACAAATCACGCATTGATTTGCCAAATTGAGGTGCCAAAACTTTTTCCAGCTGAACAGAAATAAAACTGAAGTTATTATCCTTGGACCTAAATAGGAACGATCTAGAGTCAGCGCGCAGCTTCAGTTATTCCAGCTAGAAACTGGTGATCAGGCCCGAAATCTGGGTGTAGTGATGGACTCAGACCTGAACCTTCAGAGACACATAAAGACAGTTACAAAGTCAGCCTTCTATCACCTGAAGAACATTTCCTGGATTAAAGGACTGATGTCCCAACAAGATCTAGAGAAACTCATCTATGCGTTTATCTTCAGTCGCATTGATTACTGCAACAGTGTCTTCACAGGTCTGCCTGAAGAGTGGACCAAACAGCTGCAGCTGGTCCAGAACGCTGCTGCTGGCGTTCCCAGTAAAACCAGGAAGATAGAGCACATCACCCCAGTTCTAGAGTCCTTCCACTGGCTCCCTGGAGCTCAGAGGATAGACTTTAAAAACGTTCTGCTAGTTTCTAAATCACTGAACGGCTTAAAGACCTGTTGTTGTATCAACCTTCCAGACCACTCAGGTCTTCTGGTTCTGGTCTGCTCTGCATCCCCAGAACCAAACATGGAGAAGCAGCTTTCATCTTTTATGCTCCTGTAATCTGGAACAAACCTCCAGAAAACTGCAAAACAGCCGAAACACTGAGTTCCTTTGAATCAAGGCTGAAACCCTCCTGGTTAGAGCTGCGGTCGATCAGCAGGAAGGGGAACACTGATCAATATTTTCAAATTGTATTTGCTTGATGATCCTTATTATTTTGATGTATTGATATCTGCTCGGTGACCCTGATGATCTGCTGTGTTCCTGATTGATGTTCTTATGACGTGAAGCACTTTGAACTGCCTTGCTGCTGAAATTAAATGTTATAGAAATAAACTTGACTTGATGAATAAAATGAACCGCCATCATTTTCTCCTTTGACAGGCTGAATAACCCAAGTTGTTGCTGTTAACTTATGACTGTGTATTTCTAGAAAAGACCCCCTGTACTGGTCTGCTGGTCCTGGAGCAGCAGAAACTCGACCGAGACCCATCAGAACCAGAGGCAGCGTGACTGAGCCGGAGAATCAGAAGGTGAGCAGGAGACGTCCTCTGAGCGTGTCCACAGATCCGATTAGAGGCTGCAGAGCATTAGGAGAATTGATCCCCACATATCAGGACGGAAAGGCCCTCAGGGAGCAGCTGCTTCTTCTTCTCTCGCTCCGTTAACAGCCAGTTCAAACAAAGGTTAGGCTGCTGATGACTGCGCTGAGCCTCCGTGTCAAATCACCTTCCAGGATCACTCGACATGTTCCTCAGAGAGTTCATCCAGGTTCCAGCACCGCACAGGAACATCGCGCTGCAGTAACGGCTCCCTCAGCCGGGGGGGGCGGCGGCCTGAGGTACGCACCCAGGAGTTATGAGGACGGAGGGACGGGAGCCATAATGGGACGCCTAATGGCAACAACTCTGCCAAGCCGGAGCAGCGCGGGCCGTTCAGGTGAATTATTTAGTGCTGGGAAAGAGCAGAGACGTGGTTCTGAATGCAGAGGAGGCTGGACCTGTCCACAGCCTGCTGGGGACGCGCCGAGACAGGGGACATGGGGGGGCTCGATGAGACACAAGGAGACAGACAAAAATAATGAAGTGGGACAGAGACGTGGCAGAATGAAGATGGACAGATGGCCGACGGACGGAGGGACAAAACAGGACAGGAGGAGACAAAACAGTGACGGGGACACCCAACCAAAGACATGGAGAGACAAAAGGAGACGATGGACCTCAATCAGATCAGGGGAGGAAACAACGTGAGACAGGAGGGGACAGGAGGGGACAGGAGAGGACCAGGGTGGGACAGGAGGGGACCGGAGGGGACAGGAGGGGACAGGAGGGGATGGGAGGGGACAGAGACAGATGAAGCTCCTCAGCTGACTCCTGTCGATCAGGGATGTCCAAAGTGTGGCCCGGGGGCTGTTTGTGGCCCTTGGCATGATTTTCTGTGGCCCCCCACCACAGTTCAGGGATGATGCTAATTTACTTGATAATTTAGATGCAGATGATAAAATATTTGAGGACAAGATTTTAACCGTCAAACTAAAGTCTTCTTGAAATGGATGATTTTAGGCATAAAGTTTTCCTTGAATAAACCTGCAGTTTGGATCAATATGATTAAGAAATCTTCATCTTTACTAAACATTCACAATAAATTTACCTCTCCTTATTTTTTTTTTCTTCACATTTTAAAATAAGATCAGATTTTTTGTGGCCCCTAACAAATTTCAACTTATCAGTTTTAGTCCACATGGCAGAAAGTTTGGACACCTCTGCCGCCTCCGGATGAAGCTCTGATCCAGCTGTTCCTCTCCATCTTCACCCTGCCATCATTCAGGAACCGCACATGACCTCCTCCGACCTGTAGGGGGCGATCTCAGTTTCTGAGCTGTGTTTATGAACCATGTGTGAACAGCTGCATCATCAGTTTCTGCCATGTGTTTGCAGTAAAATCGGCAGGAGGTACTGCCAGTGGAGGGCGCAGATAACCAAAAAGGTTCATTAACCACTAATTCGCTAAACAAGAATCTTCGCCACTCTAACTCTAAACTACTAAACACATAAGAAATTGTGAAAGCTAATTCTAAACACAAAATTAGCAGAAGCTAGCGCTAAACACATAAAAAATTAGCAGAAGCTAATGTTAACCATCAAGACGACTGTCTCCCAGTCTGTCTCTCATCTTCATCTCCTTCCAGTGGCGACTGGTTTGAGACTCGCTGACAGCAAAGTCCTCGGTTTCTGATTCTGCTCCATATTATTACTTTAAAGTTGGATGAACAGGACGACCGAAGTGGAAAACATCTGATGGAACATAAAGTTCATCTAAGTCATGAAAACGGGGAACATTTTATGAAAATAGTTGGTTTGAAAGGCTCCAAAACGGCAGCCATCTTGAGAAATTGCTGTCTTGCTGAAATTCAAGTGGCTGATGGGAAATATGAAAAACGTACGACCTGAGGGACTAGCATGCTAATGCTAGAATCCACAGTTGAAAGGTTTTTACAGTCACATGGTGAGCTAGATTAGGCTCTGAGAAGATCGTCAGACGTAGTGAAGATGTTGCTCTGAGGGAACAACCTGAACCCGGCCAGAACCAGAACCATCTCGACTCACGTTGAGCTGCAGCGTCTCCGTCCACTGTCCGATCGCTCTGTATCCCGCTCCCGTCCCGTTGCTCCTCTGGTACTGGAACAGGTCGTAGCGTCCCGGAGCGTCGCCGTTTCTGTTGAACGTCACTGAGGTGCCGGCGCTTCCTGTGGAGGGAAAGCAGGGTCAAAGGTCACATTCCTCTGTTCTCTGAGGCTGACTGGCTGATTCACGCCATGAAGATACGGCAAACATCTGTCTGATCTGAGCAGCTGAAGCTTTTTCCTCCTCTGAGCTGCCGTTGTTCCCCTGGACCCGACCAGAACCGATCAATATTCAGTCCTGACACCTTGGATGGAGACCAGAGGGAGGGGAGGAGAGCACAGACAAGGAGAAGGGACGGATGATTGGCGAATATTAGCTTCATGAGTTATGGGTGAGAGCAGAAGGTTCCTGGCATGTAAAGGGCCAGGCAGCAGAGGCCTCGGCCTCCCTGGGAACGATTTACAGGCAAAGCGTCGCAATAATTACAAGGTTTATTCCTGAATATCCAAGAAACTCTTGATGGTTTCAAGTCAGGAAAATGAAATCTAAAGCTTCTAGAAGTCTCTGGATGAATAGAGTCATTTACTGCATTTCATTGACAGTAAAATTGCATAAACTGAATGGAAACATTGCAATTGTGAAATTCTGTTTTTTAGACATTAGCAGAATATCGGAAAAATTTTGCGCACATTTATTATGGAAACACAGCCATACGTTGCAGGAACTTATTGATTTTGCTTATTTAAATTGTAATTGAATCCAGTATCATAATACAGCCACTGTTGTGCAGAACAGTGAGGAAGGAGAGGGAACGTGAAACTGGTGGAGAAATTTGAACTTGTCATTGTTTTCTAAGTAAATAATTATGCTGAGCATTTGAGTGTTTCAGCAGAGTGCTCTAATTTTGCTTCTGAGTTCCTGATAAGGAGGTCCAGGGCTGCAGCTTCGGGGCTGCAGCTTTGGGGCTGCAGCTTCGGGGCCGCAGCTCCTAGGACCGCAGCTTCAGGGCCGCTTTGGTTTTCCTTGACATTCTTCCATTCTTGACGCAGCTACGTCTGTCTGGAGCACCCCTCACTCATGTGAGGGGGGGTGCATTCGGCTAGAGAGCGCGCCTCGAACGCTTCTGCCTTCAAAATAAAATACAAAGACAAGCTTGTCTTTCTCTGGCCGTTTGTTGAGACTCTGTTTAGTAACAGAATTTCCAGGACAGAACCTTGGCGGGCTCTTCCTGCCGCAGGTGCAGATGCATGAATCCAGCCGCTGCCATCGTCGCTCTGCATCAACACGGTTTTCTGGTTCTGCCACAATGTCAAGGCGAGAGGTCCAGCAGGACCCAGACCACCTGGGTCAGAGGACGGCACCGCCAGTGAAGAGCTTGCTCAGCACTTCTGTCCAGGGAAGCCATCAGAGACAGACTGAAGCTCTGCAGGAACAGGAAGGCAGCAGGAGACAGGAGCAAAGGGGCGAGATGATCTGAGGATGAGCAGATGAAGATCAAAGACACGGCGCTAATGGCTCAGTAAAGCCCAGAGATTTCTAATAATGCACACGTGGACCTTTAAACGGAAACTTCTGGAGGACATGGTTGTCTCTCTGTGCTCGTCTTGTGTCTCTGCTGTCATTTCGCTTCTCTTTATGATCATCTGGTGCATCTTTATGCTGCTGCTGCGTCGTCCCTCTGAGCTCTTTAAAGAGACGAAACACTGAGCTTTAAGATGGAGACGCCCACTTAAACAACAGCAGATTAACCCCCCCCCGGCCCCCCATCTCGTTACTGAAGGCGTCTCCTAACAGCTACACCATCTCTCAGTGAGGTGATGGCCGCTCTGCTGTCGTAACGCCACACTTCACTAGCATTTTGGAGCATGTTTGGAGGCCAGCTGCAGGAATAAAGCAGCTCTGTCTTTGTTTTATAGGCTGCTGCTGAAATTCCTGCAGCAGTTTCTGCTCCACATCTCTGACTGGAAACCAGGAGAAAGAAACCTCAGCAACTGGCAGAGTCGCTCACTGTTTTCCCCCCTGACAGTCAGCTAGACTCTCTTCGATTGGGACCAGAACCACAACATGTCCTCCATGTCCAGCTGCTGCGGTTCTCTTCCTCTCTGCTCCGAGTCAAACCAACCAAACCCTTTCAGCAACCTGTTCCCCTCCTCGCCTGTGGGGGCGCTGCACCAAGAACCGCTGAAGGAAACGACATGAAAACCTCTGAAGACGCTGAGCGCAGCTTCCTTCTTCACCAAACGTCAACAACATGGAGCGGCGTCAGGTTTCAGCGGCTGGAGGATTTCTCTTCTGTCTCAGGCTGAAGACCACGAGCCATTTCTCCCGCTAGCGCTAGGCTAGCTAGCGTTTGTTCTGGTTGTATTTACCCAGAATGCCCTGCGCTGTAGTCCACTTCCTGCTTCTGGAGCGGCCTGCGGTGCGCTTGGCGTACACATCTGCATCCGAACCGAACCAGAGTCCACTTCAACCGAACCCAGACCGAGGTTTGTAGGCGGAGCGGAGTTCGGGTCAGAGTTCACACCTCCCCAACTGGACCGGACTTTCTGGGCAGACGGACTGGAGTCGGATTAAAGCGGACCGAACCGGGCTGCTGGGAACCATGCAGCCTGAATGAGTGACTTGAGACGAGTCGCTTTCTGCTTCAGGGGACTGAGTCCAATTATTGCTCCTTGAGCTGAATTCATCAGCTGACTTCCAGAGCTGCAGCTTTGATCTGGACCACATCTCTGGGAATCCGGCCTCAGAGTAACCGTGATTTATCCCCCAGCAGGGAGAAAACTGTGATGATAGAGGATTTCAAGATGAGAGTCTCGTTTCCCTGCAGTGTGTTTATGGCTCTGGCTTTATGGGCTGCAGAAGGCCGCCGCTGCCATCAACCACTCACCGTTGAAGCTGACGCTGCGGATGTACTTGAGCAGTTTCTTCCCCCCAGCGAGCTCCATCTCCGGGCAGATCCCCGACACGTCGGGGCACAGGTCCCGCTGCATGTTGTGCAGCGCATGCGCCATGGCGTACACGGCGTCGATCACGAACTGGACCTTCCCCTCCTGCTCGTACTTGGAGTCGATGCCGATCCGTTCCTGACCTGAAACAGAGACAGAAGACGGTGAGCCAGGAGCAGCAGCTTGTTTTCTGTTGCTCTGACTTGGAACATGGCGGGACCAGCAGTTCCAGGTCTGCTCCGCTCCATCAAGCAGGAAGAGGTGAATCAGCTCCGCAGAGTCACCGTTTCATCTTCAGCTGAGCTTTGGTCTGGAGAGGTCCAGGACTGGCGGCCCTCCAGTTCCATGAAGTAAACAGCAGCGGGGGACGCGGCCCCTTTAAGAGCGTTCCAGAGAAAAACGGGAGGAACCGGAAACGGAGCCGGGCTGAGCGCTGGCAGCGACGGCTCAGGGACCGGGAGAGGGACTGCGGCCGCCGTCACAAACTAACCGCCTGTCAGGACAGAAACAAGCGGGGTTCATGTTTCAGTCATATTTTCACCATGTTATTCATTCATTTATAAAGGTCACAGTTTCAAACCAAATATTTAGTTAGCAAGCGAATTAATTTAGTTTACAAACTAAATATTTATTTATTAAATGTATTTAGCTGTAGTTTGAAGCTAAATAATTAGTTTGAGACTAAATAGTTAGCAAGCTAACCAAATTAAGTCCCTAATATTTAGTTTACAAACTAAATATTTCACTTTAAAGCTAAATATGTACTAATTAAATATATTTAGCAAGCTAAATTTACTAACTAAATAGCTAGTTTAAAGCTAAATATTTAGGTTGAAACTAAATGGTTAGCAAGCTAACTAAATTAAATACCTAATATTTAGTTTGAAACTAAATAGCTAGCTAGCTCAGAGCTAAATATTTAGTTTGAAACTGAGATTTCTAAATGAACAACATGGTGAGTCTGAGAAATGAGCCCCCATTCTCCCCCTTATGACAGGCTAAATAACCCAGATTATTGCTGTTGGTTTCTGACAGCTTCACTACGGCGTCCAGTATGAGGGACAGACGGTGGAGGGAACTTCACCTGAACCACAGCTGGAGGTCAGAAACCAGTAGGACTCCTTCCAGTCAGCTCCTGGCTGTTGAATAGCTTTGCATGATGATGATGGAGAAAATAATTTACGGTAGTTTCAGGTACAGAACAGAATTATTCTGCTAAATATTAAGCATGAAGCCAGTAAATAGAGCAGCTAACAGATATCCTGCAGTTGGACCGTTTCAGAACCTGGATCTCCTCACAGGTTGGTTGTCAGTGCTGACGCTGGTCCATGTTTGGACGTCCAGCTGGTCTCCAGGTGTCCTGAGCTCAGGTGTGAGCAGGAACCACCTGGAGGAGCTGCTGCTCCAGGTCAGAGCAGGAACTGATCAGATCAGAAGTCCTCCAGAGGCCAGACTCTCCTCTCCAACCCCCACGTGTCCCCGGCTGAGGCAGCGCGGCTGCAGGCTGAATGTTATCTCCTCTCCAGGAGTCCCTCAGCCCGCCTCTGCTCTCAGTGACCGCCACATTCGTCATCCATACGTCCCCCCAGACACGCAGCAGAATGTTATCAGGGCTGCAGGGCGGCTGTAAACGTCCACAGACTGCAGTCTGTCGCCGTAGCGACAGCTGCAGCTGCGGCAGGAGGAAGAGCGATGCGGAAACCATCAGCTGCTGTCAGGACAGGAGGACAGGCTGCACACATCCAGAAAGACCCGGCATCAGAAGAGTATAAGGCACATGTACGCCTACATCACCCAGAATGCACCTGGAGCAGGCCTGCAGCTTTAACTGCCTGTGTTCACGGACCCGTCCAACATCAGAACAGACCGGCCCGCTGTTCCCGCTCAGAGAACCTGGTGAGTCCGGGTCCACAGAGGGCCGCCGCAGGAAGCAGAGCCTCGGGGCCACCTGGCTCTGTGACGCCAGGGTCTGCTCGGGTCTCGGGCCGCCCTCTGACCAGAACTCGCCTGCTGGAAGCTGGAGTCCTTCAGGTCAGCTGGATGACAATCAGACTGGACGCTCTGAAACCAGTAATGAACTGGGCTGACTGGGAGCAGACAGAAGGGTTGTCCCGGTCGGCACAGACACCGGGCGGACGGTTCTCTGAGCCGGTGCCGGGCCGCAGCAGAACCCGGAGGCTCAGGAGCGGGCGCGGTGTCGGCGTTTCGCCCTGAGCTCGTGGTGTGTCCGGGGGGGGGGGCATGGGGCTTCTGGCACTAAATCAGACGACTGGGAAAGCCTCTCAGGTTCTTGTCTTCCAGAATCAATCAGTCAGAGCAGGAAGTCAGAGCCAGCAGTGGAGGAGGGTGAAAATGAGGCCGACGAGATCATGCGTCCCTTCCGCTCTTCAGTCGATTCTCCAAACAGAACAGTTCATTAGTGTTCGAGCTCAGGCTGATTACTGAGCTGTGTTGATTGGAGCCCAGAGGAGCTCCTGGCTGGAGAACCAGCTCCCAGACCAGGAGGAGAACCAGACCGCTCCAGAAGAACCACTGGACCCCTGCTGCAGCGCTCTCCAGCTCCTCCAGGGGGAGCCACGGTGTCCTCAGGCCAGGAGGAGCTCCTTGTTCTGGAGCCAAAAGCTCTGAAGTCCTCATGGGCCAAAGGAAGATCATGTTTAAAACCTAAAATCACCAACAATGCGGTGATTTCTTTTCACCTGCTCAACAATAAACTAATCACGAACTGTTTCAATCAAATGAATAAATGCATCAGATTTTGTTGTGCGATCGTAGCTCCAGCACTTCAAACTGATTTTCCCTGTTAAATGAAATTCATCCGGTTTGCTTATTATTCTGAGCTCGACTGAAGGAAACCGAACAAACATTTCATCCGTTCTCAGAGTAAAAACAGATCCAGGACAGTCCTCTGCGGTCTCTAGGTTTTAACCCAGCAGATAAAGCAGACCTGGCTGCACCGGGCTGGACTTCAGAGAATGAGTCCATGTGGTCCTGGTTACCACGGCAACAGCCAGAAACCACAGCATCACTTTGTGCTGCATCGAACAATTCGGTAAGTAGATTCTGATTTAAAAGTCGTAGTTTTGTCCTAATTTATTCATGAATTGCGGTCGGGGGGGGCCGCAGTAAATCAGTCCAGGGGCTGCAAATGGCCCCCGGCCCCACTTTGAGCAGCCTTGCGCTCCAGCGAGGCGTCCAGGAAACCTCCGTTCAGACGTGGAGCAGCAGCTCTCCTGGATCGTGGAGCTGTTAGGGTGGATCTCCCCACAGAAATTCAACTCTGAGTTTATGTCAGGGTGAGTAGGTGTGAGCAGTCAGCATCTTCCCAGAAGGTCACTTCCTCTGATGCTTTCCACTGTCTAAAATAAAACAATCATATAACAAAATCATGCATTCCTAACAGAAATAATAAAAGCTTTAAAATATAGAAATAAAAAAGTGACAAAATAAAGGAAAAACAGACTACAAAAGGTTGAGGACTTGAAATAAAACACACCAAAACAAACATGATAAAACTCTGAAATGCTAAAACAAAACAAAGGACCCTTGGGATAACCTTTGACCTTTGAATCTTCCTTTGGTTTGTTCCTGTTTGTGTCATAGTAACATCTGGCCGGACGGAGCTCCAAGGAGCTCTGTGCTGACCTGAAATAATAATTCCTGCTTTGATTGAAACATGTTTCTGTTACGATGATGATGTTTCCATCCAGAACGGTTCTGTTTGAAGCCGGGCTCCGGACGAAATCCTCCATGTTTTCACCTTCAGTCACGATGCGCCGACTCCATCTTTGTTCCAAGTCCAGGTTAAGAATGACTTGGAGAGTGCTTCATGGACCAGGTCCTGTCAGAGACTCCTGCAGGTCCCTGAGGTCCTGGGATCAGGGCCCGCGACGCTGAGCAGAACCTTCTGCTCAGTCCAGACTCTGGGACGGTCTGCTGGGCTTCCTTTGGACCTCAGGACTCTGTCGTCTGCTTTCAAATCTGCTTTTCATCATTTTTCCTTGTTTTTGTAATTTTGGCTGGATTACGGGCTGTTGCAGCGGTTTATCATGAAGCGACAGAAACAAAAGTTTGACTTCCTAAAAATAAAATGATGATTGTGGTTTTCTGAGCTCTGAGTCTGACTGGTAACGGAAAAAGAAATCAGCTAAATAATAATATTTAATGGAAAAAGAAATAATTTTGTCATACGCTTAGAAGAAAATGGGCAATGAAAATTGTACTCCACAAGCTCCCTTCAAAACCATTTAAAAAAAATCAACTAATTACAAAATAAAAGCATTAAAAGCAACAAAAAAGCTTAATAAATAGGGACAGGACTTTAATGCGTGAATTTCAATTATTTACTTGCATAGATTTTAACGTGTTGAAAATTTTAATGCAATTAATCAATAAAGCAAATTTATTTTTCATAAAAAAGTCCCGAGCCAGAACCTTTGTATTCACGCGTGTCTGGTACACCCGTAAATCTGACGCACAAGCGATGGAAGCGGCTCCTCTGGGGGTTAGTTTCTGCTTCCAGAGCCGATCTGATGCTGGGAAAGACTCCAGTTGTGTTCAAGTTGAGCTAAAAGCAGTCGGCCTATCAGAGAAGCTATGCTAGCCTAGACTAGCATCTCAATGCTAACCATGTAGCAGCAGCGCTAACGTCAGCGTCCACAGTCCACGTTTCTAAAGAAGCTCCATGAATGATCAGGGTTCCTGAAGCTCTGGAGAGATGAGCTTTGCTCCAACCTGATGCTGGAAGAACCTGAAGAGCAGATCAGAAACTAGAAACATCTCTGCTGTTCAGCTCAGATGCTGTTGATTCAATCATTTAGCAGCAAAACGGGGTTTGGATTGAAAATGTTGCTGATTTTGTTGCTATACGGCTTTAGATTAAAATGAGATGAAATAATTACAGACCCTGAAATTAACTTGATTAAACATTATAATGGAGTTCCACCACTATTAATAAATAAAACGTCTCTCATATAAAACATTAAATATGTTAAGTAAATCAGAATGAAGCAACCCAACAGGAGAATCTCTGGCCTCCACACCGACCTGTGCACTTCCTGCTGCTGTCGTCCTTCTTGGAGGAGCTCATCAGCTTGCAGTTGAAGTTCTCCTCCCAGTACTCGGCGAACCACACGTTCCTCCGGTTGTTCTCCAGGGTCCGCGACATGAAGTAGGCGTCGAAGCCTGGAAGACAACCAGCAGCAGCTTTTACACGGCCACTCCAGCACCAACACACGCACCGTCTGCTGACAGGACGTGCCCTCTGGTGTATGCAAGTGTTTATCTGCTCGTCTTTAATCAGAAGCTTCATGTAATTCAGCTGAAGTGGAGTCAGAGGGGAGCTCTTCAGAGAGGAGCTCATTCAGCTCCACGGCCACATGTTGGACTGATTCAACAGCTGCCGCCTGAGCTCACCAGGGAGGAGCGTCAGGGTGGAGACGGACGTCCTGAAGAGAGGAGAGCTTCCCAGAGAGCGCAGCTGATGATTCGCAACAAGAAATCAGATCAATAACCTCAGAGTGAACCTGCTGCAGACGTATGTCAAGCTCATCAGTGTGGAACGTTGCAGGACAAGGCGGTTCAAAGTGCTTTATACAACGAAAACAAATATGATGAGAACATTAAACGAACATTACAGTTTATCAAATGCCATCATCCAAATCATCAAGAATATGAATATATCAGTCAAAGTTCCAGTTATTATTAATCAGAGCAGCTCTAACCAGGAGGGTTTCAGCCTTGATTCGAAGGAACTCAGTGTTTCGGTTGTTTTGCGGTTTTCTGGAGGTTTGTTCCAGATTAGTGGAGCATAGAAGCTGAAAGCTGCTTCTCCATGGTTGGTTCTGGTTCTGGGGATGCAGAGCAGACCAGAACCAGAAGAGCTGAGATTTAGCTAAACACTAAATATTCAGTGAGCAAGCTAAATATTTAAATTGCTAGCTAAATATTTAGCTCCAAACTAAATATTTAGTTAGCAAGCAAAATATTGAGCTCTGTATATATTTAGTAAGCAAGCTAATGAGGTCCAAACTAAGTATTTATCTCAGAGCTAGTTAAATATTTAGCTAGCTCAGAGATAAAAGTTTATGACTCATCCTTTATTTTAAGCTAAAATGTTCAAGAAAAGAGGAACAGAAACGAAGATAAAGAGGTGACATGAAGCGATTCGGAAGCAGGAGCTTAGAAAGAAGTTTTGGAGTCCACTTCCAGTTTCTGGCCAGTGAATATTATTTAGTCTGAAACGGTGACAGTTATAAATGACTGAATAACATGGTGAAAACAGGACTAGGACTTGGTGAAATCTGACTGGAGCGTAACGATTTAGAGGACTTTGGGTTTTCTGCAGGCAGTTGGCACGGGTTCCTCCAGCTGACTGGAATCAGAACCTTGGGAACCAGCTCAGGTTCAGAGAACGACAGTTCGCCGTTTGCAGAGCCCGACTTCATCCACGTCTCTGCTGACAGCCCACCGAGCCTCCAGGAGTTACGAGGAGGCTTTTATGTAAAGAAGGGCTCTTAATCTTGTCTGCGGGAACGCCGCAGCCGGGTCGTCTCTCCGGCACCGATTCTGCTCAGATGTCCTTGGCGCCCTGAAAGGATCCCAGCCCTGCATGAATATTAATAATTTCTGACAGGATGAAACCAGGACCCTGACCTCTCGGGGTTTCTCTGCAGGGCTGTCGAGGAAGAGGAGTCAGCGAGGAGGTGACGAAGGTTACGGACGGAAAGCGATGACCAGAGGAAACCAGCCTGGACTGTATTTACTCTGGAAGGGAGGACGGGTTCTGGAAGGTCAAAGGTTGCGGGGCGCCTCCCCCTCCAGGCTCCTCAGGGTATAAAACCAGGAGACGGCCGCGCTGAATGCTTCGTTTGGGAAGGCTGAGTGGAAATCAGTCAAGTAACGTCCGTGGATCATTGATCCGTACTTTCAAACTAGATTTGCTTGAAGATCTTTGCTCCCTATGATTTTGATGCGTCGATATTTCCCCGATGGTTTTCACGCGTACTTGATGTTTTTATGACGTGAAGCACTTTGAACGGCCTTGCTGCTGAAACGCGCCGTGCTAATAAACCCGCCGTGCTGTGTCACTGCCATCATCCATCTGGACGTTCAGCCGCAACGTTCCAGTCGCCAGGACGCTTCAAAAAGGGACCAGGAACCATCTGATCCAGGAACCATCTGGTCTGTCTGGTCCAGGAGCCATCTGATCCAGGAACCGTCTGGTCCAGGAACCATCTGATCCATCTGACCCAGGAACCGTCTGGTCCAGGAACCATCTGATCCAGGAACCGTCTGATCCAGGAACCATCTGACCCAGTAACCGTCTGGTCCAGGAACCATCTGATCCAGGAACCGTCTGATCCAGGAACCATCTGACCCAGTAACCGTCTGGTCCAGGAACCATCTGACCCAGGAACCATCTGAGCCAGGAACCATCTGGTCCGTCTGGTCCAGGAACCATCTGGTCCAGGAACCATCTGATCCAGGAACCGTCTGGTCCAGGAGCCATCTGATCCAGGAACCGTCTGGTCCAGGAACCATCTGGTCCGTCTGGTCCAGGAGCCATCTGACCCAGGAACCGTCTGGTCCAGGAACCATCTGGTCCAGGAACCATCTGATCCAGGAACCGTCTGGTCCAGGAACCATCTGATCCAGGAACCGTCTGGTCCAGGAGCCATCTGATCCAGGAACCGTCTGGTCCAGGAACCATCTGGTCCGTCTGGTCCAGGAGCCATCTGACCCAGGAACCGTCTGGTCCAGGAACCATCTGATCCAGGAACCGTCTGGTCCAGGAGCCATCTGATCCAGGAACCGTCTGGTCCAGGAACCATCTGGTCCGTCTGGTCCAGGAGCCATCTGACCCAGGAACCGTCTGGTCCAGGAGCCATCTGATCCAGGAACCGTCTGGTCCAGGAACCATCTGGTCCGTCTGGTCCAGGAGCCATCTGATCCAGGAACCGTCTGGTCCAGGAACCATCTGATCCAGGAACCGTCTGGTCCAGGAACCATCTGATCCATCTGACCCAGGAACCGTCTGGTCCAGGAACCGTCTGGTCCAGGAACCATCTGACCCAGGCTCCGTCCCAGAGGAGCTGACTTCCCTGGGTTGACGCCAGGCGGCTATGCTTACAGTGCAGGTTCTGAGTGTAACTGCGGTCCTCGTGGGCCCCTCAGCTGGCGATGGACCTTCACACAGGTGTGTGAAACATTATTTGGTTTCATTCTCTCCACAACTGAAGGAAGGACATTTAAGAATCAAGTGTTTGGGCTGAATGTTCTGCAACGTGTTGTTCTGGTGCAAAGACTCAGAGCATCTCTGCACAGCTTGGCGGTAATTTCTCCCTGGAAGCGACGTTACGACGCTGCAGCAGCCTGCAGAGCCAACATTTGGAAAGCACAGCTGCGTCTGGATGCAACCTCTGGAGCCGCTCCTGAGTTTCATCCAAAGTCCAACGAGTCTCTGATGAGACGTTGCTGACTTTATGGGGCACAAACGTTCGATCAGAGTTGGTCTTCAGGTCATTTTTCCCTTCATGTCCTGCTGTCTGCATCGCCACCAGAACCAGAGCCTGATTCTCCTCCAGCTGTCGGGTTAGCGGAGGACCAGAAACGTCCCCTCTGTGCAGAATCAGCTGCAAATGTCCAGGAAATGATGGACGCTTGACTTCCTGTCTGTCCACCACTGAGCGTTGGAGCTCCACCTGCCTGCAGATGTTCTTCAAGCTCTTCTCCACATTTTCTGGGTCACCAGCTCCAGTGACAGAAACAGAGGCGGCGCCCGTTCTGCCGCTGCCAGAGGGGAGGTCAGAGGTCACACAGCAGACTCGGGGTTATTTGGAGCAAACACAGAGCCTGATGAAGATGAGGGTGGAGCCTGCAGGATCTGCTCCCAGCAGGAATCCGGGAAGGTGGGAAAACATGAAGCTCAGGTGAAGACTGCACGACTCCAGCTGCGTTTCTCCCGAATAAGAGCCCAGAAGCGCTGAAGGCCCCCTAGTGGCTCCATGCTGTACTACAGGCCTGAATGAGACGGATGACCCAGCAGACGATCCGATTCTTTCCAACGGCTCTTTGGCCTGAACAGAAGGACTGCAGCCTCAGTTTGCTTGCTAACCATGCTCTGCACACACTGCAGTCGCTGTTATTAGAATATTTCATTCAAAATGGTATTTATTTAATCTTTTAATAAATAAAAGACAAGAAAGCGGTGGAGGTAGGAGCTTACACAGAGCATTCTCACTGGTCTCTGTTTTCATCAGGTGTCATGGCGGAGACGTGTGGTAA
This sequence comes from Anableps anableps, assembly GCA_014839685.1. Taxonomy (NCBI): domain Eukaryota; kingdom Metazoa; phylum Chordata; class Actinopteri; order Cyprinodontiformes; family Anablepidae; genus Anableps; species Anableps anableps. The sequence goes on from CM026069.1 coordinate 401,953, forward strand.
GGCCGCGATGCTGATGCAGGCGTCATGCAGCGGGAGAGAGGATGAGGAGGGTCACGGTGCGCTGCCTTCATCTTGGTTGTTGTTAAGTGTTGTTCACCTTCAGTTTGTTGCCTTAATTATCATATTTAATGGTGCAGAAGGTGATTTTTGTTTCTAGTTGTTACATTTTCCTTTTCTGCATTACAGAAAGCACTAAAATGCTATTAATGCGCAAAAAACTACAGGGGTACTTGACGTTTATGTTTTGAAATGTTATATTTTATGAATATACATACGCACATCCTTTTTTCCACAAGAACAAACTGCGTTTTTTTTTACTGAATACAGAAGATTCAACTTTCTTTGTGAATGTTAACCACAAAAACTGTTCATATAAATTATATCAGGGATAAAACGGCTTGTTCTTGGAAAAATGAACATTTTCATAAATGGACCATTTGAATAGTTCTCTGAAGTGAACGGATCCCTGAAGTGAACGGTTCTCTTAATTGAACGGCTCAATGAAGTGAACGGTTCTCTGAAGATTCGGTTCCCGTCAAAGAGCCAGAAGTTGCATCGCTGCTCCTGACTCGTGCTCACCTGTTCAGGTGAGCAGGAAGAGTTCAGCGCAGGTGATGCAACGGGAGGGCAGGTGTCTCCACTGGTCCAGGATGAGATGCAGCGTTGTGCTGGATAGTGCTTCTCTCCGGCCCTTGGTGTTTATTTCCAGACCGGTGACCCTGCTCCGTGCAGGAGAAAGCCTGAAGTCCAGCTGAGGATGTAGTTCTGCAGCAGCTTCCTGTCAGACGTCAGCTAATTACGGCGCGCGCATCACGGGGAGGCCTGCAGGCAGTGAGGAGGAGAGTCTGCTGCCGCTCCGGTATCGATCCAACGCGGCGCTGCTGCACATTTACACACAGTCCGTCTTCTTGTAACGACGCCATTAATCAGCGTCTGTCTGACTCCACTTTCTGTCAGGAAAGACTCTTCCTCCTAATTGGGACACAAACAGCAGCAAGTAATGACTGAAGCTGCGCTCACTTGTTTAGAGCGTATCGATGTTTCCACTGAGAGTCCGGACTCTGAGGATGGGAACGCTTTCTCCTGCTCCGCTGGGGAAATGGGCCGGCGTTGGAGGAACTGAATCCGATGAATGACAAACATCTGAGGCTCGAACCGCCATTTTTATTTCTGCATGAAGCCAATCTGAACGCGCTGCATTTGATGCAAAGAAGAAGATGCAGAAAAGCATCTTCAGGAGCAGAACTTTGCAGTTGAAGCTGCAGATCTTCCGGCTCTGCTCTGACCTGTTCAGCCTCACGTCGCGAAAGCTGCTCAGAACACGTGAAGCATCTTCTAGAGCGTTCCCAGGTTCAGAGCTGGTGAACGCTGGTTTACAGACGAGGAGCAGCTTCGCTCCAGGGAACAGTTTCCGTTCTCGCCTCGTTTGGTCTGAACGTTCCCCGCCTGGTCCTGCTGCAGCCTGGTGCAGCTGATGTCCTCCAGGGTTCATCAGGAGGACGTCCTGCCAGCTGACCTCGGCAGCTCTCACCTTTTATCCTGTTTTTGCAGCCTCTTCTCACCGAATGCGGCCCGCTGGTGTAAAAACGTCAGGCTGAAGGCGGACGCTCTGCGCAGGGTGCTGCTGAGGGGGGAAGCGGTGTGCTTCCTGTTAGATGTGAAGGCTTGGTCCTAAACCTCCACAGAGAGCTGCTGCTGGAGGCAGTGGGTCGGTGGACACCAGCATGTCTTCACCTGGGACATGCCTTCACCTGAGGAACGCTGCAGAGATGCCGCAAGGACCGATCCTCGTCTCATCCAGTCATTTATTCGCCTTGCTGTCCTCTCGGTCCGTCCTGCTGGAGGTGGAATAAAGAAGGCTGGACGTGGTCCAGCTTCTGGACAGATGTCCTCTGCATCCGCATCCTTCCATGCAGCTGGTGAAGCTGCTGCTGGTCCCGAGGGTGGAGCTTCCTGGAGCCTGTGGTGGGAGTATCATGGTGTGCTGCACCCTCAGGGCGTGGCTGGATGAGGTGGGATCATCATGCTGCTGAAGCATAGAGCATGTTAGAGTCAGGAGGAGACATCCAGAAGGAGCAGGTCAGATGGTTGCATGAAGAACTAACGCTGAGTTCATTCAGAAATAACATGAAATCACTGCGTTTCAAATCTTTAATCCATGAATGATTGAAGCCTCCATCCTCAGAAGGAAGCTAAAGGATGTCAGGTTGAAACCAGATCAGTTGTTAAAACCAGAGAAGGTTCTCCAGCAGCAGAACCTGAATCCCTGGATTAGCTTTGCATCAAGCACCTGTGGTGCTGACGGGATTAACTTGCAGCTTTAGCATGAATATCTGCATTTAAACAAAGAAAGGGAAAACAACACACCAGGGAGAACCTTTGGTTTGAAAAGTGATGAGAGGTTCAGACGCAGCAGAAGAGCTTCATATCTTCTGCAGATCATCCGTTGATGAGATGATGTGCAGAACAACCAGCAGCTGCTGACTGCACAGAAACAAGCCTGGATCAGCAGCAGATAACCTCCCTTTAATGGCAAATCAAGATGGTTTTCTTTCATTTCTCATCACTATGTCTGTAAAAAAGCTGGACGTGTTTGTCGATGACGCTCCAGAAGGCCTTTGTTCCCTCCCTCGGGTTCCTGGTGGCGGTGAAATATTCGCTGGCCTTCGTGACGTTCCTTCTTTGTTCTCCTGTCTGAAACGCCCTGAAATGCCGCTTCATTCAAACAGCTGCTGATGGGGTCAAAGGTTAAATCAGAGCTTGGTTGAAATAACACCTGTAAGATGGAGCCTGTCAGAAATGACTGAAATAATTCCTGGTCCAATACAAGCAGAGCTTTTAATAAACCTGGCTGTGAGCTTCCTGCAGACGCAGCGCTGGTGGAATAACGAGGACACAGACGTGGAGTCAATGTTCCCACTGCTGACGGAGGTTCAGGAGCAGAGCAGGTAGGAAGAACAGAACCGGGCCGCAGAACCTCTGAAGAACCAGCCTGAATCAGCTCTCTGAGGAGAAACTACGTCATGTCTTCCAGAGTTCAACTACAGACCCGGTCCTCATCAACATGCTTCAGGTTAACCCAGTCATTAAACATCTTAAACATGATCTTCATCCACGAAGAAGAAGAATAGCACAGCATAGCGCTGTAAAAACCTTTCATCTGTGGATGCTAGCATAAACATTAGCATGCTAACCCCTCAGGTCGCATGTGTTTCCCATCAGCCACTTGAATTTCAGGACATTTTTCATGATGGCCATCATTTTTGAGCTTTTTAATTATTGTCATAAAATGTTCCCATTTTCATGACACAGATGAACTTTATGTCCCATCAGATGTTTTCCACTTCGGTCGTCTTGTTCATCCAACTTTAAAGTAATAATATGGAGCAAATTCAGAAACCGGGGACTTTGCTGTTAGCGAGTCTCACACCAGTCATCACTGGAAGGAGATGAAGATGAGAGACACAGACTGAGAGACAGTCGTCTTGATAGTTAGCATTAGCTTCTGCTAATTTTTTAAGTGTGTTTTAGCAGTTTAGTGTTAGCTTCTGCTAATTATTTTATGTTTTTAACAGTTTAGCTGGTTTAATAAATTAGTGGTTAGTGGACCTAAGTTTAATTTACTGATTTTAGTACAAACATGTATTCTCCAATACAAACTTTGATGGCCATTTTCAACACAAGATCAATAAAATATATATGATTTCTATTTTTCAAAATATGTAGGCTATGATTTGACACCAAACACATTCATTGGGAACAAAAATTAATTTTCCATGACAACCATGGCAGCCATCTTGAAAAATGTAAAAAATTATCAGTGAATATGATTTCTATGGGTCCAATTGTGATTTATTTGACACCAAAAGTATTCATCTCTGAGAAATATTGGCCAATTTGGTGCAAAAATAAATTTTCATTAATGACTCTGGCAGCCATCTTGAAAAATGCCCGCCATCTTGAATTTTTTTCAAACATTTCATGCTGTTTAAAACAGACTTTATAAACCATACTGGAGATGTTCAGACATCTGGAGACAATGAGATCGATCCAGAGGTCTGTGCAGAGCTCCCTGCTCTGGGATCCTCTGGAGAAACTTTTCCTGATGGAATAATCTGGAAACCAAACCAGCTTCTGACTGATCTACCAGCTGGAGATCCAGAGAACCTCCAACAGACTCTAAGGTCTGGTGTTCTCTGATCAAACTGTGATTTTAAAGCCATAAAAACCTGGTTGGATTCAGTATTTAAGGAATAAATGAAGCCTTGGGAATCTCGTTTCAGGAGCTCCTTGGAGATGGACTCACCGCTGATGGTGGCCCTCTTCGGCAGGATGGTGATGGCTCCGACCGCAGCGTCCTCCAGCTGGTGGATGGGACTGTTCTTGGAGCCCCAGCTGTCGGAGCCGATCCACAGGAAATGTCCGACCTGATCCGCTCGCTTCGAGGCGTTCAGGATTCCCCTGCAGCCAAACACAACCCAGAGCTCAGTTACGTCTACAGGAAGTCCTCCTTCAGCAGAGTTTCTACAGAGACTTCTGATGTTCTTTAAGGTTTCATCTGATCGGAATAACAACAAACTGTGTTCAGTCAATGTTTTTTTAAAATTCTCCAATCATACAGAATAGAAAGGTCCTTTATCGTCCCAGAGTGGAGAAATTCAGGACAAAATAAATCACATACATTCTGCTTTATTTATTCTCTCAGAAAAAAACCTGATAAACCATCAACATTTCTCCCGAAAACTTCTAAACAAACAAAATAACTTTTAAATAGTTGCTAATTCAATGTATGAACATTGAAACAGTAATGAGCTGATAGAAGAGTTTCAGTCCAGTTTCAGAGCTCATCATGAAGCTGAAACAGCTCTGCTGAAATTTACTAATGATGTTCTCTTGGCCTCATATAATGGACCGGTGTCAGTTCTGGTTCTGATCCAGTCAATCACAATATTCTCTTAGAAAAGCTTGAATATGTATGTATCAAAGGAACAGCACGAGGCTGGTTTAAATATTATCCTATTTTTCCTTTATTAAATATTATTATCTGTCCGACAGATTCCAGTTTGTTTGTCTGATAAATCATTTTCACCCTCCAGGGTTACTGGTGGAGAACCACAGGGCCTGTTTTAAAATTCATGTTGACACTGAGGGTGACAGCCTAAATGTAGCCTTTAATGCTATCTTAGACTCAATTGGCTTTAGTCAAAGAATCCACTGTCCTACCCACTCGTGTTGTCATACTTTAGACCTTATGCTGACACATGGCATTGAGTGTGAAGAAATAACAGTACTTCCCCATAACCCTGTGCTGTCTGACCATATTTTAATAACCTGTGAGTTTATTGTCTCTGAGTACATTTAAACTGAGTACTCTAAACTTGGGAAAATTTTCATTATAGTAGCTGTAACAACTTTTCAAAAATCTGTTCCATGTTTAATTGCCTCAGAATCTCAGATAAACACAGTAGCAGGCAGCAGTTAAATCTCCAGCCCTTCTCAAATTGATGCTCTTGTTCATAGAGTTACTTCCTCATTGCGTGTGGCATTAGCCAACGTACCCCCCTTAAAAAAGAAGGTAATTATCCAAAGGAGGTTGGCTCCTTGGTTTAATTCAGAGCTGCGTACTTTGAAGCAGAACAGAACCAGGCTGGTTTAAATCTCATCTGTCAGACAGATTCCAGTTTGTTCATCTGATAAAGCTTCTTCCCCTTTCAGGGTTACTGGTGGAGAACCACAGGATTCTGGCTCGGCCCGGTTCTCTTTACTATATATCTGCTTCCATTTGGTAAAATCATCAGACAGCGAGGGTTGAATGTCAACTGTTACGCTGATGATACTCAGCTATATCTTTCCATAAATCCTGATGAATCCAACCCGTTAGGCAGATTACAGGCATGCCTTGAGGACATTAAAACCTGGATGACTCTAAATTTTCTTCTTTTAAATTCTGACAACACAGAAGTTGTTGTTTTTGGACCAGAACTTCTGAAAGACTCTGCTTCGTCAGTCACTTGATCAGGACGGCATTAAACTGGCCTCAGATAATAAAGAACCTCGGTGTTATTTTGACCAGGATGTCATTTCAGTCCCATATTAAACAAGTTTCTAGAATTTCCTTCTTTCATCTCCAGAATATCGCCAAAATTAGAAATATTCTGTCCAGGAGTGATGCTGAAAAACTCGTCCCTGCATCTGTTCCTTCAGGGCTGGACGACTGCAACTCTTTACTATCAAGACGTCCCCAGGACGGAGCTAAAGCCTTCAGCTGATCCAGAACGCTGCAGCAGGAGCATTGATGGAGATTAAAAACAGAGATCATATCTCTCCTATGTTAGCTTCCCTTCATCGGCTCCCTGTTAAACCCAGAATTTTGATCCAATCTGCTGGGTTGACACTAATTTGAATAATGACCTGAACTTGATGCATTGATTAATAACTAGGGTTAATTGGAATGAATGGATAACTGGATTAAAATTACTTTTTTAAAGTGCGTTCAGATGACGCTGTGAATTGGCTCAATAGAAATAATTTGAATTAAATTTAATGTAATTTAATCTTTCCAACAATAAATACAGAAATCTGGATTTATAAATGAATAAATAAAGGGAGTAAGGGACAGTTGAAATGGAAACTGCCTCTCCCACCAGCAGAAAGGATGGATGGACTCCAGAAATGATCTGCAGCTGATTGAGGAGCAGCCTTCAGCTTCAGACGAAGTCCGACTACCTGATGTCCTCGTCCGAGGCGAACAGAACCACAGCTCTGGCGTAGCGGGTGTCCAGCAGCTGACGGATGATTTTATCAAAGTCAGAAGGTTTGTGGTCGTGGGGGATCTTCAGGGACTGAGCGATGCAGATTCCACCTGCGGAGATAAAAACACGGTTGAACTCTGGGGGAGAACTTCAGGAAGTGATTTCACTTCAGAGCTGAGTTTCTTCTAAAGGTTAAGAGCTGTTAAAAGTCATTGAAGGGTTAAAGAGACGTAGCGGAGGAGAGCAGCTGCGCCTCGGCTCTCTGACATTTCATGAACCTCCTACGTCTCTGAGTCCGGGTCTCACTGCTGCAGATCTGCTGAGTCTGGGTCCCACTGCTACAGATCTGCTGAGTCTGGGTCCCACTGCTACAGATCTGCTGAGTCCGGGTCCCACTGCTGCAGATCTGCTGAGTCCGGGTCCCACTGCTGCAGATCTGCTGAGTCCGGGTCCCACTGCTGCAGATCTGCTGACTGCTTTAGGAGGACTGAGTCCTTCTGCACTGGCAAGACGAGCACAGCTGGAGCTACCGGAGCTGAGAGGTCGGACCAGTTCCAGGGGAAGCTTGTGAGTTTGCCAAACCAGTTCCTGCACCCTGGAAATAATGGAGGGGTCAGAGGTCAACGAGCTGCTGCAGCTGAAACACAACAACCAGAGAGCCGTCACCTTAAGCAACAGAAAGATTTCCAACAAGCCTTCATGGAGACTGGAAACAACTGAACACCCAAGCTATGGCAGGCCGTTTGAACATAAAGTCCCTTTTGTCTGACTAACCGTAATTATATTCCAGATATCTAAAAATGAGTTTTGACCAGAATCAGCTACATTTCGACTATCCTGAATGATAATTCAAGGCATCTTCAATCACATCTTGATGGATCAAAATTCCTTTCAAGATATTTCAAGATGACGTCACCAGATTCGTCATCTGAAGGGTCTCACATCCGTAATTACAATTCAAGATATCGCAAATGTAATTATTAAAACAGTAGATATCTGAAATAAGAATTGCGTGTAAGCCCCTCTTGTGTTGCTGCTGAGCTGTCCACACAGTTGCCTGGAGAATTTTGGGTTTTTGCACAGAATAGTCAGAAAATGGCTGACTATAGAAAAGGCTCAGCAGGATGAGGGACGTGAGGAAAAGGTGAACTTTTTGAACTTGAAGACTGATTCAGAAATCTGCAGAGATTTTCCTGTTTATTCCCATCCAGCACTCATTAAACTTAAACAAGCTGAAAATGAAGCATTTTAAAAATCTTCTTTCATCTTCTTTCCCTGGAAGCGTGTGCAGCTCTGGCTCGTTAAAAATGTAGAAACATGCAGAAACATCATGAATATTTCAGCTCCTTTGATCCAAAAAGGTTCGCTGGGAGGAACCAGAACCAGGCGTGGCCACTTCCATCATCATCATCTTCCTCCCCAGCAGATGATATCAGAGCTTTCTGTCCGGCTGGGATGTTGGAGACGACAGCTGCAGGTCACATGACCTCCACGGACCTGCAGCTTCACTCCAGCTGTCGCCATGGTCCCCGCTGGAGGCGAGTCTGATCGCAGCTTCTTCATCACACCTCCATCCTCTGAGGAGCGACAGCGTTCAGACTGGAGGAGATGAAAACAACATCCGCGCAGTTTTCACCAAGCCAGCAGAGAACCGCGGTCCAAAGACCTGGCTGAGGAAGAGGAGGCTGCTGGAGATGATGGTGTCCGTCATGTTGCGCCGCAGCAGAGAAGCTGGGCTCTCTGCGGTTAACTGGTTAAAGTCTGACTCCGACTCCGACGAGCTCTGGATCTGGTTCTCCAGCAGGAACCGTTCATCTGAGCTGAAGAGTTTTTAGCTAAATCTATTGCTCATGAAATATTTGGACTCGTCAAACCAGCCTAAGGCCTTGTCCTCCCGTAGCTGGACCTTTAGAAAAACTGATATCTCTGCCACATCGTAACATATCATCGCACACACGGGATCAGTTTCAGAAACGTTTTCATCCACATGAACCCACACAGATCCGCCCCTGAGCGTGTTTTAAACATGCCGAACCCATAGGGGGCAGTGTAGCGCAAAACCTGCCAGCCGATAAGATTGCTTTAAAACCATGACTTCCTGTTAGTAGTTGAACATGGCGCCCGTAAGTTTATGAACTACTTTTTAACAGTGTATTAGAGGATAAGTTAATAAAACAAGACGATGTTGATTGGGAATCGTGTCAAGTGTGTGGGGATATATTGGCGCATTATTTGTCGCTCACTGTGATAATCATTTTCCCATCTACACGCAAACAATTACGGAGTTTTCTCAAATTTCCTCTTTGGTTGGAGTTTTTATAAATACTCGTCTTTAGTGATATTAAACAGAGATTTGATGTGGATGAAAGACCAAGACACATAAAAATGTGTTTTATTTTCCCTTAATTCATTACGGTCACAACCAGCGAGTCAAAATACCTTCAGATCGAGGCTTAAAGCCACTGGCTGAGAGCTGCCTTTGAGTCATAATAACTGGATTACAGATTAATTCTAGTCTGGATTAAAACTTTTTATTGTCTCCATTTTTCCACTCGCATGTTTTTCTGATGTTTTTTGTTTGGATCTGCTGCAGCTTCAGACTCTGGGTGGAGTTCTTACAGAATCAGTGAACCTCCACAGGTGTGACCAGGTAAGGAAGGGCAGCCGATGGTTTCCTACCTGTAGGAGCTGTGGTTCTGGATCTGCTTGACCCAGCAGCCCTCTGGGCCCCTAACAGGCCTGATTAGCGGTCCTTGTTAGACCTCCGCCGGTTCTTCAGTGGCCGGATCCGGGAGCCAAGCAGCAGTCGGTGCGGTCTGAGGTCTGGAGGTGCTTATCTTAGATCAGCTGCGGGTTCTGCAGCGGGCCGCTTCACCAGAACCGCTCAGACGGTCTGAAACTGCAGCGCTAACATGGTGGCTACCCAGTAACCATGGAAACACTGCTGACGCAACCTCAGCTTCAGGCTGACAGTCCTTGTTTGGATCAGGCTCTCAGACGCTGTCCCTCCAGGGTCAGCTTCCTGCAACTTCCACAGCACCAGAACCAAGTGAGCAGAACTCTGCAGAACCCGACCGCCTGCTGGGGAGCTCATCCAGCCTCTTCATTCAGACCAGGGAAGCTTCTGCAGGTCGGAGGACAGCAGCTCTGGAGCTGGAGAGCCCTGGTCTGGATCAGGATGCTTCAGCTCCATCTGGAGAGGGACTTATCGCCATGACAACCAGACAGGTGGATGGCAGCTTTTCGCTAACACCGGCCCCGTCAGGTGGAGATCCCATCCGCTGGTAGGTCTCTGAACGCAAACGGTGGGACGGCTTCCAGGGGTTCCTGATGGCTGATGGAGGTCCTGATGAGAAGAGGCGGGGGCGGCGGGGAGCTGGTCTCTACCACCATCACCTCATGGGTTACCATGACAACCCACAGCTGAATCCCGCAGCTCTCCAGAAACCCTCCTGCAGGCAGCAGGAGGGTTTCTGGCCGTCACTGACGTCCAGCGTTCAACCTGCCGTCCTCGCAGGGTTCAGAGGTCGCTTCCGCCTCGCTGCTCGTGTTGAGGGTCTGCTGATCGATGATGATGATCGATGTCCTCTCTGAGAACAGCTCCTTCTCATCTCTGCTCATGTTCTGTAGCAGAAATTAAGGAGTTTATTCTCCAGAAACGTTGCGTCATCGACATCATTTCTCGACACGGAGCGGATGAACTTTGGCTTCCCAGAACGAGACTCATCAGCTTCTCTAATTAGACAATAAACCTTCATGCTGTTCAGTGGATATGACAGAATATTGCTGTTTTCTCTGGCAGCAGCAGGAAATGAGAACCGAAGCGTCTTTATTAGCTCTGATCAGCCGCAGGTGGAGGTGAGATCCTGCAGAATCGAAGCATTATTGGATGGATGATGTTAATGTGAAGGCTGTTGCTTCAGCAGGATGAGTCAGAGTGGCAGATGCTCTGCCATGTGGTGGCGCTAGCGAGCCACATCTTCAAACGTCTCCGGTTTCCCGTCATTAAAAGCAAAGATCAACTGGGAGGGCACTGACACATCTGAGGATCAGTTCCTGGATTCTCTGGTTTCTGCAGATTCCCCACAGATCAGGCGGAAGGCAGCCATGTTGGATTTAAAAGCTGGGTTTTGTGTTGTAAATCTGAACATTCAGAGCCTGGATGTTGTTGGACTCCATGATGACGTCAATCACCAATGGTGTGAATACTTTTGCACAGCGTTGGAACAGCAAGTCTAAAGTCTGTGTCTGATTTCCTGGATGTGGTTCTGAAGCAGAGCAGCTGCTGCTTCCCTGTGGCTCCACGGGTGGAACCAGCCTGCTGGGCTGTGGGACGTCTGTGGATTCAGCGCCTCTTCTGAAAGATGTTTTTAGAACGAAAACTTCTTCCCTCCTGTGAATTATTCCCTGGTTGGAAAACAAAAACAGGAATTTTGATGATGAAGCAGCAGTTTCCTGATGGAGCAGAAAGCATCAGAGCACTGCAAAAACACTAAATCTGACCAAGTATTTCTGGTCTAGCTTCTACTGCAAATATCTTGAAAACACCTGAAATAAGACAAAAATAACTTAAAAGTAGCTTTTCAGCAGATATAGGAGCTTGTTCTAGGTCAATAATTCCTTAATATTGATCAAAAAGTTCTAGTTATAAGTGAAATAATCTGCCAGTGCAAGTCAAGTTTATTGGATAGCATTTCATTTCAGCAGCAAAGCAGTTCAAAGTGCTTCACATCATAAAAACATCAAGTATACAGCAAAATCATCAAAACATCAAAATCATTGTGCAAAATCACAAAATTATCTGGCAAATACACATGAAAAGCATCAAAATCGTCGGCAAAAACATTGATCAGTGATTCACTTACTTTATTTAACTGATTTACACTCAAACTTCCACCCTTTGGAGAACCGAGCCGATCTTACCGGATTTGTTTGCAGATTTCTGGTCCAGACTGCTGATCGACAGCAGCTCTAACCAGGTGGGTTTTCAGCCTTGATTTAAACGAACTCAGTGTTTCAGCTGTTTTACAGTTTTCTGGAAGTTTGTTCCAGATTAGAGGAGCATGAAAACTGAAAGCTGCTTCTCCATGGTTGGTTCTGGTTCTGGGGATGCAGAGCAGACCAGAACCAGAAGACCTGAGTGGTCTGGAAGGTTGATACGACGACAACAGGTCTTTAAGCCGTTCAGTGATTTATAAACTAACAGAAGGATTTTAAAGTCTGTTCTCTGAGCTCCAGGGAGCCAGTGGAAGGACTTTAGAACTGGGGTGATGTGCTCTGTCTTCCTGGTTTTACTGGGAACGCCAGCAGCAGCGTTCTGGACCAGCTGCAGCTGTCTGGTTGACTCTTTAGGCAGACCTGTGAAGACACTGTTGCAGTAATCAATGCGACTGAAGATAAACGCATGGATGAGTTTCTCTAGGTCTTGTTGAGACATCAGTCCTTTAATCCTGGAAATGTTCTTCAGGTGATAGAAGACTGACTTTGTAACTGTCTTTATGTGTCTCTGAAGGTTCAGGTCTGAGTCCATCACTACACCCAGATTTGGGGCCTGATCACTAGTTTCTAGCTGTAATACCTGAAGCTGCGCGCTGACTCTGGATCGGTCCTCTTTAGGTCCAAAGATAATAACTTCAGTTTTATTTCTGTTCAGTTGGAGAAAGTTTTGGTAGTTTTGTGGTCCCAGGATTGAACCTTGGGGTACTCCACATGTGACTTCTGTCCGCTCCGATGAGAAGTTGCCTATTGACACAAAGAAATCCCTGTTCTTTAGGTGGGATTCGAACCGACTGAGTACCGCACCAGAGAGTCCGACCCAGCTCTCCAGTCGCTTCAATAATACCTCCTGGTCAACAGAGTTAAACGCTACGCTGAGGTCCAACAGAACCAGCGCTGAGGTTCTTCCAGTCTGGATTTGTGCGGATGCTATTAAACACTTTGACGAGGGCAGTCTCAGTGCAGTGGTAACCATGGAAACCGGACTGAAAGACGTCAAAGCGGCCGGTCATTGTCAGGAAGCTGTTTAACTGCTGAAACGCAGCTTTTTCAGTAATTTTGCTGATAAATGAAAGGTCAGAGATCGGCCTGTAACTCTGCAGTAGTGATTTATCCAGATTGTTCTTTTTAACAGAGGTGTGATAACTGCTGCTTTTAGAGCCTGGAGGAAACACCTGATGGGAGGGAAGAGTTTACTATTTGAATCAGGTCAGATGCAATGACAGGCAGAAGTTTCTTGAGGAAGGTTGTAGGAAGGATATCAAGACAGCAGGAGGAGGAGCTTAGTTGTTTCAAAATTTCTTCTAAGATTTCACAGTTGAGTTGGTGAAATTCAGCCATTTTCCCTGCATTTGTTATGATTGGGCATAGCATCGTTATTGGATGTGGCGCGGATGTGCAGATTAATCCTCTAATTTTTACATTTTTTCTGTAAAAAGTTGGCAAATTCATTTTAGGCTCTTGCAGACTGGAGTTCAGGGGTAAAATCTCAGGAGGGTTTGTCAACCTGTCAACTGTGGCAAACAAGGCACGAGCGATGTTGCTGTTTTTGTTTATGATTTCCACAAAGAACGTTTCCCTGGTGTGTTTTAGTGATGAGTGATAGCTTCGCGGCCTTTCTGTGTAGATTTCATAGTAAACGTGAAGTCGAGTTTTACGCCATTTACGTTCAGCCCTTCGACAAAGGCTTCTTTCGCTTCTTACAAGTGGAGCATGTATCCATGGAGATTTCTTCCCACCAGACAATTTTCACTTTAACAGTTGCAATGAAATCAATGATGTCTGAAATTTTAGAGGAGAAGTTATCTACCAGTTCGTCAACTGGTTTACAGCATGGAAGTGACTTATAGGAGTAGATTTGATAAAAGGTTTGTCTGTAAGAGAGCGTTTTGTAATAATATCAGTTTTAGTAAGCGAGTCAACAGAGATTGTCTTTCAAAAACAACAGAAACGTGATCAGACAGAGCGACATCAGTTACAGAGACCTTGGAGACACTTCTACTCTTGCTGATAATCAGATCCAGAGTGTGTCCTTGATTATGTGTCGGCTGTTTCACATGTTGAGTCAAACCAAAGTTTTGAAGTACAATGGAACAAGACATTTTTTCCATATTATAAGTTAAAATCTGTTGTTCCATTGGCAGATTATTTCACTAATAAATAGAACTTTTTCATCAATATTAAGGAATTATTGACTTAAAACAAGCTCCTATATCTGCTGAAAAGTTACTGTAAGTTAGTTTTGTCTGATTTGTCTTATTGTATTCAAGATATTTGTACCAGAAACTGGACTAGAAATTCTTGGTGAGATTTAGTGTTTTTGCAGGGCAGCGCTTCATGTTCTCCAGCGATGCAGGAAATCTGCACATCTTTGATTCCAGCTCACAGTTGGGAACGTCTGCTTCATTCTGGGAACATCTGCTTCGTCCAACCCAGGTTTCATGATGTGATATTCCTCATTTTGGAAAGCGAGCTGTGAACTGGATGAAACGAGATGCTCTGCATGATCTGACCCACAACCGGCTGCCAGCAGCGTTGCTAAGCAGAAAACGGAGGAATGAAGTGAAGGATTTCAGTCCAGTCAGTACCTGCAGTAGCAGCGTTAACAACACTGAAGATACCCAGCTACAGTGGCTCATGAAGTCCAAAAAGACGATTATTTTTGTAGTTGGTTTACATCGAGCCCGGCCGGTATCATATCAGAACCGCACCAGAGCTGGTTTGAAAGCGGACCGAGACCACCTCAGAAAGTGTGTCTGGGTCCGGTTGTTTGGTCCGCACCAGGGTTCACTGGACTGTTTTCACACCTGCACAGAAGGTCCGGACCAACGGGGGAAACGAACTCTGGTCCGTTTAAAGCCCACTAAGTGTGAATACAGCCTTAATCTGTCCTCACCAGAGGAGACCCTCCATCATCATCATCCTGCTGCTGCCTCTGCAGTAAAGATTTATTTTGAATATGTGGAAAGCTACAGTGAGCACAACTTCTGCACAGAAATGAGAGGATTGGGTTTATTCCTGGCCTTCACTAACCAGCAAGGGATGTGATGTAGGTAACAACAACATTAGCATTGTTGTTAGCTGGCTTAATATGATAAACCAGCATGGGTTACCCAGTCATCACTTATGGGTTACCCAGTCATCTGCACGCAGCAGCATTACTCAACGGATACGGTTAATTTGGAAAAAACTGCAACTTTTGCTAAACTTTTCCTGGCTCTGGCTGGTTGCTGAACATGACTGTGGCACATACCGTGCAGCCCTGCTCAGCAGCACGTCTCACTAGCATGTGTACGCTCGTGGTGCATTTAAAGACGGCTCAGAAAAACACGGTACCGCATGTTAACAACGGATTAAACAGTTTTAACGGATGAAAAAGGTGTGGGGGATAGACAGAGGGCACATTTTCGGGAAGTGCAGGGGACATGTCCCACGCGTGTCCCCCATCCGTTACGCCCATGCTCAGAACTAAAGAAAAACCTGCAGAACCACGGCTGAGAAACCAGACATTGAGCTGCAGCTTCCTCATCTTTGTTCAGGTGTTGGAAGGTTCTTCCTCTGATGCTCCCGTAGAACTGATAACAGGAGTCTGGAGCAGGAACAAAAGCTAAAGCTGGCGTTGCCCTGCAGCCCTGAAGGCGCCAGCTTCGGGATTATCTTGAGTCACATGTTACAGCCAGAAGAACTAGGAGCACGGATGCAGTCCAGCAGCTGGCATGGAGGACATCTGGCTTTGACTCAAGTCTGAAAACATTTTACAAAGGTTCAACACACTGGATGATAGGTGAACACACCAATTATACCCTGACCTCTTCTTCTTCAGCAGCTTTAATGAATGCAGAGTCTGAGGAGGCAGCTGTGCTCCCATTGCTGGAACATTACCAGAGGTTTGAAAGATTTCTTCATAAAAAAAAACTGAAAAAAAAAGCAAAAGAGTCAGAAAATCCATAGAAAATGATGAAGAAAAAAAACCTGACAAGGTGTGATTATGTGCAGTTTCCCATCAGAAGCAACAGGAACACGCTGTCCTCTGACTGATGGAGCTCAGCGGAGCAGATGATGGAGGATAATGAAGATCTCAGAGTGAGAAGAGGAGGATCCAGGGTATCAGACAGGCAGACACTCTGCTGGAGCTTCAGGTTCTGCGCTGGTGCTTTCACTGGGAACTCTGGCCATCATGATGATCAAACTGACTCTCAGTCCTGCTTCTGATCACCAGCAGGAACATCTGGTCCCTTCTGACTCAGTCTGCCCTCTAGCTCCTGGTTCAGGCCATGACCTACATGGAGATGAAGCCCTCAGGCCCTTCGCCTGCTGCGGGTGTCTGACTGGACGGTGCAGACTGATTCTTTCAGGCTGCAGCTTGTTTATGGTGTTAAAGGAAACAACTGATCTATTGATGATGAGGAGGGTGAGGAGGACCGACTCTGGCAGTCATGGCAGGATTTATGAAAAAAAAAAAAAAAAAAAAAAAAAAGGCATTTAGGGTGAGAGCCACCAAGTTTTCCAGAATGTCAGGATGTGCAGCTGGTGAAACTGATGGTGGGGGTGCAGAAACTTCCCATTTAGAGTGAGATTCTGCAGATCAGGGATATGGAAACCAAGCGATGCCAGTGGTGATGTGTTACGGAGGAGTGTGGTGAACCTCTGGAGCGTACCTGCATCCTGATGAGGTCAGAGAGTTGAGCTTCATCACGGTCATGTTGGAGCAGAGCCGGAGTAGGACTCATTTTAGCCCTGGAGCTTCATCCCTCAGACCGGCCCACTTTAGATATTACTATATGACATATTACTATTACAATCATATTATTATTATCTTACATGTTAAGTTTACAATAATGTTCTGTAAAGCCTTGTAATTCAGTATTTTTCTAAAAATGTTTCCATGAGTGCACATCTCAAACAACATTCTTCACAACACGTCCTTTTCAACAATATCAGAATCTATATTTTGTTCAAAAGAGCTTTCAGAGATATCTCAACCTTGAAAATGAAATAAAAGAGTAAATAAAGATATTAAATATCAAATAAAAAAATGTGTTGCCCTTTCTTATAACACTATCATATCTTTTTCAAGGAAACAGTTCCATCACAACTTAGATTTCATAAATATGAGAACATTAGTTAAAAAGCAAATCCCAACACTATTTTTTACAGCATCTGTAAATGAAAAAATATTGCACTGTTCTCTGCAAATTTGTTATTCACAGTACGACATAACTTTCTAATGACCCTATTATCTTTATTTCCTCTGCAGAAGAGAAATTTTCAAGAAACAACTCTGAAACAGTAATATACACCTGAGCAGTGGGCTGGTCTCTGCGACTTTCATTGTTACAGGATCATCGTCTAAAGACATGAGAATCTCTTTTTCAGCTCCTGGCTCTGCTTCTGACACTAAATCACATTTTAAAAATGCTCATAATTCTCTGCAGAAATCTCCTGTGTTTATAAAGTCCTCTGATAAGTTCAGTTCAGTTGTAAGGAGTTGAATCATCTAACATCTCAGGCCACTTTTCATAAAAAGCAGTTCTACACCATATTCTTTTACCATATTAATTCTAATAACACTCAATCAATGAGTAGCCCTACTTGTCCAGTCGGGACTTGTGGGCTCATGGTTGCTGCTTGGTGCTGCATCTTTCTTCTGACTATAATTAATATTATCACTATTATTTAATCTTCCATTTTATTTCCAATCTTATTGTTTTATTAGTTGCTTTTATTTCATTATTTCTTTCTAATTTTTTGTATTTATTTAGTGTGTTTTTTTTTTTTAAATTCACCATCACTTTTTTTCGTTGTTTTTTTTTTCTATTTTGTCCATATTCCGGGACGTCAGTTTAAGCCCTCATAGCTCGCATGCAGATGCGCTGAAGTTCAGGTACTCTCAGCTGGCAGCACTCTGACCAGCCCCACTCCACAGTGAATACTCCGCCCCCTCATTTGAATATAAGGACATGAAATAAAAGAGCCTGAAATAAGAACGGAGCTAAAAAATAAAAATCGCTGTAGGCATGAAATGCGTACAGTAGCTTTACAAAATAAAAGTGTCACAAAATAAAACACCATTATTAAATTAATAAACAATGAAATAAATACATAAATAAATAAATCTTCAAATTAATAAATCTCCAAATAAATAAAAAATACCAAAGAAGATAACCATTTCTTTTTAAAAATATTTTTGTTTTATTTCATGGAATATTCAATAATAATTTATTAATAACAATGTTTATTTAATTTTGAATGAAACACAGTGGTCTCAAACTGCATTGCTTTTAGATGTCTCTGCTTCAGCTCACCTGGCTCCAATATGAACTCATTAGCTCTGTGGAGCTTGACTACATGCTTGTGAGTCAGTTTCACCATGTCGTTCAAGTGTGTAGGACAAGGGACACATCTAAAAGTTGCAGGACTCTGGCCCTCCAGGAATGAAGTTTGAGACTACTGATGAAACGGCTCTCCATGTTTATGGAATGCACTGCATTATGATTCAGAAAAGACACAAATAGCAACAAGTAGCAACATATAAAATGAGTCTTGTGTATAATTTAAATTCCCTTCTCACCCTCCACGGGGGGTCTTTCTCAACCTCTGAGCTCGGGTCCTCTACCAGAGGCCTGGGAGCTTGAGGGTTCTGCGTAGTATCTTGGCTGTGCCGAGAACTGCGCATTTCTGGACTGAGATGTCTGACGTTGTTCCTGGGATCTGTTTTAGCCACTGCTCCAGTTTGGGGGTGACTGCCCCAAGGGCCCCGATGACCACAGGCACCACTGTGGTCTTCACCTTCCAGGCCTTCTCCAGTTCCTCTCTGAGGCCCTGGTATTTCTCCAGTTTCTCGTGTTCCTTTTTCCTGATGTTGCAATCGCTTGGTATTGCTACATCCACCACAACGGCTTTCCTCTGTTGTTTATCCACCACCACGATGTCCGGTTGGTTCGCCATTACCATTTTGTCTGTCTGGATCTGGAAGTCCCACAGGATCTTAGCTCGGTCATTCTCCACCACCTTTGGGGGTGTGCCCCACTTTGATCTCGGGGCTTCCAGTCCATATCCTGCACAGATGTTTCTGTACACTATGCCCGCCACTTGGTTATGACGTTCCATGTACTCTTTCCCTGCCAGCATCTTGCACCAATATATATATATATATATATATATATATATATATATATATATATATATATATATATATATATATATATATATATATATATATTATACCCATTGAGCTACCATTGAGCTCAATGGGTAAGTCACCCGACCTTCACCCGGGAGACCGGGGTTCGAATCCAGGCCGGGTCGCTTTCTTCAGATATCCAGTGTGGGTCCTTAGGCAAGATCCTTCGCGCTACTGCCTACCTCATGTTGAGTGACAAAGGAATACACGCCATGCCGGCTCAGACGTCGCCCGGCCAAACAAGGTCTGCGTCAGGTGCTGGGGAACCAGGGCACCTTCACGAAAAATGGGTTACTGGAACAAGACGGAATTGGGCGAGAGGTGAAAACTTGGATCTGTTGGAATGCTACTACTCAAGTAACCCTAGTCAGAGGGGTTACATGCAAAGAATGCGGGAGGAATGGTTACATCGACATCCCCATTCAACGCTAACTGCCAAACAACTAGTAGCTCAGTGTTCCAACATCCGCAAACGGCAAATGCTGTCACAACTTGAGATAGACGAGGTACAACACAAATGCTACGGCAAGGGGGAGCCAGGACACCAGGTCAGAGGGGAGTTAGCTTCAACTCCCCACCCGGAGATTGGGTATGCAGCCCCAATAATGAACGAACCATCACAGCTGAACGAGGCAGCAACTGACCTGAGAGGTAGGATCGTGGCCCGAATGAACACCAGGCAATCCCGATGCCAATTACAACGGCTGAGTGAAGTACCATCAGAAAGTCTCATTGAAGATGTGAATGCAGCATTGAGAACGATCCCTACCAACACCATAACGGAAACCAATGAGCTGGTGTACAACTCAGCATCAGTGATCCTTGAGATGCTCGGCTACAGGAGCAACCATGAGATTCAATACCCACCATGGAAAAGACGGTTAGAGGCTAAAATCAAGGTAACAAGGAGGGAAGTGAGCCAATTGTCAGAGCTCCAAAGAGGTGCAATCAAAAGACCGGTACCCAAGCGGTACAGCCAGATGCCCATACCTGAAGCGCTCGAAACTGCCAAACAAAGGCTCCAAGCCTTGGCCAGTCGCCTAAAGAGGTACACGAGAGAAAATGAAGCCAGGAGGATTAACCGGCTCTTCTCCACCCAACCAGCTAAAGTGTACTCTCAATGGCAGGGTAATAACAACAGAGCAGACCCACCAAGGCTGGAGACCCAACAGTACTGGAAAGGCATATGGGAAAGGGAGGCGACCCACAACAGCAATGCACAGTGGCTAATTTCTCTACGAGATGACCACAGCAACCTCCCTGAGCAAGCCCCAGTAACTATCACAGTGGCAGATGTCCAAGAAAGAGTCTCAGGTATGAAAAACTGGACAGCACCAGGTCCTGACATGATCCATGCCTACTGGCTAAAGAAACTCACTGCCCTCCATGAGCGACTGGCAGCTCAAATGAACCAGCTGCTACAAAGTGGGACTCACCCTGAATGGTTAACTGAAGGGCGCACAATCCTGATCCAGAAGGATCCCTCAAAGGGTTCGGTCCCATCCAACTATCGGCCAATAACCTGTCTCTCTACAACATGGAAGCTCATGTCAGGCATCATAGCAGCTAAGATAGGTGGGCACATGGATAAATACATGAGTACAGCACAGAAGGGTATCGGCATAAATACCAGAGGAGCCAAACACCAACTCCTGGTAGACCAAACAGTCGCCCGAGACTGCAAAACCCGACACACCAACCTGTGCACGGCTTGGATTGATTACAAGAAAGCCTATGACTCAATGCCACACACTTGGATCATTGAATGCTTAGAGATGTACAACATCAACAGGACTCTAAGAGCCTTCATTGCAGCCTCGATGGGGATGTGGAAAACCACCCTTGAAGCCAACTGCAAGCCAATTGCACAAGTGTCCATCAAATGTGGCATATACCAAGGAGACGCTCTGTCCCCACTGCTGTTCTGCATAGGTCTGAACCCCCTCAGCCAAGTCATCCACAAGACTGGCTACGGATACCGACTCAAGAACGGAGCCACCATCAGTCACCTCCTCTACATGGATGACATCAAGCTGTACGCTAAGAGCAAACGAGACATCGACTCACTGATCCACACCACCAGGATCTACAGCACTGACATTGGGATGTCATTCGGACTAGAGAAGTGTGGTCGGATGGTTACACAGAGAGGGAAGGTCATCCACACAGAAGGGGTCTCACTCCCAGAGGGAACAATAGCAGACATTGAGGACAGTTACAAGTACCTGGGAATACCACAAGCAAATGGCAGCCTCGATGAGGTCACAAGGAAAGGAGCCACAGCCAAATACCTCCAACGAGTAAGGCAAGTCCTGCGAAGCCAGCTCAATGGCAAGAACAAGATCCGTGCGATAAACAGCTATGCCTTGCCAGTAATCAGATACCCTGCAGGAATAATAAGCTGGCCAAAGGAAGAGATAAAGACCATGGATGTTAAAACTCGGAAACTACTAACCATGCATGGAGGGTTCCACCCTAAATCCAGCATCCTGAGACTATACGCGAGCCGTAAGGACGGAGGCAGAGGACTAGCGAGTGTGAGAGCCACTGTCCAGGATGAAACATCCAAGATCCATAAATACATCAAGGTCAAAGCCTCAACCGACGATGTGCTCAGCGAATGTCTCAAACAATGGGGACCAGAGGATGAGGTGCTGGAGGAACCATCATGGGAGGATAAGCCCCTACATGGGATGTACCACCGACAAATAACTGAAGTGGCTGATATCAGGAAATCCTACCAATGGCTGGAAAAAGCTGGACTCAAGGACAGTACAGAGGCACTCATCCTGGCTGCACAGGAACAGGCCCTAAACACCAGAGCAATAGAGGCACAGATCTACCACACCAGACAAGATCCAAGGTG
The DNA here is from genome assembly GCA_014839685.1 of Anableps anableps. Taxonomy (NCBI): domain Eukaryota; kingdom Metazoa; phylum Chordata; class Actinopteri; order Cyprinodontiformes; family Anablepidae; genus Anableps; species Anableps anableps. Next base: position 423,749 of record CM026069.1, read on the forward strand.
TAGATTGTGCAAGGAGGCCCCTGAGACAGTCCAACACATAACAGCAGGGTGCAAGATGCTGGCAGGGAAAGCGTACATGGAACGTCATAACCAAGTGGCGGGCATAGTGTACAGAAACATCTGTGCAGGATATGGACTGGAAGCCCCGAGATCAAAGTGGGGCACACCCCCAAAGGTGGTGGAGAATGACCGAGCTAAGATCCTGTGGGACTTCCAGATCCAGACAGACAAAATGGTAATGGCGAACCAACCGGACATCGTGGTGGTGGATAAACAACAGAGGAAAGCCGTTGTGGTGGATGTAGCAATACCAAGCGATTGCAACATCAGGAAAAAGGAACACGAGAAACTGGAGAAATACCAGGGCCTCAGAGAGGAACTGGAGAAGGCCTGGAAGGTGAAGACCACAGTGGTGCCTGTGGTCATCGGGGCCCTCGGGGCAGTCACCCCCAAACTGGAGCAGTGGCTAAAACAGATCCCAGGAACAACGTCAGACATCTCAGTCCAGAAATGCGCAGTTCTCGGCACAGCCAAGATACTACGCAGAACCCTCAAGCTCCCAGGCCTCTGGTAGAGGACCCGAGCTCAGAGGTTGAGAAAGACCACCCGTGGAGGGTGAGAAGGGAATTTTTTTAAATTTATATATATATATATATATATATATATATATATATATATATATATATATATATATATATATACACAAACATGGCGCCGAACGGTTATTTGTGAGAGCGACGCGCATGCGGCGTAGAGGGAGCCATGGTGCTTTGACGTCATCTTTAAAAAAAAAAAATAAAATAAAAAAATAATAAATGCGCGGGAGACATTAAATTGCATTCTGAAATTCATCCATTCTGTAACCTGGTTTAAAATATGATCATTTCTGATCTCCAAGAGGCCAATCCGCATGGACGAACCGCCTAAATGATTAATAGGTTTTGCGGATTCACCTAAAATCTTCTGTGAGGACTGGGCCTTAATAATTCGGCGCTGTAACCCACCTGCTAGACTATCAGTAGTCAGGGCGAGCAGGCCGCTGGAGCGCCCTGGTTTGAGATCACTGCGTTTGTTTTCTGGTAAGTTATAACACTGATACCTTATTCTAAGTTGTTTATGTTTCTCCTGACGAAGTTATCGAAGCCATTTTTTGTGTCTAAGCAGAGCAGCGGAAGTAAACGGCCCGAACTCGGCCTCTCGGCGGCGTCTTGTTGGGCTGCTGGTGGCCCTGAAACAGCTGAGAAACAAAAAAGGCGTCAGGATTTAGCAGCCGATCGATGAGTGATATTATTGGATTACTACAATCAAGCTGAGGACTGCTACAAGCAAGTGAGGATCCTCTACTCATCTAAAGGTAGGTCAAGCATTACCGGGGACGGTGGACCTAGGTAGGAGCTGCTGCGGGTTTTGATGCTAATGCTAAAGCTGTTGATGGAGGCCAAAGCCTCTGGCCTGTGCTGGTTTGCTTCTCTGCTGAGAGTCGATGTGCTGAACGAGCTGAGGAGGATTCTGCTGGTTGAAAATCCTTCCTCTTTAGTGAGGTTTTCTGCGCCGTTTGTGAAGCAGCGGCTGTGGTCCTGTGACCTGCGGAGGTTTAGATGCTACTAGCATGTTGGAGTCTGAAGTTCAAGGTTGAACATCAGTTGTAACTGGAAACAAAGATGGCCGCCAAGGCTTTGGCGAATACAGTTGAGATGTTGCAGGAAGTCATTCAGCGTAGGCTCAGTAAATATCAGTTTAATAAACCTTGATAAATGATCTAAATATTATTAAAGAGATCACTGAAAGTGGCTATATTGACATAGTTATGACTGAACTGATGTTTTTGGGTTAAAACAAGGTTTTTTACTTGCATTTCAAAGAAAACCTTAAATATTTAAATCACATACCTTTTTTTTTTTTTTTTATATCTACTAAATATTTAGTTTGAAACTGAATCAAAATATTTGAGAAACAGGTATCCATTGTTATCAGTATCATGTACTACAGTTATGAATAATTCAAACCAATATTATTCGTGTTTAACAACAGTATCAAGTTAAACATGAGAACCGATTATTCAATTTAAAGTTAAAAATGAGAACCAGTACTTTTTGCACTGGAAAACTTTGCAGCCTCTTGCGATTTCATATTTTCCTGCACGACGACGGTTAATGAAGAGATCTGCTGAACCTGCTGTCAGAGGTCACAGAGGTCACTGTTTTTTCCACTGTCTGATTTTTTTTTTTTTAGAAAATAACCACCTCAAACCGACGCACCCAAGCTTAGATTCTGAAGTTAACCAATTTGGATCCTCCACATGGTTTCCCTTTAACCTGTCTGACTCATTTAGAGAAAATTAGAAAATATTAAAGGAAATCTGGCATGCTGTCAGTTTGTTCCACAATCTGGTGCTTTATTTATTTATTTATCAGCTAAAACTTAAGGTGTAACAACATAACCTGTACACTGTAGACAACAGGGCCTTTTACTGTCTGTAAAAAGGTGCTTTCCTAAAATAAGCTCCAGTTCCTACTACCTATCAGAGTATTTGAGGGTAATTAAAGTACTTCAGGAGGATCAAGCTTTGTTTACCCGTGGCACCTTCCTTCCTGCAGGCGAGGGAAGGATGCTCAGCATCGGCTGAGCTACAGCTGCAAATAACTAACCTGTGGAGGTTTAGATGTGACTACCATGTTGGAATCTGATGTTCTCCTTCTACAGATGATCCACTGGGTGCTGTATTTCAGTGTTTAACCCTGTCTTTTTCCTAGACTGAGCTGCTCGCCACTGTTTTGTTGCAACTAACTGTTTTATCCTTTCAGCCTTTAAAACCATTTTAGATTTATTCTGTTTAGCTGTTTCTCTCCTGGGTAAAGCCACCAAAGGAGCTACTTCTGCAATTAATTCTCTCCTCTAATATAGAAAGTGCTCCTGCATCAATTCTTCTGTTTCTTTTTGTGCGTCTGTCTGCTCTGTCTTCTCAATCCACCCGGGTGGTTGAGGGAGATGGCCGCTTGTACTGAGCCTGGTTCTGGTTCTGCTGGAGGTTTCTTCCTGTTAAAGGGAAGTTTTTTTTCTCTCCACTGTCACTACATGCATGCTCAATATGAGGCATTGTTTTAAAGTCAGTGACTTGATAAAATCTGCTGGCTTACTTAGAAAACTTTTAACCAATTTAATCATGATTGATGCACAGATAACGAGGATTTCCCCCCCCTATATTTTGGAAAGGGCCATGTGTTTTGAATTGGTGCTGTATGAATAAAAAGAATTCTGTGTCAGATGTGGAAAGCAGAGCAAGTTTGTCACATAAATCAGCTTCAGGAAGAAAATCCAAAAGCTGCTGAAGGAAAAACATCAATAAGAAAGAAGAGGAACAAATGACAATAAAACTGAAAGATATGGAAAAGGAATGTTCTGATCCAGCGTAGAGGCTCCAAGAATCTCTGTATCTAATAAACATCATGGGTCATTGCTTGATTATGACCAAGAGAGAGATTTGTTCAAAGTTGCAGGATCTCAATCCCATCAGAGGATACATGAAGGAAAAAACATGGAGAGAGATTTGGGAATGAACAGGAGGTTTCACATGCTTACATGGAAGAAGTTCTCATGGCCTTCGGTTGAACACTGATGTAAAAATGCTTCAGGATTACAGCCTTTTTCTTGGAGGATGCTCTAATGCATTGGAGGAAGTACGCTACCTGGATGAGTTGGACATCCCAGCCAATCTGATGATGGTCAACAAAAAGTTGCCCTCCAAACTACGGGACAGGATATCACATTAAAGATGATTTCTCTATGATGATGGATAAGAATGTTGTGTTGAAAATTTGATGCCTTGTCTTCAACAGGAACACTGCATGGTGTAAGGGCTGAGAGGAAATGGGGATGCGCACTGGTTTGTGGTGATGGAGACTTTGAAGGCACCAGATGGACTGAAACTGGTGTGGAATGTGGACGACAACATGGTTGCCATGGGACTGAACTCTAAACCCAATGCCAGGAAATGTGGTTTGCTACTTCCTGTAGCCGGTCCTCAAGCCACTGAAGGCTTCAACACTGGAATTCAAGGAAACTGGTAACAAACAAGTACAACAAACTACTGTTGAAACATGTACATTGGTCATTGCAGGAAAAACACGGTAAGTGATGTGAAAGGTAAGTGTTCTGCTCTCAGATCCAGAGACCAGAACAGATCTTAAAGATTCTCTATTTAACTATCCCACGAACAACCACCCTTACCAATAAGCCCTATCAACCAGTACTAAAAACATTTAAACAAACCAACATCAACCAATATACCTCATGCACAAGTAATGCACCCCACCGACAACTAAAACCAACAAACATTTAGAAAACCCACCAACAACCAAAGCACCCCACCACCAACCAATCACAAAAAGAAAGCATTTAACCACCCCACCATCAACCAGTACACCACATCAACAACTAATGCACTCCACTAACAATGCCAAAACAAACCTTAAAACCAACAACCAATACACCCCACCACCAACCAATAACAAAAATATTTAACCACCCAACCAGCAACCAATACTCTTCATCACCAGCCAACACCAACAACCAAAACATTCAAACATCCCACCAACGACCAACATGCCCCACCAATACCCACAGTAAAATCAAATACCCCACCAGCAACCAGTACATCCCACCAACAAGCAACACCAAAAAAAAATAAATACCCCACCAACAACCGGGACACCCCACCAATAAGCAACACCAAAATATAAAACCATTGAGACACCCAACCAACAACCAATACATCCCACCAGTGACCAATGCCAACATAGAAAACCAGTTAAACACCCAACCAACAACCATTAGCAGCAAAAAGCATGTAAACACCCACCAACAACCCATGTACCCCTCCAACAACCACCAAAAAAGAAAACCAAATTCCTTATAATGTTGTTTGGCATCTTTTTAATTTAATTTAATTTAATTTTATCTTTGTTAAATGTTGGCTCACCACAAACTTTCTCAAATTAATAAGTAATTTAACAAAGAATCTTGGTCAGTTCAGTTGTTTTTGTAACGGCAAGTCACAGCAAATGTTTAAAGGGGTGTAACGAGAAAAACAGCCAAATTTCCAATGCAGAAATGCACAATAAATCCAATTTATACCAATACAATCCATTTGTATAGACAGATTACGTTCATTTACACAAAGTCCAGTCTGACCCTAAATGTAATAAAACTAAGATTATACAATGTTAGTCAAATGTCTGTAAGGAAAGGAACAACTCACTTTTAACAGGAAGAAACCTTCAACAGAACCAGAGTCAAGCTTATTGAAGGCAGCCATTTTACACGCCTTAAACCATCTGCACCAACACACCACCTACACTTCCTACACTTCCAGGTCCTCCTCTTCCATCAGCCTCACCACTCTAACTGCTAGCTTGAACACCAGCTCGCCATCTTTGGTCCTCTCTTCCATCACTCATCTTCAAATCACATTCAAAAACCCTTTTGATTAAAAAACTGTCTTTTTGTAATGCTTTTTTAAATTTTTCCCGTCCGTAGGCTGCCACCTTACCATGGTGGAGGGGTTTTAGTGTCCCTATGATCCTAGGAGCTAATTTGTCAGAGGCTTCATGCCCCTGGAAGGGTCACCCATGGCAAACAGTTCCTTGGTGAGGGATCAGACTAAGCGCAGCCCAAAGACCCCTTACAATAAGAAATATAGATGGAAGCACTGCAGTCTTCTGGAGCCAGGCCTGGAGGTGGGGTGCACTGGTAACCTGGGGGCTGGACTTTTACCCAGGGGGCCTGGCTGGGCACAGCCCGAACAGGAAATGTGGGTCCCCCTTCCCATGAGCTCCCAATTTGTTGGCGGGGTCAAAGGGTTGGGTGCTATGTGGGATAGGAGGTGGCTCTCAAGACATGAAATGCCATTATTTTTACCTCTTATCACTGCTTTCACTGCCTCTCAGAGAACAGATGCTGATGTTCCAGGTAGGTTATACTCCAAATATGATGCCCACTCTTCTTCGGGGGGGTAAATGTAAAATCAGCTTTTTTGAACTTTATATCATGTTATAATGTTCCCTAACCAAAAACATACCTGGAGTGTTGCCTTGATTCTTTCATGCATGTTTGAGGAATCCTTGAATCTCCTGTGGCAGCCACTCCACCAGACTAATGGCAGCAGCAATTAGCAAACACCTGGTGGAACTGCACATCTGCTGAGCTTATCAAATGAGCAACTTCTCGTCCAATGCTCCTAAGAATGGTTGTAAACAGCATAATGGAGAAACATTGTTGTGATGTCGTGCTGAAGGTGGAGTATCGGAAAGAGTAGGAGCTTCTTAAAGAGACAGAAGCCAATTTTAAGGTGTCAAATTACACCTAATTTTTTTAAATTCACAAGATAAGTTATTAAAAGACAATAGTTTCTGTTTGTGAGTAAAACTCTAGTTGTGAACACGTTTTTAAAATAGCACCTACGCCTAAACCTTGTTGCTCCTGCTGGTTGAGTTGTCCCATTTTTTTTTATTTTTTTTTTTTATTTTATTTTTTTTTTTTTTAACAGTGTTTTTGCAGGAAAGATTTGCAATCATAATCTATAAAATGTTTTTGTGCTGTTTTTACAGTGTTGTTGAAAGTAGGGCTGTTGTAAACAATTATTTTAGTAATCGAGTAATCTATTGATTATTCTGACGATTAATCAAATAAAAAAAATGAGATAAAATATTAGTTAATTCTGCCATAACAGCAGTATTAATATTGGATATCAATATCGGCCCAAATTTTCATATCTGTTCATCCCTAACAATTACTTTTCTGTAGCTTTGAAAATTCACCTGCAACAATAACAGGTCTTTTTTTTTTTAAGTCAACCTGGACAAAAACTACTTACATATCTGAAATTACATTCAGTAGTAAAAACAAAAAAGAAGCAAGCTGACAAAGAGACATGGCACTAAATAGTTAAATATATTTTAATAGAGGTTCGAGGTAGATAATTTTCCTCGAGTAATTTTAATAATTGAGGTACTCGAATTATTCGATGAATTGTTACAGCCCTAGGTGAAAGTGAAGGGTACCCCAGTCCTCAGTTTCATCCATTTGATTGTCTTGTTGTGGGTGGAAATCAGGGTTTGGCTGAGAAGATGATTAATTTGCGGTAGCCAAGGTTGGATTTGTTTCCAGAGTTGGTGGTTGATGCTTCGCATGTGGAGTTGTCATGGAGGAATTCCTGGCAATTCAGATGCCTCAGATAATGCAGACGGTTCCTGATCAAATTCTTTGTCTTGACGTGAAACTTTCTTAGCCGTTTTCCTCAGGAAATGCTGCATGCCGAGCATTGTATTTTGTTGCTATTCAAGTGATATGTACATAAATTAAAAAATACTTGTTGGCAAAGCTGCAACCTGTGTAAACATTTTCATCCTGAGTCATTAAACTGTAACTAACCCCCTGTGAAAACATAATCCCGTCCCTGGAAAGTTTAAAAAAAGTCCACCAAAGCAGGCGGAGCCAAGAGCAGGTGTGGTGAGCGGAGGAGATAAGCGGGGCTACTGTCAGGATGAAAGAAGCACTGTTGGCAACTTATTCACTTTGTTCTCTTCTCCCTGAGTATGATATAACATTGAAACAGTATCCACAAACCGTTTAAAACCACACATGACATGTTTCAAAGCCCACAGATTTGCCAATCCCTCACCATGAAACAGGAAGTGACAATAACTCATGTCTGGAAGGGAAGATTTCAGTGAAATTTTGAAGATGTGCCGCTTTACTCTTACTGATGTGGACTGCAATTGAGATTCGTCAAATGCTCTACTTAGTGGATGCAGAGGGAAATGATGTGAGCGTGTTGACGGTGCCGGAGCTCCCACACTCGCTGCAAGGCTGGAGCAGTGCTCAGCTGCTTGCAGCTTTAATCTGTCTTTATGTTTATGTAGCCTATAACAAGAGACTGACTGAGACAATGCAGTTCGGGTCCAGCAGCATTTACTTAGTTTCTAACTTGCAGCACAATGACAGTGTTTAAGCAATGGCTGCGCCACCTAGTGGTCACAGTTATGACATGTACTACTTTTCAACACAATACACCACAATTAAAATGGACACAGCACAAGGGACAGCAGTGACAGCGTACATGATACACCCAGTGCCAAGACTGCACACCGGCCCGATAAAGTATCAGACTGGCCCACCTTGATTTGTCCAGAACCTCCTGATTAGCCAATCCAGGCCTGTGTGGGAGGATCACTGTGTGAAGGTTCTGCTCAGGTACAGACTGAGGTGAAGGAAGGTGGAAACATTTGGAGCAGCTGGAACCAGAACAGAGGAGGCTGCTGAGATCCAGAAGCAGCAAAATATGTTTCCAGCTGAGAGATGGGATGTGAGAGTGAATGGAGGAAGGGATCCTTTCAGCTTGCATGGAAATCAGAACCTGTCTCAGCTTCAGATCCCTCCTGATGGGAGGTTCTGTCCTTCCTTTTTGGCATCTCAACCCCAATATTTCACAGTTCATCCTCATGGAAGCTTGTTATGACACAGCAGAAGATCTTCACACTGACAGAGACTCTGATGAGTGTTTGACGGCAGCTAGGAGCCAAAAATAAAGTGTCTGGAGTTGTTTTCATTTCAGATTAAAGGATGCTTTCGCTTTAATTCAGCCTGATTTATCTCCAAGGATGCTGAGTCTGTTTTCCTGTGAGTCTCAGAAACCTTGCAGCTCTGTTCACAACATACCAGAACTTCGCCGCTTCCATGAACCCCCACATGGGAGAAAAACCCAGGAATTATCCACATCCAGCTAACATTTAACCGGTGTTAGGAGCTGCTGGTGTTAAACCTGCTGCAGATTCACTTTGATTGGTGAAAATATCAGAAAAGAGGGAAAGAAGCTGAGCTGAATTTCCCTGAATATTTCAGTCTGACAGATGAATGATGTTTAATCATCCACCAGGACACAAATAAGACCAACTTAATTAAATTGTTGCAGTGACTCATTCCTGCTAAAATAAAAGCCTTGCTTACAGATATTTTAACAGCTGCTATAGTAAATATACAACCAGAGATAAAATCCATGTTTTATGAGTCAGAAAAATAAATCGAACAATTTTTTTTTTTTTTTTCACCTAAAATGTCCTAATCCTAACCCCAGATTAGAACACATCACTGCATCGATGTTGGGAAAAACGGGACCAAAAATCAAAAGCAGAACCAGAGCCTTGGAGCTCGATCTCCCCAGAGCTTACATCTAGACCTGGGCTCCTCCAACAGCTGCTGATTTGAGGCCCTTAATGCTGCTTTCACGTGACGTCACATCAATGTACCACAAGAGCGACTAATACAGAAGGAGGACAGGCAGTGAAGCAGCTGAGAATGTGCTGTTTGAAAAAATGTCCCTGTTTAGGGCAGTTTACGCCTGCTTCTGTCGTTCCAACAGAGAAAAGGGAAAGGTTATTACCAGCGTTCAGAAAGGGTAAACGTAAAAACTCAGAACAATGCCGTAAAATTAACGTCTGCTAATTCCAGTGTCTGCAGTGACCACTTCATCAGAAGTGGGTTTGCTATCCAGCTTGGTTTTTGTGGCTCTGTTTACCATCAGGTTGTCATTAAATGCTTGTTTACTTAATATTGATAGTTAGGCTACCGTTAGTCTAATACAGACTTCATCGCAGCATTTTAGGATGCCCCAGCTCTTTGGAGAACGTTGAGTCGCTAGACTAGACTGGGGTCCAACGTCGATCTCCAACAATCTAAGCTCAAATCAGAGACATCTCTTCAACTGGAGCAGAGGATGAAGCTAAAGGAAGAACAACAGACGGTGGGAATGTGCTGAGGCCATGTTGGATCTCAGTCAGCTGAGCGGCTATGTATCAGCCCGGAGGAACCTTTACTGGAGCCACAATCCCACAATCAGAGGTGATCAGTGGAAACAGGACATTAAGTGTTCAAAGTAAGATATGTAACCATCAATATTATTGAATATTACAAATGAGATTGTCTTTAAAACAAATGTCGCGTTAAGAAGCGTTCCCCATTTGTTGACATTATAGCTACAACCGCTCGCAGCTAGCATCTTAACTTATAAAACAATATATGAAATAACACTCACCATGGTGAAGAACAAACCATATTTATCATAGAGATGTTTGGTACTGAGTTTCTAACAAAAAAGTTCTACGCCTCCAGACTTTTATAAGCTTTTGCTGCTGTTTGGTGTTGTAGGATGTTTAAAGAACCAGCCTCAATTGTTGGCTAATCTTTGGGTTCTTTTAAACTCTTTATGAGGTACAGGTCACGTCCAACATATATTTGTTCATTTGTATTTTGTAACTTTGTCTTGTCACTGTACCTAAAGTGCTATAACACAGAGTCTCTGCAGCGGTTACCTTTACTGACATTTCCGTCTGAAATCACGACCCTTTCAAGCGTCATCGAAATCACGTGACTGAAATGCGGCAATTAAGAGCTTTAAAAACAAACATGAAACGTTTAGAATCAACCCCAAACCAAATGGGGCACCAGTGATTTAAGTGTCCATGTGATATGATCACGTTTCTTATGCTGCATTCAGACCAAATGCGTTTCACGTGTCAAAAAGGCGTTCAACGCCTCAAGTTGGACGCTTGTGCACTTTGAAGTCAAACGCTTGATATCGAGCATCCAAATCACTCTTGACGGGCATCTGAGCAAAGTGGGGAAAGACGCGCGTTGGGAGGAGCCTCTTTACTTGTGGTTGTTTTCCTCTGCCGGTCTCTTTGTCCAATGGTGGATGAACTGAGAGCGACTCAGACCCAACGAGCAGGAGAACGTGGTGGTCGGGCGTCTCTGTGCCGTGTGTGGATCCACCAGATCATTCAGAGGCTTTCTGAGTTTGGTGACTTTCACCACCTACTCCAGCAGCTGCGCGCTGACCAGGGTTGCTTTCAGCACTGTTTTCGTCTTACCCGAAGCCCAGTTTGACGACATGCTTGACTGGTTGTAGATAACAGGATGGACACAAATGGCGACCATGAGTTTGTCCTCCATTGTCATCTTTGTGTGGTGCAACTTCCCGGGCTCTTGGTCCTTCTGTCCTGTTGGAAAATGTGCCGCTACATCACACTGCGGCGTCTCTCTGATTGGTTGATGCTCCGTGTCCAGCTGCAAAAGTTCAGATTTTCCAACTCTAGTGTCTGCCGTTTTTGACGCGCTGTATGTGTGTTGAACGCCCGAAATCTGAAAATGCACAGCGGCAGATGCACAAGACGGGCTATGGGACTTCTTGACGCCCCCTAGACGCGTGACCACATAGACTTTGCAGGTAAACCAGACGCCCCTGATGCTCAAATCGCGTGTGGTCTGAATGCACATTTAGAGTTTATTAGGAGACGGGCGGCAGCAGTCTGCATGGTTTGGAGGCAACTTAGTAAAAACTGGTTTATACCAAAATAAATGGAACGGCAGTCATCCAGACGCAAAGTTCTGCAGTGTGGCTAGCCTTTTTAAGGTTGTTATGATTTAAGAACATTTACTTATGGCCAGGAGATGGAAATAAACTTGTTCTGATCACATTATTTAAGTTTAAAATTCGAGTGAAGAAGCGCGGCGAGATTTCTGACTGTGGCCGGCGCTGCTGAGAGATGTATCAACTCCAGCTACTCCACTTTTCACAAACACTACACATTCAGTTTTGTCCTTGTCTAAATATACAAAAAAAATGTGAGCCAACCACTGCTTCATATCTGAGATACAAGCAGAGTAATAGCTTCATTGCTGTTGGAATTTGCTGGCAGATATAGTTGTCATATAGTTTGGTGACAATTAATCCAAGCGGCAGCAAGTAGAGAGAAAAAAGTCAGGGACAGAGGATGGCAGAAGTAAAAACTCTGTCCCTGTTCAGTGAATAAGAAGCCTTCTGAGAACAGATTTCCCATGAGGCATTGCTCTGGGGTGATGCATCACCTTCAGGAAGGGTTGGGGAGTGTGAGAGGACCAAATGTGTTGGAGATGAGGAGATATTTTAGCTCTGAGGACGGACTCAGCCTCATTAGAGATGATGGATGGGAGGGAGCGACGAGAAAATCTGACATTCAGGACATGTCTCCATATCAGCATCATCATTTGAATAAAAGACGGTCACCATCCCACTTCATAAACACCCCCACCTGCAGGGCGGATGCTTCCTTTCAAATGAGGTCAAACTCCTCATTCCAGCTGAACTAATCAGACATTTTCCTCCCTCGTCTCCTTCGTGTCAAACCAGCAGCATCAAAACTAAACTGAACAGTCCTACTGTCTGTGAACTCATCATCTCCTTCTCTTCTGCAGAGAGGAGGAGGAGGCCTGAGTTCAGCTGCAGCAGCAGTGGATTCATGGATGTTCAGGTTCCTCAGGGCGAAACACCGCTGCTACTGTAACGAGGCGCCTCAGAGGACCCGATGTCTGAGCTTCTGTCTCTTTAAGAAGTAAAGCCACCTGCTCAGTCAGGTCATCTCTTCTTCTGTGGTTTCATCGTCTCAGCCCACAGCAGGACTTGTCAGCGTCCAACTTCAGATGAGCAGAACATCAACACAGCTGCTTGGATCAGAAAACCATCCACAGAGTTCTGTCTGAACTAGAACATAAATGTCAGTACGAGAGTTTCACAAGTGGAAGATGGGTTCATATCTGGAGATGAACATCACAGGTCCACTTCTCGCTTCAGAAGAACAACATCCTGAAGCCAACGTGACCTGTGCTGTTTTAGATCAATGCCAGGCTGCCGTCATGTGAAATGTTGGGAGAAACATCTGCTCTTCAATCAAAGCAGAACAACAAAATCACCTTTAAAGGTTTTGAAAAAGTTCTGCAGCAGCAGGAAAACCAAGAGTCACAGAACCGCAGTGAGACAGCGAGGAAATGAAATGCAGTTGAAGTTTTTCTGACATAAGAGAGGTCAGAGGTCAGTTTGCTCAAGGCTGAGGTGAGTGGCTACGGGATGCCTTTGTAAAGTTACACAGTCAAAGTGGTGTTTTCACCATGTTAGTCATTCATTTATAAATGTTAGTTTAAAACTAAACATTTAGCTTGCTAACTAAACATTTGGTTTGAAGCAAAAATATTTAGCTTGCAAGCTTAAAATGAGGATGAAGCTAAATATTTTGCTTCAAATCTGCAGTATGTAACCAGCTCCTGGCCCAGCCCCGGAGCGAAAACCAGCTCCTGGCCCAGCCCCGGAGCGAAAACCAGCTCCTGGCCCAGCCCCGGAGCGAAAACCAGCTCCTCGCCCAGCCCCGGAGCGAAAACCAGCTCCTCGCCCAGCCCCGGAGCGAAAACCAGCTCCTGGCCCAGCCCCGGAGAGAAAACCAGCTCCTGGCCCAGCCCCGGAGCGAAAACCAGCTCCTCTCCCAGCCCCGGAGCGAAAACCAGCTCCTGGCCCAGCCCCGGAGCGAAAACCAGCTCCTCTCCCAGCCCCGGAGCGAAAACCAGCTCCTGGCCCCGACCCGGAGCGAAAACCAGCTCCTGGCCCAGCCCCGGAGCTGATCTTGTGGAAGTCGTCCTCCATCTGTCTCTGGCTGCTCCTACAGACTCTTTAAATCAGAGCCAGTTTCATCTCTGAGCAGGAACCAGAGCTTCTTTTTCAGAAACATCTTAACTCTGTTGTGTGCTGACTGAATCGCTGCTCTCCTTCCACCCGTTGATGTTCTGGATTCAGGAGGAACCAGCTCAGAGCTGCATCCCATCACGTTGACCAGCTTCGTCTCTGAGCTTTGGCTCAGTCAGCAGCGAGAACCTTCTCCTGGATTAAGTCTGGAGAAAATGCTGGAATGTTTATGCCAGCATTTACGTCAGCGTTCCTCCTGTGTTGGGAGTCCATAGAGCATCAGGACGGAGGTCATTGTGCAGCGTTTGGACCGACCAGGGGTTCTGGACCACGCAGACCTCCAGCAGGTCTGATGGGAGGTGGAGGTGTGGGATCAGGGTGGAGGAGGTTTGCCCCCCCACACCCCTGCAGAGTGTCAGTGTGATGGATAGACTCATATGTGATGTTACGACTGGGATGTCAGGGAGGAATGGCAGCTGATAGATGAGCTTATTGTCAGCGCAGGCATGTCGCCGGCTCTTTAATGTTTTAATGCACTCAGATGGGAAAACGCAGAGGATTCCCTGCATGACACCAGCTCCATCAGTTATTGATTTTGTCGGATGATCAAACATAATTTCTGCGTTTCTGTTCCCGTGTCGCGCTCCGAGGCGTGACACTCTGCAGAACAAATGCAGCAATCATGCTAAACCTAATAAAACAGGATTTTCTGTTGTTCCCAGCAGGTTGCTGCTCTGTTTCACTGGAAAACCTGTCAACCAGGAGAACTTTCACCCAGATAAACACCATTTCACATCCATTTCTCCCAGTTACACTCCCATGGCTCCCATTTTAAGCTCCTCTGCGTCTCAGAATGCAGATGATTTTAGAGGACATTTTCTGCTCTGATCGCTTCTTTCCAGCCTTGTAGCCCAGCAGATGTAGAGAAACTGTTGGTTTGTTGGAAAGGTCTCCAGTGTTGCTCAGACTGGGACCATTATTTAACTGGAAACACTGGAAATAAAATCCTCTCTGCAGGTCAAAGAGACGTGACTCCTGCTGATGATAAATCCACTCCTGACGCTCTGAGCCTCCAGAGCCCAGCACTCAGAAGCAGCCGTGAACAATAACCTTCATTCAGACTGAATCATGAGCTCCTTTTCACTGGATTCACAAAGGATCTGAACAACATCTGCATGTGTGGAAGAGCAAAGAAACATCTCAGTGACTCAGAAAAATCTCATTATGGTCTTCAAAAGGACGACAGTCAGCCTTTTCTCCGAGATCCTGCAAAGAGCAACACGCTGAAACAGTTTGCACTTTCTTCTCCGCCTCATTCGTGATGCCTGAAGCCAAGAAAATATGAGCCTCATGCCAAGCCACCGCCGAGGGGTGGAAACAGCTGCGAGGGTCCAGAAAAACGCTGCAATGACACCAAAATCTGCTGCAAAAAGACAGAAAACCTCCATGTAGACCTAAAGACATTAAACCAGTGAATAAAAACATTAGAGAGCCAATAAAACCTCCAGAGTAAAAGAACAGCAAAGATGCTGAAAAGCTCAAAGTCAAACAACCTCGGAGCTTTGAGCTAAAAATATTCACCAAACAGCCTCAAATACCCCAAAGTTACATGTAATGCAGTCCAGTTATCATATGTTGCAATGACTTTTGTTTATATAAGGAGAATTATTTTGATTTAGTCCTAAATATATTAAAATCCTCCTGTTAGTTGGTGTTTTAGTCTGAACAGCATTCATGCAGGTAATAACTCTGCAGGTGTGTTTTTGATCCTCTGATGCTGCAGAATTAACGTAACAGCTTCAGATAGTGCAGCAATGACCCAGTAACATCACTACTGTCTCATCATTACTGTGCAGATGCTCTATGTGCTCTGATGAAGAGTCTCTCACCTCAGGATGCCAGATGCTGGAATCTGACAGCACCACCTACTTACTGAATCATTGAGTTAATAATTTTCTGACCACTTGGAGGCGCTCAGAGCATTGAGATGGATCCTCAGATGATCCATAGTAACTCGTGGAGGGACTGGATTCAGATGTTTAGTTGAGTTAATTGTAGGGTCTGTAATTAATTGACAAAATCAGCAACACTTTTAATTCAAAACCCCTTTTTGCTGCTAAATGATTGAATCAACAGCAGCTGAGCTGAGCAGCAGAGATGTTTCTAGATTTAATCTGCTCTTCAGGTTCTTCCAGCATCAGGTTGGAGCAAAGCTCGTCTCTCCAGAGTTTCAGGAACCCTGATCATTCATGGAGCTTCTTTAGAAACGTGGGCTGTGGACGCTGACGTTAGCGCTGCTGCTACATGGTTAGCATTGAGAAGCCGCTTCATTGTCCGTCATCGTTAGCTTGTGCATCAGATGTACAGGCGTACTAGAAACACGTCAATACAAAGGTTCAGTCAGGAAAACTACGGCATCCCATCAGAACAGAACCTTATGCCCACCAGGGAACGGAGTAGCAGCAGCTCAACCACGGATGCTCTGGTGGATTGTTGCCTTGTTCAGAGAGGAGATAGTAGCAGAACTCAGGAGCTGGATGGTTTCGGTCATAAACTGGTAGCTGTTGAGTGGTTCCAACATCCCATCATCATAATTCAGTTATCAGAGGCTTTAAATCATTAGCTCTTCTTTTAACTTCAGAGCTCCATCATCTGACCATCCTCACAGAACCAGTCAGACCGACCCATTGTGTTCCAGGCAGCAGCAGCTTCTGTGGTTCAGGGCAACCGAGCTCTGACACAGCTGCAGACTTTTCCTTTTCTGGATTTAAGCTGCATTGCAGCAGAGGAAACGTCTCTGAAGAGTCCTATTGACCTGGGTTCCCCCCCGATAGTCCGCTAGACTCGCTTGGATTCGGGACCAGAGCTGCAGCATGTCCTCCACTTCCAGCTTCTCTTCCTCTCTGCTCCGAGTCAAACCAACCAAACCCTTTCAGCAACCTGTTCCCCTCCTCGCCTGTGGGGGCGCTGCACCAAGAACCGCTGAAGGAAACGACATGAAAACCTCTGAAGACGCTGAGCGCAGCTTCCTTCTTCACCAAACGTCAACAACATGGAGCGGCGTCAGGTTTCAGCGGCTGGAGGATTTCTCTTCTGTCTCAGGCTAAAGACCACGAGCCATTTCTCCTGCTAGCGCTAGGCTAGCTAGCGTTTGTTCTGGTTGTATTTACCCAGAATGCCCTGCGCTGTAGTCCACTTCCTGCTTCTGGAGCGGCCTGCGGTCCGCTTGGCGTTCACATCTGCATCCGAACCGAGCCAGAGTTCACTTCAACCGAACCCGGACCGAGGTTTGTAGGCGGAGCGGAGTTCGGGTCAGAGTTCACACCTCCCCAACCGGACCGGACTTTCTAGGTAGACGGACTGGAGTCGGATTGAAGCGGACCGAACCGGGCTGCTGGGAACCATGCAGCCTCAGGGAATTCTGGTATTTTGGTGCTTTTGGACCTCAGAGGTCCTTTGGACACAGCAGATCATATTATCTCCTTCTCTTGGCTGGCACAGTGTTGAGGAACTGTTCTGGGTCAGACCTGAGTAGATCAGAGGTTTTCACATGTGGAGCTCCTCAAGGTTCCATTCTGGGCCCAGTCTGGGTTCAGAGCAGCTGGGTTGGGAGCTAACTGCTCCCAGCCTGAGGTTGTGGTTCTCTTCAGCTTGGTCAGAGGGTTCCTGTGTCCTGGTGTCTTGTTGCAAAGCGATGGAAGCATGGAGCAGGAGATGAACTGATGGATCAGAGCTTCTGATGTAGTACTGAGGGTGGAGCTTCGGTGTGGTGGTGAAGGAGGAGCTGAGCTGAAAGGTTCTGGATTAACAGCTTTACATCCCAAGCTTTGCTCATCAGACGTGGATCCTGGTTGAAGAACCAGATCCTGGATACAAGCAGTTGAGGGTCTGATGTGGGGGATCTTACAGTAGACTCGCTGCTTCGCTGCAAAGAACCGAGTCAGAGGAGGAGCTCCAGGTTCCTGAGCAGGCCTTCAGGATGCCTCCCAGGGAGGAGACCCCAGCAGAGGGACTATGAATCCTGTTCTGGGAAAACCCTGGGATCCTTGCGGAGAACCAGGAAAAATGCTGCTGCTCGTCTTTAACTCAAACGCCTCACAGGATCAATCTGAAACGTTTATTATTTATAGTTCAGGTTCATGGTCTGGACCTGCTGGATCTGCAGGATCTTCATCCAGATGTTCGGAGACAGAACATGATGCGGGTTTTATCTCTGGTCGAACAGCATTTGAAGCAAGACGCGTTTTAATGTGAAGCTGCAGCTGATGTGGAGCGTCCAGATGAAATATTCATGTTACCTGCAGGACGCCACTGCAGCTAACTTCTCCTCAACATGGCTGCTCTTAGATTATCCTGGATTAACGCTGCTGCCGGGATGAAAGGGAGGAGTCGCTGCTGGCAGATAACACGAGAAAATAAAGGATGGATTTATGGAGACGTGGCAGATGGAAATTTAGGATGAGTGATGTCAACATGCCTGATTTATCCCTTCATGTTGGAAAACTGCCCTCCTCCTCCTCCTCACTCAGCGTATATCCTGAAAGCTCCCGCTACCGACTGATGGATTCAGTCAGGAAGTCAAATCAGGACCTCAGACCCTGGATTAACCCCTGAGGGCTGCACCGTGGCTGCTGGTAGCACTGCTGCCCTGCAGCCAGCAGGTCCAGGGTTCGATTCCCAGCCAGAGAGTTAGCATGTTCTCCCTGTGCACGAGTGGGTTCTCTCTGGGTACTCCTGCTTCCTCCTACGGTCCAAAAACATGAGTGTTAGGGCAACTGGTCTCTAAATTGTCCTCAGGTCTGTCCCGAGTGCGGTGGTAGAAACTGATGGACACACTGAGGAGATGGAGAAATGAAATGGACTGCAGAGAAAAACCCAGAACCGAGTCTGGACCAGCCTGCTGCTCATGGCTGCCTGAAGGTTGGTTCTGCTCACAGCTTTACTGGACCCTAAACCCAAAGCACCTGAGAGAATCCTGAGCTTCCAGATGAAGGAACCAACTTTCAGCCGTAAAACAAAGAAAGCTGTCCTGGAGCTGAGTAATGGCTGACTTCCAGTCCTGTTGGGCTGGGGTCAGGGCGGGGGGGGCTGCAGACGGGAGCTCTGAGTTTTCACTCATGGCGCTGCAGGGACAGCCTCAGAACCGCCTGCATGTTGACGCTGTGTTCGTATGGGCTGCCGTTTGTAAAATCACACAGCAAAAACTAACAGATCCGTTCTGGGTTATTTAGCCTGTCCAAGGGGTTCATTTTTTTAAAGCCATATTTTCACCATGGTATTCACACATTCATAAATGTCAGAGTTTCAAACAATATTAAATTCGCAAGCCAAATATTTAATTTACAAACCAAATATTTTGCTTGTGAATTAAATATTTAGTTTACAAAGTAAATATTTAATTTCACAAATAAACATTTAATTTTCAAACTAATTATTTTCCAAATTAAACATTTAGCTCAGACCTAAATATTTAGCTTGCCAACTACATATTTAGGTCCAAGCTAAATTTTTAGTTATCACGCTAAATATTTAGTTAGCAAACTATATAGTTAGCTAATATGCAAATTAGCTTGCTGATAAGTGGAAGTGGGCTATCAAAGTAAAGAGGTCCACAAAACCCAGCTTTATTTTGATATTTAACTTCTTCTTATTGGCCAGCCAATTTGCATATTAGCTAAATATTTAGTTTTGAAAATAAATATTTAATTTTAAAATGAAATGTTTGGTTTGGAAAATAAATGTTTAATTTGTATCTAAATATTTAGCTTGTGAATGAAATATTTAGTTTGGAACTGAGACATTTATAAATATAGGAGTAACATGGTGAAAATATGACGTTGAAAAATTCCATTTTTTCTCCCTATGACGGACTAAATAACCAAAAATATTGCTGTTTATTTTTTACTGTGTGACTTTATAAACAGCAGCCCATATGTTTATGGCTTTAGGTCAGATTTAGGTTTTGAAGTGAGGATGACTACAATCTGAGGCATCAGGAGTACAAAGTATTCACACCCACTGTGTTTGATGATTGCAGCAAACCATGACCGCTGCTGGTTTTGTGAATCAGATTCTGAGATAAGCAGGGGGAGCAGCAGCTGAAGCCATCATCAGGTCCAGGATGTTCCTGTTTGCAGGTCTCTGTGTTTTACCTGCTCCCTGTTAGCAGATTCATGGTGACTTTGATCAGATCACCATTAAATACAGGAAAGCTGGGAGCCCCCTGAGTATCAGACCCCCAGTGTAAAGTGTAAGATTAGTTTATAATTAAAGAGCAACATGGGAATATCCATAAAGAACTTTTATGACTTCATGGCTCCAGAGCCTCTTCCAGGCCTGCAGAATCAGAGCTGCTGCTTCTGTAACTTATGCAAACATTAGCAGAAATGAAAATCAAAAATATTTTTAGCTTTTTCACACTTTATTTTCATCGGACTGTGATACTGCAGCAGTCTGACGCTGCAGATGCAAACATTTGAATTTCAATCAGCCTCGGGTCTCTGCTGAAGAAGCAAATACCTGCAGGACAATGGGCCGGCGTCCTGCAGGAAGCTGCCGGTTCTTCCTTCAGACGGTCTGAAGGGGCCCACTCAGCACTTTGAGCCTGACTGGATGGAGAGCAAATACCTCCTCCCAGTCCTGCTGATTCAGAGAAAAGCAGGTCAGCTGTCTGAAGAACTGGGAGTGAAGACTGGGAACAGCTCAGCTTGGATTCTGTAATTCCTCTGCTGGTTAATTATTCCTACAGAGACTTGGGCTGACTGTGGAGCTTCTGGAAACCAGTCCTGCTGGGATGCGCAGCAGTACTGGTTTATTCTGAGGACAGTGTTCCTTTACTGCATCCCCACTTCTGTGAACGCGTGTGTCCCTCCACCAGAGGTCTGGTGTCTTTGCTTCTGGTTGGACTTAAATGTTTCAGATCATCAAACCAATTTAATATGTGCAAAGAAAACATGAGCAAAATATAAAAAAATCCATTTTCAAACGATGATTTCAATTATTAGGAGAACCCCCCCCCCCCCCCGATAAGATCAACATTGTGTCCTGAAATGAGCCGGTTCGGCTTCACAGTCCAGATGTTCTGATTGGTGACGTTTGCTTTATGCTGGTCTCCAGTCCTGACAGCCTTCGTCTCCTAAACCATAAAAGACTCCAACAGGCAGAGGAGCAGTTTAACATTTGATGCACAGAGGAGGAGTCAGGCTGAGTGGCTGTGGTGGTGCTAAAGCTAACGCTAAGCTAGCTGCCATCAAGCATGTTGAGAAAACCCCAAAGGGAACCCAAAGATGGAGGGTTCCCCAACATGGAGGTTTCCCCAACATGGAGGTTTCCCCAACATGGAGGGTTCCCAAAGATGGAGGGTTCCTAAGGATGGAGGCAACCCAAAGATGGAGGGTTCCTAAGGATGGAGGCAACCCAAAGATGGAGGGTTCCCCAACATGGAGGTTTCCCAAAGATGGAGGGTTCCCCAACATGGAGGTTTCCCCAACATGGAGGTTTCCCCAACATGGAGGGTTCCCAAAGATGGAGGGTTCCCCAACATGGAGGTTTCCCAAAGATGGAGGGTTCCTAAGGATGGAGGCAACCCAAAGATGGAGGGTTCCTAAGGATGGAGGCAACCCAAAGATGGAGGGTTCCCCAACATGGAGGTTTCCCCAACATGGAGGTTTCCCCAACATGGAGGGTTCCCAAAGATGGAGGGTTCCCCAACATGGAGGTTTCCCAAAGATGGAGGGTTCCCCAACATGGAGGTTTCCCCAACATGGAGGTTTCCCCAACATGGAGGGTTCCCAAAGATGGAGGGTTCCTAAGGATGGAGGCAACCCAAAGATGGAGGGTTCCTAAGGATGGAGGCAACCCAAAGATGGAGGGTTCCCCAACATGGAGGTTTCCCAAAGATGGAGGGTTCCCCAACATGGAGGTTTCCCCAACATGGAGGTTTCCCCAACATGGAGGGTTCCCAAAGATGGAGGGTTCCCCAACATGGAGGTTTCCCAAAGATGGAGGTTTCCCCAACATGGAGGTTTCCCCAACATGGAGGTTTCCCCAACATGGAGGGTTCCCCAAGATGGAGGGTTCCCAAAGATGGAGTGTTCCCCAACATGGAGGGTTCCCCAACATGGAGGGTTCCTAAGGATGGAGGCAACCCAAAGATGGAGCACAGCAGCACTCCAGGGTT
Source organism: Anableps anableps (assembly GCA_014839685.1). Taxonomy (NCBI): domain Eukaryota; kingdom Metazoa; phylum Chordata; class Actinopteri; order Cyprinodontiformes; family Anablepidae; genus Anableps; species Anableps anableps. The sequence continues at coordinate 445,468 of CM026069.1, forward strand.
TTTAATGTGGTTTGGTTTTAGAACAACTCAGAAGTTTCACAGTAATTAGACGTGAGAGAATCTGGGCGAGCAAGCAGTCCAACTGTGTGTGTGCTGATCAGACAAACCTGCTTTGACTGATTTCTCATTAATCTGCAGATAACCTGCACAGACCTCGTCATTAGGACTTGAAGCTCCGATCATCTTTATCTCTGACCGGGTCAGAACCGACCCAACCAGAACCAGCCTCTGCTTCATGAAGAACCTTGCCACAAAGAGCAGAATCAGAACCTTTGGTCTGGTGATAATGCGCCGTGGAGCTTTTCTACAGCAAGTCTGATCCACTTCCAGTTCTCCAGGTTTCAGGTTCTACTGGTCCCGGTTCTGTGGATCGTGACCCAAACATTCGGCGCTGCTGTTTCTGTACCTTTGAAGCCGTCTCAGTTCCTCCAGTTTGGTTGCAGTTTCTTCTGACATTTTCATTAAATCTGAGAGCACCGAGGCTGAATACCCCCCCAGCCCCCCAGCAGGACCCAGCAGCCAGATAAGAAGCCATGGGACTGCTGTGAAGTTCATTTAATCCAATCCCAGTTTAAAGCCGCCACAGATCAATGCTCCACGGCTTATCCGGGTGGAAATACTGGCCCGGCGTTTGGTGCTGGAAGATCTGTGGGGCGTCCTCCGTGCTCCCTGGCACCGCCGTGTCCTTTCATAATCCCCTAAAAACTCCTGCACGCAAATGTCAGGGTGCCTCCTAACTGCTGAGCTGCAGAGAGTCATCAGATTGCTGGAAATGTCAGCGAGATTATTCAGAGAGCAATCAACAACACCGGGAGCTCTAATTAATTCCTTTCAAGCTTCTGTGAGTCAACGGTTTGATCTGCAGCTTGTTTTGGAGCAAAGCGCTTTTTGTTTCGGTCGTGGGAGCGTTCAGATCATTGCAGACGTTTCTGTTTCACATCCAGCCGGGTTTCACCATCATCTGAGCCAATAGAGGCTGCAGCTCTCTGATTCTCACTGATACTGATGGATCTTCAGGCTTTAGACCAGTATTATCATTTCTCAATAAATCAGAGAAATTAAAATGTTTTATAAAAATCAACTATTCTCCCTGATTTCATTGTCGTTCTGGTCCAGCTGACATTTTCTGCTGAAGACCTGAAACAGGTTCTCTGCCCAGCTGAGGTAGAGACACCTCTGACTACCTGAGAGTTAGTTTGTGAAGCTATAGGAGCACCTGAGAGAGAACATAGAACAGCACCACACAGATTGTGCCTCACAGGTGATGTATGGGTGTCGTTTGTGAAGTTACAGTCAAAAATTAACTGCGACACTTTGGGTTGTGTAGCCCGTCATAACAGAAAAAAATGGGCGTTCATTTTTTTAAAGTCATATTTTTACCATATTAACCATTTATTTATAAATATCTCAGTTTCAAACTAAATTTGAAATATTTAGCTCCAAACTAAGAATTTAGTAAGCTAGCTAAATATTTCGCTTGCTAATTAATGGTTTAGCTCCAATTTTAATATAAAACTAAACATTTAGTTAGCAAGCAAAATATTTAATTAACCAACTAAACATTTTTGCTCCAAACCAAATATTTAGCTTGCTAACTAAATATTTAGTTTGGAACTGTAATGTTTATAAATTAAAAAATAAGTTGAAAATCCAAATTTGAAAATTTAACGCCCCTATTTTGCTGTTATGGCGGGCTAAATAACCCTAATTATTGCTGTTAATTGTGTGAGTTTACAAACGGCATCCCATCGATAGCTGGAGCCGTGTTCTGAAGCTGAAACCTCAGTCTGACCAGCTTCCAGGTAGAACCAATCCCTCCTGCAGTCGGTGCGTCGGCGCTGTTACCGGGTCCAGACGGACCAACAGCAGAGCTGAGGTTCTGGTTCTGCTCTGACTGATCAGTGATCGCATCAGGAGACATCTACTGCACAGAAAAACACGTCGACACTAACAGTCTCCTCTGCAAACAGAGCCGTGGGAGACTCCATGGCTGCAGCGTTGCCATGGCAACAGGAGTGTTAATACCAGCAGCTGCTACGGCATGGATAGCGGTCACAGTTGGTGCCGTTAAATCTTCATTAATCTGCTGCTTGTTTTTCTGTGAATAAATAAAATCCAGAACTTACTCACGAAGACGAGTTCACAGATTTAATAATACAATCAGTCCAAACCACAGAAGCATGAAGTTATTCTCCATGAACGACTTCAGCTAGCAGGTCCGTCCAGAAAGTGACTAAAGCAAGCAGATGGAGAAGTCAGGAAGGAAACACAGGCGCTGAATGGTGCTCCAGGCATTTGGGTCTCCCGTTAGTTCAACCTCCACAACATTTAGTCCTTTCAGGATCACAGCAGCAGCTTCTCATTCCTTGAGGACCTGCATCAGTTGCTTCGGCCCTGGCTTACATCACGTCAGTGAAAATAAACTATACTAATGAATGCTGAATACTCATTCCCTTTCAACTGATACTCCTCACTTCATTGCTTGAGTTATGACAAACAAAATGTTGGACTAGTTGTCACAATCTGTCAGTTTCCTGTATTTCTTTCTCCTTTGCAGAAAATGTCCCCCAGACTGAACATTTTCTCTCAGATGAACCTCAGCTTTCACTGATTAGATTGTTCACTTGTGCACAGCTCGATCCACAGTGTGTTTCTTATGTTTGGTGTTAATAGGTTAGGGTTAGCTACTTTGCTTTTGCACAATGAACAAATTTAAGAAATGCACTAGCTGTTGTGCAAATGTTAATAGTGATGTAAGAAATGCACCAAAGCGACTGAGAAAAACTATAAAACCAAAAATCTTCAAAGTGTGCAGAACTTCTTCACGTTAAATGGTAAATAACCAGTACTTGTATGGTGCTGTGTCAAGTCCAAGGACCCCCAAGCTTCAATGAGGTCAGCTGCAGTGTAGCCACTGCAGAACCCAGGCAACTAGCCTGGCTACCCAGGAAGGGGGTTGGGGGGAGTGAAGTGTCTTGCCCAAAGACACGATGATTTTTCACCTCGCAATTTTTGGCGCCCTACATGCAGAGCACCGGAACTGGCTGCCGATACAACCTGCAGAAAGCTGAACGCTCAAAGTCCACATCAGGAGCTCCACCAACCTACAGACCACCACCCTGACCTCTGACCCTGACCTCTACAGACTGCTGACCCTGAGCTGATGGACTTGAACTCAGCAGGCTGCGGTTTCTGAAAGAACTCCAGCGGATCTGGACTCCATCCCACCTGCCTCTCTGGAGAGCTGCATGAAGGCGTCCACCCCCTTCTCGCCGTAGCTGCCCTCAGACGCCACCGTGGAGACGTAGTTCCAGCCCATGGCCTTGACGATGTCCACCATGGCCTGGGCCTGGAAGCTGTCTGGAGGAACGACCCGTGAGAAGAAGTCGTATCGGCGGTCGTCGCTCAGCTCCGGGGCGGTGGATGCATAGCTGATCTGAGGGATCTGGAAGGAACGGAGAAGGGAGGTGTTAGAGGAGAACCAGATTTTGCACCTGCAGCGTCAGCAGTTTTAGTGAATTCAAACGGAAGGCTGTCGGTCTCTGGAGAAGCACAGATGTTTGTGAACTCTGCCTTTTTCACCAATCAGCTGCTTGACTCCAAACATCTGCTTTGTGGAACCTGCTCTAAACCCGGTTCTGGACTGTTCATGTGTTCCCGACTCAGATCCGAGGATGTCTGTGGACAACTGAGCCGAGTCCCGTCCAGCTGCTGATGCTCAGCCTGAGTTAAGGAGACCTTTTTTGTGCATCACTTCCTTGATTAGACTGGACCCAGTTTTGGACCTGTATCTCAGAACCTGGACTTGTTGGACTTTCCTGGACTCTGCCTATCCTGGTATTTGTCATCTCGATCCTTTGGACTGTTGGAGCTACCAACTGAATCTTTTAGGACCTGAACTGTTTTAACTTCCTCGACTCCTTGGCGTCAGGACCCGGTCTGCTGTCCAAGCTCGGAATGGACCCCTGCAGAACCCTGAGGCTTGCCTCTGAGCTGATTGGACCTGTTTAAGGAGCCGGGTCCGTCTGGGCCGGGCCCTCGGAGCTACTCTAATTAAACCTGAGTGGGGTGTTGGTTGTAAAGCAGAATGTGGGAATTTTTCAACGGTTTTCTGGAAGATAATGAAAAACATAAAGAAGAAAAACCCGGTTTGCTGGAAAATGAGTTTGACCCGTCTAAGCGTGGCGCTGGTCGCAGTAATTACATGTGAAAGGTTAGAATCAGTCCCTTCCCATTAAGGGTTCCCTGATGGATGGAAAATGAAGCCTATCCTTCAGGAAAGGTTTGGAGAAACTCCTAAAGTTGCTCATTTTCCCTCCAGATTTTCCTCTAATTAGCCTTTGATCCGTTCAGCCCGGATTAAAAGTTCTGCTCATTCCAGCAAGGTCAAAGGTTAGCTCACTGGGCCCATTAGAGTTATTTGGAACTTGTAACGTGTTTACAGAATTATTATTACAATAATGGGATGTTTTAGTGAAGCAGAGACCAGCTCAAACCGAGGTTCTGGTCCAGAAAACATGGAGCAAACTTCTTCTGATCCGTGTTAATAAGGTAAAACCTTTCTGTTTTTCTTTCTGTTATTGTAGAAGTCAATAAATTATAGCTAATATTATTGTTTCATTCATAAACATTTAACATTTAAACCTGTCAATTTATTATAAGTTCAATTCAAAGTATTATTACTATAACATTGCATTCTTTCACATTTGGTTCAACTCTAACAAATATTTTCTAAAAAGTTTTTAATCTTCAGAAAGATTTCTCTTAGAAATTTTGCATTAATTATGTTTTACTTGCAATTTCAAGATTATTTTAAAGTGTAACTTATTGTACTTCATAACTGTGTAAATGTGCATATTTTTATTCATACTTGAAATGTATATTTTAATAAATTTCGTGTGCTGCCAACTGCACCACAGAGCAGTTTTTCAATAAATCCATTCTTTAAAGATGTTTCATTTTTTCCCAGACATTTTAATTAACATGTTTCAGATGATTTAAAAAAAAAAAAAATTATTTCAGTTTTGAAACAGCTTAGTCATCTATTACCAGTTTCTTCAATGGGCTAAATAAATTTATGAAACAATAATGTTCATTTCAACTAAAGTTCAGCTAAAATACAATTAATCGTGGAAAAGAGAAGAACATGGTTTAGTGAAGCAGGTCATCTTCATCTTCTCCCATCCTGTCGTGTGACTGGGTGGCCTTTAAATGCTGCTGAAAAATTAATAACCTCTGTCTCACGTTGCGCAACCCTGAATCATGAGCGCACAGAACCAGACCCCGTTACAGAACCTCCTGCTCAGTAGTTCAGACCTGGAAGAAATCCCAGAATCTGATTAAAGCAGCGAGACCCAACAATCAGATCTGAAATCTGCATGAAAACCGTCTCATTTAGAGCTTCTCTGGTTCCCTGGAAGCTTCCACACATGCATCACATCCAACATCCAATGAGAGCAAAGATAAAACTTTACTTTCAGATGGTGGAGAAATCTTTTGGTGCAATTGGCTCCATTGCTGCAAGTGTTTTGCAGGAGTCACCGGATTCACAAAGCTGATAGCGCTGAAGACATGCAGACACAGAGAGACACAAGGTCCCGAGGATCCAGAAATGTGCATCAGGTTGCAGTTCAGCTCATTGATTAGAGAGGAAACATATCTGCTGAGAGCTCCATCAGACTGTTGAGTAGCTGCATCACTGGTGTACCTCCTCAGGTACTGCCAGGTGAGTGGATGGAGCTCAATTGGTGCCATAAAGTTAGTTTACAAAAATTGAAACTAAAAAAAAAACTTGAATCTGAAAAGTAGTGCTGAACTTTTTTTTCATCTTCAAAACATTTTTTTCATTCAGTTTTTTTCATTCAGTTTCAAAATTATTTTTTAGGTGTCAAAACTTATTTTTTCAAGCTTCAAGTCCTTTTTTAGTTTCAAATCTTTTTCTCAGTTTAAAAACTTTTTTTTTATTTCCAAATCTATTTTTTAAATTTTCAAAACTTTTTTCAGATTCAAAATTATTTTTCAGTTTCAAAACTTTTGTTTCAATTTTTTTTTTTTTACTAATTTAATGGCCCCAGTTTAGCTCCATATGAGTCCTACAGTCCTCATTCAGAGTTTATATCATAGATGTGTGCAAATGCTACAGACTCCATCCCAGCAATGGTCCAGTAATAACCTTAATTAATGCCATGCTGCACTATGCAGATTATTGCCTCACCTCAGGATGCTGGATGCTCGCAACTGAAACTAAAACTGATGGTTTGTCCTGCTTTCTGATTCATTTGGATAATTCTTCATCTGAAGGGACTCAGAGAATCGAAATGTCATTTTCACAGGGTCAGTTGATCTATTGATATGAATAAATAAATATGAGACAATGACATCACAGAAAAAGTACCATACCCAGTCCTGAAAAGTACCATATCAGTCCTAATACTACGTATCATCTGCGTAGTATCATAACTACGCAGATGATACGCAGCTGTGTATCATCTGCGTAGTTGTGGTCCAACAGAACCAACGCTGTGTGGGAATTCCACACCCTAGATCCTAACAGGCTCTGTTCAGACTGGAACCACATCAGAGGTGACCAGAACCAGCTCTACTTCCCCACATGTTGACTCATATCACACTATGGAAGCATCCAGTGCAAGGCACTATGGGAACAGCATCTTAGAAGAGGTCATGACCCCAGGTATGAGGTATGTCAGGTATGAGCTTTCTCAATGTTTTCACTGTAGGTGATAAAAGACGGTAAAATGATCCAGTGGTTCCTATGCCAGGAAGCTGACAGCCTTCAGGCCTTTCCAGTGCAGAGACCCTCAGCTCTGCATGTAGCTTCACAGCTATAGGGGGACATTCAGCATGTCCAGGTGTGCTGGAGAACCCACCATGATCCCACAGCACAGACCGCCATGTGACCAGATCTGGATCTGGACCAGATCAGAACCGACAGAGACCGTCCATGTTCTTGCTGGATCTCCAGCTCTGCAGCTGAGACAGCAGCTCCTCATGTGGACAAAGGTGAAGACAACAAGTCAAATCAAATTTATTTGTAGAGCACTTTTCAGCAGCAAAGCAGTTCAAAGTGCTTCACATCGTAAAAACATCGATCAAGAATAAAGCAAATCATCAAAAGCATCAATATCATCGAGCAAATATCAAGGCATCACAATCATAAGGATCATCAAGCAAATATTGATCAGTGTTCCCCTTCCTGCTGATCGACCGCAGCTCGAACCAGGTAGGTTTCAGCCTTGATTCAAAGGAACTCAGTATTTCGGCTGTTTTGCAGTTTTCTGGAGGTTTGCTCCAGATTAGAGGAGCATAAAAACTGAAAGCTGCTTCTCCATGTTTGGTTCTGGTTCTGGCGATGCAAAGCAGACCAGAACCAGAAGACCTGAGTGGTCTGGAAGGTTGATACAACGACAACAGGTCTTTAAGCCGTTCAGTGATTTATAAACTAGCAGAAGTATCTTAAAGTCTATTCTCTGAGCTCCAGGGAGCCAGTGGAAGGACTTTAGAACTGGGGTGATGTGTTCTATCTTCCTGGTTTTACTGGGAACGCCAGCAGCAGCGTTCTGGATCAGCTGCAGCTGTCTGGTTGACTCTTCAGGCAGACCTGTGAAGACACTGTTGCAGTAATCAATGAAGACTGAAGATAAACGCATGGATGAGTTTCTCTAGATCTTGTTGGGACATCAGTCCTTTAATCCTGGAAATGTTCTTCAGGCGATAGAAGGCTGACTTTGTAACTGTCTTTATGTGTTTCTGAAGGTTCAGGTCCGAGTCCATCACTGCGCCCAAATCTCAGGCCCGAATCACTAATTTCTAGTTGTCATACCTGAAGCTGCGCGCTGACTCTGGATCATTCCTCTTTAGGTCCAAAGATAATAACTTTTGTTTCTGTTCAGCTGAAGAAAGTTTTGGCACCTCCACTCATTGATTTGCTCTAAGCATCTGTTCAGTGCTCGGATGGGTTCATAGTCACCTGGTGACATCGTGATATAGAGCTGTGTATCATCTGCGTAGTTATGGTCCAACAGAACCAACGCTGTGGTTCTTCCAGTCTGGATTTGTGCAGATGTTATTGAACACTTTGACGAGGGCAGTCTCAGTGCTGCGGTAACCATGGAAACCAGACTGAAAGACGTCAAAGCGGCTGGTCATTGTTAGGAACAAGACTTAAAGGACTGAGTGATGTAAAGATCATTTGGGATTTTTTTACTTGTTGAGTAACGACAGAACGAGACGATGATCTGAGGCTGGAGCTCATCTCCTGCTGAGCAACGCTTTGTTTTGCTCGGAAGCTCTTTGGGTGATATTTGTTTTCACCGTGAACGCTACTCCTGACCGCTGACATTTCGTCCTCAGCAGCTCCTCTCTGGAGCGCCATCAGGAGGCCTGGAGCTCTTGAACACGCCGCCGTGGCGTCTCGTGAGACGCTGGCAGATGTTTCCATAAGCCAGTGAAGAACAAACACTCGTGTTGAAGAGACTCGGACCTGCTGCCAGAAGTCACGCTCGGCTCCTCAGGACCCGCTGAGCCTCAGCTACAGACCCGGCATCCATTCATCAGCGGACTGGACCTGTGAGCTTCACCGTCAGCCGCCTGGTTCTGGTCACACAGGCCCAACCCGGACCTGTTATCAGATAATAAAGTGTTGATGATGAGGGAACCTGCGGGGGGGCAGGAGGAAGCCTGGCAGCAGCCCAAAGCCTGCGCTGCTGAGGGGGCTCACGCGTCCGTCGCCTTCCTCCCCCGGGAAGGTCCAGACCCGGAGAAACCCGGAGGAAACACCACCTGGACCTGCAGCCGGAACCAGCCGACCCGACAGCAGCTGGACCTGCAGCCGGAACCAGCCGACCCGACGACGGGACCACACTCAGGTTCTAGCCTCAGTCAAATGTGAACAGCACAAATTGTTCCGACTACATTTTCTTTTCCCCTCGACTTCAAGAGTCACGTGAAAGTAGAAAACCCAAAACTGTGGATTGAAATATTGTTAAATTTGTTCTTCGTTTCTCAAGGGCAGCATAAAAACGGTGATGTGCAAAATTTGACCAACTGTGTTCTTTCTTTTATGAAGTATTTCTGACTATAAAACATTTATTTCTTTCATTTCTACAGCAAAGTCTTGTTTTATTTTTCTTACGTTCTGAAGGGCAACTGGGGAAAAAAATGTGTTGTGATTTTTCTAAGTTGTTTTTTAAATTTTTTTTGCAAGAGTATTAGGGCCAGGCAGAAATAAATGAGAATAAAATCATAATAATACGAGAAAAAAGTCAAATTACCAGAATAAAGCCCTAATAATACAAGAATAAAGTTGTACACGAATTTATATTACGAAAATCAAGTTGTGATTATATCATAAAAAACAATACTTGATTTCTATAGCACAGAGTGCTTTATATTAAAATCAGTTCAAACGGCATCAAAAAATGAGAACGTCATAATACAAGAAAAAGGTTATAATTATATGAGAAAAAAAGTCATAATATGAGAATAAAGTCCTAATAATATGGGAAGAAAGTGGAATGACAAAATAACCTCATAAAATTACGAAAATAACGAACAAGAGAAAAATGTCGCAATGATATGGGAGTAATGTCATAATATGATAATAAAGTCGTAATATCAGTGAGGTAGTAATTTTATGAGAATTCCTTCCCTAAAACTAAAATGAGGAATGCTGAGCATCTCGTGAAGCTGTTCTTTGGTCTCGGTTTTACAGATCAGGACAAACTTTCATCATGTTTTCACACATCAGCATCAATTATCATCGATAGCAGGACTTTGAATCGATCGAGCAACGACCGAGTCTGTTTAGAAGAAGGAAGCATGACTCAGATCCGGAGGAGTGTTAGTCTGGCCCTGATAGGCCATCGTACTTTTTCCTTCTCATTTTATTTTCTGCTCTGTTGGTTGTTTGCTGTAGAAATGAAGGAAATGTGTATATTTAATGCTGTGAGGGAAGAATTTCAGCTCTGAAGGTGAAACACTGAAAAAACAAAGAAACTAATGACACTTAATTACCCTGACCCTGCTCACTGCTGCAATTACCGTTTCATTACAACCTCTCATTTTCTGCAACACACACACACGCACACACACACGTGGGCGCAGGCGTTCATCAGCGCGCTGTTATTTTCCTGCAGACGGAGAAATGAAGCAGAAAGCAACAAGCTCCACTCACTGACTCACTGTTCCTGTTGGCGGGTTCTGATGGATTCTGGTTCCTACATGATTATTATCATTTTATTTGTGAAACGACGACTCTGAGCTCAGACTGCTAACAGCCCACTGGCTCGCCGCTCCTTTCACCCTCCAATCTTCCTCATCCGTCTCAGTTTCATTCAGCTTTTATTCCTCAGCGTCGGCCCGGAGCTCATCTGGTGACGCGGAAACGGGTCAAACTGCAGCACAGAGAGAAGGTTGACCCGTTTCACGGATAAACCAGGTGGAGGGATGAGCTGATTGGGTGCCTCTGGGTCTGAGGACCTGACCTGGGTTTGATACCGGAACCAAAGTTTCTGACAGAGAGCAGGTTGGAGAGACAACACCAGGAGACGGGAGGAAAATGACCTAGAGATCTCAAAAAATAAACTTTATGGACATAAACCAAAGGAACAGACATTAAATGACAGAAGTGACCCAGCGAGACTAAAACAAGAGGGTGGAGAGTCAGAGGCGCCGAAACTGCAGACAGGCAGGGCTGCTTCTGGCTTCCGGCGACTGCTTAGGGCCTCCCAGCCACCAGGGGGCTCCAAAGCTGCATGGTCAGCCTCACCTCAGGAAAATTAAAATATCCCATCTTTATCTGTACTTTTCTCATATGTTTATTACATCTTGGTTACGCTTAAAAAAATAAAGATATAAATAAAATAAACTGCGGAGACTAACTGTGGCTGGTGTTTTGTTTTGGTTATTATTAGATCATATTTGTTGGACCGCACCATCACTCATGGACTGGAGAGTAGCGGGTTGCTAACAGGTAAGACGGGAATGACTGACAGCTGCCAATCATTCCCGTTAGCCGGAGAGGAAACCAGTCAGATTATGTCTCAAAGAAGTTTAGTGGCCCGGAAAAATGGAAGAAAATGTAAACGGAGGTAGAGAAATGACCGAAGGCTAAAGGTCATGCGTTTGTTGGTGATGTGGGCTGGATAAGAGGAGGTGAAACGACTTTTTTTATTCTGGTAGCAAGTTGCTTTAGTCCTGCTAGCTAGCCTCGGATCATTGTTATTTAGCTAGCTAAGCTAATGCTTTAGTGTTTTCTTCATGAATATGTCACCTGTGAATGAACAGTTTGTTGCCATGGGAACCACTGAGTGAGTCCAGACCGACTAATTCACCTCATGGCGGGTCATTTTAACTGCAGCCTGTGCTGCTTGTAAACTGTCACAGATTGTGAGATGTTTGTGGCCCATCTAAAGGGTTAGGACTCTCCTCTTTGTAGTTTAATAGACTAGGGGCCCCCACAAAGCTAGAAACAGCCCTGCAAACAGGAACCAAGACACAAACCAGGAGAAGATCCAGAGAGCAGCTGCAGAACAACCCTTCATAGAAACACAGATGTTTCATGCTGACCTCTGACCTTTAGCTGAAACCGTTCTGACAGGTTCAACAAGAAGTGCAGTTAAACCAGAATCAGACTTTTAGCTGCTTCCATTCACTGATGCAGCCCCTGCATGGCTCACATGTAAAGGGTCCTGGTGACCAGTGATGTCATTACTTGAATCCAACCCGTTTTCAGTAACTAGTAATCTAACGCATTACTATTTCCAATCCAGTAATCAGATTACAGTTACTTCTGCAGGTCACTGTGCGTTACTATTGTTGTCATTTCCCTCAGTAAGCCCCCTAGTGGAGGATGGAGGCACTACCAGTCGATCCCAGAACAGGCTGATGAGCTGATTGCTGATTAAAACAACACAAACATTAATACAACATGAAATATTATGACGTTTAAACAATTTTCTTACTTTATTTACACAGCGTTTAGGCTGATGTCAGCTCATATAAATTCATATTGATTGTAAACCTTTTTTACTGTCAACTCTTGTTGTAAATCGACTTACAACAGCTGCGCAGCATCTTCTAGTTCTGCACTGGGGGAAAATAATAATAACAATAATAATAACAATAATTTTCCAACCTATCAGACTATCTAGCTTCAAGAATACATCATCAATATTTAAAGAAACAGTTGGAGTTGTAGCACGGCGCAGTCCCACCAGGTGGTGGCAGCAGAGAGCTGAAACTGAAACGCAAGGGGTTCCCATCAAGTAATCATTGAAGTAACTAAGTTACTTTTTCAAGGTAAGTACACCATCCTGGCTGGTGACACTCTGCTGAACAACGCTGGTCAGAAGTGGAGCAGGAGCTCCAAGGTTTGTTGTTTTAAAGCAGAGCGTCCTTCAGGAGACGTGAACCACAGTCATACTGGGTTCACCACAGCCATACTGGGTTCACCACAGCCATACTGGGTCATGCTGGGTTCACCACAGCCATACTGGGCCATGCTGGGTTCACCACAGCCATACTGGGCCATGCTGGGTTCACCACTCTGAGCTTTTAAATGCCTCTGCAGGGTGCTGGATTATCTCCAAGATGCTGCTCTCTGACAGGTCGCCATCACTGCTTTCTTCTCTGGTGCTCGTTGTTTTATCCGCTGAACTGAGAGCTGAACTCCTGGATCTGCTCACCTGGAAACAGCTGCAGCAGGAAAATCACTAAACCAACTAAAATCAGCCTCGGAAGGCGAAGAAATGACGCTGTTTTCCTCCGGAGGAAAACAGCGAAGTTTAGTGACCTTTGGGTCTGAGGGAGACTCCATCATTCCGATCTAAGATCTCACACACACACACACACACACACACTTCTACTCAGCTCCTTTCACATTAAAAGCCTTTTCCAGGGTCCGTCATTAAATCAGTTCTCCTGCCGCTTCCATAATTCATCAGCAGCTCCTTCTCCCTCTAATCTGATGCCGGTAATTCATTTGTCCTACAGCGCCCTGATCCTCACCTTGCTGCTGCCACCTGAAGACGAAGAGCAAGGTGACGACGAAGGCAGAATGAAGATGAGCTCAGGGGAAGAAAATTCACAAGAGGTGGGCTGGGGGGGGTCAATGTGACTGCCCAGGCTGCCACTCCAAGTGCTTCTTCAGATTATTGATATAGTATTTTTGAAGCTTGATAGTCTGATAGGTTGGAAGACCATTATTATTATTATTATTATTATTATTATTATTATTATTATTATTATTATCCCCCCAGTGCAGAACTAGAAAACTCTATGCAGCTGTTATAAGCTGATTTCTACGAGGGAGTATTAGGGCCAGGCTAAGAAAAAAATTCATATGAGAACAAAGTTGTAATATTAGTTGAACAAAGTAGGGAAAAAATTAAAATGAGGAATGTTGAGCATCTTGTGAAGCTATACTTGGGTATCGTTTTTACAAATAGAACATACTTATAGGACATAAAATAATGGGAATAAAATCATATTACAAAATGAAGTCAAAATAATATGAGAAAAAAAAAGTAAAATATGATAAAGACTAAACAATACGAGAAAAAAAGTTGTAATAATACAAGAATAAAGTCAGAGATTACGAGAATGAAGTGGAAATAATACAAGAAAAAAGTCATAAAATATGAGAATAAATTCATATTAGCAGAATAAAGTCCTAATAATGAGAACAAAATCATAAAATATGACTATAAAGTCCTAAAAATACAAGAATAAAGTTGTACGACAAAAAAACTGATGTTACAAAAAGTCATAATGATACGAGAATAAAGTCATAATATTACCAGAATAAAGTTGTAATAGTAGTAGAACGAAGCAGTAATTTTATGAAAACTCCTACATGTAAAATAACAAAAAATTAAAATGAGGAATGTTGAGCATCTCGTGAAGCTGTTCTTTGGTCTCGGTTTTACAGATCAGGACAAACTTTCATCATCTTTTAACACATCGGCATCAATTATCATCGATAGCAGGACTTTGAATCGATCGAGCAACGACCGAGTCTGTTTAGAAGAAGGAAGCACGACTCGACGAGCTGCTCACCTCAGATCCGGATAGCTCTATCCGAGCTTTATTCTCATTAAAACCACTTTTTAAAAATCATTTTATGACTTTCTTCTGGTAATATTATCTTTACTCTGCTAATATTATGACTTTATTATCACAATATTATGATTTTAATTTCCTAATTTTAAAAAAACTTAGCTTGTTCTTTATACTCCGTCGTCGATTTCTTCCAACTGGAGTTGACGGTGAAAATGTTTAGAATAAATATTAATTCATATTAGTTGAGATCAGCCTAAAAACAATGTAAATACAGTCAGAAAATTGTTTAAAGTCATTATTTTTCAGTTTGTATTAATGTTTGTGTTGTTTTATTCAAGGAAATTGCGATCTGTCCATCAGCAATCAGCTAGTCAGCCTGTTCAGGGATCGACTGGTAGTGCCTCCATCCTCCACCAGGGGGCGTTCTGGTTCTTGTGTCTCCTCTGTTTTCCAGAGTGGGACAGCAGCTCAGAGGGAGCAGCCAGCCTCCACGGCGTCGTCTTCAGCGACTCTACAGAGAGACGGGTTTCCAGCTAGAAAACGCGAATCTCTCTCCTCCCGCCATTATCGTGTCGCTGCTGGTTTTACACGAGACGCCTGAGACGGAGAAGGAAAGCAACAACAATAGTAACGCGGTAGATTACTTGTTGCTAAAAAAAAAGATGTGGGATCAGATTGTCAATGCAGGACACAGAGAGCAGCAGGGAGAGTTAGATGTTCAGCTTTCACCAGGAGGAAATTCTCCAATATTTCCTAAAAACACACATTTATTCAGATTTGTGGAAAATGTAACAGCTTTTCTCCACTAGAGGGTGCTCACATGGTTCCACGACAGAGCATGAGTCGATAAGGATTCTGTCTAAAGCCCTCCACACCAAAGCAATGCAGGAATAGTTGGTCATTACATGTAGGAGTTATGGAAAGGTATGTAGGATACACCGCCAGGTGTTTAATGAGCGCCACCTGCTGGAGGGAAGCAGCGTCCCTGCAGGTGACAGGTTGAACATTTGTTGAGTGTTTTTGTGTTTTCCACTCTGGATTCAGCTCTCAGTTCTCCGTCAGGACCAGCGTTGTTCTGAGATGGAGTCCTGGAGGAAACCACACATCCTCCTCTCCCCAGGTGCACTTTCCACCTGATCCGAGGGGCTCCTGAACCAATCCCAGGCAGGAAGTGAAGGAAGCAGAAGACACCTCCTTCCTCCTGGTGGAGAACTGGGAGCTCAGATCCTCCTGGCTGACAGAGCTGCTTTGTTTTTCAGTCTCTGTGGGAGTTTATTCATCTGAGATGATGTGAAACAAGCTGAACATCGTTCATTTGTTGTCTTCCTGTTGTTCTGGACCGAACTGTGATTAATGAGGACCATTACTCTCCTGCAGGCCCATTTTTAACCAGTTTGGACCCAGTTTGCTCACATTGTTATCCTCTGAATGTGTCTCAGTCTCTCTTTTTGTGACGCTGAGATAAAAGGAGGAAATGAACGTGAAGCTTTTCTCTCAGAATATTTCCCAAACACCTGAACAAACCTGCTGCTGTTTTCATTTTTTAACCTTTTGGGTGAAAATCATGAAATCCTCCAGAACCTTTGTGTTGCTGTGAGCTGAAACACATCAGATGTTCCACCTCTCCTCCTTTTGTTCTCCGTGTTATCATTCCAGCCCTCGTCTCCTCCCGTCGAGCCGGCTCGGTCCACTCGGTGCTGTCAGTCCGTTAACAGCAGCTCATTCTCACGCCTGCATTGATGGAGCGTTTCCTGCTGGAATCACGCTGGATTCAAAGTGCTGCTGAGAGCAGCAGCTTCGTGCTAAAAGCTGCAGTCAAACACTCGAGCGTGGAGTGGATCTGCTCCAGGCTCTCAGTATCTCTCCACAGCGGCCGGCTCTCGGAGGCCTCTCTAAATGTCGCCCGGCTCGCTGCCGACCACGTTTCCAGCAGATAGTTGCTTCACAGAACAATGAAGCTGCCCTCGGCAGAGAGCAGTTGATGAGTTGATGAAGCTGCAGCAGAAACTGAGCCAGGCCGTGACTGGCTGTCGGACAGAAGAAGAGAAAGACGCTTGTCTGACTGCTGTCTTTGTTCATGTCCGAGTCATTGTTTTAAAAAGAGGACGAGCTTCTCCATCAGAGTTAAACGGAGGGTAGAAATGGAGCTCCGTCTTCTCTCTGGAAGCAGGAAGAAGTTCATCAGGACATCAGAGGATCCAGCTGTTCGTGAAGGTCCTGAAACTACAGGCAAGGTTGACAGAAACACAGGACTCTGCCTCCCCACAAGAACACCAAGCCCACAGTGAAACGTGGTGGCAGCATCATGATGGGGCGACGTCTTCAGATGGACCTGAGATTTTTGTCGAGAAGAAATGAAAGGTCGAAACCGGTGTCTGTTAGAAAGCTGAAGATGGACTTGGACTTGCTTGGACTCTGCATTAAAAACCAGAACTGTTTCTTTCTCCATCTCCGCCCCTTGGTTCACGCCTGAGCTTTGTCTCATGATAGTCTGAGGTCCGACTTTTCAGGAAAACTGGTGTCACTATTCACAAAGAAATGCACAATAACTATTTCCTACATTATAAGGACTCTGTTGCCAGCTCCAAAATCCAGTATTACTCGAGTACAATCACCACCAATAAGGGAAACTCGAAGCCACTGCTCTCCTTACCTGCTATCACCCAACCCCAGGACTTCATTCCCCCTCACCTGTATACAACCTTCTTCTGTAACTCTATTTTGTATTTCTTCACTGACAAAATCAAAAACATTCACCAGTACCTTGGATCATCTTCTCACCTCAGTGGCTCATTGGACTATGATCCATTCACACATCCACTCTCCTTCATCCAGCTCCCAACTCTCTCAGAAATCACTGAACTCATCAGAAAGTCCTGACCAGTCACCTGTCAACTCGACCCCCTCTCCACATAACTTGTTAAAGCCAGTCTCCCCTCTCTAATCCCCCTAATTTCTGCCATCATCCACTCTCTCACCACTGGAATTGTCCCCTCATCCCTCAAATCTGCTGCCATTACAGCAACCCTGAAAAAATCTGGTGCTGACCCCTCAAACTTCAACAACTTCCATCTCATCTCCAAACAACCTTTCATTTCTAAAAACAGTTGCCTGCCAACTCCATTCCCACCTATCCTGCAATAATTTGAACAGTTCCAGTCTGGTTTTTGTCCACTTCATAGCACTGAAACTGCACTCAATAAAATCACAAAAGATCACCTTAAGGCAGTCGATTCTGGACTTCTCACCATCCTCCTCGACTTGAGTGCAGGTGTTGATACCATCTGTCACACCACCCTCCTCAAAAGAACATCTTCCATCGGCATTAGACTGGTTTACTTCTCACCTCTGTGGCCGCACTGTTTATGTCAACTCAAGTCTTTTAAATCCACCCCTTGCATCGTCACCTCAGGTAAGCCCCAGGGTTCTGTCCTGGGGCCCCTTCTCTTCATCTTCTACATCATTCCCCTCTGCAATATTTTCCACAAATTCCCAGCTCTATCTCGCCACTAAACCCTCTTTCTCCCTTCCACCCACCTTCCTCACTGATTGTATCTCTGAAATAAAAACCTGGTTCCCTCTAAACTTCCTCAAACTAAACTGTAGCAAAACTGAGGTTGTCCTCATTGGTACCAAATTCACCCCTATCCAAAACCGACAGTTTTAATCCCATTATCGATAATTCTACTGCCTCTTCACGACAGTGCTGTCTTGCCATCATTGACAGAACACTGCCCTTCAAATCCCACATCAATAACGTCACAAGCTCTGCCTACTTCAAGCTATACCTAATATCGACTGCCAAGTCTCTTCCTGCTCTCGGTGAAGGCGGTTGCTTTTTTTTCTTCCCTGCCTGCCCTGCCTCAGCTCTGTGTCTTGTCTTCTTTTGGAGCCTCTCTTTGCAGATCTTCTGAATTATGAATCATGGATCTGGTCAGCTGTTCTTTCAACCCAACTGATCAAATTTTCTCGATGAGAAGGCAGAGTAAAGGGGAACCCTCTTGTACCGACGGGACATTTTTCTCTGGGTGCCCCATGGACTCCTGGCAGAAGTGAAGGATTGTGTGTCTGTCCATATTCTCAGTCGAGGATCTTGAAGATGTGTACAGAGTTGGATTCTTGATAACAGGATTTCTGCTTTTTGGAGTTGGGAGTTACTTGGCATATCGAGAAATTCAGAAAACATCGGCAGCTGTTCTGGTCATTGTGAGGCTGCCCGGCTTGTGTGATGGAATCTGCTGAGCAATCAACACTCAGACTGAGCACGTGAGCAGAATCAGAAACTGGATGTGATCCTTCCCCAGGATCGCAGGCTGGTTGCAGTTCTTGGACTAATAAGTGAAAGGGGATAGATCTTGAAGAAGTTGTGCACTCGGATTTGGTGTGACTGACCATGAATTTGGCTGTTTGGACTCGCCATTGTGATGTACCAGTGAGACTTTAAGGCGGACGGAAAATTAATCGGCATGACCCAAAACAATTGGTTATCTCAATCTGGCTCCCCTGAGTCGGCCTTGGAAGGCTGGCTATCTCAGTTTCTCAAGGACATAATGTAAACAAGATGCTCTGCTCCCTCTGCCCCTTCCTTACCCCCAGCGACATCTGTGGACCTGCTGAGAACTCTACCGAGGCCGGCTGGTAAACGCTCCATCACTTATCAAGGACCATGGCTTCTGTCTCACAGGTTTACTTACAAACACACACATGCACACACACACACACGCTCATAGACATATACCCCCCCCCAACTCACCTCCTCCACTGGCTACCCTCGTATTGCTGACCTCAGCTGAACTTTTTTAACTAATTTGAATAATAAACTCAATGTGATCCATTGACTGATAACTAGGATCAGTTGGGATGAATGGCTGATTGAATTGAAATGACTTTTTTGTAAAGCACCTTGAGATGACGTGTTGTGAACTGACTCTACAGAAATAAACTGAAGTGAAGCTCCCTCCCTCAGTGTGTTACAGATACTCTGCGTTTGGCCTGCACCATATGTCCTCCAATCAACCACCGTAAACTGGGATTTACAGACTAATGAACGTGGATCCTCCTGAGGCCCACCAAGGGCTCGTCACATTTACAACATCTAATGAAAGTATGATCAGCGCAGCGAGCATGGAGACATATTTAGAGGAGCAACACACTCAAACTGTTCACTGGGAAACAGGAGGAGAAGAGGAAGCAACGGGAGAGGAAGATGGAAGGAGAGGAAGGAAATGAATAGAAAGTCAGAACCATCCATCCTCAGCAGGTCCTAAAATCACATTATTCAGCAGAAACGAACCCAGAATTCACCAGCAGCATGTGGAACATAAATCCATCCCATTAAATTATGGAGTCAGACCCGCTGAGGTCTAAACAACAGGTTGGGGAGGGGATCAGAAAGGTCACTCTTAGGCTCAGGTTTATTCTGATCATCTAATGGATGAAGAGCATCTCAAGAGAAGTCTTTATTTTACTGAGCAAAAGGACTTGTCGGTGCTGGACAGGTCCAACTCACCTCCTCACTGGTGTCATTTGGCCCTGGAGGTTAAGGAGCTGATCAGCCCCTCCAGGAAGCTGCGATCGCAACTGTGAATGCAAATTCACTCATCATTCGGAAATTTTGAATGGACTTGCAATTTTCACCATTCATCACAATTTTCCTGCAAATCTGAACCTTTGACCTTAACATTTTCTGCATTTCCTTCTTTTCTGACCAATCCCCTTAGCCCCCTTCTAATTAAACTTCCTGTTTCACAACATCTCTTGAAAGCTGAACCTGCAAGATGAGGCGTGTGTGACCGTCGATATATTCTACCATTAGCTGGACATCCAGGGGGTGGACATCGAGATCGTGGACTCTTCTAGGTACCTGGGTGTTCACCTGAACAATAAACTGGACTCATAACACTGATGTGCTTTCCAGGAAGGGTCAGAGGTGACTCTACCTGCTGAGGAGGCTGAGGTCTTCCGGACTGCAGGGGGCGCTGCTGAAGACCTTCTCTGACTCTGTGGCGGCATCAGCCATCTTCTATGGGACTATATGTTGGAGCAGCAGCTGCTCTCCAGCTGAGAGGAAGCGGTTAGATCAGCTCACCAGGAAGGCCAGCTCTGTGCTCGGATGACCTTTGACCCCCAACCAGGTGGTGGGAGATAGAAGGACTCTGGTTAAAATGACATCACTGATGGACAATGCCCCACCACCCCCCATGCATGAAGCTGTTGCTGAGCTGGAGAGCTCCTTCAGGGACAGACTGCTGCATCCGAGGTGCACTAAGGAGCCAGAGCCTAAAGGCAAAAAACTCTGCAGTCTTCTTCCAAACAAACCGTGAGTTGAGTAAAGCTGTTGCATGCAGATAGCGCTGGCTAGATGACGACTAGTTAATCCGTCATGTTAAGCTTGTTAACAAGAATACTAATGCTGTCCAGCAATTTCAACGTTTTTGTAAGACCATCTTATGGCAAATATAAAGCTTAAAAAAAATCACAACTTTGACCCCAACTTTTTGAAAAAGGTGCTGCTGTAATGGAAAAATTTCTGGTATGCCCATTCTTGGGTTTTAACAAAGTGGTGCTCTGAGCTTTTATTACGCCACTCATTCTGTGACCCCTGTGTTTTAGTTATTGAGGGGGAACACATTCCAGTCTTATCGCGAGGAGATCTGGTCACAAATGTCTCTGTGAGTAGTGCTGTGTGACCGAAGTGATGTTTCACAGTGGGGTACTCATAAATACCTTAGGAGACCTCTCACCCTAGTTAGGGTGGAGGGCTTTTCTTCCTTCTCCTTTAAAGATAAGATGACTCCCACAAGCCAGTATAAATATCTGTCTGTGATTCTGTTCGGGGCTCTGTTTCTCTGACTTGTTCAGGGACAGAGACTTCAAACGCTGCATGCCTTTGAATAAACTTATTAAGACAAAGTCCGGTCTTTCTCTTATTCAATGAGTTGTCTTCTCTCCCTTCTTTGAGTAAGAAAATCCACGACACTGCCAAATCAGTCATTTTTAGGCCGCAATGATCGCAAAAACCATTGCAGCATCCTGGAGGGACTGGCTGAAGGCGCGTTCAGGTGCATCCTGTAACATCAGACCATCTGCAGCCAGAACACTGAACCAGTTTTCCTCGGGACCTGGAACCAGGACACGGATCAGGAAGCAGATGTCATCAGCTGGGAACGTCGGAACACCATCTATAGTATCTGGAAAAGTCATAAAGAACTCCTGCATCTGTTCTTTGTCCCACATTTGGTTTTCCTGCTGCCCTCAGGAGGGGTTCATGGAGGCCGATGGAGACCCGGCGATGATCTCTGTTGTCTAGAAAGCAACTGAGACCCGGTCCAGCTCTAAATCTGCGCACGGAGAACCCCGTCAGAGCCGACCCGTCCACGCATCCCTCTCAGCCTCGAAAGCAGAGGGAATTCCTGGTGTTTCTTTGAGCTGGTCACAGTGATGAAGAGGATGGAAGCCGCCGAGGGAGGAGGAAGGCAGCTAAAAGAGGATCCTGGTGGGTGGATGTGAGAGCTGATAGGTGTTGTGATCTCTCTTGGCTGGCTCGACTGGAGCTTGGCAGCTTGGTCTGGGAGGATTGGCTCTGAAGTGGAGCTAATGCAGAGATCGGAGAGGAATGTCCCTGCTGGAAGCTCGGGCTGTAGGAACGCCGCCAGCAGATCTATTTTTAAAGAGGACAGGAGCTCCGCTCTCTGCTGTGGAACGGAGGAGGAATTCATCTGAAAGGAAAACTTATTGTTCCGTAGATCAGTTTTTATGCCCAGCCTCGCCTCAGGTCTCCATCAGATGGCGACTATTAATAACTAGAGCCCAGAAGGACGATCAGGGCAGTGAAACTGCTGGTTCCAGGGAGCAGCCACGCAGCAGGTGAGGCTTGGAGGACTTTTCCTGATTCTTGGAGCTGATGTGAGTCATGATGAAGTCAGCGAGGAGGAGGAGGAAGAGGAAGAACATCTCTAGCTGCTGGTTCTGGAGCCCAGATGCTGTGAAACGGTCTGAGGACTTGCAGCTGGTTCTGTTCCCACTGATGAGGAACGTTCTCCTGCTTCTTCTTCTCAACGCTGAACATGAAACCTTCTGGATGACGGAGACAGAACCACAGCCAGGAAGAATCTGGGAAGGGTCAAAGGTCATCTCTGAGCCGTCTGAAGTCCATCATCTTCCAGAGAGGAAAACATCCCAGACAGTTGCCAACCTTCCCAGGAGTGGACGTTCCAGCAGCTTCAGCCCGCAAGGTCAGAGGTCAGAGGTCAGAGCATGAAGCTGAGAGAAACGAGCTCCATCTCTACAGGCCTCAGTTAGCAGGTTAAAGGTCATGACACTGAACCAGTACGGCTGCTTGGAAGGGTTGAAGGAGAAAGCCTCCTCTCTCTAGAAACAAGATGGCGGCAGGACTGAGGTTAGAGCGCATCTGGATGGAGGACAAGACTTCTGCATGGAAGAAAAATCGTCTCATTAGAAGCAGACGTTTTTAGACACTGAATTTATAACGCTGGGTTTTTATCCTGTGCAAATACGTATATGATTATTTTTTTCACTTCAAATTCAACAGCAAAAATTCACCTGCCAGTGTGTTGGAGTTCTGGTGACCCGACCCAATCAGCACGAGATCGAGTTGAACGGCTTTTAGCCAATCAAGTTACGCTCCTTTATAAAGCGTTTTATTCTTCTTCAGTTTAACACATTAAAACACTTGCTTGGTATTTAGAAACCCAATACAAGTAACCGAATTTCCCGTTTCACCTCAGATATTGTTTTTCTGCCTTTTAAAACAACCTTAAAGATGCCCTTTTAACAGCTAGCTGTGCTAGCCAGCTAAGGCTCTGTCACGCGATCAAAGGAGTGTCATTTGATTGGCTGAAAGTCGTTCATCTCAATCTACTGCTGACTGGGTTGGGTCACCGAATGCCACCACATTTGGAGGCAAATTTTAAAAGTGAAATTTTAAAGGTGAATTTTTGCAGGTAAATTTTTGGAGGTGGAATTTTGAAGTTGAATTTAAAGTAAAACAAATCCTATATGCAATCACACAGGATAAAAATTCAGGCTCATAAATTAGAAACAGACTTTTTAATGAGACATTTTTTCTTCCAGACTTCTGGGACAATGTCCTCTGGACAGATGAGACCAGGGTGGAGATGTTGGACCCTGATGGACAGAACCATTAACAGAACAATGATCCCAAACTGGGCAGCAAACCTTCAATAGAGGGACTGAAAAAGAACAGAACCAATGTGGAGGAATGGCCTAGTCAAAGACCAGGGCTAATAAAGATAAGATGCTGCTCATCGTGGTGTTTTTTTGAGACAAGATTGCAGTAAAAACAGGTTTTTGAAGACAGGAACACGTCTCTCAGCTCCAGAACCGGGTCAGGAGGAACCAGAGCCCTGATGTGACCCTGATGCGTCTTTCAGGAAGAATCCATCTTTATCTGCTGAACCTGCGACGCCTCATCAGGATTCTGAGGGCCGGCGCCTCCTGAACGGAGCAGGTGGGACCTCAGCATTGATGTCATGCTGCGTGTTTGTATCGCAGCGGCGCAGCATGCTAACAAGCAGCGCACTGTAACACCACCTGCATTTATTCAGCAATCAGTCGGGGGCCGAGGCGGACCGCCAGCTCGTTTGTGACGGGCCCCGACTTGACAAGGATACCAGGATGTTTTAATGAGCCGGGTCTCCGGGTGAGAATAGATTTCCATAATTAGATCCTGAAGAGGAAAATCGCAGGATGTGCTGAGCTTTGATTATCATCTGCTTGATATTTGCTGCACAGAGTCAGAGTTTAGGTCTGAAAGATCCTGCAGCAGCTTCAGGAACAGCTTGGATCTGTTCAGCAGGAACTTTAAAAGACTTCCAACATCACACCCTGAACGTCTCCATTCAGTGGAGGAACAGAGTCTCATCTGGTTCTGGTCAGGTCCAACAGAACATCTGGCTGACTTTCTGTCCTGCTTCACCCTCAGTTTACTTTAAAGAAACTCACATCAACTGTTCACTGAGTCTCAGAACCTGACAGGAACAAGTCAAGGACTTGTGTCAGTCGTGGTCTTACTGGACCAGATTTGAAACCAGAATAATCATCTCAACTCAAATCTTTAACTTCTAGATTTCAGCAGATAAAAATAATTTACATCCTCATTGCAGGTCTGCATGTGGACCAAATCATATCCAAGTCAAAAGTCCAAGCATTCTGGGTCCGGTTTGTTCATGTAGAGACATTTAGACTGTTTCCCCCCCCGATAGTCCGCTAGACTCGCTTTGATTTGGGACCAGAACCACAACATCTCCTCCACTTCCAGCTTCTCTTCCTCTCTGCTCCGAGTCAAACCAACCAAACCCTTTCAGCAACCTGTTCCCCTCCTCGCCTGTGGGGGCGCTGCACCAAGAACCGCTGAAGGAAACGACATGAAAACCTCTGAAGACGCTGAGCGCAGCTTCCTTCTTCACCAAACGTCAACAACATGGAGCGGCGTCAGGTTTCAGCGGCTGGAGGATTTCTCTTCTGTCTCAGGCTGAAGACCACGAGCCATTTCTCCCGCTAGCGCTAGGCTAGCTAGCGTTTGTTCTGGTTGTATTTACCCAGAATGCCCTGCGCTGTAGTCCACTTCCTGCTTCTGGAGCGGCCTGCGGTGCGCTTGGTGTTCACATCTGCATCCGAACCGAACCAGAGTTCACTTCAACTGAACCGAGACCGAGGTTTGGAGGCGGAGCAGAGTTCGGGTCAGAGTTCACACCTCCCCAACCGGACCGGACTTTCCAGGCAGACGGACTGGAGTTGGATTAAAGCGGACCGAACCGGGCTGCTGGGAACGATGCAGCCTAAAATCTCCTAAAGAAGCTAAAGGAGAGAAGTGACCTCCTGCTTGAGCTTTAATTAGATCATAATTAGCAGCTTCTCACTTCTCCATCACCTCCAAATTGATCCCGTTTGTTTCACACGTTCACAGAAGAAATATCATCATTTTCCAGATCTGTCAGTGTGCAGCAGGCTTTTCTCTCCGGTCACACACTAATATGGAGGACCAGTGTCAGTCGCAGCTCCGCCCCACATGGACGAAGACTTCTCTGCTGTCGTAGTTTTTATTGTCTCTTATTGTGAAAAAGCTGTTTTTTTTAATGCTTAAATACACATTTTACACATATTTTATTGAACCTACTCAGTTTCACATTCCTTTGGATCGCAGTATTTATTATATTATTATATAATATAATATTAATATATATATATATATATATATATATATATATATATATATATATATATATATATAATATAATATAATATTATATAGTATTATTTGGATCGCAGTATGTCTAACACTAATTACAGTATTTATGTTGAAGCTTTGCCCTTACTCTTGTTCTTTATTCTGTTTTAGTGGTGGGATGTAACAAAGTACAAGTAGTTTATTCTGTTTCAAAAGTACAAGTACTTTGTTACTGTGCTTAAGTGCGTTTTTCATGTATCTGTACTTTAAGCAGATTTAATCATGGGTATTTCCGACTTTTACTCCACTACATTTTTCATGAAGCATCTGCACTTTCTACTTCGCTACATGAGTAAAATGTGTTGCATTGCGCATTACATTCACGTCACATCAGGGGTCGCATTCACTGAATATTTTCCGTCCTTGACGGGTTTTTTAAACGGCGATGGAAAATTTTTGACGGCTCGCTGTCATTTTGACAGATTACACACACCTGACCACTTGGTGCTGACGCGCAGACAGTTTCGACTTCATGCACAGAGAACAGAGAACCTGAACCAAAACTTCGTTCACACCTCTCCTGCAAACCGAACCTGGAGAAGTGCTTTCCAGTTGAGAAGAAAGTGAGGACCAGGAAAATGTCCTCACTTTCCACAATGACCTCGATTTATGGGTGAAAAGAGTTACAGCGGTCCTCTATATGCAGTACACACGCATGCACAGAGGGGCTGAAAGAGACACAACGCTGGATGCAGCAGTGCTGCTACAATAAGAGCAGGCAGATCTGATCCTGGTTCAGTGGTTTACAACACAGCAGGTGTGTGTGTGTGTGTGTGTGTGTGTGTGTGTGAGAGAGAGAGTCTGAGGCCAACAGAAAGCAGGCCGGGCGCACAAACATGCATTTGATCTCAGCAGCCGATGAGCAATAAATTTTATATCAGGCTGAAAATGGAAATCCTGCTGAGCTGCTTCAACAGCAGCTGATCTGAATACAGACGAGGAAGAGGAGGAGGAGGAGGGGGATGGCTAAACAGCTCAATGACTGATGGAAGGAAACTTTGCAGGGATGCCGAGACAAACGAAAATCAAAAGTACCGCAAGTGAGAGGAGGAACGTTCCTGTCGGAGCGCCCCCTTCAGGATGACCGAGGTCGATTATTTATCTGAGAGTTCTGGATTACTCCACGAACTGCTTTAATCTCACTGTTTGGATTTCACCACGTCTGACCGTATGGCTGAAAATCGTATCAATTATTTCTTATCAGTCAATACTGATAATTATTGATTCGTTTTTTGTTTTAATTAAATATCCAAAATGCTGCCAAACTGGTGACGTGATGTTTCCTGTTTCATCCACAGGTTCCTCTTGAGCTGTTTCCTCACGCTCTCCTTCCACTCCACCCTGATCTGTTGTGTTTTTCGGCAGTTATGAGGCACGGCGCTCCACATGCTCAGCCGTACCGCGTGCATTCTGGGGACCGCGCTCTGTCTGCGCACGGTTGAGATTTCATAGTCGAGCGTACCGATTGCCTGCATTTCTAGAGACACATTGCTTCATTTCCCTAATGGATGCTAGCAGGTTTCATGAGCTAGCTGGACGCCTAGCCCCGTTTCTTCGCCGACTCTCAACATTATCAGCTCGGTTTCACGTACAAAACGGTTCAACGTGAACTCTGTTTCCTACCAGGCAGTTTCCTGTGCGCCGGCGTGAAAACGTACCTTCGTGCAGCCGTGTCCGCCTGGCGTCTGCGACCCCCGAGGAGTGGAGTACGGCCGAGTACGTAGGGGGCGACATCAAACTGCGGCTGCGCATGTCAGGCTACGTTCACACAGTTTGACGCGACCCAGATCCGACCTTTTCACGTCAGTCTGAACGGCCCAGTTCCGATCTTTAACCCCCCCCCCCCTCTCCCAAAAAAAAAAAAAGCAGCTTTAGGATCAGTCCAGAGGCGGCGGCGGCCATTATTACTGCTGGGGGGCGGCTATGGTCTTCTTCTGGGTTGCTTTGGGGTTGTAAACCTTCACAGACGTCCGACTGCGGTCGCATTTAAGAATCAGATTCATTGTTTAATATCTGGATGTTTGACGTCTGTCTTTCATGTTGTGCCCCTCCTGCGACGTCCTGCTCAGCCCTCAGACTGGCTGCTGTCCCCTCGCTGTCTCTGCAGGACGGTTCAGGTTGAGCCTCGGAGATTCAGCCGGAGCAGATGTTCCTGCTGCTGCTCCGTCCTGTCGGCTGTGCGGTCTCATTAGTGTTGTGTGCAGATTCACTTCTTGACTCTTATTAAAATTAAACAGGCTTTGTTGTCCCTCCCCAGGGCCAACGCTGCTGCAGGAAAATGAATCTCTGCTTTCTGCTCTCCAGATTCTCAGCAGGCTGTTTCTCTCTTCCTCCCTCCACCTCAGTCAGTGTAATGGGAGGACTGGGCCACAGCGGGAGTTAATGGGAGGAACTGGAAGCCTCACCTGGAAACTCATTTCTGTCTGAGAGCAGCGGAGAGATGCCCAACCGCCGCCTCGGAGGACCCTGCAGCTGGAGGAGGATTCCCACCCTGGCAGGCTGAGATTAAACGGCCATGATGAGGATGAAGAGGAGGATGAAGGCAGCGCTGCAGCAGAATAATCTGAGCCGGCCAGGAGCGTTTTATTACGTCTGTGTCGACAGCTGACGACTGAAAGCAGGCAGGAAGACCCGAGAGCTCCAGTTAGCAGGGTAAAGGTCAGAGGTCATGACCAGGGTCTCCTCCAGAGAACCCGGCTGGTCGGGGCGCTAGGCCAGTCCACCAGAGGTCCGCCGGGTTGTTGTGTTTTTAAAAAAATGTTAAAAGTTGACAGGAAAAGAAAAATATGACGAGTTGTTGGAAGACATTATTGGCAGCACTGGAACACCAACGACAGTCTTAAAAAGGTACGAATACAATTAAAAGACATCTGTTGCACTTCAGTTAAACCCTAGTGAAGTAATCAGCCTGTGGATCTAAGAACGAGCTGTGTAATGCTGGTCCAAACCGGGTCGTCAACAGAACCATGAGCCCAGCACAGCAGTTGATCTAGAACAGAACGGCTGGAAAAGGAAGGAATCAAGTTTCTGCAGTGGTCTAGTCAAAGTCCTAACATCAACCTGACTGAAGTGACTTGATGGAACCACAGCAGAGGCCCTTCCATCTACGGAGCCATGCTGTCCAGAGCGTTGGCTCCTGGGCTGGTCCAGGGTTCCGGTCCTGTTGCCATGGAGACCAGGACACCTGCCTGGAGCCGGGCCCGGTGGTTGAACCTCCCCTCCCGGGGCAGAAAAATCATCCTGAATCCTCCACGAGACTTTGAAAAGTGACGGAAACTCTGAGGTTTCACACATTAAGACGAGCCGTGAGTTAAAGGAAGCAGAAACAGGCGGCGGCCATCTTTGGTGTGAACTCCTGCGAGCTTCCAGGGTTGAAGAGGTGAAGGTCCTCCTCCGACGTCGCCTCGGAGCAGCTGAGCTGCAGTTCTGCAGCCTTTATGAGAACGGATTTAGGCAAAGAAATAATTAATGAGTTGGTGTTTTATTGCTGACAGAAACATTAGTTTAAAGCTGCTGCTGCTTTAACTTCCTCTGGAAGATAAACGACTTTTAGTTTTCCTGCTTTTAGCAAATGACTGCAGAGCAGAAAGTGCTGTTTGCCTTTTATTGTCTGAGTTTTAGGCTCTGCAGCCTGGGAGTCTGGATGGAGAGGCTTTTATTGGTGGTTAGAAGAACTAATAAAAGGTTGAGACCAGAGACTGAGTACTGACTCATCAGACTTTCACCATGCAGCTGCTGGGGAGCCCTGCAGGACCAACTGGACCCAGTTCCAGCTGCAACATCAGTGGTTTTAATAAAGAACTCAGAATGAATCAGTTCTTCACATCAGTTCAGTGGAGAAGGAATGAGGGGGGGGCACCGCAAGAAACCATGGATGATGGTCATGAATGAACCAATCACTCAATCAATTAAAGAACAAACGAATGATCGAAGGAATGAACTAATCAATGAACTAACATACGAACAAGTGAATAAACGAATGATCGAAGGAATGAACTACTGAACAAATAAACGAATGAACAAACGAACATTTGAATGAATGAAAAAATGAATGAACAAACGAAGCAACGATCGATCGAATAAATAAATGAAGTAATAAACGTATAAACAAATGAACAAACAAATGAACGAACTCTTCAATTCGAACATGAAAACAACAGGTTCCTCAAATTCTAGAAGCAGAGAAACATCAGACGCATGAAAACTGATTCCAGAAACGATGAAGAGGAGGAGCTGAGCAGAAACAGGAAATCCAGAGGAAGATCTCTGAACTGGTCTCTGAACTGGTCTGAGTGTGACGGCAAGGAACGGCGAGGACTGAAGGAACTCTGAACGTAGCACGGTTGGTGGGACGAGACAGGATAATCCCAGTAGCATTTCTACTGGGATTTTCACCAGCAACCTTCTCGGGTTTACAGAGAGTGGTCTGTGTGGGTGAAGAGGTCTCGCTGAGGTCAGAGGTCAGAGGTGGATGGGCCGACTGGAACCAGTAGCTCCAAACACCACTGGTCACCGCCACTGACCCCCCCTGGTGGTCACAACATGCAGCTGTTTTGAAGCAACCTTTTCCCAGTGTGGAAAGACTCAGCGTTTCATTTACATCCGTCCCGTCTCTGCCCAGGCTTTACGGAGAAGTCGGACTCTGTGGAGAAGAGGAAAACTCTGTGGAAGAGTGACAGAAATCTGCAATCAGAAGATTTCCAACTTGTCCCTGGTTGCAGCTCTGATGTTCCACAGCAGGCCAGTTCACAGAACCAGTAAACCCTTGAGGTTTCAGAGTGCTGGGCCTGAAAGTGTTTCTGTGATGGTGAAAAGGTTTCAGGCCTTTATCTCCTAAACGTTCAGGAACACGTGTTTCACCTGCTGCAGGGGTGTCCAGATGCCAAGCTGAAACTACGCCGGGGCTGCAAAATCTTTTTTGTACGTTTCTTATGAATTATAACAGCAAAAACTGGTTTATTTTTTGATTTTTACCTGCTAAATAAAGAATAAACTCAACACAGTTGAATTTAGGATGCGTAAATCCTTGTCAAGCTTAAACTAAAAAGGATCTTGCAGGTTTGTCGGGTTTTAAAAAAACCCAGCAAAACAAATCCTACATTTTTCAGGCTGATCGTTTTTTTCGAGATTTGTTTTTGTCTTTTCAGCAACAAGAACTGGATATAAGTTTATAGCCGTTGCCGTAGCAACGGGACCACCGCGCGGGTCAGTGGGTGTGCCCAAGTCTGCATTTCAGTAAAAGCCACTGGATGTTTTGGTCCCTGTTACTAAAAACCTAAATTAAACCGAAAGCAAGACCCGAACGAATACTTTGTGTTGCACCGTACATTTTCCAGTGCAAGGTTGCACTGGCTGCATCTCTTTGGAACAGCCTGGCATCAGGGAAAATGCTTCATTTCGGCTGTTCTTGAATTTGATAAAGGACCGCCCAAAATCGTTCTGAGGGCTGCAAATGGCCCCCGGGCTGCAGTTTGGACACCCCTAACCAGCTGTGTGTTTTCTGCTGTGGAAAGGAGAAGGCTGTAGTTCTGTTGCGTCCGGCCCAGCTGGGAGGGTTCCTGTCTGCTGGAGAGCTCTGGGGCTCCTCTATGTGGGTTAGTGGCCCCCCCAGCCACATTATTCATGGCCCTCCTGCTGCTGTCTGACTGTCGGAGCTGCAGACCCAGAAACACGTCCGGTCGGCTCCGAGACCCCGGAGTCGCCGCAGCAACGGGACCACCGCGCGGGTCAGCAGCAGCTTGGGGTTCAGCGCCTTGCCCAGGGGCACACCGACATGCGACAGGAGGAAGCTGGAGTCCAACCCGCAACCTTCCCACTGCAGTCATCTAAAAGAGGATAATTCATGGCTCCATCGGTTCCAGCCAGTCCTGCAGCAGCCCAGAGCATCACTGTACCACCACCGTGCCAGGCTGCAGCCGCGACCTTCTGGTTCTGAAATGCTGGCCTCGCTCTACCAGATGTAACCGGACCAGAACCGTGCAGAAACGTCCGCTTCCGTCTCTTCAGGCCACAGAAGTCTTTGAGATCATCAAGATGTTTCTGCTAAATGTGAGACGGGCCAGCAGTGGCTCATTTGGGCCCGCAGTGGTTCTTTTGGACCAGCAGTGGTTCTGGAGTTGGAGCTCTCTTTCTTACACTGCAAAAACACTAAATCTTACCAAGTATTTATTTGCTCCAGTTTCTCGTGCAAATATTGAAACACACTTCAAATAATACACACAGCTTGTTTTAAGGAACTTTTCAGCGAGATCAATAATTCTTGAATATAGATTAGAAAAAGAACCATTTCTGCCGGCAGATTTTTTTTCTTAAAACAGGAAAATGTCTTGTTACAACGTGAAAATAATCTGCCAATGAAAGCAGCAGATTTTGTATCCATACATAAGAATTACTGAGTAAATCTGACCTCCTGGAACATTTGCCTGTAGGTTCGTTTTGTCTCATTTCAAGATATCTGCACAGAAACTGGAGCAGAACTGCTCGGTGGTTCGGTTCTTGATCCCACAGGTCAGGCCTGGGTTTGGTCAAACCAGATGTTTACCTTGGAGCAGAATATGAAGCCAAACCACGTCATAAAAGCTTGAACATACGAATCTCTGTTCTTCTCAGATGATGGGAAACTGGAGAAGGATTCAGAAAGTCTGGGTTAAGACTTTTGCACAGTCTGCAGCGGAGGTCACCTGGACAAGGTTCCCAGCTGGATCAGAACCAGCAGCTCCTCTGGACCAGAAAGCTTCATTTCAGCAGCTATTACTGATGTTCCTGCTGTCCCGATATGCAGCCGGAATACCAGCGTGCTGCTGGGTCGATGCTTTAACTGCTTTAATAACTGCACGAAGCTGCAGCCTCCTCTCAATATTTATCCTCTCGGTTCTACCGGGCCAGAGTAAATATTAATAAACAGTGAGCGAGCATATTTCGTCTGAGTCTTCAGAGACCCAGAAAGTAAAACAGTTCATGTTCATCTGGATGAAAGCGGGTCTATTTTTAATCTCAGCAGGGAAGCAGGCGGCAGGCTGGACGGGAAGGTTTCCGCAACGTCAGGAGAGCAGCCGGGCCCGTCTGGGTTCGTTAGGACGACTTCCTGTTCCGGCAGGAAGTCCCACTTCATTAAAGCCACGCGTCGCTGCAGCGCCGACCCGCCTGCCGAGGAACACGTGTGAGAACATGTATGAACGTCGCTCTGCAGACGTTCGCCCCGCCTTTAAGCTGATGCTCGCGGTGGCTTCGGCTGATCTGGGGCCCGCCGGGTCGACCACGAAGCAGCGGCGTTAGAAAACAAAACACGCTCACATTTTCCTCATGAGGCCGTGTTTTCCCAGACGGACACGAACGCAGCACGTTTAGGACGCCTCCTGGAGAGCAGGACCCGGTGGCCGCTGTGCGTGAAGCCGTTCGACGCGTCCCTGGACCCCCTCCTCGGTTCGGTCCGGTCCTCCAGAGTCCTGCTGGGGACCGGACTCGGCCGAGCTGAAGCTGACGCGTCTACAGCTCGCAGGACAGCTACAGCACTCCTGAGGTTGATGAGAAAAACCTTTAGGACGCCGCCGTTGAGCCATTCATGAAAAACCTGGGCGCTTCTGGACTCTGCAGGCCCGCCTGGAGTAGAACCAGCTCCACACTGGACCTGGAGCTGGAAACCCCAAAGCATGAGAAGGTTTGAATCTGGAGCTCCAACCCAGTAGAATCCTGGGAGACCAGAGCCAGAAGCTGGACTGGAGGCGGAGAACCAGACCCGCGGCGCTGACCGGAAACACGAGGAGGTGATCCACGAGTGGCAGAACGTTCTGGAGGCTCACATAAAGTCCAGCTTCCTGCTGATGCAGATGGCGGTTCTGCTGCGCCATGGAGGTCCATACAGGACTGGGCTTTCTTTCTCCCATCGTTTCTCCTCGGACTCTGGTCCTGACGCAGCTCCACGACCGAGTCTGATTGGTCGGCTGACCAGAAGGACGCCAGATAAGCTGCGGTGGCTCCGCTCTCCTCACCAGCGCAGCAGCGTTTTCAGGGTTTCTCTGGACGTCGCTTCGTCTCCGTTTCCTCTCAGGTCTCTGCAACTCTGAACGTCTCCCGGCAGAAACCAGTTCTGACTGGGTTCACTGGACTGCAGCTGCTGGATGCATGAGGATCCAGTTTGGAGCCTAAACCCAGCCTGTTGCTGTCCAACGCAGCGTGCTCTGACCGCCCCTCATGTGGAAACAAGCAGCTCTGAGGTTCTGTGCGTTCGGAAGTGCTTCCAGACCTGAGAAGGTGCTCGTCTGCTGCCCAGATGAACTGGAACGCGTGAGCAACAAGCTGTCAGACTCTGCTCCTCCAGACAGCGGGGCTCTCGCGTCCCGCCGTCGCGGATAATAACGGCTTTCTGGCAAACCACAATTAACTAAGAGGAAGCTGACATCCTGCTGGAGCCGCTTTATCTGATCACAGCTGTCGGCGTGACAGAGGAAGAGGAGGAGACGCTTCACGCTGACGAAGAAAGCACACAAACAAGCCTGGCTCTCCTGACACTGATATGATTCACAAATTAATGCTTAGCTTAATAATGGATGTGGGCAATCTTGTGTACAAGATCATAGAAACGATCTTGTCACATCGCTATAGTAACGGCACTGCAGAAGCAGAAATCTCCTCCATTGTGCCTGGGTGGGGAAGTTCAGGTGCAGCAGCAGCAAAGTGACGGCATGGAGGTGTTTCGGTTCACATGAAGATGAAAGTATTAAAGGCGACCCATTATACGTCCTTGTAAAGCAGCTCGGACAGGTCTGTGGGCCATAACACGTTTATTACACGTTTAGCATAAAATCATTCTCAGGTAATCAGAGTTCATCTCCTCAGCTCTGCTTGTTTTCATCTCCGTTCAGAACGAGCTGCTTTAGGGCCTCTGTCACTTTTATGCAAATCAGCTGCTGCTGGCCACGCCCCCTGCCTACTGTTTACACTTTCTGCAGGTGAAAATGGCTGCAAACAGGTGTGTAGCTGTTCAGCGTCCATCTTGGACCCTGAAGCAGAGGAAGTGGAGCCTCCTGGATGCAGCAGCGCTTTCTGGACGGTGAGTCGACAACTAAACTCCGGTCTTCTCCAGCAGCCAACATATGGCGGGAAAACCAGCTGACCAGCTCCGTTTGGGTTGCTAGGTAACGGGCTGGGCTCTACTTGGGTTGCTAGGTAACGGGGCAGATTTGGAACCTTATAACCAGGAGGTTTTTGAAATGGTTCGTTTTCCAGACACCAAAACACATGAACTTGCTGAACACGAAAACGACTGGATGGGCTTCCTTTAGCGCTTGGAGTGTTTCTAGGAGCAACGGAGACCCAAACGGAAGAACAAAAACCTGCAAAAAGGCCATTTTTCACAATAGGTTCCCTTTAAAATGTACAAAAAAACTAAAGACTAATTAACTGTACAGTGAGCGTAAGATTATAACTTGCTAAATATTTAGTTAGCAAGCTAACAATTCAGCTCCATACTAAATATTTAGTTAGTATGCCACATATTTAGCATACTAACATTCATTATCAGTGAATGAATAACATAATGAAAAAAGAACCCCCATTTTTTCTCGACAGGCTAAATCACCCAATTATTGCTGTTAATTTTTGACTGTTATATCTTGGGGCCATGTTTCCAGCCAATCAGCTGCAGCGCCTCGTTAAGGACAGACCCGGACCAGCGTTCAGTCACGGCCCTCCTGAACATCAGCTGCGTTCGTGAAACCAGCTGATTCTTTCTTCTGATAATAATTACAGTCGTGTGAAATGATCGAGGTTCTGGATGTTTAACAGTCCAGTCAGGACCAAGGATCCGTCTGCTCGTTCTCATTCAGTCCCTTCCTCTCCAGGTTCTGCTCAACCGGCCTCTGGTTCCGGTTCTGTTTATTTCTTCTTCATCCTCGTTGCTTCCTTGCTCCGGGGGCTCCTCTTCCTCCCTCCCTCCTCATGAGGCTG
Source organism: Anableps anableps (assembly GCA_014839685.1). NCBI lineage: Eukaryota > Metazoa > Chordata > Actinopteri > Cyprinodontiformes > Anablepidae > Anableps > Anableps anableps. The sequence goes on from CM026069.1 coordinate 480,761, forward strand.
CCGGTAGGGCGGTCGAGCCCGCAGGACCACAGTCCACAAACAGATGCTGAACTTCCAAACCCAGCCAGCTCCAGCTGCTACCGAGCTCGGTTCTGTCACCTCAGCCTTCATCGCTCCCCCCTCAGTCATCCTCACTGGCTGGGATGCATTCAGGGACAACAGAAAGTGAAGGAAATCATCGTTTGCATGCACAGCTGAACTGATTTACATCACATGACTTTTTGCAGATCTTTGTGCGTTTCCCTGTTTTCTCTGCAGCTTGATGAGTTTCTCGGAGATATTTTTGGACTTTTTAATAAAGGATTTAGTTCAGTTTAGTTTAAAAACGACAGACTCACAACAAGTGCCTTCAGCAAACATTTCCAAACAGAACAGAAAAAGAAATATATAGAAATATATCATCAATCCCTCATACTCAGCATGCATGTAGAGACAGTGGAGAGGAAAACTCCCTGTTAACAGGAAGAAACTTCCAGCAGAACCAGAGCCAGGCTCAGTGTGAACGGCAATACGCCACTGGCCCAGGAGTACTTTCTATGTTAAAGGAAGAGTAGAGGTAATGGGAGCTGCTGAAGCTCCTCTGGTGGCTTCATCTCGGAGAAGCGATGATGAAGATTTGATGGATGAAGAAAGGAGGAAGTGTGAACCTCCTGTCCCGATTCTTCATCAGGAGAGAGGAAAGCCCGACTGGGTGTTCATGCTGTGTTCAAGGTCCACCTTAGTTCTGAGCTCAACATGGCTCAGTGGTGCATTCAAGGACGGTAAATCTGGCCTCTAATGGTGACGGATGTTTGCTAACATGGAGACCTGCAGCGGACATGTTTGTTTCCGTCCTGTTCCGAGCTGCAGGAGGAGAGAAGCAGCCGTCTACTGATTTAAAGCATCATCAGGACGTAGAACCACACACAGACGCGTTACGAGTCCTGCTCCGGGCGCCGCGGCGCCGCTGCTGCTCCACAGCTCATTACTGCCTGGGACATTCATCCACCTGTCCAGCAGGCTAATAAATCCATAAGAAAGCAGCAAACAGGCTCAGCAACAAGCTAATAAAACTCGGTGACATGGACTTCCTGCCAGATCAACATCTGGTTAACACACAGCTGGCCTGCCTTGCTCAGAGGCACTCATGATGGGGATCGTCCCACAAACCCAGCTCTGTGAGCGTCTCTGCAGGAAAACTGGGAATAATTCAGCTCCACTGGACCAACTGAGACCCCCAGTTCTGCGTTTTGGGAAGCGGGAATGTTTAAGCGCTGCTGGAGCGCTGCTTCCTCATTATCCAGACTTATTCCCACTTCTTCAGACGGCCTCGGTGAAAACGGATCAAACTGGGAAACTGCTCAGACTCCCAGTGATTAAACAACGGTTCTGCTGTGGTTTGATGCATCGAATGAAACTCTGTTCCTCCAACATTCAGCAGCAGCCAAACAAAGCTGTAAATATCTGGATGGAAGCTAAAAAACGGACCTTTTAATCTATAAATCAATAAACAGTTTATAGGAAGATATATGAAGAGCAGCGCTGCTGAAGGAAGCTGCTGGAAGCTAACTGCTCCTCGAACAGCTGAGAACAAGTCTGAGCTTCAGCTGGCTGTAAAATCCTGTTTCTGAATAATTAACTATAATAGCTGAATACAGAAACATTTTAATGTGTTCAAATCAAAATATTCATGCAGGGGTTGAAGCTGAGAAATGTTCTGCTGCTTAAAACCATCAGGATTTGATGTACCTGAGATGTTTCTCTGAACTAAGCATCTAATTTAACTTGTTTATTCAACATGTTGAAACTCAACAAGCTCCAAATGAAACACAAAACGAAATGAACTGTCACCATGTCCTGAATAAGAGGCAGACAATCTGAGCTCCTCTGCCTCCTCCCTGTGGTCCTGCTGCCATCTGCAGAAATCCTCCGCTCTCGCTTAGAAACAACCAATCAGAGCCAGGGGGAGGGGCTTAGTACTGACAAACATGCTTGTGAATGCGCTCCATGCAAACACGTGCAGATAGACGTGCAGAATCAGGCGACACACTTTTTGCAGCATTAAACTCTGTGTGACCCGTCCCCACTGAAGCCCTTATTCTGCCCGCCTCTAGGGGGCAGAGTAGGCCGCCTACAGAAAGCGCACCACGCAGCATGTCTGGAAGTGAAAAACACAGTCGTTCGTCGCAACATGGCTACACTCGTGAGCGTGGTGGTCTTTAAGGGCGCAAATATTAAGATAGACATCTTAATATTTGTCTTTGCGAACCTCCACTAGGAGGAGCTCTTGCTCGTCCGCCATGTTTTCCTGCAGGGAGCTGTCCGTGCAGTTACATTTCAGAGGTGAAAGGAAGAAAATTTGGACGAAACAGACGCCACATGGAGGGGCGTTGTTGCAGAGATGATGTAATTTGACCTCGCGGACGCAACAAGCATACATCAGGCTTACGCTGCATGGTTCCCAGCAGCCCCGTTCAGCCCACTTTAATCCGACTCCAGTCCGTCTGCCTAGAAAGTCCGGTCCGGTTGGGGAGGTGTGAACTCTGACCCGAACTCTGCTCCGCCTCCAAACCTCGGTCTCGGTCCGGTTCAAGTGAACTCTGGTTCGGTTCGGATGCAGATGTGAACACCAAGCGGACCGGAGGCCGCTCCAGAAGCAGGAAGTGGACTACAGCGCAGGGCATTCTGGGTAAATACAACCAAAACAAACGCTAGCTAGCCTAGCGCTAGCGGGAGAAATGGCTCGTGGTCTTCAGCCTGAGACAGAAGAGAAATCCTCCAGCCGCTGAAACCTGACGCCGCTCCATGTTGTTGACGTTTGGTGAAGAAGGAAGCTGCGCTCAGCGTCTTCAGAGGTTTTCATGTCGTTTCCTTCAGCGGTTCTTGGTGCAGCGCCCCCACAGGCGAGGAGGGGAACAGGTTGCTGAAAGGGTTTGGTTGGTTTGACTCGGAGCAGAGAGGAAGAGAACCGCAGCAGCTGGACATGGAGGAGATGGTTGTGGTTCTGGTCCCGAATCCAAGCGAGTCTAGCGGACTATCGGGGGGAAACAGCATGAAAGACTCACGGGTCTCCGCTGCTCTGTCTCTGGTCTGCTCGCCGTCCAGGTTGACGGGTCGGCTCGGAGAAAAACTTCACCTCGTGATCTGTTACAGCAGCTCTGAGTCTGATTAGGGACCAGATGAATACATCGGGTGTTCCCATGCAGAGAATCATCCAGACATTCATGAGTTTGTCCTCAATAAAAACAATAACGTGGTTCCAGGAGACAAACGAAGGCTTCAGTCGGACCTTCCAGAGCCGAAGCTGCTTCCAGGAGGTTAAAGATGCTTCTGAAGCGAAGAGGAGATCTGTTTCTGGCTGGTTTCAGCTCCTCCATCCAATGGAGGTCAGGCTTGGTGCTGATCACCTCCAAGCTCTCTTCAGCTTAGACACCTGGAGATCTCTCCATGCAGACTTTTCAGCTGTAATTCAACAGAATGTTCCCTGGAAGGAAGAAAACTGACAGCTGCATGAATTATTGCATCACTTTATGGGTCGAGATCTCTGCTGCAGGTTCTGTTCTGGTTCTTTTTCCTGGACCTCATGCTAAATTCAGGTAAGCAGAACCAGGACACGCTGCAGACAGATTCAGGTCAAGAGACTGGATCCAGAGTCCAGTCCCTGTTCCCAGTTTACTGGGAGTCTTTCTGTTCAGCAGGACCATCATGTTTTAGCAGAGAACACCTGGAGGAGGAGCCCAAACGAGCCGAGCCTCATCTGATGACCCTCAGACTAGCAACGCATCCTCATCATCATGAGCAGTCAGGTGGTGATGATGATGATGAGCTGCTGTCGGAGAGGTTGGGGGGGGGGGTAAACGCTGGAAACTGCTTCTGCAGAGGTGGAAACAGATTTCTGCAGGAAACAGAAAAAAATCATTTCCTTTTTAATGAAGTGTTTTGTTCACAAAACGTGGACAAAAAGATGGAGAATAAATAAAAGATCAGATGAATAAATCCCACCGACGCCCCGTCTGCTTCCACAGCTGCAGGTTATGAGTGTGAATATTAATGAGATCTGATCTGATATCTCTGACTCAGAGCTGCTTTTTTACCGTCTCCAGGCTGCAGGGGGCGCTGCGTCACACACCAAAGAGTCAAATCATCAAAAACAAACCAAAACGGAGCTGAAGTTCTGTGGTCCTAACCCGTCAGAACCAGGGTTCCTGGTGGAGAGCTACTGGTTTCAGATGATTTCCCAGCACTTCTCCTCAGCTTCTGCAGATCTCACATGAAGCTGATCCTCTATTCACATTCTGATGAATTCTGAGTTTAAAGAATATATACTCTTCTGTTTCTTTCTGAAAAACTAGTTTTTGTATTAAATACCTTCATGTTTCAGAAAGGTTCTACTGGGATCAGAAAGGACTAGATTAGGAGTTTGGGTCGGTGGCATAAAGAGTTGGTTATTAAATAAGTGAGGAGGAGGGGAGGTTCTGCCACATGAAGCTGTCTGGTGGTTTCATCGGCGTCTGGTCCCAGCAGGTCCGGGGCTGTAGGTGCTGTATGGGAAGCTACACAGTCAAACATTACCAGCAATAATCTGGGTCGTTTAGCCTGTCAGACAAAACAATGGGGCTTCATTTTAGTTATTCATTTATAAATGTCACAGTTTCAAAACAAATATTTAGTTAGCATCCTAAATATTTACACTACCAACTAAAGATTTTGTTAAATATTTAGTTTGGAGCTAAATGTTTAGCTAGCTCAGAGCTAACTAAATATTTGGCTAGGTTAGAGCTAAATATTTAGCTTCAAACTAAATATTTCACTAAATATTTAGTTTGAAGGTAAATATTTAGTTACAAAACTAAAACAAAACAAACTAAAACATTTAAACAAAATATTCAGCTCCAATTTAAATATTTAGCTTAAAACTAAATATTTTGTTAGAAAGCTAAATATTTAGTATAAAACTAAATATTTGGCTAGCTCAGATGTAAATATTTAGCTTGCTAACTAAATATTTAGCTTACCAACTAAATAGCTTCAAAATAAACATTTAGTTAAATATTTAGCAAGCTAAATAGTTAGCTCTGAGCTAACTATTTAGCTTGCAAACTACATATTTAGTTTGCAAGCTAAATATTTAGTTAGGTCTGAGCAAGCTAAATGTTTGGTTTACCAACTAAATCATTAGCTCTGTGCTAAACAAACATACTAAATATGCCAACTAAATATTCAGTTTAAAACTGACATTTACAGATCAATCAATAACATGGTGAAAGTATGACTTTGAAAATAAACTTCCATGTTTTCCTGTTATGTCAGCCTATATAACCCAAATTATTGTTGTTAGTTTTAGACTGTTGCTTTACAAACGGCGCCCTCTACAGGTGAGTCCAGATGGCCCAAGCAGGACAATAGTTGCTGGTTTTCATGACTGAATATTTCTTCATTTTGTAGTAGAAATATTTTATAGGCTTCCATCATCATGAGGAGTGCAGGATGGGCCTCATGGTGGCGCTAGAGTCCAGAGTCAGTGTGAGGTGTGAGAAACGTTCAGAAGATGATGGACTATTTAATTTAAAATCAAACAGCAGAGGAAGCAGAACAATGAGGTCTGGGAAGAATAAAAGGCTGAAGTTATGATGACATCACAGGATAAAGAGCGAATAAAACAAACTCTGAAATAATGAAATCATTAATGAGAGCACGCAGCCCTGGCTCCGTCCCACACGATTGTTCTGGGTCTGCAGGGAGGCTCTGACAGAACAATGGCTGCTGCTGCTGCGGTGAATCCCTCCTGGACGTCACGCTGGACCGATCCCAGAGAAGAGGTCACGGAGGTTTAGCACACAAGTCTACGTTCAGCAGAGAAGCCAAAAGTGGAGCAGCGCTGCACCTTGGGCAACAGAGATACTGAGAATCAGTGAAGCAGCGTGAGCTGCAGTGACAGAGAGGAGCTCCACGCTGGCCGCTCCGCTCCCTGCGACGGGGACCCGAGCGCCTCGCTTCAGCTGCGGAGAGGAACACCACAGGAGCATTCAGAGGGAAGAAACTCATATTGATTGAAGAAGGACATTTAGCCTGGTTCTCCTGGCTGTGCGGAGGGAGCAGATCCAAAGATCTGCCTGAGGCCTTCAGGGAGAAGCTTGGAGCAGCTGGAGGGTCTGATGAAGGATTTATGGAGGTCTCAGATGAGTTTAAAGCAGTTCCACTGTCAGGATACTCAAACATCTCCCAACATGTCCAGGTCTGGCCATCCAACTAAGTTCATTCAGAAAGCAGGCTGCAAGATGCTGAAAGAAGTCTCCAAAACTCCTAATATGTCATCATGGGACTTTCAGCAGGTTCTTACTACCGTTGATATGAAAGTTCATGTCTGTCCAGTCAGAAGAGCCAGCACAGGTTCACCTTCCATGGGTGGTGAGCAGGGAGGAAACCTTTCATCTCTGAGGAAAACCAATGATGAAGACCAGCAGTTCTGGAAAAAAGCTCTTTGGAAAGATGAGTCGAAGACTGAATCATTTGGACTGAGGACATGCCTGAAGTAACGTAAACTTTCAAGTCAAATCCAATCGAATCATGACCCAAAGAATCGAAATTGAATCGAATTGTTGGATTCTTAACAATACCCAGCCCTACTCCCAGAGCTCTGTACCAGAGGCTACGGCGTACCAGAGGCTACGGCGTACCAGACCAGAGGCTACGGCGTACCAGAAGCTACGGTGTACCAGACCAGAGGCTACGGCGTACCAGAAGCTACGGTGTACCAGACCAGAGGCTACGGCGTACCAGACCAGAGGCTACGGCGTACCAGAAGCTACGGTGTACCAGACCAGAGGCTACGGCGTACCAGAAGCTACGGTGTACCAGACCAGAGGCTACGGCGTACCAGACCAGAGGCTACGGCGTACCAGAAGCTACGGTGTACCAGACCAGAAGCTACGGTGTACCAGACCAGAGGCTACGGCGTACCAGACCAGAGGCTACGGCATACCTTGGCTCTGCTTTGCTCCACCTTCATTTTGCTAACCTTGCACACGCTGAAGTTCTGTCTTCCAGGGAATTCGGTAAAAACCAAAATGAGTCCAAATGTTTGCCTTTCAGGAGGATGGGGCTGGTTGAATCTCTCTCTCTCTTTCATTTTTGTCGTTTCCTCTTTGTTGTGGTGCTCCCTGCGCAGGCGTACATTCCAGTAGCGGCTGCCTGGTGATGTTAGGACGCCCTACGTTGTTACAAAATGGAGGCTGGCAGAGGATTTGTTTTGTTTATTTACTTTAAATTGACTCTGAATCGTAGTAAATGAGAATCGGGGTTCTTATGTGAATCCATTTTTAGGCACCCCGCCAGAGGTGAACCTTCCAGTTGAGGCCGACCCACCAGAATCACTCCAGGAGCTCATCATCGACTCATCGGATTTGTTTTATTTTTCAAAATCTGGGGTTTTGGGACATTTTATATCAATTCTGAATCGTAGTGACTGAGAATCGTGATTTGTTGAGGCACACCCCTTGTCTTTCTCACCGCCTGGCCTTAGGTCCTGTTGGGGTTAAAGTTTCAGAGTCTGAGGTGTGGCTCTTTGGTCAAACGAGTCAAAGAGAGAGAAACACAGACTCATCAGGAGAAAGCACAGGTTTTCTCCTGATTCACCTTTACAGGTCTCCTAAGTTGTGAGCAGGACGTGGGACTGCCCCTGCTTTGCTCTGCAGATGGAAGGAGTCCCGGAGGAGGCGGCCGTGTTTTTGGAGCGTCCTTGGAAGCGTTCATTAATCTGCCGCCTCGCCGCCTCATCACCTGGAGCAGAGCAGCAGGTCAGACGTGACACGTCTCTGGGACCACCTTCATTCTGCACCCGACTGAGGCGGACACGATCACTCAAGGAGACGTTTCTGTAGCCGATGATGCTGTGGACGCTGAACGACCAGCATGGCCAAGTCCCCCCCCCCGTGTCCCGGCATTGTCTCGGAGATGTTGCTCCAGCCTTCAGCGCCTCCGACTGCATCAGATCAGGTTTTTCTGTCAAACTGTTACGCTGACCTGTAATTAACAGGCACTTCATGCAGCGCGCTGAGTGGTATCCATGGTAACAAGCGTCACCGGGTCCCCCAGCACAGAAGAAGAGTGTGAACACAGCAGTGACCTGTTATCTGGAGACTGATTCATTTAGCGGCTTCAGCTGAATATTCATCAGATGATAAACAGAAACGTTAGCATAAAAGCAACAGACGATGTTTTTCCATCACCAGCTGAGAGAAGCAGGCAGGATTCTCCTTCCTGCTGCTGAGGCTGAGCTGGGTTTAACTTCAGCCCGCCGAGGCGCCGTGAGTCAGAGATTCACTCAGGCTGACGGCTCGCCACCTTCCAGCCAGTAAATCAGTCCTCCAGCCAATCAGCTGCAGCCTTTCAGGAACCTGCTGGATCCACAAACCAGCTCCAAAAAGCTAACTGCAGCTCCGTACTAGAAAAAACATCAGCTGCTGCTCCACACTAACCTGTTGCTGGTTTCAGGGCTGGCTGTCGGGATATCTGAATTCTCCCCTCAGCCCCACGGAGGCCAAACCCATCCATGTTTTAGCGAGAAAATGACATATTTAGCTTCAAACTGCATATTTTGTTATTTTGTTTCAGCTTGCTAGCTAAATATGTAGCTTCAAACTACATGTTTAGTTAGCTAACAAAGGAACAATTCGGAAGAAGGAAGTTGTGTCTTCAGAGGTTTTCATGTCGTTTCCTTCAGCGGTTCTTGGTGCAGCGCCCCCACAGGCGAGGAGGGGAACAGGTTGCTGAAAGGGTTTGGTTGGTTTGACTCGGAGCAGAGAGGAAGAGAACCGCAGCAGCTGGACGTGGAGGACATGCTGCGGTTCTGGTTCCCAGTCGAAATGAGTCTAGCGGACTATCGGGGGGGGGAAACAGCCTAACAACCCAAAAAACACGATTATACTGAGATAAAAACACAGTCTCTGTTGGACTCCCTCCCTGCCATTGTGGTTATTATTTGAATAAAAGTATTCTGAACCTTGGATGCTGTGTTTCTGTTATAAGTCTGAGTAAATAGATCACTGCTGAACTTAGAGGCTCTCTGGGGAAAAAAGCGTTGCTTGCAGCTGGAAGTAGTTTCTGTTCACCGTTAAAAAGCAACATTTTTTCTGCGGGCCGCGTGTTTTGGCATCAACTAAGCATCGGGGTTAAATAAGAAGCAACTCCTCGACCAAAGAAGAGCTCAGCCTGTCGTCAACATTCGCTAAATTCGTCCAACCTTAGGTAACACCTGGTTGGCCCAGTTGTGGTGCCCCCAGTGGGTCACTGAATCCCTCCATCACTGAGCCCCCCCGCCCTCCTTCCTTTGTCAGCTGTTAATTAGAGAACAAACGTTTGATCAAAACAAACCAATTTGGCTGCTTTCTGCTTCTAATAGAGTGTCACTAATCGCCCCCCGTACCCAACGTGTCCCATAATTGGACCAGTAGGTGGTTCATATGCTTTCAGAAGATAAATCTGTTTTGTTGCCATCAGCAGGGCTGCTGCTGGTAATGGGAGTTAATGGGTGGGACGGAGGTGAAGGCTCATTAGGCGCTCACTGTCTTCTGACTGCAGCTTCTGGGATGCCGCCGACTGCAGGAAACACGCATGTAGACTCCGCAGACCACAGGAAACACGCATGTAGACGCTGCAGTCCGCAGGAAACACGCATGTAGACGCTGCAGTCCGCAGGAAACATGCATGTAGATGCTACTGACTGCAGGCAACACGCATGTAGACTTCGCAGACCGCAGGAAACATGCATGTAGACTCCACAGACCGCAGGAAACATGCATGTAAACGCCTCCGACTGCAGGAAACACGCATGTAGATGCTACTGACTGCAGGCAACACGCATGTAGACTTCGCAGACTGCAGGAAACACACATGTAAACGCCATAGACTGCAGGAAACACGCATGTAGACGCTGCAGTCCGCAGGAAACACGCATGTAGATGCTACTGACTGCAGGAAACACGCATGTAGACTCCGCAGGAAACACGCATGTAGACTCCGCAGGAAACACGCATGTAGACTCCGCAGTCCGCAGGAAACACGCATGTAGACTCCGCAGGAAACACGCATGTAGACTCCGCAGTCCGCAGGAAACACGCATGTAGACGCCGCTGCAGCAGCAGCATCATCCTCCACTTACGACATTAATTATGTTCACGGTGAGAGAAATACAAGCCTTAATGGAACAGCTGACGTTTCTGGATCAAACATTCTCCCATTAGCATCAAGTTATTGAGAATAAATTCTTCACTTTTGATCCTGTTAACATCAGATTCTCTCCTGACACAGAAATAATGTTAACAGAATAAACCCAAGTGGTTCCAAAACCCAGAAACAACCTCATCTAAAAATATTCATGTCCTGAGCTACAAGGGCCTCGTAATAAACCCAGCAGGATCAACTTCAAGTTTTCATCTCATAGAGAAGAAGAAGAGGAACATCAGCTGCCTGAATCCTCAGGCTCTCTTCTGGTAGCGCCACCTACTGGTCTGATTGTTCCTTCAGAGGCCGTCAGTTGGTCTGATGAATCCTGCAGCCTGGTTCCTCAGAAGGTCCAGATGTTCCTTCTGGGGTCCTGGGCAGGTCCAGTGCACCGGTCTGGGATCCTCAGTGGAACCAGTCTGTTAGTGGGAACTCCGGGTCTTTTTAAACCAGTGGAGACCACGGACGACCTGGAATGTGTCCAAGGTGGGACGACTAGAAGACAGGTGAAGGTCTTCTTCTCTTGGCCCGGACCGTCCGTCCCGCCTACAGCAGGAGCACCGACCCGTTCTCATCACTGACGTTGACGGATCATAACAGGTCAAAGGTCATCCTGACTCCCAGAACCAAGCTGCTCCCATCTGGACCTTTTTCTGGCACAAACAAGGAAGAACTTGATTCTCAGTTAAACAGCGGCTCTGCCTCCAGCTGATCGCTCCTCTTATAAAAAACTTTTAGTGGTTCTGACCCGATGGGGGGGGTCAGAACGACGAGCCGTGATGTGTCTGAGGTGCGCCTCCTGGGCCCATCAGGGGCTTAATGAGGCGAACGCAGCTGTGGAACAGATGAGCTTTATGTCACTGGGGAACGAACATAAGCACCTTCCATTGTGTGGACCCCCCTCCCCGTGTCTGCACACTGACCCCCCCCCCCCCAGCATAGAGAGCAGGACAGTGTTTGATTCCTTGATTCCTTCCTGCCTGAAGGTGCAGAAGAAGACGAGCGGTCGGCTCTGGAAGTAGAACGTCTCCCTGAGTCGGAGCTCCGCCTCCAACCAGGAGAACAACTGGAGCAACGAGCTGTCAGCTACCGGAAACCAGTTGGTCAAACTTTATCCATGCGACACATTCAGAAAGTTATTTTCCAGAAACCATCAATAATCCAATAAAAGAAGTTAACTGAGGGTGAGTCAAGATGGCCGCTCAGATGGGGTTCAGTCAGTAGCCGTGTTTCCATCAACAGATTTTTAATGCGCATTTTGAAGTATCGCATTAGAAACTGTTGATGGAAGCGGCAAAAATTCTAAACAACTTCCTTAATTTCACAAAAAATTTTTTACGCTCACTTGAGGTGGTTTTCAGCTTTTGTGAAAAAGAGTTAATGCGCTAAAGATGGAAACACATTTGCTGAATAAGTTCTGACGTGAACTTTCCAGTCCACTGGCGGGTCCCTGCCTTACCAGAGGCACCAAACTGAAAATTTCAAAGTCCAAATCTCCAAATCTCTGCTCGTTAGCAGCCTCTACTTCCTGTTTAGTACAGCCATGCGTAGCATCAACATCTCATGAAATCACGCTCCAAACCTGTGGACGGAAACATGCCGAGTTCGCATTTTCTCCTGGTTTTTCTATTTCACAACATTTTAAAAATTTGTTCAAAATTTGCATGACTATTGCATGGAAACGTAGCTTGTGAGTCAAGATGGCTGCTCAGATTGGTTTCAGTCCCACGGTCACTAGCCATGTTTGCATCAGCGTTTTTTATTTATGCACATTTTATTTTGAAGCATCGCAACAGTTGATGGAAACAGCAAAAAATTCAAAAATAACTTCCTTAATTTCACAAAAAAGTTTTTACGCTCACTTGAGGTGGTTTTCAGCTTTTCCAAAAGAGTCAATGCGCTAACTCATACCACCTCACTGGTGGCACCAAAGTGAGGGACCCTAGTCGAAGCATGGACAAGGAGAAGGGCAGTGGGCCTAAGATGGAGCCATGAGGTTCCTCACAATAAAGCAAAGACACAGTGGAGAGAAAAATGCTCCTACAGCTGCTTGGACATCAAGTCCAGGTTAAATAAACTGTACCTGGCTGTGAGGTGAACTCCCAGCCACAAGGTGGCACCAAACACACCAACAACAGAAACAACATGATGCTTGGTTTGAAGAAACATTCTGTTATCCATGTTGGACTGCTGAACCACAACAAACTTGAGACCATATTTCTGCTCGTTTATCGAGACAGTTGACCAACGTGCACGCTTTCGCCCTCTGCTGGGCTGTAGCTGCAACTGCAGACCCCTGGGGGGAACGCCGTGGTCGGACTGAGGTCCCCGTTCGCACGTCATGCCAGGCCACAACAGCTGATTCAGGAGATCTTGGCGCTGCCGTCTAAACCTGGAACTTTTGCCCGATCAACATCTGAAAATGCCAACAATTTCCAGACGGCGGTCTCCGTAAACATAGTAGGGCTGCTGCTAACGATTATTTTAGTAGTCGATTATTCTGACGATTAATCGACTAATTAGATTTTTAAAAAATCAACACATTCTGCAGATTTTTCATTTAATCACTTCAGCTTTTTTACACAATATTAGAAATACCTGAAAAATGCAAATAAATAATTCAGGTTATTTTTGAGATCAGAAAATCGACATTTTCTTGCCGAAAATGCAACAACATCATTGCTTTAGTGAACGACTGATCGTCTGCAGCAAAGGATGCGTCTGCAGCTCAATAAATCCTTCCGACGTGAAAGGCTCAGCTCTTCTGCTGGACTGGACATCGATAGTGGAGGACTGATCTGGGGATTATTTTATTGGATTAACTGATTCATAATTGGATAGCAAAACACCCTTAATAGGGGTATTTTTAATTATCGTTTTCCCAGAAAGTGAAGCAGGTGAAGCTAAAACTGCCACCTGAGGACCTCTGGGTGGAACAGATTTACAGACCAAGGTTTTTTTTTTTTTTTTTAAATGCAAAATGTTTCTATTTATTGTCCAGTTGTGGCTTCATTGCTGCTCTGACTGGGTTGTTCTTTCCGCTAATGGCCTTTTTTAGTGTCTGTTTACTCCAGTTAATGATTAATCATTTCCGAAATTAGTTGATGATTATTTCAATAATTGATTATTTCAGTAGTTTCAGCCCTAAAACATAGCCTGAGTCAAATTTAGTGTCAACATGTTTTTCCAGATGAAAAGCAGCAGAAATGCATCAGACAGTCACAGTTGGACGGCGATGCACCATCAGCTGGTGTCCGGACTCTGACTGCAGCACGTCCTGCAGCCGGACAGGAACCGTGGACGCGTGACGCACGAACTCCAGCTCAGATAAAAGACGGGCGGCGTGTTTGAAGCAGGGTTCCTGTTTCTATGGCAGCTTCAGCTCTCTGCGTGGAAACACACGATCACGGACGGAGCTCAGTGGTGCTCCAGGCTTTATGTCGGAACAGGAACTGCTCCAAAATAAAGGCTGGGACAGTTGGAAGCTGAGTGAGAACGCCTCCTCCCACTGACTGACTCCAGTCTGCAGCTGATTCATTCCCAGAGTCCAAACCATCACCGTCCTCACGTCGCCTCCGCACCGTTTCTGCTGTTTCACTAACCTGGTGGTGTCACAGAGTCCTCCCCAAGCTGTGAAGCACCACCTGCAACCTTCTGCAGACCTCCGAGCAGCGTCCCCCGCAGCTGCTCCGACTCCTCAGAGCTGAACTAATGAGGGAATTCAACCAGCAGCCAGTTTCATGAGATGTGGAGGGTCTTCTCAAAGGTGAAAGCCCTCCACGATCCTGCCCCCTCTGCCACACTGTGTGACTGAAACGGCTGCAGGAGGAACATCTCTGCCGCTGCAGGATGTTTGGAGGAATTTATGGATCCATGTTTAAAACTGTGCAGGAAAATGTTCTGCTGAATGTTTGGGGATATTTTCCTCCTTCATCAGGTCTGATGTTTCTGGAAGATGAAGGACAGCTTGTGGTTCGGCTCTGAACAACGTTCACTCAGGTACAATAAAGGTATTTATTAAGTATAATAAATGAAATATTTCTCCACTGCACTGCAAAAATACCAAACCTCCCCAAGTGTTTCCAGTTTCTACTGCAAATATCTGCGTAAACTTGAAATAAGACAAAACGAACTGATAAGTAACTGTTCAGCAGATTTAGGAGCTTGTTTTAAGCTAATATTTCCTTAATATTGATGAAAACGATCAGTTCCACCAGGGAAATTCTCTAGTTATTAGTGAAATAATCTGCCAGTGGAACTAGCAGGTTTTCATCAATATAAAGGAACTATTTAAATAAAACAAGCTCCTAAACCTGCTGCAAAGTTACCTGTAGATGAGTTTGGTCTGATTTCAAGTTTACGGAGATCTTGGCAGCAGAAACGCTGGGGAGGTTTGGTGTTTTTGGCCTGAGGATCCAGACATCAATCAGATCCAAGCTGAACCACAGAGCAGCGGGACGGATGAAGGCCCAGCTGCCGGTGCTGAGGTGGGAGGCCAGGTTCTGGCCCAACCGAGCAGCAAGCATCAGAACCGCAGCCGGGTTCTCCTGGAGAGCAAAGAGCCGTACCTGGAAGAGGCGCAGGATGTTGGCCACCATGATGGACACGGAGCTGGCCGACGCTCCGATCACTCCCACCACTTTCTCTGGCTTCACGAAAACCGGCGGCTCCCCGTTGGTGCAGCGGACGTCCGACGTGTCCTTCTGGATCAGCGCCTGGACGAAGGTGAGGGACTGCTCCAGGGCGTAGGTGTCCCGGGAGCAGGTGTCCAGGATCCGAGCGCCCAGCGTCACGTTGGGGAGCAGCTCCTCGTCTCCGTTGATCTGGTCCAGCGCGTACATCATGGCCTCCAGCCGGTGGATCCCGTTCTCCTTCTTGATGTCCCCGCACGGTGTCCCCGGGACGCCCCTGGCGTGCACCGGGAACAGTCCCCCCAGCGTCACGTCGCCTTCCACTCGGATGGAGTGCGGGGCGTAGATCTCCTGGGATCCAGCCACATCCAGCAGAGCCGGAAGCATCCACAGGGTCCGGAGCAGGAGAGCCGCTTTCAGCTCTGGGGCCCAACTGGCCTGGCAGCCCATGGCTCTGGGTCCGCTGCCGCCGCCCCTGCTCAGGGACCAAAGCGCTCCAACCGGGAAAACGCACAGCCACGCAAGGATGAAGCACTTCTCAGGTGAGCGAGAGAATTCCCAGAGTCAAGTTCATTCCTGCTGGGAGAACCAACCAGTGTGAGCGCTGGAATCCCGCAAACTGGCGCAACAGTCCGCCTTCAGCGGCGCCTTCTCACCGCAAAGAGTGCGCAGAGCCGCCGCACGCTTGTTGCTCCAGCATCACCACCATCATTCCAGGACCATTCCAGGACCACTCCAGGACTCCAGCCCAGAAACAAAGAAAGGATTCACTCCTTTAACTCCTGCAGCATATTCCGTCTGTGGCGGCGTGAAAAACCCACCCAACCCACGTCCCGCACTGATGCCATGCTCCGCAACACGAACCGCTGATGAACGGCATGAGGGGGAGATGTCACGCAGCTTGCAGGTTCCACGCACCGCAGAAACGCGGGGATTGAACTGCTCCGCACCGACAGCACCAAATAACTGCGCTCTGCTCACCGCCGCGCCGTGCGCGTGTCTGCGTGAGTGAGAGAGAGTGCGCGCGTGCGTGAGTCAGGCTCCTCCTCACCCACTCTCCCCCTCCCTCTTCCCATCACCTGTGCGCGCGCTGCGTGGTGAGGAGCCGGAGAGTCCAAACAAGCCGCGGCTGAAGGACGCTCACGAGACGGAGCGCGCGCTGTCTCCCGCACAGACACGCACTCACATGCTGGCGCGTGCGCCACCCACGCGCCGTGTGTCAGCGCGAGACTCCTGTTGCCGAAACAACCCGAAAATCAGCCCACAAAGAAGAAGAAAATGATCCGCTTATTAAATATGAGTGTGTGTGTGTGTGTGTGTGTGTGTGTGTGTGTGTGTTTTACTGAGCCATCCTTTTAATAAAACACACATGAACACCTGAGAGGAATCTCGTTCTGCTCCTGGAGGACATGATGAGGAGCTCTGAGAGGAAGCAGGAAGCCGGAGAACATTCCAGGAAACTCAAAACTTTCCAGGAGATTCCAAGAAATTCCAGGAGGTCCGAGATGAAGCTTCTCAGAGGAACAAGTCCAGGTCCAGGAGGGCTGCGGTTCCAGGTTGGGATGCAGGAAGGTCAGAGAAGAAGTGAGGCCATGGAGGGATTCTCCGTGAGAAACAGGAAGTCAAGTCCAGTTTATCTGTGCAGCAGCAGCAAGGCAGTTCAAAGTGCTTCACGTCATAAAAACATCAATCAAGTACACAGCAGAATCATCAAACATCAAGATTATCGAGCAAATACACATGAAAATCATCACGATCAATGATCCACGTACTTTATGCAGCTGATTTACTCTCAGACTTCCACCCTCTGGAGAACCGAACCGATCTCACCGGATCTGATTGCAGATTTCTGGTCCAGACTGCTGATCAGAGCAGCTTTGACCAGGAGGGTTTCAGCCGTGATTCAAAGGAGCTCAGTGTTTCGGCTGTTTTGCAGTTTTCTGGAGGTTTGTTCCAGATTAGAGGAGGATTAGAGGATGAAAGCTGCTTCTCCATGGTTGGTTCTGGTTCTGGGGATGCAGAGCAGACCAGAACCAGAAGACCTGAGTGGTCCTGAGGAAGCCATGACATGAAGCTTCCTGCTGCAGGGTCAGGCAGGAAACTCGGAGTCCTGAGATGGAGACGAGCTGCGTCCGGAACCGCCTGCACTGGAAAAACGTCTGAAGGTGGCTGAACCGCGAAACGAAGCTTCGCCCGCTGCCTGCAAAATTCAGCGAGAAAATAATTTTGGTTTCAGAAATGAAAGTTCATCAAGTTGATTTAACAGGAGACGAGTTCTTGTCGAAACATTGGTTTCCAGTTCTGATAGATCATTAATCTTCAGTTAGCAAATAATCGTTTCACGTCATTTTGCAGGAAAACTCACGGAGCAACACACCTTCAGGGTAAAATGTCTCCTTATTTTAAGCCAGAAATGTTGAATTTCTTGATTCAACTTCCCTGAATTAAATATCTGCTGATGATTTTATTCAACATTAAACTAAATTCTGCTGATTTATTTTCAACAGCGCTTTAAAAATCTGACATTATCGTCAAGTATTGCAAACTGATAGCTGCATTAAAATGGACATTAATAACACAAGAGGATATAGAAACCTGCTGCTAAGCATTCTGGGAAATACTCCCCACTCACGCCTTTTTCTTCTGTTCATGTTTTTTAATTCTAATTTTAAAAAAACCTCGTTTACGAGCTCCTGGAGTTATAAAATGAATAAAAAGTTAACACAACTTCATTAAGTCCATCTTTCCGAAACTTTCACACGTTTAAGCTGAAAATCTGAAGCTTGCAGGGTTTCATTGGCTTGAAGAGAAGACGTTCTGGACACAGCTCGATGTTTTACAGAGTAGCCGCCGTCGATCACAGACGACTTGATAAAAACTTCCAGTCGCTCTGTTTCTAAACTTTCTAAACGTGTTTGTTCCTGATGACATGAAGTTTCCTTTTCAAAATAACCGAAACAGGAATTCTGGAAGAATCTGCTTCAGGTCCCATCCTTTCCAGCTGATTTATGGAGGGTCTTCCAGACGTGTCCTGATATAAAGCTGTTGGAGAAAGTTGTGATGCTGCAGCAGAAAGCTCAGTTCCAGTTTAGAGAAGGAGTCGGCGCAGCTTGATGCCTCATCTTTACTTCCAGGAAGTAAAATTCTGCTTTTCCGTTCACAACGTCAGCGGCGTGGTGCGTTGAGGGTTGGGGAGGCAGATGAGAACAAAGTTCTTCACAGCAGCCATCAGCCTGACCCTGATGGGTGGAGGAAGCCTTGAGCTACCCTGCAGTGACTCACCAGGGCTCCTCTGGGGATCGGCCTGTCTCATTGTCATGCGCATTTTGAGTGAACTTTTAAAATATCACAAAAAAGGGAAAAAAAAAAGAGAAAATTATTCGTGTTTCCATCAACTGTATTGGAGCGAATCAACCAGGCGACGCAAAGCGTGATGTCATCAGATATTGACGTTATGCATGGTGGAGTAAACAGGAAGTAGAGGTTGCTAGCTAGCATCGAGCAGAGCGGATCGTTTCCTCCGCTCCCAGCCGGAGGTTTGGTGCCTCTGGTGAGGCTCAGACCCAGCAGTGGACGGGAGCGTTTGCTACATCAGAACCTATTCAGCAAACCTGTGTCCATCTTCCCTTTAGCGCGTTAACTCTTTTTCGGATAAGCCGAAAACCAACTCATGCAAACTTAAAAACTTTTTTTTGCGAAATTAAGGAAGTTGTTTTGATTTTTCCTGTTTCCATCAACCTTTTCTGATGCGATGCTTCAAAATGCAAATAAAAAACCGTTGATGGAACGACGGCTACTGTACGTCATGAGATGACCCGAACACATCGCAGAAAGATGCCTAAACATCGGAGGCTGCAGGTGGTAGAACAGGTCCTAGGTTGGAATCCCAGCCTGCACGGAGTTAGCATGTTGTCTCTGTGGCCAGGCTGCAGAGGTCTTCCAGCCGCAGACCTGCTGGCGCAGAGAGGACAGACGCTGGTGGGACTGAAGGTTCTCTGGAGATGTTTGAATGGAGCACTTCCAGAGGACCTTCCTCCTCCTCCATGATGCTCAGAAAGGTGCACATCAGCTGGCAGTCTGAACGCCGTCTCAGCTGGTTAGCCCTGCAGATTTGATAAATATCCAGATGTAGCTGATTTTGCTGCGCGTGTGCCTCCCTGCTGCGCCGCAGGGAGCAGCTGGTTCTGCTCGTCAGCTCTGGCCAGGCGTCCTGCTGTAAAGATGCGGAGGTTTGTCTTCATTTCCACTAGTGAGGCTTTACTGGACCTACAGGAGGAAGGAATCAGAAGGCCAGCCTCGACAGGAAGCGAGCTGAGCTGCTTCTAGAGCGGCGCTACAGGTAGACCCCCCCCAGCCCCCGCTTTACTAAACAATCATTTATTATGTATTTTAATCTCTAATTCCCTGTTAGTCTGCATGCTTCATGATGGAGATCTGATCAAAGGGCTGCAAGCAGCCTTGAAAGAGGAGAACAAACCTTCAGGTGTTGCCCGTTGGGGGGGTTTAACTGCGTTTTTGCTCATTCTGCTGGTTTGCAGACGGGCTCTAGTCGCCGCTCCGGCTGCTAATTGACGCCGTCAGATTGCTGACACTCCACGCCGAGCTCAAAGAATTGAAGCAGACAGAAGCTGCCTGATCAAAAGCTTCGTGTCGTCTCTTCCTGCTCCACATCTTCAGTCAGAAGATGCACTTGAGCACATCACAGAGACATCAGACGGCCTGCCTCCACTCGGAGGGAGGAAGAGTCGTCCTCCTCTTAGTCTGAGAGGAACCTGGAAAGACTCCGAGACAAAGTGACTGATTGTTTTTACACCACGGAGAATTCAACACGCTGAGAGGGAAGATCTTCATCATTAAACAGTTCCTCTCAGCAGCTCTGGCAGAAGATCAAACATTTCAATCGGCTTAAACCTGACAGAAAAACCACTGCAGATGGTTTTCATCAAGCAAAACCTTTCAAGACGTTTGACCGGCAGGAACCTTCTCCACCGAATCTTTCATGCTGAATGAAGGATGGATCATGAAACCGATTCCTGCTCAGCATCTCTGTGGTGAAAAACGTTGTTCTGAGTCCCGGCCTAGAGGGTCCTGTTCTCTCTGTGCAGCCGTGGGTTCCCTCTGGCTACTCCAGCTTCCTCCCAGAGACCAGAAACATGACTGTTGTTTCAACTGGTCTCTCCAAACTCTGAGGTATGAGTGAGTGTGCATGGTTGTGTGTCTCTGTGTTGTCCTGGGATGGACAGGAGACAAGTCCAGGACGGACACCGTCTCTCACCTAATCTTACCTAAGAAGACCTAGAGAAACTCATCCATGCGTTCATCTTCAGTCGCATTGATTACTGCAACAGTGTCTTCACAGGTCTGCCTAAAGAGTCAACCAGTCAGCTGCAGCTGATCCAGAACACTGCTGCTGGCGTTCCCACTAAGACCAGTAAGATAGAGCACATCACCCCAGTTCTAAAGTCCTTCCACTGGTTCCCTGGAGCTCAGAGAACAGACTTTAAAATCCTTCTGCTAGTTTCTAAATCACTGAACGGCTTAAAGACCTGTTGTCATATCAACCTTCCAGACCACTCAGGTCTTCTGGTTCTGGTCTGCTCTGCATCCCCAGAACCAGAACCAAACATGGAGAAGCAGCTTTCAGCTTCTATGCTCCTCTAAACTGGAACAAACTCCCAGAAAACTGCAAAACAGCCGAAACACCGAGTTCCTTTGAATCAAGGCTGAAACCCTCCTGGTTCGAGCTGCGGTCGATCAGCAGGAAGGGGAACACTGATCAATATTTTTGAATTATATTTGCTTGATGATATTTATGATTTTTATGTATATTTGATTGATGATTGATGTTTTTATGATGTGAAGCACTTTGAACCGCCTTGCTGCTGAAATGTTCTGTACAAATAGACTTGAACTTGTGCTTGATGACCGCTGGAGACAGGCACCAGCCCGCCCGACTCAGCATGGACAGACCAGTATAGATAGTGGACAGACGGACGGACGGCTGAAACAAGACAGCAGACAACAGGTGTGCCGATATCAGCAGAGGGGTCAGGGTTTCTCTGGGTTTCTGCCAAGAGGGCGGATGAAGGAGCAGTCGGTGTGGTTGCGAAAGCTCAGCCTGTTGATCAGACGGACTGAATGAAGTTAAGCTGCAGCCATGCTTTGCTACCATGATGTTCACCAACAGCAACAGATTAAACTGAAGCTCTTCCCCTCTGCTGCTCCTCACCTTCTAGCCCAGATGCATATTTCCCACCGTTAGAGCCGGCGAATGTTGCAGAGAGCTCTGATGGGCTGCAGCGTGAGAACCTGGCGGGCCAGGGCGACGCCGAGGTCTCTGATTGTTGGGATTGAGGGAAACAATCAGCTCCTGCTACTACTAGCTCATTTATTCATGAAACCCCGGCTGGAGGGGTGGGAGGGGATGTGGCGTAAGGAGGAGGCAGAGCAGCAACATCCTGCTGTGATACTACGACATGGGCTCTTCTGACTGTAAATGAGACAATAAGGGCTGCCGTGCTGTGCTGGAGGCTCGTTGGGATGCTTTCATCATAATTGAGAGGGAGAACATCAATGTCTGAGTAGGCGATCAATGGCTTTTCAACTCCGAGTGGTTTCTTCTCAGAAAATCTGACTTTATAACAATGAGAGACACACAGAGAGCGAGAGAGAGACTGGGTCGGGTCACTAAATACACCCGTTTTACCTCCCAACTAAATCTGAGACTGTCATCTTCAGCCGAGCTCCAGGCTTTAGAAAGCTCTTGGACGTTGGGAGGTTTTTTATCAGTTGCTCCATTAAACAAGAACAGATCCGGATTAAAAGGAGAACATATCAGACAAAATCCACTTTTTTAACCTTTAATCACATTTTGTTGTGTTCTTGGAGTCTTGAGGAGAGCAGAAAGGTTGAACCTTGTCTCCCCGGTGCTGCAGTAAATGTCTTTATATTCTGTTTGGGTCATAGTTTTCAATCTCTATTCTCTGTTACGTTTTTTAAAAGCTTTTACATCACAGTATCTGCTGCAGAACTGCTACACAAAGTCATGAACGTCTGGCTGGCGAGTCCGCCATTTTTATTTTTCGCAGTGATTTTGTAGTCCAAGATCAAGGATGGCGAAGTCAAAGTGTTGGGTTGTCGGGTGAGTTAACCCACATCGTCCCCCAGAATCAGGCCGCTGAAGCACTCATCCCTGAAGTTTGAACTTTCCCCTCGGATGTGGGAACATTTCCAAGAACAACTCAGTGTAACCAGGAACTTCGAAGACGTTCTCCACCAGAATCAAGACAGATTTAGTGAAAAGCATCGTCTGATTGAGGAGTCGGTCCCTTCTGTCTCTAGAAACGACGGACAGCAAAGCGCTAAGCTGCTAGTAACGCATAACAAACTTTATTTTAGACATGAATTTATTGTGTTAATATGACGTCCTGGTCATTGTTTGCTAGCAGTAGCAATGTGCCTTCTGCTAATGCTAGCGCTAGCTGTTAGCTCCTTGAGAACAGAACTGTACTGCGCATTTTGAATAGTATTATTCCATCAACAGTTTGGCATCGTTTTCATCTTGGGGAACACATGACCCAAATGCATTCAGTCACGTTTCTGCGCTGCTAGCTAATCTCTGACTGCTTGGAGCCAAAACAAATGAAGAACTGAGGCGGGTTGATCCAGAACCTCCCACATGCCTTCATCTGTTGGGATCTTCTGTTCTATGAGTCACATCATCATCATCATCCTCCTTTCGTTGCCAACGGCTCCCATCAGGATAAGAACCATTCAGCACCAGAACTCCCTGCCTGGGTTTGGACCCTGCTTTCTTCTGTTGGTGGACAGTTCCTGCAGCTTCTTTCTGAGTTTCCAGTGAAACCAGTTGGAAGCATCCTGCTCCTTCCAGCACCACAGCCTGGGCTCGTTTGTTCCAGATGTTTTAAACCTTCTCAGCATCCTGAGGTTCATTCATAACATGTTCGAGTTAAGAACCAGTCAGTGTGTGAGAACATGACCCAGAGCAGAACCGAACCATGTCTCTACTTAGAACCCATCCAGAACCGTTCTGGCCTTTAGTCTTAGGAAGGTTCTTTCAAAACAGGGAGGGGGGAGGTTCACATGGAGGCTAACAGACATTCAGTCATGGTGGTCCACCTGAAGACAGCAGCAACAGTAAAAAGCTACAAACAAACAAAATACAAAAAAATTAAACAGCAGCAACAAAAAAGCTACAACCAAAACAATTAAATAAAATACAAAAATTTTAATTAATTTAAAAAAAAGACAGCAACAAAAAAGCTAAAACCCCCCCCAAAATAAAATAAATAAATCATAAAAAAGACAGCTGCAATAAAAATGCAACAAAGAAACAAAACAAAATACAAAACACTTTTGAAAGACAGCAGCAATGAAAAAAAGCTACAACCCCCCCCCCAAAAAAAACCCCAACAAAAAATATATATGAATAAATAAACAAAAAATGACAGCCACAACAAAGAACAAGGAAAATAATAAATGAAAATAAAGCAAATTTAAAAAAGACAGCAGAAACAAAAAAAAAGCACCCCCCCAGTAAAATAACAAAAATAAATAAATCAAAAACAAATAAAATAAAAAAGAAGGTGGTAACAGACCTGCAGCTGGATCCTGCAGCTGGATCCTAAAGCAGAACCTGCAGAAGGTTCTACTGGGTTCACTGGAAAGGAACCTGCAGACCGAAGCTGCAGCACCTCGTCTTAGAGACCAGAGGATGTTTGACTGTTCAGTGGGACACGGGGGGCGTTCACCAGGAATAACTAAGGACCCCCTCCATAACTGCTTACAGTTCCAGTTGTTCTGAAACGGCAGAAATAATTGAGCAGCCGGGTTTTGTGTTTTATCTCCAGACCTCCAGTTGTTTCCCTCAAAGCAGCACTTATCTCTGCGCGCCCAGCGTCAGCATTATTCCCGTTCTCCGTGTCGGAGGCGGGGAAGAGAGGATATCAGGTGCCAATTACTGCTCTCTCCTGTCTTTGTCACATCTAATTATCCAGAGGTTATTCGGCCTCGGGAGCCTGAACGCAGACCCCAACCAGCCTCTCTCTCTTCCTCCCAGGAGAGAAACAAACTGGTTGCGTGGGAAGTTGAAGCACATTTATTTCCTCTGAAGGAGCCGCCTCCGCCGGATCCTCCCTTCTGCTGTTAAATTACAGCAAGAAAAACGCTGCAGCAGAACCGGGTCACAGGAAGGTCCAGATTAGACGCTACTCACTGCATCTGATGCGGCTGCATTTCTTCAATGAAGAGCAAAAAACATTGTTATCTCTTCTAATGAACCACTCAGGTGGCTTTAGATAACAGTCTGGTTTAAATCCCATGAGTGCTAATAAAACTACAAATGAGTGAAAATGAGATTTAAAGCTGCAGGATGGAACTTTTACAAAAAATATGTTTTCCCCATATTTGTTAAAACCGTCTCCATGTCGGGACAGTTTGGTCTGAGGCAGATCATCTGTGAACAGACGGCGCTCCTCCTCCTCCTCCCTGAGCTGCTATTGGTCTAAAGAAATGCTCCGCTCCCGACCTGAAACAGCCAATCAGAGCCAGGAGGCGGGGCTTAGCGCTGCCAATCACCCTCGTGTTCGAGCTGCTAAATGTGCTGATGGTGGAGAAACAGCTCACCGTTCCAGGAAAACTGTTTATCATCGGTGGTCATGCTAGCTAGCATTAGCATTAGCAGCAGAATATGTTGTAGTGAACCAGCTCCAGGGTAGCAGAGAGCGATTGACAGCACTTAGACCCGCCTCCTGGCTCTGATTGGTTGTTTCTGACTGACTGGTGGATTTCTGCAGTTAGTACTGGGAGCACTGGGAGAAGGCAGAGGAGCTGGATTTTTTCACAGATTATCTGTTTTATATTAAACTGTCACGACATCAGGATCATTTGAACAAATATGTAAGAAACATGTATTTGGTAAAAGTTACCGACTGCAGCGGTAACCTCTAAACCATCGTGCCTGCAGGAAGCGGAAGCTTCAGATGTTTAAAGGCCTCCGAACGTTCATGAGTTCCTTCAGCTCAACACGACGGGTTCCTGGCGCAACGTTTCTCCAGGCAGAGAGCCTGGTGATGGGCAGCAGGAGGTGCAGAAGACGGCCGAGCTGCCTCGGCTCTGGCCACAAGATGCAGGTCATGACTGAACATCTTGGAGAGGAGCAGCTGGAGGAGCTTCCTCTGCAGATGGAGCTCCATCGTCTGGAGGGACGTCAGGCTGGAGCTGCTGCTCCTCCACATCAGAAGGAACCAGAAGCCCAGCGGGTTCTGGACGTCTGATTTGGGTTCATGATGAACCAGAACTCTCTGGAGGGACCGTGGATACCTTCTGAGGTGAGGGAGCTCCGGGTTGCTCCGTCCGTCAGGGCCTCAGATCCTGGACGGATGGTCAGATAAAAATCCGAAGACAGTCGGATTCCTTTCATTTCTCTCCGTCCACACGGCTCCCTGCTTGGTTCTGCTCTCCCGACTGGACTCGGTCCCGTTTAAACTTCCAGACCTGTTCTTGGTGAGGGCTGGACTCGCTCCGGTTCAGTTCGCGACAGATCTTCTTTCATATCCATGCATTCCAGCAATATGGACGGATAATTATAGTTCAGCTATATTTGTATTTGCTGCAGGTACATTAGTTAAGTTAAGTTGTTTAAATAAGAACCCTTCCAGTTAGTTTAACGTCATGTGAATATGAACATGTAACACTTTTAAATAAGTATGAGGAAATATAGCATTTTAGTCCAACATGAATGGTTTAGGCTGAAACAGACTAAATGAGTTAATAAGCAGATAGCATTTCAGTTCGGTTCAGTCGGTTTCCCCGAATCATCTGAGTTGAACCGGCTTGTCAGGTTTTACGGTGCACCCCCTGGTGCTTCCAAGTCGCTTCCATGAGAAAGTCTTCCAGAAGCAGATTAACATGGACACAGGTTGAAATCCGACTGTAAACCTGACGGTTGTTGATTGTAAGGCAGACAGAAGCAGGTTTGCAGCGGAGAATCAAAGCTGAGCTCCAGTCAGCGATGGAAACGACATCCCAGCCCAGAAATAGCTGGAAACCATCTGTTCCTCCTCTCCTCACCTGCTGACTGACCTTTCATGATGAGGAGTGATGAAGGTCTGACGGCCCTTTGATTAAAGGGAACAAGAGAGAGTCGGGCTTTAATTTGCCCCCCGCTGTGCTGGGAGATGCAGAGAAGATGAGGCGGAGCTGCATCAGATGGAGGTCCAGGAAGGCCAGGAAGGACGATCGCGTCCACCTCGTTCCATCTAAAGGTCCCGATCCCGTCAGAGCCAGCAGGGCTCTGCAGCTCTGCTCGGGATTACGACTTCCTCTCACCAGCGCCAGGTTCACGCCAGAGGCTTCAGCAACACAACGAAGCTTCTACGGAAGCCCTGAAAGGCAAAAAGTCTGACCAAATTTCCCTTTTTTACTCGACTTTAAAAGTCGTGTGAGAACAAAACATAATTTAGATTAAGATATTTTAAAGTCTGTTTTTTTCTCCTTGTGGAACATTTTTTACTTTAAGCAGAGGATAAAAACAAAATTATGATGTGCAAAATTTGACTCATTTTGTTTGTCTTTCAAGTATTTCTGACTATAAAAACTTATTTTTCATTTCTACAACACCCAACCAACAGAGCAGAAAAGAAAAATGTTTTTTAATCTTTTTAGTGATTTTTGTTTAGCTCAGGCCCTGAGAGGCAAGTGAGAAAAAAAACTTTGTCGTGTCACTTTTCTAAGTCTTGTTTTTTTCTTCCCATCCAACAAATAGGAAAAAATATATTTTTATTCAAAAAAATTTTTATTTTGCTGAAACAAATCAGTTTTTTCTTTTTTCTTGAATCGAATTTTTTTCTTCACTTGCCAGTCTGGGCCTAAGCCAAACAAGAAATACATAAAAGGCTTATTTTTTCTTCTCTGCTCTGTTGGTTGTTTGGTGTAGAAATGAAAGAAATGTATTTTCATTGCCAGAAATACTTAACAGAAAAACAGTTGGTCAAATTTTGCACATCAGTTTTTGTTTTTTATGCTCACCTTCAGAGAAAAACAACATTCTACAAGGAGAAAAACAAAACTTTAAAATATTTCAGTCTTCTTTTTTTAAAAAAACATGCACCTGACTTTTGAAGTCGAGAGAAAAAGAAAATGTGGTCAGCCTTCGAGACCGGGTGTTGAGATTGAAAACGTTGTCGCTCTACCCTGTCAGGCTTCGCTCATCACCCAATGCAGCTGAAGCTTCACTGACGTCCAGGAAACGTTTCCAGATCTTCTCCAAATCCCTGAACACGTTCTGCCCTGATTGGCCCTGCTGACGTCGCCCGTCTCAGCACGAAGCATGAATGAACCAGAAGTCAAACTAAACGTGAGACATAAACCCAAGCGTGTTTTCACCAGAGGGGGCGCTCTCTCTCAAGGTGGGTCAAACAGGACCAGGTGAGCCCAGTGTAAGTGTTGCATCTAATCCGTCCTGATCCACTCCGGGCTGAGTCCCGGCCGAGGCGTGGAGCGGTCGGCGCCGTTCTCTGGACTTCATGCTACGCTAACCCCACGGCCAGTGGAAATGACCGGGTCAACATGAGCCCCAGGAGGGGACGTTCAGTCTGACTCCTTCTCTTCGACATTCAGCGGCAAAGCCCACAGAAGCAGAGCTGTGAGAGCTGATCCTGGAGAGCACAGCCGGCCGTAATACCTCTACAGCCTGCCAGGGAAGAGAGCAGACTCAGCAGAGACGCGTCCTTCAGGGTCAGGGCTTCAGCTGATCCGGTTCATGAAGGTCCGGCAGAAAGTTGCTCAAATGCTTTTTGGGTTTGAGAAAATATCTTGGCTGATGCATAAACTGGAAAACCTGAAGGAACCTAGTCTTTTAGTCTCGTGCACACGTGTTAGCAGCCACTGCACCGTGATGATGTCACATCTCACTGTGACATCAGTGACCACAGGTCGGGCCAATCAGCTGCAACGGTTTGTTAAGGTCCGCTTTCTGCAGGGTCTTCTTAGTAGAGCAGAACAGAAACATCCTTTATTATTAATCCCACTGTGGAGAAAAGTCAGCTGCTCCGGCAGCAGGTCAAAGGTGAGGGGGAGCAGAGTCACATGAAAGGCAACAGTAAGGAAAATCTACCACAGGTATTAAAGATGGCAAACTGCTGAAAAGTAATGTGGAACCAAGTAAGATTATTAAAAAATGGATGCATTAATATTTGTGTGTAGAAAAAAGCAACAGAATTTTAAAAACTGCAAATACCAGCAGGGGTGTGAATATTTACTGAGTTTGTTGGGAACAGAGCAGGGTTCTGTAACCTGCGGCTCCGGAGCCACAGTGGCTCTCAGTAGCTTTGGCTAGACCCTCGGCCTAGCCGCTGTTCCTGTTCATTGATGTTTCTGTGGAACGCAACTATAAACTGTTGCATAAAATTCACCAATTCAGAGATGTTTTCATAGAGCAAGTCTGAAATCTTCCAATGCAGCTGCAGGGAAGCTGCTACCTGACACGCTATTGGCTGGCGTTTACAAAGCAACCAATCCAGGAGTGCCATTCGTTTTCCTGGGTGCTGATTGGCTGTAAGCGCAGAGATGAGGAAGACTGTCGATGTTATCGTTTGCAGTCGAGCCAAAATGGCTTCCGCTGTCTGTATATTAATGCATATTAATGTATATTTGGTGTTTTAACTGTTATACTATACAGTTACAAGTGCTTTTAGAGAGGCCTCAGGTATTTGTGGATTTTCTGTATTTGCAGATGGCCGTGGTCCCTAACCCACGCTAATACTGGGGTCCGTTGTGTTTTTAATATAGATATGACAATAATGCAGGTTTTGGCAGTATTTTAGTTTTTTCATGGAAATGAAAAAACTCGTTGAATTTTCACAACAGAATGACAGAAATGTAACAGTAATATATCTTTTGATCTAATTTTCTTGTCACTGGTTTGGAAAATGTGCTTTAAAAAAAAGAAACATTTTCCACAGATATTATCACATTGAACAACATGTATTCATCCTCTCTTCTCAAAAGTTTAATGTTTTTCTTTATTTTAAAATTCAAAAATAGAAATGAAATGGTTGTTTCTTTTGGTGAGCTGTTTGTGGCTCTAAGTTGCTTCATGTCAGTGGACTGAGGGCGAAAACGCCTCTGTGGAGTAAAGGCTGCAGAACCCTGTTCTGGAGTCTAGCATCTGCTGGAAGGAAGGATCTACGATAACACTCCTTAGAGCACCTGGGATGCAGCAGTCTGTCCCTGAAGGAGCTCTGCAGTTCTGAAACAGCATCATGCCTGGGGGGGCATAGTCCATCAGTGTTGTTATTTTAGCCTGCAGAATAGGACTTATGAAGGAAATGGTTTTAGAAACGCGGGTTCCAGGATTTTTCCACAGCTTTTTATCTCTGCTTGATCTGAAACAGATCCATAATTTATTACAGACTGTGTCTTATTTCTCTAGAGATGTGCTCCAGGAAGTTCAGCAGGTGGTCTGGTGTCAGATCAGTGATTAATCAGAGGAGAGAATCCATATTTTTAATGTTTCCTTTCATTTGGTCATTTTGCCTCCATTCTGACATTTTGCTTTAATTTAAAGATCTTTTTTTAGCTTGTGTGTCGTCTGGCTTCCATCTCATTTTCACGTTTTGGTCTTTTCATTCTTCTCCTTTTTAATATTTTTGAATCTCACTTTGGTAATTTTCCGTCTTGTTTTC
Organism: Anableps anableps; assembly: GCA_014839685.1. Taxonomy (NCBI): domain Eukaryota; kingdom Metazoa; phylum Chordata; class Actinopteri; order Cyprinodontiformes; family Anablepidae; genus Anableps; species Anableps anableps. The sequence goes on from CM026069.1 coordinate 510,297, forward strand.
ATGGCTGTTATAAATTGAAAATCTTGTGTCAGTCTTTAGAGCATTTCTGTCCTGTTTTTCTGTCTCATTTTGTTCCTCACTTCCTTCACCTGAACCGACAGTTAAAGATGTAACAGAATGAAATGAAATGCTTCCAGCTGACAGCCTTTGAATTTATTGTTGTTTCCAGCAGATGATGCCGATGCTTCACCTGCAGAGAGAAGCTTCAGATTAAAGTGTCACTGCTGGAAATAAAACTCAAATCGGAAGTAATTACAGCGACTCTGGCTGAGCTTTTCATGGAGAAAAGAGGGAAACCTTGAGTCTCTGCAGCACAGCTAGTGAAGGCTGGTGATGATGGAGACCTGCAGATCTGAAACTGTTTTCTGCTTCATGTTTCTCTGAAGCGGCGGCACGTCTCAGTGAGACTGAGTCAGACCTGATTGCTGAGGGACAACAGCTGATGTGACTCACGCTGTAATTACCGCACTGACCTTGACATTTCTCAGCAGCGCTGCTTATTCCCAGAGGAGTCTGCAGCTCCGGTCTGTCCTGCTGGAGGTTAACATGATTCTTCTCATGCAATTAAACTTCACTTCATTAGAAGTTCCTGTGAAGCATCAGTACTTGTTCTCTGTCCGCTCGTGTTAGCAGAGGTTACGTCCACCATCACTGCTTCGCATCGAAATGGCCGAAAGCGAAGAGTCAGACAGGATCAGGCTGGTCCCAGAGCAATGCGACGCAGATAAGATGCTTCAGGACGTCCAGCAACAACCTGGACGTCTCCTACTCCAGCAGGAGGCTGGAAATGGATCTCCATGCACAGGGTGGGGGGGCTTTTGGAAAAGTCTGGAAACTCTGGGCGAAGAACAAGGATGGGCAGCAGAAGACTGGTGCAGACAGAATAAATCCTTCCAACACATCTGGAGAGAGAACATCTGGAGACCGAAGCTGAGAGCCGCCATGAGCCGAGTCAGAGGTCATTTCATGTTGGAGCTGCAATATTTGCAAAGTGCTGCACAAAGTGCATCATCACCTTCAACAGGCACATATGAAGAACAGTTAAACCAGAAGGGAAATGAGGATGAAACTGAACCCCAACAGAAGCTGAACTATGCAGACATTTCTCCTGGGAAGCTTCAGCACTGCTCCATGTTTCTCCATGCGAGGATAACGGCTCTCCCTGAGGTTCTCTGGAGTCCCCAAGCTTTAGACTCGGCTCTGCAACCCTCTCCAGACTCACAGAGCTCAGTTACTTTCTTTCTCATTTGTTCCTGAATCTCTCTGGATCTCAGCCAGGTTAGAGGATCTTCTGGTCTACTTCATGCTGTCAGGCAGGTCCTGTTGCAATCTTGATTAAGAACAACTGAGGCAGTAACCAGGCCTGGGTGCACTGCTAAAACACAAAACCTGACCGAGTGTTTCTGCTCTAGTCTCCGCTGGAAATATCTTGAATCCACTTGAAATCAGACAAAACTAACTGATAAGTACGTTTTCAGCAGATATAGGAGCTGGTTTTAAGTCAGTAATTCATTAATATTGATGAAAAGGTTCTAGTTATGAGTGAAGTAATCTGCCAGCGGAAGATATTTAATTTAATCTAAGTTCAAATGTCTTGTTCAACTGACAGATTATTTCATTTATAACTAGAACTTTTTCATTAATATTAAGCTCCTATATCTGCTGAAAAGTTACTTATCAGTTCGTTTTGTCTTGTTTCAAGTGGATTCAAGATATTTCCAGCGGAGACTCGAGCAGAAATACTTGGCCAGACTGAATGTTTTTGCAGTGTGTCGCGAGAGACTTTGACAAACCACAGTTCTCCTGTAACAAGGGAGGGAAATCACTTTTCCACACAAATAAAAGGTATTAATAATAAACCTTTCTGCAGGTCTCGAGGTAGACTTGTTTTATCTCTCTGCTTTTTTCTTTCCTCTACTTCTGTCTCCCTTTTTCTCTTTAAGCCTTTCCTCCATCTTTCTCTCTTTCCTTCCCCCCTTTTATTTGTCTTTGTGTCCATTACATTTGAAACAGACTCAAAGCAATTTTTAATGAAGTTTCATATATATATATATATATATATATATGTATATATATATATATATATATATATATATATATATATATATATATATATACACCGAGGGGAACATCATGGTGAAAGCCGTAGCGCTCCGCCTGTGAAAGCTAATATGCTCGTCAGCTCCCCTGACATTCAGACGACAACCCAGAGCCACACTGGCGGACAGGACACGTTGAAAAATAATTTAAAAATAAACCTTCATTTAAAAACGGTATTTTGTTATTCCTTCCTTTCATCTTTGACTAATATTGAAATCAGTTTGATGTCCTGAAACTCTGAAGTGGGACAAACATGCAGAAGGGCGTGAATACTTTTCCCCACCACCACCCATGTCCAGTGATGTCAGTTTCAGACCCGCCTGCTCGATGATCCAGAGCCCCACGCCCGTCTCTGATGACTCCCGCGGATCTGAGCGCCGGCAGCTGATGGACATGAATTCAGGTTGTTTGTGAATGAAGTGAAGCCAGAAGCTGATTTCCATCCTGATGAGTGATGTTAGGGTTGAAGTGGTGCTCAGAAGAAGAGCCTCAGCTCTTCACCTTCACGTCATCATCAGTGATAAAGCTGCTCCTCACCAGGATAAAAGCAGTGATTATTTCTTCTCTGAGCGACACTCGCAGATTCCTGTTGGTGCCTCTGAATTACAGCTCGGTGCTGAAGTGATTAGAGCCCAGAAACGTCCAGTTGTGTGACGTGATCATTAATTTGTCCTGCTGAGATCCTCCAATCCCGATAATTCCCCCTGCTTTTGTTTTCTGACAGCGGACTCAGAAGTGATCATAAATCAGAGCGTTTCTGTTGGAGGCAGGACAAGATGTCCCATCCAGAAGCCATTCATCATGTTAATAAAAGTGTCACCGCTGCCTCCTTTAAGCTCTCACTGAACGAGTCAATATCACATTTCAGCCGCGCTTTAACCAACTTTCCTCTAAACTCTCCTGTGGGACTGAAGATGAGGAGCGATTCATTAAAAGCTGCCCTGCAGGTTGATCCGCTTTCCGTTTGGACCGAAGGGAACCAGAACATGGGCTTAGATTCAGCAAAGCTTTTACAGCTCTGGAGCAAACTGGACCAGTTTTAAATCACTTGTTAAAGTTGGATTTAATCCAAGCAAAGACTGTCGAAATCTTTGATCAGGTCCATCTTAAAAACCACAGTTCTGGTCCGGTCCAGTCTGGAGAGCTGCCCATTTCACGTCTTCACTGGTTTCTGCCTGAGTTCTTCAGGTAAGAAGTTGACTCTTCTGGCGCGTCATATTCTGTAAAACACGTTTAATCCATCCATCCATCCATCAGAATCAAAGTCCTTTTAAATAATAAACATTTCCACCCTCTCACCGACAGGCCATGAAGGATCCCAGCTTACCCAGCATGCATTTGTGTGGACTATAGGAGGAAACAAGGGGAGAAACTCTGCCCACGAAGTCGTTGGCCAAGAACTCGGGACCTGCTTCAACTCAGGTCAGTTCATCTCTACAGCACCAGTTCCCAACACCTTCTAACGAACCATTTCCATTCAGTCATCTTAATTTCAACTGATCCGAGTTATCAGGTGACGACCGTTCAGTTAATTATTCAAATTAGCTTAAAAAGTTTTCCATCTAATAGTGTGTTCAGACCAAACGCGGTCTCAGCGTCTGGTTTACCTGCACCACCTATGTGGACGCGCGTCTAGGGAGCGTCGACAAGTCTTGCGGTGCATCTGGCGCTGCGTGTTGCGTCCAAGGCAGCAGAAGCTCGAGCTGGAAAAGCCGAACTTTTGCAGCTGGATGCCGAGCGTCAACCAGTCAGAGAGACACCGCTGTGTGACGTAGCGGCGCATTTTCCGACAGGTCGGAAGGATCAAGAGCCGGGAAGTCGCATCACACAAAGACGACAAACTCATGGTCTCTGTCCGTCCTGTTTTCTGAGGAGCTGAGACAGAAACAGCGCTGAAAGCGACCCCGGTCAGCGCAGCTCCTGGAGCTCCTGGAGCTCCTGGAGCTGAAACTCAGAACGCCTCTGAATGATCTGGTGGATCCAGACACGGCTCAGAGTCGCCCGACCACCACGTTCTCCTGCTTCCAGTAGATAAAGCCATCATTCACTGGACAAAGAGACCGGCAGAGGAAAACAACCATAAGTCAAGAGGCTCCTCCCACTGCGCGTCTTTCCACACTCAGACGCGCGTCTACAGCGATTTGGACGCTCAATATCAAGCGTCCGACTTGAGGTGTTGGATGCCTTTTTGACGCGTCAAATGCGTTTCTGCAGCATAAGGAATCCCAGGAGAGCATTGAGTCGTTGCTTTCAGTGTTCACGCCTCCTGGACCCAACAGGGGGCGACAGTGGAAAAACTCCCCTTTAACAAGAAGAAACGACCAGCAGAACCAGAACCAGGCTCAGTACGAGCGGCAATCTGCCACGACCCACTAGAGTTTGAGAAGACAGAGCAGAGACACAGAAAGAAACAGAACTGATCCAGGAGTACTTTCTATGCTGATGAAAAGTAAGACGTTCACGGCAGCAGAAGCTGCTTTAGTGGCTTCATCTCTGAGAGAAACACAACTGAACAGAGAAGCTCGGAGCCACTTTTAAAAGCTGTAGGATGAAAGAGGGCAGATAGAGTATTAACGATTTTCACATGTAATCCCTCCTAATATGCTAATCATGTTACACAGTCATACATAAACTTAGAATAGAAAAAGTAGGACGCAGAAGTGTGGTGGAAGACGTGGGACTTCATCTGTCTCACCGTGTGGATCAATCAATTTAATTCTCCTTTGTCTTGGATTTTCCTTTTGAAACTTTTGCATCATGTATTTGATATAATCTGTTTTATTAAACTTTCCTGGTCACATTTTGATCAAGAATCACCAAAACTGATTTCTGGGAGTTTTTCTTTGGTAAGTGTCCCTCAACAAGCAAAATACATTTTTCTGGTTCTTGACTGCAGACAGTAAAAAAGCACGTGCTGAGGTTTTAAAGTGTTTTCATTTTCTCCCTCTCTGAGTCACGCTGTAGGCCCTGTTGGGGCAAGGAGGACTGTCAAAGGTCAAAGGTTAACTTAGAATAAAGGAGGATTGTGTTTGACTCATCACTTCAAGATGAGTTGTCCTCTCTTGAGTTAACAGACATTATAGCTCTCTTGCTAGAAACACGAAGGTACACCTGGTTTCATGTCATATGGTTATCTCACGTATTTTATTTCCTCATACATAAGGGGCAAAGCCTTAGAGTAGCTCTGAACAGATCGTGAATTCCACCCTTCCAGGAAGCTTGTTGGGGAGTAACGCCCTTCTTGCGCAATTGTCGAATATCTGGAGCTGGATAAGCCGGGGTCAGCTGCGAGGCCTTTCAGATTCGTCTGATTAACTTTAGCAGTGGGTCAAATTTGATCGCAAGCAATAGTCTTGGTCAAACAGGGTCGTAGTTGATAGTGGTCGACTTTACAGAACATTTAAAGATGATGTTTTTGTGAGCGAGCAGGAGCTCCATGACGCGCTGGTCACCTTCGGCGTGAAACTGCTTCCTTCTCTTCACCGCTGGTCATTTCCTTCAGACTCCAGGAACGCTCCTAAGGAGAGATTTGGAGGAAATGAAAGAAATCTTCTCAGCATGATGCGAGCCGCTCGTCATGTTAACCTGCAGTAACTCGCCTCACCTCGTGGTTCTGGCATCGATTCTCTGTAGCCAGACAAATGTCAGAAATAATAACTGCATAAAAAGGTCAACATCACAGTAAAACAGTCTGAGGCGGAGAAGAAGGTCAGGACAGATGCATCTTCTGTCTGAGACTCGGAGAGGAAACGAGCAGAAGCATGATGAGACAGTCATGGAGCTTTTTATCGTTAAAACTGCTTACTGATCATGATGATGATGAAATGTTGATGAAGCAGCTGGTTTTTATCTCGATCTGCTTCAGGAAGTGGTTTTGTTGGGTCCATCAGGAGGAATAGTTTTGAACCAACCAGAACTTCCAGGTCTTGACTGCATCATGTCCTGCAGAAGGAGCTAAACTGGAACTCAGGTTTACAGAACCAGAATCCAGACCTTGTTTGGAGCCACATGCGGGTGAAATCATTTCTGAGGTTTCCGTTTCCTCCTGTTCTAGATGTGCAGTGATCTGAACCTCTTCATGAGGAAAACATCTCCAACAGTCTGAGTCCTGGTCTGAGGGATCTGAGTTGAGTCTGTTCCTGGAGCACTAAAAATCCTGGATGATTCAGAGGAACCCTGACCTTCTCAGCTCTCTGGACTGCTTCTTGCAGCTTCATGATGTCTGATTCTGTTGCTGAACCAAACCGAACGCCATGGTAGCGGAGTAAAACTGGACCAGAATCTTCTGGAACACCTCCACCTTCAGCTGGTGGAGAAAGTATCTGCAGGGTCTTCTGATGATGGTTGCCCCTTCAAGTCTGGAGGTCTGGTGCTGCTCATGAAGCTGAATGAACCTCATCACCAGAATGATCTTCAGGGAAATGTGAGGAGGAGAAACACACATCCCTGAGGAACACCAGCACTGATGGTCCTGGAGCTGGGTGGGGATTTCTCCAGCCTCGTCGGTCTGTCAGGAAGTTCTGACACAGGAAGGTTGAACCTGGACATTTATGCAGGATGCCTTGGAGGACACCTGGAGGAGAAGATCTGCTCACGTCTTCCTGGAAGGACCAGATGTTAGAAACCAGGGAGAGAAGAACCGTACATGAACGGCATTGATAAACCAGGATGACGTGATGTCATCACAGCGGGTCTGATTGTGGAGAGATCTCCATCTGAGGAGGAAGGTCCGACTTCTGGTTCTGAAGAGTTTTCAGGTTCTGCACTGAGCAGAACCTGAAAAGTACTCTACCGGTACTGATCCGGTGACGTCATCAGACGGGTTGACCGGTGGATGTTCGGGTCATGATCAGAATGCTTGTAATTAAAAGGCCCAGAAAACTTTGATGTTGTCAGGATCTTGGGTTGTTTTTGTAAAGAAGATGATTAGGGCCAAAAAAAGAATTCTAATTCTGTGTCAATCTACCTCAAAATCCTAATAAATAACCAAACATTCTCAGGTGTATGTCAGTTATGTTGTTGGCATGTGAAAATAATCACATCACTGTTTCTTCCTTGTTAAAGGATTTGTAAACCTGGACTTTATCCACACTGAACGCCTGTCCCTGATTTATTTGCTAGATTTGAGTTTTAAGACTAGATTTACCTCATGGTGCAGAAACAATTTAAACAATTCTGATTCTTAAATTAAAGTCAGAAATTTGAGATTAAAGTCAATAGTTTTTTTTAGTGGCCCTAACCCTGTTCCGTATTTTGGGGGTTTTCTGGAATTCTAGTTTTGTTAACTTATCGGTGCTCTGCCTTAGATACTCTTCATTTAGATCAACGTGGTTTTTATTTTACTTCAGTCTTTGCGCTTTAGTTTCTCTCTCTCTCAGAAACTGTCGCAGGTTCTGAGCCAGTCTGCAGCTGTGAGAGTCCGATCCCGCTGCAGGTTGGAAGCTTACCGTACCTGCGATCAGATGATACAGGCTGCAGGTGAATGTGGGTCCTTCAGATCTGTGTGAAAAGTCCTCATCTTTGTCACCATAAAAATCATAAGTAGCTTTTTATTCTGGTTTCTCTGCAGATTCATATTTCTGACATCATTTAAAATGTTTTTTGCTCTGAGAACAGTTTTCTGAGTCAGTATGAAGGTTAAATGTTTCAAGGCTTTTCACACAAACAGAACCACTTTCCTGCTTTCTGCAGCTCCACAGTCTGAACTTTCATTCCAAGGATTTCAGCCTGAAGCAGCTGCAGAGGGATCTTGCTATTTGCTTTAGAAATAAACTATTTTCATTCAGAACCAGGTCAAACACATTCATGGCACATTTGTCTCTAATTTAATTTCGCCATAAGAAGAAAATAAATCTCTACTTTTATGACGTCTGAGTTTACCTTCCATGACCGGTTGATGAGACTTGGTGTCGAAATGCAAGGCCCAGCCCAGAGGTGGAGAGACAAAATTCCTTCAGTAAAGCAAAATATCATCACAGTGGTGATAATATTTTACATATCTTTATAACTTGTGAAGATTCATCCCCCTCCTCTTCCTTCCAACCTGCTATCTATGGGTTCCTGCAGCATTTTAACCCTTCAGGCTCCTTTTGAACCCTCCCATCGCCTTCACCACGGGGGATCAGGGTGGAAATGGGACAAGTGCATGGGGGAACTTCGGCATCACTTTCCCAGCAGCACTAGCTCCTCCAGGGGACCTCAGACAGGTCTCCCCAGGAGAGAAGGGGTGGAAAGTCCCGGCAGGAGGTTCTGGATCTGCTCAGGGGTCAGCTGGTTCCTGTCATTTTTATTTTTCAGCTCAGGTTTCCTCTGATCTCGCAGGTCTGCGGGTCTCTCATCTGAAGTGAATCCTAAAATGTCCTCAAACTAGGGCTGGGCGATGTGGCTTAACAAGAAAATCTCTGACTTTTTTTTTTTTTTTTTTTTTTTTTTTTTTGTACCACATCAAATTTCCGATTTAAATCGATTTTTTTATTACTTTCTTTTCTAAAAAAGAAAAAAAAATACTTCTGCATTGAATTGAATGACTTCATTCTTCGAATATTATGACTTTATTCTTGTATTCCTACGACTGTGTTGTGACATTATGAAGCATTAGCCTGGCCCGAATACTCCGTCGTAGATTTGATGCAAATTCAAAGTCCAAATAAATAGAAGCTGTAATTTCCAATAAGATGGCGGCTCTGGGCGCGCTGACATCTCTCTGAACTATGGAAACCCCAGGAGCGCATTGGTGTAAAAAATCCAGATTTTCCAAAAATGGAATCTTCAAAAATTTGATTAATGGATAAAACTGATTTTTGACTCAGCGCAACATCAACCCATGTGCTGCTTCCTCTGATCCGGTTCTTCTGGGTGAAAATCTGCTGAACTGAATGGAAGTACAGAGACATGAAACCCAGAAGAGGTGAGATGAACAACAGGGTGACGTCTGCTTCATGGACCAGCAGCAGAGCACTCTGGGAAATAAATCACTTTCACTGACAACTGTCCACGCCACATCGGTGGAAACGACCCAAAGCTGCAGACAGCTCAGCCCTGAAGCACAGAAAGCTGATGATGTGGTCTGCTGACAGCCGAGGTCAGAGCGGGAGGCCGTCACGGCGCCGCAAACAGCCCCTCTGATCAGGGCGTTCTTGAACAAGTCACGCTTCTCTCATCCAGAGCTATTGATGTTACAGGAAGGCAGCATCTGAAGGCATCTGGAGACCTGACGAGCCAATCAGCGGCCAGCGGGAGCTTGTGACCTGACTGCATGGTAGTATGTCACCTGGGTGAATTTCACCACATTCAAACGCGTGGAGCATGACTGCATGGATGTGGGATGCATTCAGGAGCAGCATGAAGTCCCTGAGGGCGTCAGAAACTAAGGGTTGGATCAGCAGCAACGGAACCATGGAAGAAATTGAGACGGAGAAAACAGAGAAGGAACCAAACAGAACAAAGAGACAAGATCCTCCCCGAGCTGGGACCAGGGTTTCTGCAGCTTTCACCAAGTCAGATTTAAGACTTGTTAAGACCTTTTTAAGACCATTATGAATGAAATTTAAGACCCGTATCACGACAGAAATGGACAAAACAAAATCACAAGTAACTAAATCATGTGTGTTGGCAATGGCATCCAGCCAACTGCCGATAAATTTCAGCTTACCTATAATGGACGTAAAAAAGCTAGCGAGCTTTACTCCAGCTAGGTCGCTAGCTAGCAAGAGTATATCAGCAGGTAGTTACGGGTAGCTGCAACCACCATTTTAAGGCCTTAGTTTCAGATACATGAATTTAAGACTTTTTACGGCTGTGCGGACGCCCTGTGAGACGTCCTCACTGAAAGCAAAGACGTCCACTGAGATAAAGGAGATCAGAGCTCAGACACCGAGCTGCTGCGGGCCGCTGCTCCCCACTCAGCAGGGCGTGACCCGCTTCCTCCTGGGGTGGGACGGGGAACGGGAAGGTGAGTGAGGGTCGAGTTGGGTGGGAGGATGGTGTACGTGTAGATGGGGCCACTCCCCCCACCACTCCTGTTGCGACTGGACGCTGTGAAGGAAATGTATTTTGCGGTTCGTGGTAAAGCTACACTTGCGTTTTGTAAACATCAGCTGCAGCGCTGCAGTGCAACCCGTCGATTCTGTCTTTCTGCATGCCCCCCCACCCATGCATTTCACCAGCGTTCGTCTGAACCAGCCGCTAGGCAGCAGCTCAGGGAGGACGTCCAAGAAAAGAAACGCTGTCTTATTCCACACATCGTGCCAGTCAATATAAAACCCGGACATTTCAATCAATGAAGGAAATTCCCTCGGATTTCCCAGAAACCACGTTGAAAGTGGAAGAGGACGTAGGTCAGATTAACGGAAAAATGCGAGGGCTGGTGAAAATTGCAAGTCTGCGTAAAAATCGCCAATGTTCGGTGAATTTGCATTAATAGTTGATATTGCAATATTGCAGCTTCCTGGAGGGACCGACTGTCTTGTAAAACTGTCGGTTCTGAAAGCCACCGTGAGATTCTGGTTCTGTTGTCTAGTGGCTCTACGGGGCACCCCTTCGTTCAGCTGACCTGCACACCCTGACCTGTCCGTTAGTAGTAACTGCATTTAAGATCTCAGCCGCAGTTTGGTGCAGATCAAATGATCTCCATCGCTGTTCTGAATGTGGACCTCAGCTTTGATCAGCAGACCTTGAACTGGGGGTTGAGGAGAACCTCTGATCCATCTGAGAAGAACTCTGATCAGAGCTGCAATGATTCATTGATTATTGAAATAATTGTCCACTAATTTATTAATTGATTAATCATTAACTGGAGCATAAAGACTCTGTAGAGCTGTAATAAATGCAAAACTGTACAAAAATATAAACATTTTGTATTTAAGATCAAAAACCTTCTTCTGCAGATCTGTTCGACCCAGAGCTCCTCGAGTGGCAGTTTTAGCTTCACCTGCTTCACATTCTGGTAAATAAATCTCTTATTAAGCACCTTTTGCATCCAGTTATTAATCTGATGATAACCACCAGATCAGTCCTCCACTGTGTTGATGTTTAGTCCATCAGGAAGAGCTGAGCTTTTCACATGTTAATGTTAGAAGGATTCATTTAGCTGCAGATGCATCCTTTGCTGCAAGCGTTCACTAAACGAATGATGCTGTTCTATTTTAGGCAATAAAATGTCTATTTTGTTGTTTAAAAAAGGAATTCAATTATTTGTTTATTTGCATCTTTTAATGTTTTTATGTTGTATAAAAAAAGCTCAAATGAAAAATCTGCAGATTGCGTCTATTTCTTTTCCAATTAATGGATTAATGATCAGAACGATCGACAGATTAGTGGACAGTAAAATAATCGCGAGCTGCAGCGCTAACCCTGATGTCTCGCTGATGCATCAGACCTGGACGTTTCGTCTGATGACCTTTACGCCGTAAATGGAGCTCCGTCAGGAATCCCGACACCGACGAGCTCGGTGGAGCTGAACGAGCTGCGAACGCTTAATTCTTGACATTTAGCAGAAGCCCTTCAGCATTGGTCCAGAAGGAGAGCGAAGGACACAGGAATCCATCCTGCAGCTGAGACTAACCTTCCCAGAAGCTGTCCAGTAATCTCTGAGCAGCAGGAATCACCTTGTCTTCTGTCTGGAGACCTGAGACAAGGCGAGGAGGAGGAGCAAACCTGCAGCATTTCTATCATTATTACATTAATATTGACTTTAATCTCACTCCAGAAAGCAGGAACTCATCATGTTTCATCTTCTATCTGATCCACATCCTTTATTCCATTAGCACGAACCCAACCCTGCATTTCAGTCTGAAACACTCTCCCAGAACAGAGGAGCAGAAGAACGTAGGGCTGCTAATCAGGAAAAAATATCCTCATCATATCCAGGTTTGGTCAACAGGTGTCATCCTGATTTAGTCATAAAGCTGCCTCCAGAAAATGCAGACTATATTTGGCAGGAAATATGAGAGAAAACCTCTGAACGTCTTAAAAACGGTCCCTAAAGGGAGGCGGAAGTCCTGGTCTGCTCCTCATGTTTTCCTTCCAAGCTGACTTCCTGAGTTTTTCTTTGGACTTTGGCTGCTTTTCACTCATTCCATCCGACTCTTGTCCTGTGTGGCTTGTATCTGAGGTTACTATGTTGCTATAATGCTTTAGCATTAACGTTTGCTATATATCATGTTAGTCAAGCCATTTAGCATTAGCTTCTGCTAAATAATAAATGCTAATCTGTTTTTATTTGTGTGGTCGCTCATTCTACTCATTAAATGCAACCGCAGTCAGACGTCTGTGGGAGCGGTTTAAAGCGACCCCAGAAGAAGACCGCAGCACCCCCCCAGCAGCGATGATGGCCGCCGGCGTCTCTGGACAGACCCTAAAGCTGCTGAGAGCCGACAGCGTCACCACCGGATCAGAACCAGACCAGAAGCAGGAAGAAGAACCAACAGCAGCGGCCTTTAGCGGAGCATCGCCTGCAGCTGCTGGAGAGAACCTGTCTGGAGGTGGAGTCAGACTGGGAGCGCTGGGACCGGGATGGGAGGCTCCACCGACTCTCGCTCCTCTCATCGCTTCAGCGTTTTCAGACGACGTTGACGTCCAGATTCACCGTCTGGCTGCTTCTGGAGCAGAGTTATGACGCATGGCTCACATCAGTGACATAAAAGTAGGATAACATGCGACACAACACTTTGAAAACTATCAGATATGATTTAGTTGCACATGTGGAAGTGGCTCAGATCAGATTTGTTTGGGGTGAAAAGATGGGAATTGGGCCGTTCAGACTGCTGTGGAAAAGTCAGATATAGATCGCATTCGCCTGCTGAGTGAACGTAGATGAAGAATTCAGTTTCAGACCTCATAGTAGGTCTAGACTTTGACTAGGCCATTGTTGCACCTTGATTCCTTACTTGTTTTAGCCATTCTGTTGTAGATGTGCTGATGTGTTTGGGATCATTGTTGTTTCCTCTAAATAAGGTTCTGTGCATTATCTTCAAACATCTTTACATAATTTATAATGCAGAAGAAGAAGAGCAGTAAACAGCTGAGGCTTTTCCTGAATGATGAGGTAGTAATTATTCATGGCTCCTGCTTCGGATTTCATGACACTGCCAGAGCAAGTGAGCATCTTTATTTATAGTTAAGGCTGAGAGGAGGAGGACATGAAGTGCTGATGAAGGTGAAGAAGAACATGAGTCCCAGAGGATTGTGTTGTGTTTCTTTGTTTCTGCAGCGTATCTTTGGTCCTGGCGGAGTGGAGATCCCTCCGTAGCGTTAGCGGCCAGTGGGAGACGCTCGGACAGCAGGTTACAGGATGAGTGTGGATGAAGAAGAAAATGAATTTCATTCTGGAAGGAGAAGAAAGCAAAGTCAAACATGAAGAGAGATGAATGGAAGGATGATGAAGCCAGAGGGAGAGATGTGAGAAAGGCAGGAGAGAAAGCTGCAAACAGTGAGAGAGGATGAATGAGTTCCTGCTGCTGAAGTGTGAATGAGGGAGAGGAGGGTGGAGGATGAAGAGGAGTGGAGGCACAGACTGCTGGGAGAATCCACAGAGCCTCGGGGTGGTTCCACCAGTAGAGGGTGAGTTCCTCTGCCCTGAGGCCCGGTGCCATGGCAACGATATGCAGAGATGGTGAGTGGAGGCATGGTGTGGGAAAGCTCGCTCACCATGGAAACCATGAGCCAATAAACAACTGCAGGATGTTGTTGTTGTTTACCAACAACAACATCCTGCACCACACCACACAACGACACCACAGCAACATGGTTTACTGCAGCAGAACCAGAACTGGAACCAGAACACACTCTTTGGTCTCATCACCACAAAGCTGCAGTCTGCTGTGGTTCTACTGGGTCACCAGTAACTGCAGATTCCTGGGAGAATATTTTCCCTGGAGGCTGAGACCTGGACCTCCTTCATGTTCAGAGCAGACTTGGAGAGCCATCAGAACCAGACCAGCATGAGCTTTCAGTTTCAGGCTGCATCGTTCCCAGCAGCCCCGTTCAGCCCACTTTAATCCGACTCCAGTCCGTCTGCCTAGAAAGTCCGGTCCGGTTGGGGAGGTGTGAACTCTGACCCGAACTCTGGTCCGCCTACAAACCTCGGTCTGGGTTCGGTTGAAGTGAACTCTGGTTCGGTTCGGATGCAGATGTGAACACCAAGCGGACCGGAGACCGCTCCAGAAGCAGGAAGTGGACTACAGCGCAGGGCATTCTGGGTAAATACAACCAGAACAAACGCTAGCTAGCCTAGCGCTAGCGGGAGAAATGGCTCGTGGTCTTCAGCCTGAGACAGAAGAGAAATCCTCCAGCCGCTGAAACCTGACGCCGCTCCATGTTGTTGACGTTTGGTGAAGAAGGAAGCTGCGCTCAGCGTCTTCAGAGGTTTTCATGTCGTTTCCTTCAGCGGTTCTTGGTGCAGCGCCCCCACAGGCGAGGAGGGGAACAGGTTGCTGAAAGGGTTTGGTTGGTTTGACTCGGAGCAGAGAGGAGGAGAACCGCAGCAGCTGGACATGGAGGACATGCTGCAGCTTTGGTCCCGAATCCAAGCGAGTCTAGCGGACTGTCAGGGGGGAAAACAGCTTTATTCTTGTTACATGGCATCAATAACAGGTCCCCAAAACATGGCCTGACTGCAGTTAGCATTCAGCAGACAATCAGATGTTCTCCTTCAGTGAAGTGAAGTGAAGTGCACTGCCAAAAAGATGTCATGTTGCCAGGAAGACAACATCAATGGGACTCTTTCTGATTAATGCCATAGTCTGGAAATATTTTCACCAACAGGTAAAACTCTCTCTTAAAAAGGTCTTAGATGATGTTGAGATATTCAGAAAATAATAAACCTTATTTAATTCACAGAACACAAAGGTTGCATTTCTAGGATGGTCTCTGTTTGAAGAAGTTCCTCTGCATCGTTGCAGGAATCCTGTTCATCCATAGAAGAAGCTTTCTCCAGAACATTTCCGTGTTTTCTCACAGCTCGAGTCTCTTTGTGGACCACTAGCAGCCACTTCTTGTGAATCATGTGGCTGTGTGTTTAAACTGCAGGCTGTGAGTTCGCGACCTGCTGTCAGGCAGCATCTGCTCTGATGAAACGACCTGGCCTCTGACACCGGGGCCTCTGCCAGCTGCTGCAGGCGACCCTGTGCTCAGATCTGCTCTGTGAGCTTCTTCTGTGGGGATCAATATAGCCTCACCTTCATGCTTTCTGTTTGCTGACTAACACCAGCAGCAAAGATGTCTGGGGACACAGCCTCTGCAGACCGACTTTCTGTTTGGATTAGCGTCAGTAGCAGGTGAAGGAGAGCAGGAACAGTGACAGGCAGGGTGAAGAGAACAAATATAGTTCTGTTCACAGCGTCCCCTTCTGGTCTTCTGGTGTCTTTTTCCAATTAAATTTGAATTTAAACCTCTATGGTTTACATAAACCTGCAGCCTGCATGTGCCCAGAAAGATACATCTCTCTATATACGCAACACTTTACATTAAAAACATAAAAGCTAGGCGATTCTTTAAAAATATCAAGATGTGGGCCTGTTACCAACTTGGCTCATAGTTGGCAACAAAAGAGGAGACTCCACAGACAAACCTTAGCTTGCTCAATTTTATTTAGCTCAAAAAGAAAACTGTTCACTGTGAAAGGAAAAGATGGTGATGTCAATAATAGAAAAAACATTCTGCCTGAAGAAGGACCAAGAAGGTAAGAAGGACCAAGTAACAAAAACGCTGTAACCGAAAACATTACCCAGTTGGCAAGCCAACCTCCCAGAGAGAGACAGAGATCACAAGTGCTGCGTAGGAGCTACCTTCATGCCCAATCACACCCACCTCACAGGTGCAACTGGATCTGTAATGAGCCAAACCAATTACCACAGAGGAGGAAAAACAGATGAGCCAACTTAGAGCTCTCAAGCCATCACAGCACCTTTGAGGTTCATGTAGAGTTAATTCTGCATCAGCTGGAGCTGTGTCCACGTCCAGCGGGACCTCTCCAGGACTCGTCTCTGCACCTGTTTTCAGTGTTCCTGGACAGGATCTTAAAGGGTTTCCAATAATTCATCCGAAGTCTCGAAATCGGCTATCATTGACATAATTTGCGTGATGAAAATTGTGTGATTTTGTTTGCAGGGAGGCCTTCTTGTTGCCAGGCTTGGGTTGAATTATTTCACACACAGCTCTGTACAGTGTTGACTGACTGGTTAGAAGATTGTGCCGTGTTTTATGCTAGAATATGCTCGAATGGCAATGTTGATATTTCGCCTCAGCTAGTCTGCTTTCACTATCCGGTGTTTGTATCCACAGGTGACAACTGCGTGCTTTTAAACGATTCTTTACAAAATACCTACAAAACTGTCAAATGGTATTTTCATGCTCAGCCAACATCATCTCCTCTAAATCAGTGAATCCACACACGCTCCGGATCAAGTATGGGAGAGTGCGGTCAGGGCTAAGTGCCAAAATCAATTCTCATTGTCGCGGTTGCCCAATGAAAATCACATCATTTTGTTCTCAAATTAGCCACAACTACTCAACTTCCAGAAGCTGGCTTTTCAGTGATTGTCAGAGGCCATGAGGAAGTACATACCCGTTGGACTAAAACACTTAACTCCTGCTCGGTTCTGGTCAGATGCAACAGAGAACATCCCGCCGACACCTTCCGATTGTTTTTTTCTTGATGACATAGCAAGTAAAACCTGAAATAGTTGTTCCTCTCTGCCATGATCGCTGTGTTTACTGTACAAAGCGTAAACCACACACATGACCAAACACCATGATGTGCACTGCAGCAGGAGGGGATTCAGAGGAGCTCGGTTCGGTGTGTCTTATAGACCGTGAAGGCAACCACGTTGACAGTTTGGCTTTGGTCTGAGCATGCTGAGCCCTTCAGGTGTAGTCATGGAGAGGACGGGGTTAGGGTTCTGATTCCTGGGTTTCATTGCTGCCATTTGCTTTCGCTCCCAAGCAGGTCAAGTAAAGGAGTTCAAGACTCAACTTTCTTCTGACCTGCAGGCAGCAGGGGACTGAGCACTGAGTCCTGATACCAGCACCTTGTTCCTCCTCTGTTTCTGAATCTCTGGTATTGATTGAGTTTAAAGCATCTTTTCTCTGATTAATAAGCGCCTGTGTTTGCAGAAGGCAGCGTTCACTTCGCTTCTCTGTGTTTTATAGCAGCCATTCCTCCTTTAACACCTCCCCAGTAATGAGCTCGGCTGCTCTCCCGAGACAATCGCTCGCTGTGTTGTCAGAGGTAAACAATTCTTTCAGGATTATGGATCCGGCGACACGTCACGTCTCAGTGGTTCACTTGTAAAAGCTCATTTCAATGACAAAATAAAAAGTTCAATCCAGACACGCTGAGCTAATTAGACATCGCTAAGCAGTGGAGTGAGGAAGCTGACATAAAGACAGTAATTTATGACTTTACTGACAGAGTGAAGTGCTGGATGGAGGATGATGGGGGATGGCAGAGAAAACACGTTTCTGCTTCATACAACATGCTAATTACACGCTGCTCTCCTCTTTCACAGCTGCATGGAGCTGAGGGTGTAAACAGAACAGGCTGCAGGCTGACAGTCTGTCTTCATTTCATCCGTGTGCAGAGAAACACTTGGGCCTGCTTTCAGGGATCACGTCTGCAGAGATGCAGCAGGATGCAGCAGTGACCCAGACCTGATCCTGCGCCTGAATCACACCACAGCCATGGTTGGGTGGACCTGGGGGGGGCTTCATGCTCGGAACGGTTATGACCCATGAACATCTGGGCTGAAACCGAGCTTGAGTTGATTCTTAGTGGTCTCCTTTTGTTGTTGTGAAAAATGTGACACACCACAGCAAAACCAGAAACACGTCGCCAGAGCAGAAAAAACATAAAAACCATCAATTTCTGAGAAAATAGTGATTTTCTTTTTTTTTTTGCAAAAAATACTAGTTAAAGTCATGAAGAAACCACCCCGTGCATTAAATAGGCTAGAAGATCTTTTAGGTCTTACAGTCTCAGGTTTTCCTTTCTCCAGCTCTGCTGCTTGGCCCTGAGAAAAACGTCACGTCCTCCAGGAAGTTCAGTAGGTCCAGGTTTCTGTTGAGACGCTGGTGCTACATAAATAATAACTGAGTTAGTTAACGTTGCCTCAAACTGTGAATGAAACTGATGTAAACAGGAGGTTTCTGAGCCTCCACAGTGAGTTCCAGCCTTGACGTGGAGGAGGAACCACCATCATTTCCGACATGACAAGGCCATCAGCTCCCAGCTGCAAGAATCCAGTTATCAGCAGGTCCAATGCTCTCCTAAATTTGGCCCAGAGCTGGTGGAGATAACGAGACAGAAGAGAGGATTCTTCACGCTGTCATGCAGCTGTACACGTCCTCCAGAGAACAACGCTCGGATGGATTCTTAGCAGGAGAAAGAGAGCGGCAGGACGTGGACATCTTGAAGCCAACAGGCGTACATCCTGACTTCAGAGATGACAACATCCACCAAAGATACCGCTGAAAAGAAAACATCCCAGGACTCCTTTCATGATTGGAGGCATTCATGTCTGAAGGAATACTTTTCAGTCTCCCAAGAGGTCAGATTCAAAACTTTTATTGTTTTTAGAACATACATACAATACATGAGATACCGCTAGCACACAGGTCTGGGCCTGCCCAGGCTGGGGCTATAATGCTGCGGCTGTGCTGAGTCTGATATGACGGGTGCTTAGAGCCCCACGCAGTCTGACTAACTGCATCTAGCAGCTGTAACACCCAGAATAAAATAACTATTTATGTCTGGCTTTCTTCGGGTGAAAGAAAACCTCGTCTCACATTATTATTATTATCTTCTGCTTATCCAGGGTCGGGTCGCGGGGTAGTGATGTGACGTTCACGAACGATCTCATTCCTTTGAACAGCTCTTTACCTTGAACGAAAGGACTCCAGTCTCAGTTAGTGAGAGTTGTTTGTTTTTTATGACTTTGCTTGCTTATAACGAATAAATATGACACAAAAATGGTTTATATTTTATGAAAATATATATAACCAGCTCCTCTGGTGGAAACCCAAGGTGTTCTCTGGCCAGCAGAGAAATATAGACCCTCCAGCGTGCATTTAGGTTGGTTTAATTCCACCAGAGTTCGGGGTTCATAGAATACACACTTTCTGAATCTGTAAATAACTCGAAATGCCCCTGGGGAGACTTGTTCCTGGTTTTTCCTGGCCAGTCACAAATACTAAATTATTAAATCTTATATTGGCTAATTTCTTGTTTTTCACATGATTTGTCAGGGCTGTTCCTCTCCATCATCGTCTGTCTTCTAATTCCTTCCTTTCCAAGCAGTTGTGAGCAGAACCCGTCACAGTGTCAGTAACTGGGTAGGCTGTGAAGAAGTCAGTCAGCTTTCCTATTTTCTGTGGTGTGTCTGTGGAAACTTCCAGCTGAAGGTTGCTTTGTCCCTCTGACTCTGCTGAGAACAAACATTTCAAAGCATAAGTCTTCTCTCTCACGTCTGAATGGAAACAAAGGACAGGGAGGAGAAACAAGACATCTCAGGGGACAGCCTGCACTCAGACTGGTTCCTTCGTCAGCCGACACTCAGCTTCAAAGTTCCCTTTTCTTTCTCCGTCAGAGCACAAAGCCAGAGCCCGCCCTGCACAGCAGCATTAAACACTACAAAGATTTTATAATGGAGGAAGAAATGAAAAGCGAACGGAGCAAAAAGTACCTGGAAGCAGCCTGAAAACTCTGCCGAACACAAAGCAGCAACTTATCTGAGTTTTGCAGGAAACGGGGGCTCTGGTTTTACAGC
This sequence comes from Anableps anableps, assembly GCA_014839685.1. NCBI lineage: Eukaryota > Metazoa > Chordata > Actinopteri > Cyprinodontiformes > Anablepidae > Anableps > Anableps anableps. Next base: position 530,159 of record CM026069.1, read on the forward strand.
AGAAACCATTTCATTCATGGAGAGTGAGCCAACAGAAGACTCGGCCAGGGGCCTCCGTCTTCGTTCTGCAAACTGAGGCAACCTTCATGCATATCTGATGACTTCAAAGGAGACACTTTTATGGAAGATTTCATCTTTCTGGTAATTATTATTTTTATTGATTTGGTAGGGACAATGCGCATGAATCAACATTCTGTAAATGCGCCAGAATTAGCCAAAAGGCTGTTTTTCATCTGTTGTCTCTGGACAATGCTCAGATTGTCTCGCTAAAAACAAAGGTTATACAAACAAGGTTAAAATGACTAAACTACACAAATTTGTCAATAAATAGAAAAAATACAATCAATACAAACAATAAATACATAACAAGGAAACTACAACACAATTATCATAAAAGGTATAAGAGGTAATTAAAACTAAATTAATCGTTCATATTGACGGCAAAGCGCAGGTGGTCCCATGGCGGGATTAGAAGAAGGTGCTTATTATTCAAAATGTTGACAGCTCTGATGTGTTATGAACCAATTCTTTAGTTGTTTTTAAATTGATAATAAGAGGCAGAAGCTGTGATTGTCTGAGGAACAGAGTTCCAGTCCCGTGCAGCTATGACCGAAAATGCGCTCTGACTAAAAGTACTTTTCCGGAGAGCAACAGTACAATCTTCCCGGATTGCCCCTCGAGTTAAACGAGACGTGTTGTTCCTTAGTGAGTGGTGGAGATGACAGAACTTTAGCAATTTTGTACAGAAGACAGAGATTTGAGTGTTTAATAACATTCTCCCAGCCTAAGAACCTGTTTTTCTAAAATATTGCGCTGATGATATCTTAAAGGTTTTTTGTCTAATATTTTAATTGTCTGTTTGTGTAATGACTCTAAAGGTTTTCATGCTGTTTTATTTGCTGGTGACCAAATTGTAAGACACTAGGTTATGTGTGATAAAACACATGCATGGATGAACATCTTACAAGCCTGCAGTGATAACTGTGGTCTTATGAACCTAAAATTTGAAATACTAAATTTAACACGATTACAAACTTTTTTAATCTGAGGTTTAACAGTAAGTTTTGAGTCTATTATGATACCGAGACATTTACATTCATTCACAAGGTGTAGTTTTCCGCCAGCCACATAAATGTTTGCCTCATAATTTGGAAGCTTTTCCAACTGTTTAACTTCCAGAGATTTTAGCAGGACTGGTTTGACAAATATGACACATCAGCCATAGAATACACTTGAATTGTGTTTGTACCATGTGTATAAATAACAGTATCATCTGCGTACATTTGAACAAAGACATTAGGACACAATGAAGGGAAGTCATTTATGTATAGAGAAAATAACAACGGCCCAAAAATGGAACCTTGGGGAACACCTGTTGACCAAGGCAGAGAAGATGAAATGTTGTGCCCAGTTCTAACCAACTGTGATCAATGTGATAGATATGATTCTGTCCAGTTTATTGTATCTAAAGAAAAGTTGAATTTACTTAGTTGGTTATTTTATTAACTGTATTTGATAAAGATAAATAAAGCCTTAAAACCACAGTTTTTTTTTTTTTTACCAAGAACATCAGCAAGGTCTTCTTGATAAAGAGATGACCAAACTAAACCAATCTGATCCAAACTAAACCAATCTGAGCCAAACTAATCTGATCCAAACTAAACTAATCTGATCCAAACTGAACTAATCTGAACCAAACTGAATGTCAATGTGCTCAAAATGATCCAGATGTTTCTGCTGAATTTCTGCTGTTGCTCCGCCCTGATTGGTCAGAAGTGTGGGACCTTCAGCTTCCATCTCTACTGGGTTCTGGGAGGACGTTTCCAGTTAATGCTGGACCTCAGTGAGTCACGCTGACGTCTCCACATGGGATCCCAGGAGGATGGAAACCTAACGAGATGCCCTCAGCTTCCTGACAGTTCTGCAGACATGGATGTCACATGACCTGCTGTCAAAACCTTCGTCAGCAGCTTCATCACAGCTAACAGGCTTCTGTGTCTTGTTTTAGTCCTTTTCTGCTACATGTTGGACATTTCTGTAGAACCAGGTTGATTTTTTTTGTGCTCTTTGGATTTTTCCCTACATTTTGGATTTTTCTGTGTATCTTCAAGATTATCCTGACTAATTTTAATTAAATTATGTCTTTTTTCTCCTGCTGTCAGTTTGCTTCCCGTCTTGATAATCTGCTGGTTACCTTTGGTTGTTTTGGGCCCAGTTATCCAGGAGTTCAGCCTTCCTGTTTCCTCTCTGATAAAACATCAAATGATACAATATCATGAAATCAAAGGAGAGAGAGCTAATCTGAGCCAACCCGAACTAATGTGAACTAAGATTAAATAATCTGAACTAATCTGAGCCAAACTGACAGTTATCTGGGAGTTCAGCGTTTCTCTTAGGTTCCTTGTTTGAAGAACAGGAAGTTTCTCCACACTTCCTGTCTGATACAACATTGACTGATAAAATATCATGAAATCAAAGGAGAGGGATAAATATTTGGGGCTGAGGTGACAGGAGGAACGTCCCATCGGGTCTGAGAGCAGAGTTGGAGCAGCAGCAGGAAGATGGCCCAGAAATCAGTCTGTTCAGTTGTCGGATGGTAAATGGAGGAAAAGATGGCAGCGAAGGCTTATGTGGGAGTAAATCCTAAAAGTCAAGACGACACAGAGACGGAAAGTAAAGGAGACAATCAGAGAAGACTTTGAAGGAATAAAAGAGGAGGAGGATGGATGGATGAAGGGGCAGAGACATGCTGGTTGGACTTCAATACCTCAACATGAAGAGATCAGCGCGCTGCTTTCTGTTGGCTGCTTTCATTGGATAGATGATCCAGTAAATCCTTCGTCAGCTGCAGGAAAATCATTACCGCAGGGAGGCATCGTTCTGACTCGTCTAACAAGCACACAATGATAAAGCGCCGCATGAGCGCAGGACTCCGGAGAGAACACACAATCCTTCAGCGCAGAGGAACAAGTGCTGCACCGGGTCTGAAGCTGGAGAGTGATTCTGCAGAAGGTGGATGGGCTTAACTGCTGACTCTTTATGGATCACTGAAATAATCACTGACTCCTGCTCTGTCAGGCTGCTGTAGAATCCAGCTAAAAACGCTGTTTTGCTTGGTTGAAGTCTGTTTAGTGTCTTTCTGTGCAAAGAAAGAGACTTACCTCCACAGCTGATCCTTTCCGTCAAGTTCGTATCTGAATAACCGTTCTGAGCAGTTTCAGCTGCGCGGCAGAGACGCCACCCGATCTTCTACAACAGTTAGTCTCAGTAAAGTTTAAACAGAACCACCAGGTCCAGTTCAGGCCCAAAAGCATCCTGTTAATTCATTTCAGCCAGAAGAATCACATTCATATTTGGTCCTGTTAAAACTCGGCACCAGAACTACCAGAATCAGGAAATCTTTCAATTCCAGTCAGGCCTGTCACTATAACAAATTTGGCTGGATGATAAATTGTCCCAGAAATGATTGTGATAAATGATAATATTGTTGTTTTGAGACCTTTTTCAAGCTGATAATAGCATAATAATGCAAGTTTGCCCTCTCATAAGCCAATAACTTTTAATTTTATAAAGAACACAACATTATCTCTAATCTTTAAAATTCTATTTTATTTCCAATCTTGTTTTAGAAGTTGTAATGTTTCATTAATTATTTTTTCACTTTGTTTTGTATTTGTTTATCACTTTTTTAATTTGCAGAAGTACTGTCGACAGAAGGGTCACCAAGCAGAAAACGGCGGATCAGGAAGGATTTCAGTCCAATCAGTACCTGCAGTAGCGGCGTTAGCAACACTGAAGGACTCGTTGTTACCACCATGCGTGTTGTCAGTGCTGTCAACATTCTCGTGGTAACCCACATCCTACTGGTAGTGAGTTTTTACTAGTTTTAACTGACTTTTTACTGTTAAATCATGCTAATATAGTCAATTTCTAACCAACTGCCCTACAGCCGACAGCCTTGCTAGCTGCTAGCCGATAGCCTTGCCAGCAGTTAGCCTTGCTAGCTGTTAGCTTCACTTGTCCATATCACTTACTGGAGTTTCCAGAGTATGCAAACATTTATCCAGCTCCGTCAACGTCCTCAGGTCACTCAGCGATATCACAACATTCACTTTCATACACTTTAGCTATTCGCTCCTTTTTTCTCAGTAATTTCGTCTGTGATCAGTCTTTTTCTGCTCACTTAACATGGATCTCTCCTCGTGCATTTCTTCCTCTGTACTTCATTTCCCCCCCAACACACACACACACACACACACACACACACACACACACACACACACACACACACACACACACACACAAGCGGAAGGTGAAGCCTGCCCCCTACTGGTGCTTCCGAGAACCAAAAACAGCAACTCTTGCGGTGTTAATCTCTAATGCTGCGTTCAGACCAAACACAGTTTGAGCATCAGGGGCGTCTACTTCTAAGCACAGTCTATGGTGGACGCGCATCTCGGGGCATCGAGAAGTCTTGTGGCGTGTTTTGCGTGCCTAGTGCGGCGCATTTGGAAGCGTTACCAGCGTTCGACACACGTTAACGGGTCCAGCGCGGCAAATGCTGGAGTTGGAAAATCTGAACTTTTGCAGCTGGACGCAGAGCGTCAACCAATCAGAGACACTTTGCTGTGTGACATAATGGCGCATTTTCAGACGGGACGGAAGGGCCGAGAGCCCGTCTACGACCAGTCGAGCTATCACTAGAGACAGGAACAGAAAGGACCTTTCCTGGAGGAGGATTAGCGAGGAGTCAGAATCTGGGTCAAAACATTGTTACCACGCTAAACATCTCCCCCCATTTGAGCTCGCCAATCCGTCCAGCACAACGTTGACCCACGTAGTTTCACGCTGAAGAATTAATGTCTTTATTCAGAAGAAATGTGCAAGAGACGGTGGAAGAGTCTATGTGAGACTCAAGTATAGGAGCTCCTCCCGACGTGCGTCAAGAGTGAATCAAGTGTCTGACTTTAAAAAGCACAAGCGTCCAGCTGGAGGCGTTGGACGCCTTTTTGAAGGGCGAAATGTGTTCGGCCTGTATGCAGCATTAGTGGGGGTTACACTAACGTTAGCCTTAAAGCTAAAAATAAGCATTTAAGCTAATTTTTGATATAATGGTTAAGTTTAGCATACTGAATGGAGTGAGTCAATGTAAGTCAACATGCTATAGTGATAACCCACATGCTACTGACAGTTTTGAAGCTAACTGTAGCATTTTAGTTTGAGCGTTTTTACATCTGGAGAAACGGTCCTGACCAGTGGAGGAAACAAACTCTGGTCCGTTTAAAGTGGACCCAATGGGTCAGGTGTAAATACACCCTAAATATAATAAAGTGAATAATGCAATCAGGGTTGAATCTCCAGATATCCTGGTTGTGGAGCAAAGCTGCCCCGGAACATGTCGGCAACCAGATTTTATGTTAGTGTGCATGAAATGAGACATTAGATCACTGATCAGTTCTGAGAGGCTGTGGAGCAGTGATTAAACACATTCAATATGTTTAGGTAAATTTATCAATATAAACAGAAAATCTTGGCTTTGATAAATTATTATTTTTTTTAGCAAAACAATGGAAAAGTTCAGTGAGCCATGAGGGGGTCTTCTAGTAGATTTCCTCCGGACCCGGTGTTTCATAAATTAGCTCTTAAAGCAGAAAACATGGAGGCTGATCTGGGGTGTTCCTGTTACGAGCTGCAAAACAAGACGATAATTCACCTGAGCCGAGAGACGCCTTGGTGTCTAGAAGCCAGGTCTTTGTCATGTGAAGTGATATACTAGAAGATTCCTGTCCCTGCAACAAAAGAGGTTTCTCCTTAGCTCTTCACTGGAATTGAAATGTTCTATGGATGAGAAATGTGCATCACAGTCTCGTAACTTTATGGCATTGTTGAAACAAACATGTCAGTCATTCTCCTCCGAGCTTGGGAGCAGTCGCTCTGACCACCCGTCTGGTGAAGCAGAATCTGATGGTGAAGCTGATACCAGCAGAGTCACAGCCTGAACTCCAGCTCGCTCCCTTCACTTTATTTGTTCTTTTGTCTAAGCTGGATATCATCAGATGTCCTCCCTCTGACCAGCGCCTTGAAGTCTCCCCCCGTCTGGCCCCTTCTCTACAGAACCGAGGATATGAAAGGTGATTGTCGGTTCAGCCGCCATCTGTTCACTTCTTCAGAGGGACCCTCTGCCACCCTGACGGACCTCAGCAGACTGCTAATGAGGAGCAAACTAAATTGTTGTCCATGAAATGGTCACAGATGGAAAGTGCAACATCATTACTGCTTTTTTCACCCAAACACAGAAGCATAATGGAGCATTTGGAACATCTTTAGAATTAAACTGGAAACTCTGGTTCCTGAAGTGGCCTCATGCAGCTTCTTGCTTTTATGTATTGCTAGCAAACCAGTAAAACAGACTATATCAGCCTAATGGAAGCTTTGATTGCTGGGTTTTGGACACAGGTGTTGTTTTCTTTGTGATTATGAGAAATTGTCAGTTTGCTGCAGTAAATTTAGCTGCTCTGGCTCAGGGTCAGTCTACCTGCCTGCTGCCAGATTTCATGAGTTTCACAGGATGAGTCACAGAAACTGGAGGACACACAGCACACCCAGCCAGTTAAAGAGAAACCGGCCTTTTCTTCTGATGGCATGAAGGTGTGGAGGTGCAGATAGAAGGACTCGACACATAAATAATGTGTCTTTCATCCCCTTTAACCAAACTGTAAGGGTCTCAGCTGTAAAACACTGTGTGCATTAACCAGTGAAATGTTTCTGAAGGGCTACATGGTTCACTGAATTACTGACGGTGATGCTGAGGATTTTAAGGGTTATGAATGGAGCATGAGATGGGGAGATGGATCTCTGAGCAAACCCTTTCAGCAACCTGTTCCCCTCCTCAGCTGTGGGGGCGTTGCACCATGAACCACTGAAGGAAATGACATGAAAACCTCTGAAGAAGACATTGAGCGCAACTTCCTGTCTGATTGGTCAGAAGTTTGTGTCCGTGTTTTATGCAGAAATGCGCTCGGACAGCAATGTTGACCTTTCGCTTCAACTAGTCCACTTCCACGCTCCGCTTTCTGTCTCTACAGGAGACACGAACACGGAACGTTTATCCGATTCAGTGAGGAATTATGGACGTCTGAACGATTCTTCATTAAACAACTTCAAAGACTGTCAGGTGGCTAAAAGCTCCTGAGGACATTGCAGCGTTGTCGTCTACGGAGGAGGCTGTCTGCGGAGAGGTGTGGCGCTCTCTCCGAGACTGTTCATTGAAAGCAAAATGGAGGCTGCAGGGAGGCAGAGGGAACCCCGGCAGGAAGAAAGCTGTGCCTATATGCTATAGGGCCGTGACGCACACTGAGGCGGGGTGTGTCCCCCAGGTGGTCGGCGCTGTTGGTGAAAGGTGTGCTAACGGATAGCACATGTCACAAAGCCGTTTTTCTGTCCTGTTCTTTACTGTCTGCAAGCAGAGATCAGGGTGCATCTCTGGTACAGTTGAGCGGTGAAGACTTGGGCCTCCGGATTGCATAGCTAAGTCTTAAGTAAGGGGAACTGTACGCATTTATCGTTGGCGTGTCTGAGAAACACCATCACCCTTAAATATGCTCATTTAAATGAGGCTGCAGACTGAACCAGCTCGTCCTCATTCATCAATGATTCAGAGATAAGTTGCTGCTCATCATTGTGTTGTGAAGTAAACTCATGGGACTGTCTGGACTCTGCCGCTCTGCGCAGCTTTGGTTCCGAGTTTTCTCACAACTTGTTCTTAAGCAGCAGACTTCACGGCAGTGACTCAGGCTCTTGGTGTTAAAATGACTCTGGGTGCTGTGGGCAGCAGAGACGGCAGATGAAGAAGCAAAGTTACCCAAATGAAAACAATAAATCACGAACTATTGCTGTCATCCTCATGCACAGCCCAGAGCCCTTCAATTAACTCAAATGGGCTGCGTTCATTTCATAATGTACTTAAAGAGCCACTTCTCCGCCACAGAGCGCTGGTCTTTACTACTCGCTGATCTTTACTGTCATAATGTTGAGGCTGCCACTACTCATCACGCTCAACCCGGAGGAAGAGGAAGACACAACCAGATTACAAGTCAGCGTTGATTTGCACGAGTCCCAGTTTGTATAATGATAGTAATAAAGCAGCAGCAGCAGGAGACAGACGAATGTGTCAGGATCTGCTGCGAACAGCTGCAGGGCCGCTGCATGGAGGGAACCAGAACTTCAGTCTCGGTTCCTGCCAATCCGGAGAAGAGAAAACAACATTTGATCTACCATGGGATAATATTATGATTATTCAATATGGATTCCCCACAGATGAAACCCTCTCGCTTGAATGCATGAACTCCCAGTGATCTGCAGGAGCTGAATGCCGGGTTAAAACCGACTCGTCCTCTGAGTGGTTGCTAACTCGGGCTGAGGTTTATTCAGAACCTTCATGGTACGTCGTCATGCACCGCAGCTCGGCTTGCTGCTCTGCTGCCTCCGTGGAGTTCAGGTGCACCGGCAGAAATCATTAAATATGTCAGTGACATGCTTCTGTATAACATTACACCCCCCAAAATAATTATAATTTACTGTAAAATACGGGCATGGAGGCATCGTGGTATAGTAGTTTGTAACTGTCATGTTAACAGTACAGAACTGTAAACTGTTTATGGCAGATTATTATAAAAACCACAGATATACTTGAAACATTTCACAGCAAGTTGCTGTAAAAACGACGGCTATAATATCATTGAAAAACACCACAGAACTGTATGACGTGGCATTTTATTGTAAAAATCAGCTTTTCAATCACTGCAGCTGTGGGTGGCAGGATTTCACCGGAAATTATGAAGGAAATAACAAATTAAGCACACTGCTCCACTTAAAGAAACGGTTTCTATTTACAAATTCTGTGTGGAAAAAAAGAACTGATCCAATTTCCTGTGCAGGATATAGTTTGTGTTTGGTGGAAGATATCGGGTTGGCGGGGCGGGGTGTGTGTGTGTGTGTGTGTGGTGTGTGTGTGTGTGTGTGTGTGTGTGTGGTGGGGGGGGGTTACAGCTTTACAGCTTTAAGTCTCTGTGAAATGCAGATTCTCCACGAGTTCAGTCTGAGTCTGAAACTTGGATAAAATCTGATACAGAAAATGTCCGTAGTTCTGCTCCAAGCACAGCTTGACCCTCTCCTCAAACCAGAGCTGATCTCCAGCTCAGATGGAGCAGCGCCTGAGAGAGAGGTCAGAGGTCAGGTTAAGGTGCTGCTGGGTCGAGGACGTTTCCACAGCTCTCTCCTCCTCTCCCTCTGAACAGAGGAGCACCGAAGGCTGATTGCTGGACGGATGGATCACTCTGGTGTCTCCTACTGGTGATGCGACGTTCACCAACGATCCGGTTCTTTGGAACGGCTCTTTACCCCGAACGAGGGGCTCGAGTCTCAGTTAGCGAGAGCCGTTCTTCGCGTTTACAACTTTGCCTGCGTCCAGTGCTCTGCGCACGCTGCAGTAGCTGTTATTATTCTGTTTCATTTAAAATGAGATTTCTTTAATCAGCGAAGAAATGAAACGAAACACGACAGGCGGGACGTACGGGCACACAGAGCGCATTCACTGCGCCACCTGACTGCGCCACTGACGCAGGCGTCACGCAGCGGGAGAGAGGATGAGGACGGTTGCGGTCCGCTGCCTTCCTCTTGGCTTCTTCCTGCTTGTTGCTCAGAGCTGAGTGTTTAATTCAGTGTTTTTATTGAATTGTGTAAAACATCAACACAGATGATGTCGAGCACTCCACACCAAAGCAGTGCAGGTAAGGCAGGAAATGACCCACAGAGAGCTGAAGAGCCACCTGATTGATTGGACTTCCTGATGCAGTGGAGTAGAAGTAAGACATACTGCCACCTGTTTCTGATCATTCCGGGTGGAAAATTGGCAAAAACTCACCAAATTGCATTAGTGCAAAAAATAAATAATGCTGGAATCTGTTCATTTTGCCTGAATTTCCATGAAAAACTCAAGCCAACAAGGAGGGGATATTACCAGGTGTCCATCTCAGCCCCGGTCTATCATCCATGGTCCAAACACTGCTGGGGCCATAATCTGGAAGTGGAACGAACATCATTCAACCATGAACCAGCCATGGCCAGGTGCTCCTGGCAAGACTTTTGACAAAGGAGTGAAAAGAATGATCAGAAGAGGTGTCCAAGAGCCCAGGACCACTGGTGGAGAGCTTCAGCAAGACCTGGAATTAGCAGCAACAATTGTTTCAAAGAAAACAACAAGCAATGCACTCAAGGGCCTGTATGCACGCTCAGCACACAAGACTCCACTTCTGAAGAAAAAGCACGTTGAAGCTCGTTTAAAGCGGTAAAATACTGGGAGAACAGTCTGGTCAGATGAGAGCAAACCTGAACTCTTAGGATGCCATAACACAGCATGGTTGGAGGACAAAATGCACTGCAAATATTATAACTATTAAATATCAGTCAGCATGTTCAGTTTATTTGTTTTGTTTTGCTTTTCTATGTACTGGTTACTTGGGTTGTTACCAACACCTGGTGAAAATTTCATGTCAGTAGCACCCTTAGAGATATGTTTACCATGAAGAATTGTGACGTGTTCAATACTTCTTTGACCTGCTGTAAGTTTGTTACTTTGCTCTTCTCGTTTGTTTCCGGCTCTGTGCAAAAGCAAAAAATGTGAAACAGACATATTCAGTTTACCTCATAGGAATGTTTCTGTCGGCTGTGCAAAGAGTGTCTGGTGCTGCCTTGAGCATTTCCAGGTAGTCTCACCAAGATCTGACTTTTTGCATCGGAAAACCTTTAAAACCCTTATTTTATTATCATAATGAAAACATGACGAAGCCATTGGACCTTCGTGACACGAATCCCTGCTGCTGAGGAATGAAGTCATCAACTAAGTTTGGAAGTTTGAATTTAAGAAATGCAGCAGAACACTGTGATTATAATTATTCATCCTTATTGGAGGAAGTTGGAAGAGTCTCGAGTCTGCCTGATGCCAGGAGATGGACGGATGGAGGGACAGAAGGATCAGTTTGTGTGTGACTTCAATCTTGAGCAGAAACTGACATGAAAACCGATGTCCTCCATCCAGCCTGACTGAGATGGAGCTGTTTTGCTAAGAAGAATGTGCAAACATGGACTCAGGGTTTCATTTTCCTTCCTCCTCACATTTATCCACTCCTCTGAGTTGATCTGCAGCATAAATTGAATTTCGAGGTGTCTGAATGCTTTAGCAAGACTCTGACGGTTCCTTTCCAGATGTTTAGTTTCAGATTTCAGATGTTCAATAAAACAAGGATTTGATTATTTTACTGAAATGTCTGCGGTGTTGAAGCAGCTTGGCACGCTATACCTCATGAAATATTTCATTGATTTAAAGCTGTGTAAGTCATGTTGTAGACGTGAATGATTTATGACATGAATGAGCAGAAATGTGACTCAGAGCTGCATGTTTCTGCAGGAAGGAAGAACAAAACAAATGAAGTCCTCATCCCAGAGAAACCTTTAAAACCCCCGGAACGTCTGACAGGTTAAATGCTCACAGGAGCCTGGAGATACAAACACACTTAAACATTTATATTTTCGCTGACAGAGACGTTCCTCTTCACCGCCCCGTAGCGTTTCACTGAGTTCACTCTGAAGGAACAGCAACAGACTGCTGGCTTCAGAAACGGCACTTCAGCACCTTTTGCTCCTGTCTTCTGCTGGATTACCTGGTAGGAATCCGTTCTCCAGGACAGAACCTCCATCAGAAACAGTGAGCAGAAAGCTTTTCGCTTCTTCTGCCAAACAGAAGCTGCTGTTACAGTAATCTCTGACTGAGATGCTTCACTTCTGTGTTTATTGAGACATAAACAACCATCTCCCCAGATAACGCTTTCTGCTTAACCAAAACAGAGATTAAACACAGAAATAATGAAGTCCATCCGTCAAAAAAACTTCAGAATATACATAAAACATCTGAACCACCAGGTCTGAAGAAAGAGATTCAATTCAGCTCAAAAATCCTTTATTCATCTAAAAAGAAAATGAATTGTTGTAACTCGGATCATCCAAGTAGCTTCAAAGAGTCGTTGTGGATGGTGATGCTGTGGGCAGGGAGGACCTCCAGTAGCAGTCAGCTGAGTCTGAAGAACCTCTGACTGAAGACTGAATAATGGTCTCATGACCATCATGACTTGCTAACAGCTCAAGCTGCAAAAACACAAAATCTCACCAAGTATTTCTGCTCCAGGTTCCAGTGCAAATGTTCCAGCAACTTGAAATAAGACAAGGCTAACTTACAAGTGAGTGTTCAGCAGATATAGGAGCTGGTTTTAAGTCAGAAAAATTCCCTTATGTTGATGAAAAAGTTCTAGTTATGAGTGAAACAATCTGCCAGTGGAACCAGACATTTTTCCCATATTATAACTGAAACTAGAACAAGAAACAGAACCGTGTCCCAAGCGGAGAATTGTGGCAGCGACGGCTTTCTTTCAAACGTTCATCTTGTTGGCCGAAACAATAACAAGCGTGTGAATAGCCAGTAAAGGCCAGTGTGTTAATCAGCTGAGTCCCCCCCACCCTCTAAAATGACCCAGATTTACTCTTTAAACAAGCTGAATTCAAACACAAAGTTTACCTGTTTAAGACCTCTGAAGCTGCAGTGGGGGGGGGGGTCTTCATGACTTCAGCTACTTTAAAATCACTCAGCTTTTTTCATAAATTGATGGTTTTTATCTCTGTCCTCTGTTTCTGCTCTGGGGACGTGTTGCTGGTTTTGCCGTGGAGCGTCGTGTTTGTTGCCAGTCTGGCGTTCAGGGTGGAGGGACGGCTGGTGGTCCATGTGGAGGTTCAGCACACAACAGCTCTTCACCGGCATCACGTCATGCTGCTGAGAGCTGCATTCTTGCAGCTGGGAGCTGATGGCCTGGTCATGCAGGAAATGATGGTGGTTCCTCCACATCAAGGCTGGAACTGCAGGTTTGTCTTCCAGTCTGCCGCTTCTCCTCAAGTCCTCCTCTGGACTCAGGGACACATTCAGGACATTTGGGGCCATTAGTGAGACGTTTAGATAATTAACGCCCCGCTTCTGTCACGGTAAAACGTCAAAGTGTTGTGACTCTAAATAAATGAACTGAAATAAGAAGGAATTTGTTAAAGTAGTTCCTATTTTTCCCCAACAGCATGTGTCGTCTCCACTGGAAGCAGCTATGATGAATAAAAAGATGACAGATCTATAGAGGATTTAGTCCAGGGAATAATAGAAATAAATAAACATCAATAAATAAATCTGTCTGAATGAGAGAAGATCCTATGATGCCTCGCTGTGTGATTGACTGTGATAAATATCTATATTCATGTGTTTCTTCAAGTTTTATAGATTTCCGTCTTTATCTGGACGTGTCATCAGAGTTCGAGCAGCTGGAGCTGCACCTCAGCGCTCCTGTCTGGTCCTGTTCTCTGTGTTATCAGACAGGAAACAAGCAGGGAATAGCTACAGGATCTGAAGCCTCGCAGTCAGAAAAAAGACTTCAGCTCGTCGAAAATCCCACAGCCACGTCCAGATTCTCACCAAAGTGCTGTACAAAAATATAAAACTAAGAATAAAACCATAAGACAATGGTAAGAAAACAGAAGACAGCCTTGCATGATGATTGGCTACAACAGGGAGAGGACTGATGCTGATGTGCTGCAGCTGAGGCGCATGGCGCACAGGATGGATGACGCAGGTGGAGAGTCTTCCAGATTGAGTTTACGCCTGGGCTCCATAACCTGCAGCCGCAGACAAAATGTTGCAGCTGCAGGGAACTGAAACCAGGGGGAACACCACAATTAGTAAAACAACAGCAAGTATGAAACGCTGCAAACTCGCTCTACTAAACAGAAGTCCTCCAGACCACTAGGGGGAGTTGAACAATAAATCGTATGGGACCAGACTCTCAATCATGTCTGTGGTAAAGACTTGATGTCATGATTTAAATAAGAGGAAGGAAGGAAGGAAGGAAAGAAAGGTGTGTTATACTTCATGTCTTTTTCAAACACATTATTATACATCAGCATATTTACATAGGTAATATCACCTACTCCAGACTCCCCCTAGTGGTCTGGAGGACCTCTGTTTTATGGAGCAAGTTTGCAGCTTTTCATACTTGCTGTTGTTTTTGCTAATTGCAGCGTTTTCCATTTTGCTTCTATTTCCTCAGCAGCATTTTGTGTTTCTTTTGTTTTGTTGATTGTAGGTTTTTGTTTCTATTTGCTGTGATTGCAACATTTTTATGTTTGCTGCGTTTTTCTGTTGCATTTGTGTTTTGGAGTTTGGAGTGTGTTTCGCCGTTTGCAGAACTATTTACTAAATACTAAAGAAGAAATACATTTTTTTTTTGTGCCAAACACGTTTTTGGTATTTTAAAAAAGATCAAAATACCCTTCAGAGGGCCTCACATGGCCCCGTGTTGCACATTGGACCCCTGGTGTGTGTCATGCTCAGAGCTCCGCCCCTCACGCCTTTGAATGTCCGAGTACCTGCTGGCGTCTCCATCGTCTGCTGACTGTAAACAAGGTGATGCTCCAGGCTGGACCCGGCGGCAGCAACCAGGAGCTGCTGTCCCTCAGGAACACGTCGCCTTCTGCTCACAGTGTGACTGCGTTGCATGGATCATTGTCTGGCAGGGCGCTGCCGTCTCTCCACAGCCGACTGCGTCCCTCTGGATGTCAGTCGTTGAGAAGAAGCTCTCAGATAATCAGCAGGTTCTGTTCGTCTCGCTGCTCTGACCGGAGCGGTGACGATGGTTCTATATGGAGATCAAACCGCGGCGTGTAGCTCCGATGAACAGGCAGTCAGGGGAAGGTGCTCTCCAGCATCTGCATGCTCCACGTCTTCTCCCTGCTTCACAGCTCCGTCCCTCCGAGCTGTTTGTCTCTTCATGCTCTGATGCATCTCAGACATTCAGTCTCTTCCTCGTGTTTGTTTATCTGTCACACTGAAGGCCAGATTCTCACACCAGCAGAGAGACATTGACTAATTCCCACCTTTATTCCACAAATGATGGATGAGACATAAATGTGCAGCACCAGAAGTGTTTCATTCTGGCCTCTCTGCTCCTTGTTTCTGCTTCTTCTCCTGTTCTCCAGACTCACTCCAGAGAGTTCAGGCTGACATTTTGCTCTTCAAGTGTTGCTCAAAGGAAATTGTGGAGTTTCTCTGCAAAGTCTTGATCGTCTGATGAAAAGTGCCCCAGAAAATTGAGACACTCATCTTGGAATCATCTGAGATGAACCAAATCTGGTTTCATCTTCTAACAGGAACAGGAAACGGGTCATCCCTCTCTCTGAGGCTGTTTTAGCAACTGATGTTCTGTGCAGATATAGGAATACACCATAGAGTTTAAAAGTCACACTGTGAGCCACGTATGCTTGTTTCTGATTGTAGTATTCAGTTGCACAACATGTGTCACAGCAGCACCATCAAGGCTTTAGAAGATCTATTCCTTATTGTCCCACGGTGGGAAATTCAGGTGGAACAGCAGCAAAGTAACAGGATGTGGGGGCATAGAAGTTCACTCAAAGATAAAAGTATAAATATATATGAAAAACTAAATTAAAGATGAAATACTGTACAGCAAGGACAAAAAATACAACATTAAACACTGTGCAGTTTTTAAAAAAAAAGCATACTCCAGTCCAAGGAATGTTCAGCTATGCAGGATAATTTTTTTTAAAAATGTACAAAAATGTGAATCTGTGAAAATAAAATTTTGCAAACAACAAAGATGTGCAAATACCATGGAGAAATGTGAATTAAGGCTGCATCATTCCCACCAGCTCTGTTCAGTTCGCTTTAATCCAACTCCAGTCCGTCTGGCTAAAACGTCTGATTCGTTTGGGAAGGTGTGAACGCGGAATCAAGTCAAGTTCATTTGTATCGCAGATTTCAGCAGCAAGGCCGTTCAAAGTGCTTTACATCATAAAAACATCAAGTACATCAAAATCATTGAGCAAGTATTAATGCATCAAAATCATAAAGATCATCAAAAAATCATCAAGCAAAAATATAATTTGAAAATATTGATCAAGGTTCTACTTACTACTAATCGACAGCAGCTCTAACCAGGTGGGTTTTTAGCCTTGATTTAGAGGAACTCATTATTTCGGCTGTTTTGCAGTTTTCTGGAGGTTTGTTCCAGATTAGAGGAGCATAAAAACTGGAAGCTGTGTTCCAGTACTGTCCTAGTCCTAGTCCTGAGAAAACAGATCTTCCGATAAGCATTCTTGGTTCCCAGTAGGTGTTGATGGGGTGGGGGCGAGCTGAGGAGGGCCCCCCCGGCTCCATTTCCAGCTGGAGTTTTGGGAGACGTTTGTTTTGGAACATTGTGCGCCTGCTGGGTTTGTGCTTGTCCTTCTACAATCTTTGCTGGGGCAGTGATGTCATTGGCTGTTTCTTAATACTCAAGTACGCAAGTTCGTTCTTGTGTTCTTGGCAAGTACATATCCTACAAGCGCACTTAAAAGTCCGTTCTTGCCGAGAACACGAGGACGCAGTATGGTAGTTGTCCAATTGGAACAGCGCGTACTTGATGATGTCACTCCTCATCTAATATATTTCCTGGAGTTTCAATGAATGGTCCAGTTTTACTCAGGAATGGGATTATTTATACATTTAGGTTGGATAGTAAAATACATTTTAAAAAGCTTAAGTAATGGTGGTTTTACCACCTCATACTACTTTTTTAGACTTCTGTTACCAGTGAAGGATGATTGTCCACTAAAAAATGAAAATCTTTGCTCCCTTCACAAGAGTATTCGCTTTAAAATATTTGTCTCTACTGAAAAATAGTAGATGATGATCAGCTTTTGAGTTATGCAGTTGTTTGATTCCTTCCATTATTGCTTAGGTTTGCAGAAGATCCATAAGCAGGAAAAGTTAAATAAATTATTTCATATTTAATTTTTACCAACCTGCATCTGGCCAAAGTTTTCACTTTACAACTGGACGATTCATTTACAGCAACTACTAAACACTGATTAACAAATTTATTTTTCTTTTATTATCATCATCAGGTAAACTCCTATCTCACCTATAGCATAAACAGACACAGATGTTTTTAGTGAAAATGTGAAAAGAGGCTCTCTGAGAGCTTTTGGGAAGCTGTATCCCAACCTGGAACTGTGGTCTCTCCTCCTGCAGAGCTGCCTGCATAAAACAATGAAAAATGGAAGAAGAGTTCACGCTCCACAAGAAAAGCCAGTCTTAGGGAAAATATTTTTTATATACACAAGGAAGAGTGGAAGTTCTGTGTGTGATCATTAAGGGATACCGTTATAAAACAGTTTTCATACTATGAAAGTACATGCCTAAAAATGGCTAGGAAGCAAATAAAAGCTATTTGTACTGAAAGGAAACACTGTGGCAACTTTGCTGAAGTCCTCAGAGGCTGTTTGTTGTTTTGAGGCGTCGGCAGAGTTGTTTCATTTCCAGAGCCAGCGTTGATCTCAACATTACCTCCAGTCAAGAAACCTTCAGTTCTATCGATTGAAGTCTTTGTATAAGACTACTAATGTCCCCAGAGGCATCTTGCTCTTGCTTACCTTGGAGGTAGAAAAAATAAGGCAAAAAGTGAAGTAAAATTAAAAATCCATGGTCCTTAAATCTGAAGAAATCCAGTTATGAGACAATGTAAGAATAACTATAAAAACTGGGTATATTAAATAACTTCACCAGTAAAACTATCAAATTAGGACAAGAGAGAGCAGGATAAGATGCTGCTCCTTCCAAGGCTGTTCCAGTCGAACTCTGCTCCGCCTACAAACCTCGGTCTGGGTTCGGTTGAAGTGAACTCTGGTTCGGTTCGGATGCAGATGTGAACACCAAGCGGACCGGAGACCGCTCCAGAAGCAGGAAGTGGACTACAGCGCAGGGCATTCTGGGTAAATACAACCAGAACAATCGCTAGCTAGCCTAGCGCTAGCGGGAGAAATGGCTCGTGGTCTTCAGCCTGAGACTGAAGAGAAATCCTCCAGCCGCTGAAACCTGACGCCGCTCCATGTTGTTGACGTTTGGTGAAGAAGGAAGCTGCGCTCAGCGTCTTCAGAGGTTTTCATGTCGTTTCCTTCAGCGGTTCTTGGTGCAGCGCCCCCACAGGCGAGGAGGGGAACAGGTTGCTGAAAGGGTTTGGTTGGTTTGACTCGGAGCAGAGAGGAGGAGAACCGCAGCAGCTGGAGGAAATAAAACAGACTTTGAAAAAAAAAAAAAAAAAAAAAAAAAATGTTCTTTTCCACTCTGTTGTTGGTTGTTGTAGAAATTATAGAAATATTTTTTAAAGTCAGAAATATTTAATAGAAAAACACAATTGATCAAATGTTGCACATCGCAATTCCACAAGGAGAAAAATATATTTTTACAAATATTTCAGTATAGTTTTAAAAAGAAAATTTGGTCAGTTTTAGAAAATGGGTCTTGCTTTTCAGGGCTTCCGTAGTCTGCTGCTGAGACAGACATCCATGCCATGTGTATCTATGCGTCTTCATCATCAGTCCTCCTGTGTCCAGTCCTGGTCCTCCATGGTCCTCCATGGTTCTCCATGACCTCTTAATTTTTTTCATTTTTTCCAAATAAACAGGCGCTGGTTCTGCTCAAGCATCGCTTCAGAACCAGAACTGGGCTGCAGTTTACTGAAAACAGTTCCAACACAGAAAAATCAACCATTGATTTAACATCATTTTTTCTTTTCTAGAGGTTGTGCATAATTGTATTTCATTAGCTGAAAGCAAAAAAGATATGGTAATCTGCTTTTGATACAAGAACAAGTCAATTTAACTCAACAAACGCCTTTTTTATGTGTTAACTGGAAATAAATTGTTAATATAATGTGGAAAACAGCCCTGGTTCACTTCTTTGAGTGAACAGCTGGGAGCTAACGACTGGATCCTGGTTCTCCTCTAATCTGGAACAAACTTCCAGAAAACTGCAAAACAGCCGAAACACTGTGTTCCTTTAAATTAAGGCTAAAGCCCAGCTGTTTCAAGCTGCCTTTGATTCGTAATAACTGGAAGATCATAAACTGCCGTCTGTTTCTCACTGTGTGACTGCGACGTCGTTGTTTTGCTTGTTTGTTGTTTTATTTTCCTTCTCATCACGTAAAGCATCTTGAATCGTTGCTGAAAATGAGCTCTGCTAATAATCCTGACGAGGTAACGAGGGATGTGTCTAAAAGCTGCAGGACAGCAGCTCCCCCTGAATTTGGACCCCCCCAGTTGGGATCACGTCAGCATCAGTTTGTCGACAATATAAAACCAGTTTGTTGTTAAACTGAGACGTCTGGAGCTATAAAACCTACAGCAGCATTTTATGGCTGAACAGGGAAATAAAGCTGCGTCGTTAACGGCTGCAATCACATGGTGGGGGGGGCTGGGGGTTTATGGAGTCTGTTGTTTCATTCATGTACTTCATGTTGTACACCACAATAACATCTGGGATTCATCTCAAACCAGAGAGATTTTTCCAAGACCTTCCCGCACCGACTTCCATCCAGTCATGGAGCTGGACCTTCCTCCCTGAAGGCTGCAGCCGGCATCGGTTCGGTGGAGTTTATGTGTGTGTTTCTCTGCTGAACAGCTTCTGGATGCTGGTCTGTCAAGCTGAAACGAGCTCATTAAAAGCTTGTCTGTCTTCTGAAACGTCCTGCGGCGACGTCAGGGTTCTGCTGCTGCCAGACGCCACCGAGCGGCTTCAGGTGGAGTCCGGGCCTCAGCGGCAGACGCTGTGCTCTCAGTCTGGCCTCAGTCTGAAGCAAACTCACAGACACTGAGTGGGGTTAACGCAGGAGAGAGCACAGGCAGCGAGCTGCAGCACGATCTGCCCAGCCTTGCATGAGCCGGGTCCCAGGAACTGAAAAGCCAAGAGCACACACACTGAGACACACACACCCAAACCCCTGCTGCAAAACAGAAAGGTCAGGCTGGTTTCAGAGGAGAGATGAGGTTTTCTGATTTCATAGAAATCCAAAGGCCACGAGATGCTCCCCCAGTTCCTCACACAAAGATCCCAAAGCTCCGGAGATGTTCCTGCAGATCCTGCTCCTTCTGGGTCTGGTTATCGCTGGATCCAGAAGGAGCCTCCCGTCTTCCTCCAGAGACAAACACAGCTATTATTTTATGGAAATTTAGCTCTTTGAGTGGAACAGCCTCACATGATTAATCACACACACACAGACACACACACTTCACATGTGTTTGGGCTGCTGTTAGACCGGAAAGGCTCCAGAGACCTCCAGAACATCCATTTTCCTACATGTTCACGTTGTCCGGAATGGTTTCAGCCTGATGGTGAGACTCCTGCAGGCTCTGACGGACGGATGTGGAGGACATCTCTGCTGCCGTGTTGGATCCTGTGTGGACATGGATTCTGCAGAACCTCAAAACTATGACTGCTGGTCAAACAGCTCCTATCGGTGATCTAAACCACATGATCATCAGCATAAGAAGCAGCAGCAGCTGTTCCAGGTCTTGTTCATGCTGGACACTGAAGATTTGTGGACGTTTTGGTCCAGTTTGTCTTCATAGGGTTATCCTTCAAGTCTTCAGCATATTTAACCTCTTCACCCAGACGTATTACAGTGTGCAGGCGGGGGGGCGTGGCCTCAAAGCATCTGCAGAGAGCAGCGGGCTGCATGCATGTCAGTGAGGAAAACCAGAGATATATTAACTGCCCACTTCCTGGTGTGTTTTTCTGGTGGCTGTTGTCATTTCAGAAGTCAGGATGTACACCTGTTGGCTTCAAGATGTCCACATCCTGCCGCTGTCTTTCTGCTGCCAAAGAATCCATCCGAGCGTTGTTCTCTGGAGAACGTTTGTGGCTGGACGAGTGTGGAATATCCTCTTTTCTTCTTTCGCAGTATTTACAGTTAAAGTTATGGATCTTCTCTGTTGTCTCTGTCTCCAAATGTTGTGGTGGAGATGCTAAGTAGCCATGTGATCCTTTCCAACGTTCATCTTATGAGCCGAAACCAGTAACGAAAGCGTGTGAATAGCCAGTAAAGCCTGGCATGTTAATCAGCCCCTCCGAAACCACTCAGATTACTCTGTAAACAAGCTGAATTCAAAGCATGGTGGTGGGGATTGAGGGGGTCTCCATGACTTCAACTAGTATGTTTTGCAAAAAACCCGAAAATCATTATTTTCTAAAGAAATTCGTTGTTTTTTTTCTCTGTTTCTGCTCTGGTGACTCCTTCCTGGTTTTCCTGTGGCGCATCAAATTTGTTGCGATGTCAGCTAAACTTGTTTGAAATCTAGTCGGTTTAGCCAAGATGAAGCTCAGAGATATTTTCCAACCTGAAATTCAATTTTCTATAGTTTTTTTTCCTGTCATTCCCATTATTACCTGTTAATTAAGTTTTCCATATTTAGTGCTGAAAAAACGCCAATAAAAGGAACTTCATCTCAACAGTTAATGTCTCTACACTAACTGCACACTCTCTCTCTCTCTCTCTTCTCTGCTCTCTCTCTCTATATATATATATATATATATATATATATATATATATATATATATATATATATATATATATATATCTTGGTAGTGGGACTCTGTTAATTGAGTTAATTTCAGGGTTGGTAATTAATTAATCGCAATTAATTGAAAACCAGCAAGACAATCAGCAACATTTTCAGTTCAAACCCCTTTTTGCTGCTAAATGACTGAATCAACAGCATCTGAGCTGAGCAGCAGAGATGTTTCTAGTTTCTGATCTGCTCTTCAGGTTCTTCCAGCATCAGGTTGGAGCAAAGCTCATCTCTCCAGAGCTTCAGGAACCCTGATCATCCATGGAGCTTCTTTAGAAACCTGGACTGTGGACGCTGACGTTAGCGCTGCTGCTACATGGTTAGCATTGAGATGCTAGTCTACGCTAGCATAGCATCTCTGATAGGCCGACTGCTTTTAGCTCAACTTGAACACAACTGGAGTCTTTCCCAGCATCAGATCGGCTCAGGAAGCAGAAATTAACCCCCAGAGGGGCCGCTTCATCGCTGCTGTTAGCGGATGTGCGTCAGGTTTATGGACGTACCAGAAACACGCGAATACAAAGGTTCCACTCTGATCTTTTGTATGTAAGAAAAAAAAATTCAATTTTTTTTTAACGTGTTAAAATCGATGTAATTAATTAAATCTATCTATCTATCTATCTATCTATCTATCTATCTATCTATCTATCTATCTATCTATCTATCTATCTATTGTGTGTCTATATATATGTAATGAGATACTGGATAAAATATTTGGGTTTGTCTCCTTCTTTCCTGATCAGTCAGAACTCATGTTAGTACCAGGCCAAACATTGTTCTCTCTGTATCCTCAGTATCCTCCCCTCCCTTGGAGTCTCTTCTATGGTAAACATGTGTTGCTTCCATGTTGAGCATGTGTTCACTCGTTAGGTGAGACGGTATCATGTAAACACACGTCGTGCTGTCAGGAGGGAGGGAGGCAGACACAGAAAACTGTGGCCGACCGGCTGCAGATGCTTCATGTCACTGAGACATTGTTAGAGTGCCAACGTGCTGACAGAACGCTAGAGACTCACAAACATGCTTCAGGCTCTTCATTTCACCTGACATCTTGTTTTTGCTCTCATTATGCTGTCACAATATTAGTAATTTGTTGGGAGCTGAGATGGTGAGTGAATTCTGATGAAGCCGAGTCTTAATGAGCTGTGACTGTTAACGAGCCAGCTGCACCAGTCGTCCCTCACTCCTGATGAGGTTTCTCTTCCTTTGTTCTCTTTTCTCAATTTTACATTTCCATCTTCCTTATCAGCTCAGTCGGCGAAGCGAGGAGCTGAACGTTGCTTTCAGCATATTTCCTGTTTTATATTTCAACAGGAAGTTTTGCTCACGTTCCAAACCATCAACTGGCTTCCAGAGGTCAACCTTGAGTCCAGATTTTCCTGCAAAGATTGTTGGAAGTCATTGATTTTTTTTGTGCCTTTTAAACTGAAAATCTCAGCCTGATTTTCCGTCCTGTTTTCCCCTGAAGGTTGGAATGTGTCAAACAGCAACGCTGGCTCTGAAGGCCGCCTGCGAAACAAACGCTGACATCTCTCAGTGCAATTTAAACCCTGACAGACACATCCTGAAACAGACAAAGTGAAATTATTAATTTCACCCTGCAGATGACTGATGTCTTGACGTTTATCTTCCATTCAGTTTCAGTCCTCGTCCAAGATTTCTCTTCCTGCTTCTCGTTTCTCCTGGACACCTCCTGGAAGCCTACCTGCAGAGGTTTCCCTGCTCCACTGGCAAAGCAGTCAAATAAACCAGAGAGAAAAGCCAGTAATCAGTATGAAGTTTCAGAGAACTGTTGTATTTTATTGAACATGTTTTCTGCAGTTCATACAACTAATCAAATCTACGTTGGAAGGAAGATAAGTGGGTCTGATAACTGCAGCTTTGTGCTGCTCTGCAGGAGGCTGGAGCTGCTTGGAGGGAAACAAAGGATGGGAAAAGAAAATCCAAACCAGACATGTTCCAGAAAACGAGGGCAGAAGAAGGCGAGCTGCTTAGTCATCCAGTCTGTACTCCCCCCCCCACTGCAGAGAAGCTCGTAATGTTGGGATCAATTACTACATATAAGCCTTACTAAAACAGGATTCTCTTTAATCATTCTGAGTTTTTTCTGTAAGTTATGAGGAAAAAAACATGCTTGTTCTGGTAAACTGTGAACTCTGACAGCATGAGGCGTTTCTGCAGACACAGTTCAGAGGAGGAGGGTAATCCTGCTTCTCATTTTCTCTGGGACTTTGGATGGATTTAACAGAAATGGATTTTTTAAAGGCAAAGCTGACCAGCGGAGATACAGAACCTGCTCAGTGCAGAGAGAAGGAAAACATCCAGAAAACTGCATCCAGGTTTCATCACCAATGTTTTTTAGTTTATTTTATATTTCATGCTGAAAGTGACGCTGACCGTGGTGCTGAAGAAACTATGACCGCTTCTGGCTGGAGGTAGCAGCTGCATCTGCTTTCACCTGCCAGCTTTCCTCCAAACTGGGAACCTTCAGCTACAGGAACAACAAACGTGCTCTAAATGTGACGGCGCCTCCTCTGGTGGCTTCTCTGAAGCTAATTGGTGCGGGACCCCCCCCCCCACACACACACACACAGCCCCCCTGTGGAAACAAGCTGTTGCATCTAGAACCCTGAAAGCACCACATACAGACAAACCCTGGAGAGATCTCAGAAACACAAGCAGACGCTTTAACAGACATGTTGCATTCAGTCAGGAGATCGGGCACAGATATGACCTTTGCCCCTTGGCAGGCATGAGCTGAATGTGAAGGGCTTATTGGTTTGGAAAACCATGGAAGTGTCACATGACTCAAATCACTAAAAGTTAGTGGATAAAATGACCACAGGGGGAGAAGATGGAAAACCACGAACAGCTCAAACTTGAATCATCACCTTCTTCCTGTATTTCCATCTGACTGGGGCTTGAGAAGACAGAGCAGAGACACAAAAAGAAACAGAAGAACTAATCCAGGAGTACTTTCTATGCTGAAGAAAAATAAAAGTTAATGGCAGCAGCAGCAGCTCCTTTAGTGGCTTCATCTAAGAGAGAAACACAGATAAACAGATCAGCTCTGAGCTGGTTTTAAAGACTGTAGGGAGAAAGAGAGCAGACAGCGTTAGTCACAGCACAAACTCAGCCAGTAGCTTTGTCTAGGAGAGAGACAGGGCCAGGTGAACCATCTATAGCTCAGCCAATGCCCCCCCTCCAGGAAGGTGTCCCTCCAACAGAACGTCAGACCAGATAAAATAAATAAATTGCTATTTTCCTTTGTTCAAACTGAATCCAGTTTGTTCATTTAGATGAATCTTTCACTTATGCTAATATGTCCCCACAAGTTTAATCTAAGACGATCTGTTTTACTGTTCCAGGTCTCTAGGCTGAGTTTATCTGTACCAGCTGATATCATGAAGTCGGTTCCAGGACTGAAATGCAGCGTATAATGAATAAGCTTCTTCTATGGTCCAGAGCTTTTCATGGTTAATCACCATTAGGACGGCTACAACAACTGGGCTGGAGTAAAAATCCTCCACTGACTGCAAATCAAGTCATTATTCTCCGATCCAAACATCCATCAGAAATGATGCTGCTACTTAATGTAATGATGAAGGCATTCAGACAGGGAGAGACCAGAAGACAAACTCTGCCTAGTAACCGCCAGATAACAGCTTCTGATTGGCTGATGTTCTTCCTAATTCTGTCAGATCTCTGATAGAAAATGGAATCAAACCTATTTTATATTAAGTTTATTTGTACAGCACATTTCAGCAGCAAGACAGTTCAAAGTGCTTCAAATCATAAAAACATCAATCAAATATACATCAAAATCATCAAGAAAATACACATGAAAATCATCAAAATCAATCAATGCATCAAAATTACAGTGAATCTTTCTTCTGATCATTTTAATTCACATTAAACTAGTGTTCTCATGAAATAAAAATGATTTATTGCTAATTATTAGCTATAATTTTGTTCCTAGAGCCACCAAGAGCCTTCCTTATGGCTCGCCACTCTGAAACAATAATCTTCTGCTGGTATCAGAAGGCTCACACCAGCTGTGATGTGTTCGCCACAATTGGCGCCCAACGTTGGCAACTCAACTGTGGTAAAATGACAAAAATAAAACCATCACATAGAAATCGAATCTCCCTGCTCTGATCAGGCCAATTAGAGGATTTATTATTCATTTATCTGCTTTCACAATACCAGTTCCACAATCACAAGAAAAAAAACATTTTTTCATTTATAACAAGGTGTTTTTCCTATTTTAAGTGAAAAATTTGCCAGTGGAACAAGTACTTTTTAAAATCTAAATCTAATTATTGACTTAAAACAAGCCAATTTATCATGCTAAAAAGTTACTTTTAAGTTATTTTTGTCTTATTTCAAGTGTACTGAGAAATTTGCACCAGAAACTAGACAGAAATACTAGGTAAGATTTTGTGTTTCTGCTGTGTGTCTGAGTGGTTTAACTGATCCAGTCCCCTTCTCTGGCTGTTGCAGATCTGTTGGCTTGGTTTCTGCTGGACTCATCCTTCCTGGTATTTCAGGTCAGGGTGAACAGCTATATTACACTAATTTCATAACTAAAACTGTATAAATAACATAAATATTCCCCTACAAGTTCAGCCAGAAACATATCTCCTAAGTTTGGATATTGTTTTGATCCTGTCTTTCTGTGCTAAATGCCTTCAGGTTGGGAGTTTCTACATCCCACCATCATGTAGCAGATGTGCTCGTTGGCCCAAACATTTGAAGCAGCTTCATACACTGAGAAACATCTGCATACCTGCTTTATTTCAGGGATTATGAGGCCAAAGTTCAGCAGCTTTCTGAGCAGAAGAAAAACAGGCTGTAAATGTTCCTGCATCCATTAACGTTTGACAAATATCACAAAGGAAAAAAGGGTCTGAATAAAACTCCTGAAAGCCTCAGAGTGAATCTGGTGAATGCTTTTTATGGGAAGCTGGAGGTCCATTTCTTCTGAGGTGACAAGCTGAGCTGTCGGTGGTAATCACTGTCCAAATGTCCAAGTTTGCCTTATTGTGGTGATAAAAAAGTCCCAAGCAGTCAGAGAGGGACCCCAGATGTAGAAGACCTGACAGGTCAGATATAATCAGCACAAGTTAATCCAGAACTGAAAGCATGTTTCATCGTCTGCTGAAGAAGTCCCGCCTCCATTCTGATGAATGCCCAGTGAATGTTGCAGGACCGCCTCTCTGCAGCTCTGCAGGAAGAATCTCATTAGTCCGTCTGGCTCTCGAGCGATAGGAGGAGGTGGGGGGTTTACTGTCTGAGAGCCGCAGCAGGAGGTGGGCTCCCAGTGGAGGTCCATCAGGTCCAAAGTTTCTCTGTGTTTGGAGTTCAGGATCATGTGAAAAAGCAGCAAATCCAGATCAAATGAGTCTGAACGTCTCAGGAAATGATCTTGGACTTAATGAGAAGATTCAGGAGAAAACTGATAAAATTGGATGAAAGAGATGTTTGCTCCAAAGATTATTAAATGACAGAGAAGATGATGAGGTAACTAATGGGCCAGTCCATTGTTACGTTTAGGACTGCTTTAAACAGTTCGAATAAAATCCAGGTGCAAACTTCGGGTAGAAATGATCATAAAGCGGCAAGGAAATTCTTCTGGTTCTGATAAAAAGACCAAACTGACCTGAAAACAGTCTGAACTCAGTCTCAGCCCAGCGTACTGATAAGCTGAAGGACGGTAGTGCTCGAGGTTCACTATAGCCTCGTTTCCACTGAGCGGTTCGGACCAGCCGACCCGTACCACTACAATCCCCGGGCCGCTTCAGTCGTAGGTCCACAGGACAACGGTACGGGCCGGGTAGGGTGAAGCTGCTGGCGTCACACAACACCGGCCCACTGATTGGGGGACAGAAAAAAACATCACTGCTTGTGACGACAACGAGACGTGCTAGTGCGTCATGTCTGTTGTCATGCTAGCATGACGCTACGGTAGGCGTGACTCTCCCGCTCAGTGAGAGTCCAACTGGGGGGGGCGAAACGCTCCTGAATCAAACCCGAACCAACCTGTGCCTGACTGCGCAGGGGAAACGAGTCAAATGAGTCACTTCTCTGCCTACAGTGCCCCCTACTGGTTCAACAGAGTAAGTGCAACTGACTGTTAGCCTTGCACTTTATCCAAGCATTTGTCCTTTTATAGAATGGTGTCAAATTTTGTAAGCATCAGTAAAACAGAGTTATGGACAGCCAATCAGTGATAAAGTTAATAAAACTACTGATCTTACTTGGGAGGATATTGCTAATATAATCTGTCCACTCAAATGTGGTTATTTTTTCCCAGAAAGCTTTGCTGTTTCTGTGTCTATATTGCCCTTGAAAATACCTCAGCAGCAGTTTCTGTTTCTGTCTTGTTCAGTTATCTGACTCACAGTTGGTGTTTCATATAAAACTGAGATAGAGTAAATAACAGAATGAGTTCAAGGGAAGGTAGATGAACAAATATCCAGGAGAAATGAGAATATATCATCTTAATACCTCTGGAACTGGGGAGTTCCAGATCTTATTTTACATGTTGACCTGCTGCTCTATCTCAGAAGGAGGTCAGCAGCTGTTAATGAGGAAATGGTTCTGTCAGAAGAACATCAGGACAACATCAGGACAGAGACGAGGAAGTCTGGGACACATGGCCCTCCAGCTGAACTGGCTGGCTCCAGGTGAGGACGACTCAGAGGACCAACAGTGACTCAGGACTCTGCAGACTGGTGCCAGCAGAACCCACGCCACTGATCAGCGCAGGGGAAACCAAGGAGCTGGTGGATTTCTGCAGGCTCAGACCCACCTCACTGACACTGGTGGGCATCCAGGGAGTGGACACTGAGGTCCTGGACTCTCTAAGCACCTGGGTGCTCACTGGACACTAAACCTGGACTCATGACATCAGCCATCTTCTATGGCACAGATTCAGTGTTTTTCACCCTGTTGTTTGCAAAGTTTTTTTCATGTTGCATATTTTTTATGCACAAATATCCACATGCACATTTGACACATTTTTAAAATGATCCTACTCAGCTGCACATTTCTTTGAATATGAATATGCTATTTTTTAATAAATGCACTGTATTTTTTATGCTATCAAATCGTCCTTATTGTATAGTAAGTTTTTCTTAGCTCTGTTTTCATGTTATATTTGTGTATGAATCTGCGTGCTTCCACACCTGGATTTAGTAGTCGGGACATTAAAGGTTATTCTATTCTCTTCTATGTTGTGCCACTCCTTTGTTATGTTACACCTCAGTTTGATGACTGCGTTGGTGTTTGTCCACCGGGATCGAACATTTATCATCTCAGCCTCCTGAAAGCCTTTCACAGAAAACTAACATTTTTAAAAACTGTAATGAATGATGAAGGTGTAAATAATGCGGGACCCCTCCCTCTGAAACCTTCCGTTTCTGTTTTCTCTGCAGCTCAGCAGCGAGAAGTTCAGCTGCCTCATTACGCCGTCTGGCTCCCTGAAAGCAGACGAGCAGAAGCTTCATTGTGGAGAGCTATTTTTGGAAGCTGGTCATGTTCTGGTGCTGGAGAGGCCCGAGTCTTTCATCTGAAGCACAGTCACCTGCTGAAGAACCTGACCAAGATCTGAACAGGAGAGTTTTACCCACCACCCCCCAAAAATGACAACAATAATAAATAATCAAAAATAAATATAAGACTTAAAAAAACCAAAAAAACCAAAATGGTGCAGACTTTTTCATTGATCCATCATTTTACCCCAGGAAGTCCCCTGAGATAAACTCTCCTGTCTGAGGAGGACCTGGCCAAGAGGAACGCCGTTATTACAGCATATAAAACAATAAAAGCTACAGACTATTAAAACATCATAAAATTCACTTAAATACAAGCTAAATAAAAACTCACAAGAATAAAGCATAAGATTAAGTCTTGTTTAAGAATAGCAGTTACTCTCCTCAGTTTTTAGGAGTTTCAAATTCATTCATGGGAATAAAATGTTGGAATTTTAATAAATTTTGCAAATGATTCCAGATTCGAGATGCAGCAGAAGAGAAAAGCGTTTCCACCAAGTTCGGAGCAGGTTTTGGGGAGACTGAGAAGAAGCTGACGCCGTGTCCACTCCTGGACGGAGACGTGGGACACTCTGGGGACAGCTCGACCAGCTTGTGGACGGATACAAGCCAGTGTTGATGCCTGCAGAGCAAAGCATAAAGTTCCCAGTGGCGAGTTTCTGATAAATACTCGGAGATATTATATCCAGACAACAGAGCTGAGGAAGCAGCATCCGTGCAGATCGTGTCTCCATGATCCAACACATCCTGGACAGTTCGCAGCTCTTTCCTCGCGCCTCGATTTGTGTCGGTAGGAGCAGCCAAAGATGCCTTCGAGCGTTTTCAGCAATGTTCTAAATGAGGTGAAGACGACAATATGTCATCAATCCATATAAGCTGCCATTTTAGCTAATCGAGTTCCTTCTAAGCTCCAAATGTTTCATGCTCTAAGTTTAGAGAAGAAACTCTGGACATAATCATAAATTTGCTTTTCACTGGATTTAGGAGTAATTTCAACGAGTTTGGCAAATATTGAGAGTTTGGATATTAATCTCCAGCTGTTTAGATCTGCTGACTCTGATTTCAGGAATACTGTTAGTTTGGCTTCTCAAATTAAAGATGAAATCAGCTGCTAACCTTAGAAGATAGTTCATAAACATAACTACATGATAGCGGAGTTAAATTTATTAATTTATTTTGGAGCTGAAAAGTGAGGAAAACTGAAAAATAAAATAAATACTATTAATAGAAAAAATAGACTCAATGGGTGAAAAATATTATGAATGGAAATAAAATGAACCAACAAAAGTCAAGACATTTCTCTAAATTAATAACTTATTTACATAGATATAATTAAAAAAATAAACAATGAAAGTCTTTTTAAAAAAACATTTAAATTCAATAAAGTAGTTAATAATAATAACAATAATAATAGTTAACTGATTATTTATTATAAAAATAATGTTAAAAATAGTCTGCAGATGACAAAAACATGACCAGTTAAGGGTGGGGGTGGGGTGGGGGGTTATTATGTCTTCATTTTAAATTTATTTCATGAACAGCGGAGACTGAAAGCAGCTCCAGTCCTCCCGTCTTCTTCTTGGAGATGTGCTCAGCGTCGCTGCAGTTATCAATAAGTCATAACCACGTCTCTCTGTGACTCTGAAGATGCAGCTCCTTCAGCCGTCTGGACGTCTTCCTGTTTCCTTCCTGCACGGCGTCTCTGTCTCCAGCACGCAGCACAGCCCAGACTGAACGTATCAGGATGTAATTATGTTTGAGGATCGGCTGCTGAGCTGCAGCGGGACGCCGAAACAAACGAGGGAGCCGCAGAGAAGAGGAGGACTGGAGCTCATCAAAGAGCTGCGGCGACGGCGTTCTGGTTTCAGCTGCAGCCTCAGAGCTTCATCACTGCAGCCTGTGCTTCCTCCTCCTCCTCCTCCTCCTCAGTTAGCCTCGGCTTAGCTCAAGATGCCTCCATCTTCAGCACTTTATGACCGAACCCTAACATCCCCAACCATCTCCTCAGCTCCAGCCATCTGCAGCAGATTCTGCTTCTGAAAGCTGCTGCTTGGTCCACAAAGTCCTACAGCAGCGGTGTCCAAAGTGCGGCCCGGGGGCCACTTGCGCTCCCTGGACTGATTTTGTGTGGCCCTTGAATGATACAAATTTGTCCCAACAGTGCAGGTGGTTGATGCAGATGGAGACGTTTCTTATCAATTAGGGCAAAACGACGGTCCACCAGTCTGACACCACGCAGTGTTCAGCGTCCTGCTTTCCTTTAATTTCACGGTCGACAGGAGCCCATCTCTGCGCTGAGAGAAGCACTACAGCAGCCCTTTAACTCCATCACTAAAACGCAGCTGAATACAAGTGTTCTTAAAAAAAGTGACCTAAATTATGTTATTGATAAGAATAAACTAAATCTTCTTTCATTTTCTTCAGTTGAGCACAAACGAAAGTACAAAAGTTGTGCCTGTTTTGGAAACAAGGAAAACGTGCGAAACCCTTTGGAAGTTCTGGATCTCCAAAGATTTACACGCTGCTTTTCCACTTATTTGGTTTGCATATTTCGTGCTAAGCTTAGTGTTGAGCAGGCAAAAAGAGTTTCAATAAAACCTTGTGATTTTAGATTTTTAGAGATGTCTTTTGCCAGCAGCTACTCTTGCTGAGGACTCTGACCCGAGTTCGGACACCTGTCCTGTCCTCCAGAGTCGCTGGGGTTTGGAGAGCGGACCAGAGCTGGTGGCTGGAGGACGCTGAGCCTGAGATCCCTGCAGCTCCGCATCTTGCTGGGGTTTGCAGACTCCTCCCCAGCCCAGAGCAGCGTGAGATGAATTCAACGTTTTGGTTCTTGGCAGGTTCTTCCGTGGAACACCTGCTGACAGACGAGCTGCAGCTGAGGAACCGAGCCTGA
The DNA here is from genome assembly GCA_014839685.1 of Anableps anableps. Classification (NCBI taxonomy): domain Eukaryota; kingdom Metazoa; phylum Chordata; class Actinopteri; order Cyprinodontiformes; family Anablepidae; genus Anableps; species Anableps anableps. The sequence continues at coordinate 562,154 of CM026069.1, forward strand.
ACTGCTGTGGTTCTTTGCTTTTCACAGTCACACTTCCGGCTTCACAGGCGCCCCCCCCCCCCGCCGGAAGCCCGGCAGTCCAGGATCTGGACACACCAGCACACCCGGACTCCCCCGGATCCGCTGCAGGCTCGACCCTCTGCGCTGTTCGCGTCATGACCGCCGCGTCGCCATGGCAACAGCGCAGAGCCAGCTCATCCCTGCACACCGACGGACACGTTCAGAGGAGGAGAAACGGGAGGGGGCGGGCGTTCAGACACACCTGGAGGCCCACGAAGCGGCTCAGCCTGCCGGGCTGGACACGACCGGACCAGAATCACCCTGTTCCCCAGACGTGTTGAACTGGGTCCAGCTTACAGGAACGTACCCTGAGCACTGGACGCGTCCTTTCAGCCATTATTTGCTTCCCTGCGTGTTGCTGGCTCAGTCTCGCAGCCTGCGTGGACGTCGGCTGCCGCGGCGACCGGCGTCACGGCCGCTGTGCCACTTCGTGCTCGAAGCCAGCAGCTCATCCAGCCCGGCGAGTCCGTAAACCAGGCAGTTTGACTCGATCTGCTGTTATCTCACCTATGAAAAATAAAAACAGCTTATTGATGAATATCAGAAACTTCTTGTCATCTTTAGAGAACCATCATTTTATGTCTAATTTTTGGCTTGAAAATAAAATCTCTGATTTTTTCAAACCAGATCTGATTTTAATCAATGTTTTTTGTTTTAAACTCACTTTATTTTCTAAAAAAGACAAAAAAATATTTTCATATGTGGCTTTTATTTCAATCATCCCTTCTGTGAGTTGTAAACATGTTTAATTCCGAGAATATAGTCATAATATTGATGGAAAAAGACGAAATTTTAACAGAAAAAATGTCTTAAAATGATGAAAAAAGCTGTTTAGTTATCAGGATCTGACGCAGCAGCTCGGTTCGAGTGGAACAGACTCAGCTGTTTGCAGATGGGCTCAAAGTCCTGCTGCTGGTGAGAATGTGATGCCGATGTGCTCAAAGGAGTATCTCTACTGAGTTTTAACTGTGAAACTTATATCAAAGTATAACTTTACGATTTGCTTCACATTATTTTAATTTTCTGTTTCTTTCATGTTGGAGTTCTCATGATATTATGACTTTATTTTGGTAATATTATGACTTTGCTCTTGTATTATTTCGGCTTTATTGTTGTACGACTGCATTCTTGAAATAATATGACTTTATTCTTGTGACTTCAAAGAAAGTCCTAGCCTGCCTTAATATTACATCATAGCGTTGACCTGAACTCAAAGCCCAAACAAAACATGCTTGTCAACCAAGATGGCCGCCCAGGGCGCGCGCTGACGTCACTCTGAACTGTGGAGACACAAGGTGAGCACCGGTGGGGAAAAAAAAAATCCAGATTTCCCAAAAATGCTGGGAAACCAAGGCTCCCTCTGCAGAACTGGGGCCAGTCCAGGACCGAGGGTTGATGGCATCGCTGCAGGAGGCGCGAACAGCAACCGGCAGTTGTGTCAGTTCTCTGTTAGAGCCCCCCCCCCGCGATCAGTTTCCTTCCTGAAGCTCCTCTCTTCCTGTTCGAGCTGGAAGGCGGTGACTGCAGTGCATTGTGGGACCACCAGTCCTCACGCCCGCCTCCTGCCGTCCGTCCCTCATGGCTGGAGGTCCAACTGGACCTCTACAGTACCTCCAACAGGACGTACCTTTAAGAACCATAGTTGCTTCCTGACCCTTTTTAGCCAAAGTTTTGAAGTTCCGGAGTGGTCCCAAATGACCCATATGTCTCGATCTCAGACTGGTTTTAGTTTCGGTTGGTTGGCTGGTTCCCCCTGGGATGAAGAAAGATGACCGAACCAAGCTGAGCAGTTCCTGAGAAGCACTGAGGCTGCAGAGCTCTGCTGTGGAGGACCACGTCCACGTCCGCTGAGGCTGCTGACCCGGATGAAAGGTGAAGATGAATCCACGGGAAAGCTCATCCAGAAGGACTGAAAAGCGGAGCAGGTTCTTAGACTCGGAGCTAATCAGAGGAGTTATTAAGCATCCAGTACCCAGTAGGTAAACCCGCATTATGTACAGCAGCTTCGCTCTGGCCACGCTTCATGAGAGGAAGATCTAGTTCCGGTTTTGCTCCAGCATGCAGATCCACCCAGAACTGCAGAAGCAATCAGCTGGCCGCTGCGGCGGCTGCAAGTCCCATCTCCCCTGGCGGAGTGTTTGCTGAGGCTCGGAGCCGGCTCGGCCCGCCGGGAGTCGAACAGGAAGCTGTTAGACACGGCTTCCGTTCCATGCCTCCGGCTCCTCTGAGCCCAGTAAACCCCTGACTTCCCAGCTGCGGGCTGGGTGGGGGGGCTGGGGGCACCTTGTGCTATGTCTGCATCTCCATGATCCTGCAGGACCTGCTGCGCGCCTCCGCAGCCCTGGTGGTGCATCTCTGCAGCTCAGAGTCCGGGCTCGTCGGCCGGAGCCGCCACGTCTCTGTAGCTGGAAGCGCAGACGGGAGCGCCGGAACCAAACGGGTCCTTTTCTTTACACGACGGGGAGTCCAGTCCCAGGACTGGATGGACCTGATGGTGCTGCTGGTTTCCTTCCAGTCGAACAACACGAAGCAGAGAGACTGGGAGAACTGGGCTGAGTCTCGGCTCGTCATCAGGAGATTTAAACACGCGAGCAAAGACAACGGAACCCGACCCGGTCCAGAGCTCCATCACAGCAGCACCTGATACCTGCTCAAGCCAGAAGGGGTGTGAAGACCTGCAGCATCTGGGCCGGCTCAGAGCCCCTCCCCTCCCAGTAGCACATAGCTGGAAACCATAGCAGTGGAGAGACGTCCACTGGGCTTACTGATCAGAACCAGTTCAGGTGGCTGCCAGCGTTTGGACCTGGCCCCTTCTGAAAGCCTGGGCTGACTCCAGGCTGACCTGCTGGCGGGTCCGGGCCGACCGAAGGGCCGGTGCTGCTGCTGGGACCATGACAGCTGCGGAGGAGGCGACCCGTCAGCGTGAAGAAGCCCAGGAGTTTTGGGCTGCAGCCCCCCCCACTAACTCCTCCCGCCGGCGCGCAGGTACGACAAACACGACGGAAACCAGATCTGGGCCACGGATCCCGGATGTTCCCGAAGAAAGCCGCAAACACAAACTCGGAACAAGTTGCAAATACAGTCCCAGGCGCCCACGTTGAGGTTTTCCTTTGAGGTTTTTTTTTTAAATGTTTTATCATAATTAATCCCCCCCTCTTTATTATAAGCAAAATGCGGGGGAAATTAATAACGGTATTTTGTTTGAAAATGTCCTGGTCTCTGTGCGTCTGAGCTCGGTGCTTTACTGACCGCAGCTGACTTTAAGCAGTTGAACGTCATGGAAACGTTTGCTAAGAAGAGAAGCAACGAAGCAACGCTGAACTGCGGAGCAGCGTGACGTCAGCGCGCCCAGGGCAGCCATCTTGGTTGACAAGCATCCCCCCCCCCATCCCGGACAGGCGCGGAGCCTGGGAACCGGCAGGGGGACTGCTCGCTCCAGCTGCTCGGCTCCGTTCCTCCTTTTTATTGTTCAGTGGCAGTTGTAACAAACAGGCTGTGTGTGTGTGTGTGTGTGTGCCTGCGGTGCATTGCGCGCGTTGGGCCTTGTGTGGGTCACCTGTTGTTTTTGAGCGCGCATGTGGCCTGTATTTATGGAAAGCCAAAAGTGCCACAAAACGGCACTTTTCCTCTTGTCTGGTTAAAAAGTCGCGCAAAAACCCTGTTTATGACTTGGGATGTGGTAAAATACAGCGTGAACGCCACTTTTCACATCGTTGTTCAAACGCTGAAGGCCACGCTGATTTTTCAGCGGTGTGGTGAAAGTGCCGTTTTGTGTGCCACGCAGACGGTGCGTGCTGGGGATGCGTTGGCGTGCGGCAGGCGTGGTTTCTGTGCATTCCTGGCCCCCGTCTCTCTGGCGTTGTCGCTTGGTGCCACCGTGGCCTGGCTCCTCAGCCGGTCTCAGCAGTCCAGCGTTTCGGAACCCGTGGGTGAAAATCCAGATGTTAGCTGCATCGCAGCGTTCAGGGCGTGTGGAAAGTGAAGCTGGAAGTTCCGGTAAGAAACATCAGTTTAACATCTGGAACATCAGAAGACCCAGGCAGACCTCAGCCTGGTGTCCCGTGACCACGGCCTGGTCCACACCCGACACCAGCAGGAGCACTGACCTCTGGGCCAACCCCACGTGGAAGCTGCTGCTGACTGCGTGGCGAGCCAGCCAGGAGCCGAGGTGCTGCATGGACTGCTTTCCTCGGGAGCTCCAGTGGAGCTCTTAGGAGAGCGACTGGTCTCTCCGTGGGAACCTTCAGCTCTTCCTCGTCTCTCCTCCGGCGTTCTGACCCGAAGCACGTCGGCTCCTCTCATTCTAACAGAATTATCATCACAATCTGAGCCTCCATTACGACTGTTGTGACTCTGGCCTCGAACTTCTGCTCCTCCTCCTCCTCCTTCCTCTCTTATCATCAGCTCGGCAGCAGACGTGACGGCGCTGCGAGGAGAGAGGAATATCTCCCTCCTCCTCCTCCTCTTCTTCTGTGGCTTGTCCTTGGCTGACAGATTGCAGCTGTAATGAATGTTTGTGATTCCTCCACACTCCACACTGCTGGCATTTTAATTGAATCTTTTATTCCTTCAGTGGGGCAGGCTGGGGGACGGATGGAGGAGTGTGTTCATGAGCAGCAGAGCGTTAAATATAGGCTGTGAGAAACGTGACGCATGACTCAGTTTCTACTGTACATGAAGCTCCAGCTGGGCTGTGTCACACTGAGTGATCATCAGCTGATTCTGGATCCGTGTCTCTTCTTCATCCTTCGCTTCTCCTCCTCCTCGTTGGACCTCTGGAAGCCTCGTTGCCTCCTGCTGTCGGTTTATCGTCACTAATCCACGGATGACGTTGGTTTGAGCTTCAGCCGCTTCACGAAATAATTCCTCACTGATCCTGGCTGCTCCATCTTGACTGTGAGCTGGTGGAAAGAAATCAAAGATTTACAGAAATAATGAAAAGACTGCAACAAAAATACCGAATTATTGATGCTCTGTAGAAAAGCATGTAGAATGATAAACAGCGGTGGTAACAAGCAAAGGGAGGCTGAACTGGTGAGAAGGTTGATGAGGGCAGCAGGAACCAGGTGGAGGATGAACATATGCAGAGCAGCTGAAGAGGAGGAGGACAGATGAAGATGACGTAAGGAAACACTGGGATGAATAAAACAATATCTAGACAGAGACCAGCAACACGAATGACTCAACCAGTTAACTCAGGCTATTAACCCCCCTGACAGTCTGCTAGGCTCGGTGCTATTGGGACCAAAACTGCAACATCTCCTCCTCGCCTGTGGGGGCGCTGCACCAAGAACCGCTGAAGGAAACGACATGAAAACCTCTGAAGACGCTGAGCGCAGCTTCCTTCTTCACCAAACGTCAACAACATGGAGCAGCGTCAGGTTTCAGCGGCTGGAGGATTTCTCTTCTGTCTCAGGCTGAAGACCACGAGCCATTTCTCCTGCTAGCACTAGGCTAGCTAGCGTTTGTTTTGGTTGTATTTACCCAGAATGCCCTGCGCTGTAGTCCACTTCCTGCTTCTGGAGCGGTCTGCGGTCCGCTTGGCGTTCACATCTGCATCCGAACCAAACCAGAGTTCACTTCAACCGAACCCGGACCGAGGTTTGTAGGCGGACCAGAGTTCGGGTCAGAGTTCACACCTCCCCAACCGGACTGGACTTTCCAGGCAGACGGACTGGAGTTGGAGTAAAGCGGACTGAACGGGGCTGCTGGGAATGATGCAGCCTCAATGGTTTCGATAAGAGGCCAGAAAAAGGAAATAAATACCAAGGAACTGTACTGTCAAAATAAAACAGGAACTAATGACACTCAACAACAACTGTAATAATAATAAACATTAATCAATAAAAAACAAACAGAAGGAAGAACAGAAAGTAAGAAGAATGTTGACCACTGAGAGAGAATAAGTGGAGAGAGGGTGATTACTGGACATGGATCAGGTGAGTCCGATCAACTGAATGGAACTGACAGTGGAAACTAAAGTCACAGCTGGGGGTGGCCAGCAGAGTTGATTCAATGAAAACTCAAAGATAAACCAAACAGAAAACAATGACTGAACAGCTGGGAAACCAAAATATAGAAAGAAATCAAAACTAAAACCCAAAGTGAACTAAAAGGTGTGTCCTTCAGATGGTGACGCCCAACTCAGCATCCCAGGACGCGCTGCTCTGGCCGTCTGAGCTGGATGACCAGGTGTGTAAATCAGGCTGATGTCACCTTGTTTTAGTCACAGTTTGTCAGATCACGTCCATCAGGTTTGTAGGTCAGTCTTCACAAACACAGCTCTCCTCCTCTCCCCATTTTAAGCCCCGTCAGTCATGATGAATGTTTCCAGCGACGGTGACGCGCCGCTGCAGACGATGCAGATGAAAGATCGGAACAGAGCAGTAGCCCCGAGGGCCACGAATCCTCAGCAGGGACGAGGAGGGCGGTCTTCCTCCGTCCTGGAGGAGCCCAGGCTGAGCTGCTGCTGAGGTGGTTCATCTGATCCTGGAGAGCCGTTCAGTTCCTGTAACATCATCAAGAAAGCAGAGCAGGAACCATCAGATGTAGAAGTTCAGCATTCTGGGAAGGCTGCAGTTTCCTGTCTCAGATTTCATGTCAAGACACATTAGTTGTTTTTCAGAGTCTTCATGGAATCCCACCTCAGCATCTCTCAGATCTTTTTATCACTGACCAGAACCCAGAGAACTTCAGAACGACTTCTACTCCCTACTGTAGCTCCTGGCTGAAAACGACAGCGTGTCCAGTTTGAGCTGAGATCTTCTGATCAGCAAGGAGAACCACCTGGAAGCAGCTTCTGTGCTGGCCGAGCATCGAAGTACAGCAGCTTTCCATCGGGTTGTTCATTTAAAACTCGTTTTGTGCGTTTACTTCCTGCAGCATCACATTCACGATTCCTGTTGAGCCAGACTGGGTTTCAGATGGAGCGTGAAACCAACCTAAAGCAAGAAATGAAAGGAGAAGATCTCAGCGGTGTCCAAAGGGTGGCTCGGGGGCCATTTGTGGCCTTTGGATTGATTTTTGTGCACAGGTGGTTGAGGCAGAGGGATACTTTTTATTTGTAATCAGGGTAAAATTATTCCTGACATTTTCTTACACTGAGTCATGCTCAACATTTTCCAAAGTATTCAAGCTTTTATAATCCGCAGAACCACGTTTATCCAGGAACTTTTACTGAAAAGCCGACTTTGCTGCACCCAAAGCAGCTTTTATTTAGTTTATTAAACTCGGCTGAATTTAGCAGCGTTCTGAACCAAAGGGACCCAAATCCTGTTGTTACAACTGATTGAGGCTAAAAGAAGCGGATCAAAAAAAATAAAAATAAATAAATAAATAAATAAAAAAGCCTTGATGAATAACGTTTCGCGTTTCCATCGACTGGTTTGGAGCAAATCCAGCAGGCGATGCAGAGTGTGATGTCATCGGATGTTGATGCTACGCTAGCTTGGCTGGAACGAACAGGAAGTAGAGGCTGCTAGCTGGCCTGGAGCAGAGAGACTCCTCCCCTCCCAGCGGGAGGTTTGGTGCCCCTGGTAAGGCTCAGACCCACCAGTGGATGGGAAAGTTCACCATGTCAGAACTTATCTTTTTTTTTTATCTTATTTTTTATCTTTTTTTTGGAAAAGCCGAAAACCACCTCAAGCGAGTGCACAAAGCTTTTTTGCAAAATTGAGGAAGTTATTTTGATTTTTCCCATTTCTATCAACCTTTTCTAATACGACGCTTCAAAAAAGCCTCGGTAGAAACACAGCTGGAGACTCACTGATGCTGCTGACGCTGGGTAACGCTGGGTAAATACCAAGGAGGAGGAGATAACTGAAATGAATGTGTTCAGAGGCTTTCAGACAAAACCAGTAGAAATAAAAGAGCGGAAAAGCAGAAGTAATCCAGCAGGAGTCTAAATATGCTCAGTGACACCTGCAAACTCCTCCTGGAAGACATTCCACCAGACAGCCACCCACACGGTCCCAGCCTGCCGCAGGAACGAGGAGAGCAGAGCTGGAGGGCAAACAGGAATGTGTGGTCAGCAACAGGCAGCAGGAGTCTGTGGGTGTAAGGTCTTCCTGATGGTGATCATGGTGGGGTCCGGATGGCGAGTGTCCTGCAGGGTTTAGATGCGTCTCGTGACCTCCTCAGCATGTCCCCTCTCGAATGAAGCCTTCCTTTGATTCAGGTCAACGTTCAAGACATGCAGGACGCCTGTCCTTCAGGACTGACTTGGGACACTAAACAGTCTCTTGGGAAAAATGCTAAAAGAAGCAAGGATTCCACGTTCAGAGCATGAATGTGAGTTTTTCCCTCTCGGTTCGATGATGAACTCCTTGAGCTTTTTCACAAGAACAAATATTGTGAAAAGCCCAGAGAGCAGAAAAAACCCTGACTGCTTCACTGCTTGTTAAAAAGTCTGGAAAGTGACAAAGTTTTTCTCTGAAGCCTTGTCATCATTATCTAACCAGCAGTGACACACTGACCACATGTAGGCTCCCTCCCCTCACCCATGCCCTCCCCTCGCCTCCCCCGACGTCGTGACTGCGACACACCAACTCAGATTAGCCGACGCTGACTCACAGCTGCCGTCCACACGCTGGAGAGCCTCGCTGTCCTTCAGCGACCAGCTGCTCTACGTCACTGGAGCTGGAGCTGCAGAAAACCTTCCAACGGAGACTGACCTCAGTGTGGCGCTGCTTTCAGAGCTCCTGGTGAGTCACAGGAAACAAGCCACACAAGCAGTTTCACACAATCAGAGATTATTTTGGCTGCACATTTCCTCAGAGCATGAAGTTCAGCCTGTCACCTCAGATCTGCTGTTTAGAAACATCTCAGTCTCATGAAGATGAAGATGAGGATGCAGAAATCACCCACTGACCGTCCTTCCATCTTGACCTTTGACAGCGTCACCAGTTGAGGCTCTGGTGAGGCTGTTTCCCCCCCGATAGTCCGCTAGACTCTCTTCAATTCGGGACCAGAACCACAACATGTCCTCCATGTCCAGCTGCTGCGGTTCTCTTCCTCTCTGCTCCGAGTCAAACCAACCAAACCCTTTCAGCAGCCTGTTCCCCTCCTCGCCTGTGGGGGCGCTGCACCAAGAACCGCTGAAGGAAACGACATGAAAACCTCTGAAGACGCTGAGCGCAGCTTCGCCCTGTAGTCCACTTCCTGCTTCTGGAGCGGTCTCCGGTCCGCTTGGCGTTCACATCTGCATCCGAACCGAACCAGAGTTCACTTCAACCGAACCCGGACCGAGGTTTGGAGGCGGACCGGAGTTTGATGACGTGTTCAAACCTCCCCAACCGGACCGGACTTTCCAGGCAGACGGACTGGCCTCGGATTAAAGTGGGCTGAACGGGGCTGCTGGGAACCATGCAGCCTAACGGAATGAAAGGAAATAAATCTGTTTTTGAAACATTAAAACACCAACTTTGCTCCACAAACACAGAAGCAGGCTCTGTTCTTTAAACCTCAGGCAGGCGAGTCACCGGGACTTCCTGAATCCATTCGAGCATCATATTCTGGGAATATCTCATGAAGAAGAGAGACTTTTCCTCTTGGTTTCTCCGTCCTCTGCCAGCCAGCTCTCTGCCCTTCCCACCTGTTTTCTAGCTTCTCGTCTCTCCTCTGCCTGCGGTCTCGCTCTCTCAGCTGCATTCACTCCCCTCTGATTAGCTCCTCTGGCGCCCCTTCCTCAGTAGCTCCCTCTCCTCGTGTTTCTTCCCTGGCTGCTTCCGTGACCACCGCTCTGCTATTTTCCATTGTCATTCCTTGTTGCTGTCTGTGTCCCCTCAGGCTGCCTGCCTCAGTTTTGTAAATCCTCAGCTTTTCTTAATAAATTCTTTTACTATGTCTGTTCAAGTCTCCAGTCAGTGCTTTGGTCCTGCCTTAAATCTACACCTCATGACAGAAATATTACCAGAAACACTGTGATGGTATGGGGTATTAAATATTTAGTTAGCAAGCTAAGTATTTGATTTAAAGCAATTTAGCTTTCTAACAAAATGTTTAATTTGAAGCTAAATATTTAGCTTGCTAACCAAATACTCGGTGCTGTCAAAGAAGCAGGTCGTTCACTCCTGGAAGGCAGCAGAGGGTGACTTCAGGATTCAGGGGATGAAGCATCATCCTCATCACATCCTAGTTAAACTGCTGAACTGTCACTTTCAGGAAATAATGAAGCAGTTCTAAAAGTTCAAAAAGTCTCCTGCTGGCAGGAGACTTTTTGATTCAGCAGCTGGAGAGAAGGACATGAAAACCCTCCCCAACTAATTTGGACATCCTCAGAGCTTCATCTGGCCTCCACTTGGAAGGAGTTCTGTTGGGTCTGTCCTCCATCAGCTGTGGATCCGGCTGCTGGCAGATGGATGCAGGGTCTGAAATGCGGATACCTGCTATAAAAATCAACGGAATCTCTGCCGCTCACATGGAAAAGGAACAGTTTGCTTTCTAGTGAACACATCTTTGGTTTCAACATGAAGAAACGCGGGAATCAGACAGTATCTCTGTACAACCAGAGCTCCCAGTTTCCATTCAGAGAGCAGGAATTTATAATTTTGTTTCCCGTCTGTCTGTCCTGCTGGTCTCCAGCTGCAGGTCTGCTGCAGGCATGCTTCATCTCAGCCCCCTGTCACTCCTCTGTTTGTCCAGACGACGCGTCTTTGCATCAGCCTGGCACCAATCAATGGTCCAATTACAGCAGCCCGACCCGACGGGAGGAGGAGGAGAGACGGCTCTTCATCCTGCTCCATCATACTGACAAGGTCACTCACGGAGTGTTGATAGGAACAGGGATGAAGCCGAGAGTGGGGCTCTCACACCTGAGGCTGAGGAGGACAGCTTGCCCCCTGCAAAGCATGGATGGGGGGGCAGCACTGGTTGACTGCCGCTGGTGTTGTTTCCTGCCTTCACATCAACTGGGAACCATGACGAAAGGGGTAAAAGAACAGATTGGTCTGGAAGTTATTTCTTCCAGACTGATGGAGGTCAGAGGCTTTGCTTCTTATCTGTTCTTGAATTTCTTTAAAACAAGACCAGATGTGCTACTTTTAGCCTGGGTTCCCTGTGGAGTACCACAGGGTTCAGGGCTGGGGCCAGTTCATTTCATTTGATTTCAGCTCTCTGCTAAACATCCTTACCAGCCAGACAGCTCTGAGTCTGGTGTCCAGGCCTCAACAGGTCATCGAGTGATGCCCCTGTCTCTACCCGTGAACTGAAGACGCTCTCTGACGCTGGAGCGTTGGAAGAAAGGCGGGACGCAGCAGGCGGGAGGTAGGCAGCTGCAGCACAGGAAACACAGGCTGAGGTCAGATTCTGGCCAGATTAAATCACCGAGCTAAATTATTAGGGAATTATTGATAGTGCACCTGAGAGAGCTGAAACCACAAGTTTACATACACCAAATAAAAACACATCCATGTATTTTTTTTCTTATCGTCTGAAGTTAAATCAGACCAAACTTCTCTGGGTTCAGGTCAGAATCACTAAAATTATTTCTATTTGCTAAAAACCTTCCTGAGAACATTTTTTAGAGATTTTCTGTAACTTTCTTTGAAGTCAGAAGTTTACATACATCTGGTCCGCATCAGGGGTAACTGCCTTTTAAACTGTCTGACGTGGGTCAAACCTTCTGGGTTTCCTTCTCTCAGGAGTCTGCTGGAGTTCTGGCCCATTCCTCCTGACAGAACTGGTGGAACTGGGTGAGGTTTGTAGGCCGCCTCACTCATGGTGCTGCCACCACCATGCTTCACAGTTAGGATGGTAACAGCGTCCCCGTTTTCCCTCCAAAGGTATCGATGGTCATTATGTCCAAACGGTTCCACTACAGTCCCATCAGACCACAGGACATGTCTCCAGAAGTGAAGGTCTTTGTCCCCTGAGGACGTCTGCAAACTGCAGTCTGACTTTTATGGTCTCTTCTGGAGTAATGGCTTCTTCCTCGCTGAGTGGCGTTTCAGGCCAGGTGGGATCAGGACCGTTTCACTGTGGATCAGGACTCTGACCAGCTTCAGCAGCATCTCCACAAGCTCTCTGGCTTTTGTTCTGGGGTCAGTCTGCACATTTTGGACCAGAACCCGTCTCCTTCCTGACCGCTATGATGGTTGGACGTTCCCATCATGTCAGTAGTTGAACAGATGAACGCGGCACCATCAAGCATCTGGATATAGCTCCCAGGAGGAACCAGACTGGAGCAGCTCCCGATTCTCTTCCTGATATCTGGGCTGATTCCTGCTGGCTTTCCCATCGAGGCGAACCAGGAAGCAGAGCGTTCCAGGTGTGGCCTCAGCACACATCCACAGGTGAGCCTCCAATTACTCTATCTATCTATCTATCTATCTATCTATCTATCTATCTATCTATCTATCTATCTATCTATCTATCTATCAATCAATCAATCAATCAATCAATCAGAGGTTTGTGGAAAGAAACCCAGAAGGTTTGACCCAAGTCATAGAGTTTAAAACACAATTATTCTTGGTACTGACCATATAAATGAAAACTTCTAGCTTTGAAGAAAGTTACAAAAAAATAAAAAACGGTCTGGTTAAGTTTTCTGGCATTTAGCAAATAGAAATAATTTTCGTGATTCTAACTGACCTGAAAAACTTCAGGCGGTGAGGAGAACAAGGTGGACGTATCTTTTCATTCAGTCGGTGGACCAGGATCAAGACCCGTTTGAGAGAATTACAACACAAGGTTTGCTGTGGATTTGAACTATAAAAGCGAGTCCATCGTGTTTATGAGTGAAAGAAGGAAAAAGAATTGATGGTTGGATTTTCTCTGGTTATACACCACCATGTAAGAAACGTGACTCAGTAACTTGCTACAGAAACTCAGGTGTGACGAGGCAGACACAGAGAAGCCTCATTCAAGGTGCCCGAAAAAAGCTGGACAGTGAGAATAAGGAGAGGAAACTTTCCTGATATGATCATTTACTTTCCCCCCACCCGAGGCCATTTTAATATCAGAAGAAGAAGAGATCTGGGTTAACCTGATTCTCTGACCCACATCTCTGATCTGACTCCACTTATTGACTGGATGAAGAGAGAAGACTGATGTAAAATACGCTAGAAAATACATTTTCTACACTTTTAGAGACGTTTTACCCGGACAAACACAAAGTCCCATGATCAAGTTTAGCAGTTCTGATTTCAGTACATAGAGATGTTTATGTTCAGCCATCATGAGAAAGAAGGCAGGTTATTTTTGTCTGAAAAGGTTTAGTTTGACAGAATCCAGAGAAGATCTGAGACCGAAAACTGTTGGAAACACTTAGGAGCCATTTCTGGAACAACTGCAGAAGACGATCACTTTAAACAATTATAAATTCATTAGAGCTGGGATTTTAACAGGTTAATTTCAATTAATTACATAGATTTTAAAGCATAAAAAATTTTAATGCAATTAATCAGATTTTTTCTTTTACAAATAAAAGTTTCGTCTGGAACCTTTGTATTCGCATGTTTCTGGTACGCCCGTAAATCTGATGCACATCCACTAACAGAAGTGATGAAGCGGCTCCTCTGGGCCTCTGAGGGTTAGTTTCTGCTTCCTGAGCCGATCTGATGCTGGAAAAGACTCCAGTTGAGTTCAAGTTGAGCTAAAAGCAGTCGGCCTATCAGAGAAGCTATGCTAGCCTAGACTAGCATCTCAATGCTAACCATGTAGCAGCAGCGCTAACGTCAGCGTCCACAGTCCACGTTTCTAAAGAAGCTCCATGAATGATCAGGGTTCCTGAAGCTCTGGAGAGATGAGCTTTGCTCCAACCTGATGCTGGAAGAACCTGAAGAACAGATTAAAACTAGAAACATCTCTGCTGTTGTTTATTCAATAATTTAGCAGCAAAACGGGGTTTGAATTAAAAATGTTGCTGATTTCTTTGATTAAAATGTGATTAATTAATTACCGACCCTGAAATGAACTCAGTTAGACATCTGAATCGAGTCCCACCACAAAAAGTAATCCAGGTTGTTCAGGTGTTACTTTACCAGGTTTTGGCAGAAGAGCCAAAATGTCCCGATGATATCAGGGAACCGGTCCGGATGTTCAGGAACAACCTGAAACGTTACATGGTCAGACGAGACAAAATGTTTGGAGTCAAGATGACCATTTGTTTAGCATGGTAGTGGTAGAATCATGCTGTGGGGCCTTTTGGTTCCAGTTGTACTGGTGGATGGAATAATAAAGAAGGTAGATGGCTGAAACTTGGACAGAGGCTGGGTTTGACAGCAGGACAAAGATCCTACAGATGTTTCCAAGCTAGCTGGGGACGGATTCAGCAGACGTCTTCCCAAAGACCTCCCAGCTGTCGGATCATGCCTGAAATCCGGGTCAGCGCAGAACTGCCGAGGGGAGCTGCGTTTGGACCGGGTGCAGTGAGGAAAACTGGAACACCAGCTAGACCTCCAGTAAACCCAACAGAAACGAACGTGCTGCAAGGAAAGACGGAGGGAAACCAAGCAGGTTCCAACAGGAAAACTTTCTGCTGAGGAAAACAGAGACAGAAACAACGAGGTGATAACGGAGGTGGGAGAGGGAAATGACAGACGGTATTTAAAACAGAAGATAAAAGGGAACAGCCAGACGAACGTCCTCACATGTTCCGAAAATCTAAATCCGCTTTTCCTCAAAGAAACCTTGAAGATATAAAAACACATTTGGTGCTGAGTTTAAGCTGAGATAAACCAGCCTTCTTCTTTCTCAGAGGATGCTTCGCTCCAACCTCTGCAGAAGATGCAGCCTCTTAAAGCAACACCGAACCATTCATCCTGGGACCCCCCCAGTACTAACCCCCCCGACGCCGTCACGCGCCGGCTGGCTCTCAGTTCTCGGAAAGAAGCTCGCTCAAAGGCAAAGGAAAGAAACGAAGCTTTAAAAGGAGAGTAGAAAACCAGGACAACTGAAGGATGTGTTTTGGTGCTTCACCTGGACAGAGAGAACGATTCAGAGAAACAGCGACTGAGAAGAAAAGAATCAGGAACGTGACGAGTTGGAGGACGACAAACATCTGGAGAGAGCGAAGAAGAAACGGAGGGAAAGAGAACTAGAGGTAAATGTCATGAATGTGTGGACATCTGGGGGACGGTGTGGAGGGGACAGTGGGGACAGATGATAGGCTCCCGAAAGAGCAGCTGTGGCTGAGCTGATTCCTGCTGACCCCGGTGGAAACACGGGTCCGATCAGCACAGCCCGGAGCAGCAGCGAGGAAGAGTCGCTGCAGCGAGGAAGAGTCGCTGCTGCGAGGAAGAGGTCGCAGCAGCGAGGAAGAGTCGCTGCAGCGAGGAAGAGTCGCAGCAGCGAGGGAAGAGTCGCAGCAGCGAGGAAGAGTCGCTGCAGCGAGGAAGAGTCGCTGCAGCGGAGGAAGAGTCGCAGCAGCGAGGAAGAGTCGCAGCAGCGAGGAAGAGTCGCTGCAGCGAGGAAGAGTCGCTGCAGCGAGGAAGAGTCGCAGCAGCGAGGAAGAGTCGCTGCTGCGAGGAAGAGTCGCAGCAGCGAGGAAGAGTCGCTGCAGCGAGGAAGAGTCGCAGCAGCGAGGAAGAGTCGCTGCAGCGAGGAAGAGTCGCAGCAGCGAGGAAGAGTCGCTGCAGCGAGGAAGAGTCGCAGCAGCGAGGAAGAGTCGCTGCAGCGAGGAAGAGTCGCAGCAGCGAGGGAAGAGTCGCTGCAGCGAGGAAGAGTCGCAGCAGCGAGGAAGAGTCGCTGCAGCGAGGAAGAGTCGCAGCAGCGAGGAAGAGTCGCTGCTGCGAGGAAGAGTCGCTGCTGCGAGGAAGAGTCGCAGCAGCGAGGAAGAGTCGCTGCAGCGAGGAAGAGTCGCTGCAGCGAGGAAGAGTCGCAGCAGCGAGGAAGAGTCGCTGCAGCGAGGAAGAGTCGCTGCAGCGAGGAAGAGTCGCTGCAGCGAGGAAGAGTCGCTGCTGCGAGGAAGAGTCGCAGCAGCGAGGAAGAGTCGCTGCAGCGAGAGGAAGAGTCGCAGCAGCGAGGAAGAGTCGCTGCAGCGAGGGAAGAGTCGCTGCTGGGAAGCAATCATGGCTGGAGATGATTTCACAGCTGAGGCTTGAATGAAACAACAACCGACTGATCTTTTATGGTCAAATCAATAAATAACAAAAAATACATTCCCCAGGGCTTAAGCACATTTATTGGTTCTGGGTCAGAACCAGAAAATGATTTAAAAATGGGGATGCTTTTACATGATGGTGTTTCTATGTTAGGTTTGAGAACTTATTGGGATTAAATTAAAACATTTACTCTTTGTCTTGATTTCTAAATAATATATTGTTTCTGTTCATTTCATGTGATGTTTCCCATTTTGCAGTTGTGTGTTCCTTGTGATGGTTCCTCCCGGTTTCGTTCTCCCTCTACTGAAGCAGCCTGTCGTTCAGTGTTCGTGTTGTTGGAGTGGTTTGGTGATTCTGTGGCACTGAAATTAAAAACGCTTCGACTGCCATCGGTCTGAGCTTGTTCTTGCAGCCGTCGGGGTCCCACCTCCATGATGAGCATGTGACAATCATCAACACGCAGCGTTTAGTTTACCAGTCCACGAGGACTTCTTCCCTCTCAGTCAGAAACACAAGAATTACGCTAAGTATATACCCGAATATGAGACGCTCCTGTCCGTAGGTCAGTTAGTTCCCTACAGCAGGCGGTAAACGTGGAAGCAGGAGCTCACTGCTCATGAATCCTGCCTGAGAAGAAGAAAAGCTCTCTGCCTTTATCCAGCCTCCTGCTCCTCTGTCCCTCAGACTATCTACTTCGAACAGACTGGAACAGATTCTCAAACATGCAGACATTTAAAATTTTCCTTTTTTGTTCTGCTCTGTATCCTAGTCAAGCTCCAAGCTCCCTCTCTCTCCATTCACTTAAAACTCCAGATGTCTCCTGTTATAGTCGCAGCAAACCGTTGGCGCCACCTTACAGGAAGACACAGGACCTCGGTTCCATCTGCAGATCCTTTCTGACTCACCAACCAACACCCTCATCCCTCCTGGCTCCAAACAATCATCTTCAACCAGAGAGATCATTTCCTGCTGCAGTATTCATTATTATCTTTCAGTCTGCTCATCTTTCACCCGTTCCCTCGCAGTCGCCTCATCCCCCCGTGTTAAAGGGACGCTCCGTCCCCCGGACCAAGAAGACCTTATGGGGCGCCGTTTGTAAAGCTACACAGTCAAAAATGAACAGCAATAATTTGAGTTATTTAATCTGTCAGAAGAGAAAATGGGGGTTTTCTTTTAGTCATAGTTTTATTTATTTATTTATAAATGTCACAGTTTCAAACTAAATATTTGCCTTGCTAACTTACCATTTAGCTACAAGCTATATATGAAGTTAGCAAGAAAAACATTTATCTTCAAGATAAATATTTTGCTTTGAACCTAATATTTAGCTGGCAAGCTGAATATTTAGCTTTAAACTAAATATTTAGCTCTGAGCTAAATGTAAGCTAAATATTTAGTTTACAAACTAAATGTTTAGCTCCAGAGTAAATATTTAACTCCAAGCTAAATATTTAGTTTTAAGTTAAATATTTGATTTTCGAACAAAACATTTAGCTTCAAACTTAATATTTAGTTTTCAAACTATATATTTAGTTAGCCAACTAAATATTTAGTTTGTTTCAAGTTAAATATTTAGCTTTGAGCTAAATGTTTAGTTAGCAAGCTAAACATTTAGGTTGTAAGCTAAATATTTAGCTTCCAAACTAAATATTTAATTAGCAAACCAAATATTTGGAATGGAATAGAAATCTCCTTTACTGCTGCCCGACGGGGACATTTCTGTGCAACAGCAGCAAAGTGGCAGCGACAGGCAAAAACAGAAACAGACTCACTTAAAGAATATAATATATATATAAAAACAGAATAAAGAATAAAAATCCTGTACTTGGATTACAAACTAAATATTGAGCTTGCTTGCTGTTACTTTTGGCTGTGTGGCTTTAGAAACAAGCCCCAACCATCCTCCCCAACCTTCCCGTTTAAAATAAATCTGCTTAGCTTGTAGCACCGTCTCCTGAGAGTGTTTTCCCATGTGGGTCAGAGGCTTCCCATAAATCATGACATGTTTCCATGAACAGAGGGCAGATTTGTTGCTGCTCCGTGTTTGCTTCATGGTTCTGACAGGAAGACCCAGACCCCAGCTCTGAGTTTGAGCGTGATGGGCTCGTGCTCACCTCCAGAGCAAAGCCAGGCTGCGCAGCTCTGCACCCTGAAACTCTGGGCTCAGCTGCTCACAGAGTTTCTACTCAAATAGCTCTGAAGACCAGAGCGGGTTTAGTTCAGTTCCAACACCTGCAGCTGAAATTCCTGCTGAACCGGTTCTCTATCCAGGATCCCCGGTTCTCGTGCCGGACCTGCTGAGCCCAGAGCGACCCAGTAAGAATGAGTTCAACCACGCCTCCCCCGCAGCGTCAGCGCTCCAGGTTGGTCAACGGTTGCGGCGTTTCTTCACGGACGTTTGGCTTGTAGCTGATAAAACCTGCTGCCGGGACGTTTCGTAGACGAGGGACGGAGATCCTGCTGGAAGGAGATGCTTTGTTCATTTATTCTGTTTTATCTTCAGAAGCTGCTAAACTGTGAAAGTGTTTCTGAACCACCAGGAGGCGGTTTAAAGAGTCGGAGCAGACAGTTGGCGACCACTCGGAGGAGATTCTCCTCCGTGATCCTCTCCCAGTCATCCTCAGACGAATGTCCTTCAGTGTGCTTCATCGTCATAATACCCACTGATCACCGGCGGATCCCTCAGGCAGCAGCCATCTCCTTTCTCCTCCAGCTTTTAAAGTCACTGTAACATCAGATGATTTCTTTAGAAACCCAGAGGAGGAAGAGGAGCACTGACTTCACCTGCATCTTCTCATTCTCTTCGTTTCTGTCTTCTGGGCTCATTTTCAGTCACTGAAAGCTCTAATTGGAGTTTCTTTCCTCCTAAATCACCAAAATCCTGAACTTTTTCTCACCTCCTCTTGTTTATCCTGACAGCTGCTCCCCAAGTCCTTCCCGAGCAAAGATGCTGAGAAACCATCAGGCTCAAAGAACACCTCAGGTTTGTTTCACCAGATGAAGACATTGTTACTGATTTGTAGTTTCATTGCCCTGCTGTCCCAATCATCCGCTCACACTTCACAGGGACGGAGCTTTAGTGATGATTCTGCAGCTTTTCTGCTCACTGATGCAGAGTCAGCAGGACTTTGACTCTGAGCTGTCCTTCTGCAGCTCATTGTCCTCACATCGCCTCATGTGTCATTAGTATGAAGCTGCCGTCTTCACACGGCTCTCCTGCGACCTTTGCAACGCGCCAGATTAACTAAGCATGAAGATATCAGAGGGGAGAGGAGCACGGGGTCCTGTCAGCAGTTAGAGGGGATTTATAATCTGGGATGGGATTTGTTCTACAGCTGCACACGTGTAGAAACACGTCTTCAGAGAGCAGAGAGGATCACATCAATCTGTTGCTCAGCCTCGGGCCACTGGGTGGGTCTGGAAGAGGCTAGCAAGCAGATTTACATGATCCATAAGATGCACAGGGTGAGGAGCAAGCAGCTCCTTCAGAGGAAGCTCCACCTGGAGGTTTGTTCTTATGGCCATGGAGACGTTGGTGTCGTCATGCTGACTGGAGATATTTTACTACCCAACCTCTGAGTCTTTCTGATCCCAGAACGACATGCAGAGCAGCTTCCAGTAACTTAAAGCACTGATGCAGAGATGTCTGTGGTCACTCAGCTGATGGATTTAACTCCACAACCTACAGCTCTGGTCAGAAGTTTCCATCATAGGCCATGAAGCGATCATGTCACTGAGTCCACAGACTTCTGCCCCAGCTGGGATCAGAGCTTTATGAAGGAAACTGTGGACTGGAGGCAGACTCAAGCGAATGTCCACCGGACTCGTCTGCGTAAAGTTTTATGACGGCGTACTCGTTGTGGCAGAGGAAGCCGCTCGGCGGGAAACAGAGTTCACATCGACACCGAGCCGAGAGTCGGGGCCAGCGGTCGTGAGGACTCTGTGGAGCGGCTGCCCTGGTGGAGAAGAAGCGGGGCTCGGCGCCCGACGAGCTCGTCAAACTTGCTAGCATCCATTAGGATTGTGGGAAATGAAGGAATTTGTCACGTAGGCAATCGGCACAGTTGACTATGAAATCTCAACTGTCCGCAGACAGTGCTTCCTTTCAAACAAGCCAGGACAGGTCTATGGGCTACAAAACATGTTTATTCATTTTCTGCATAAAATCATTCTCAGGTAATCAGAGTTCATCTCCTCAGCTCTGCTTGTTTTCATCTCCGTTCAGAACGAGCTGCTTTAGGGCCTCTGTCACTTTTATGCAAATCAGCTGCTGCTGGCCACGCCCCCTGCCTACTGTTTACACTTTCTGCAGGTGAAAATGGCTGCAAACAGGTGTGTAGCTGTTCAGCGTCCATCTTGGACCCTGAAGCAGAGGAAGCGGAGCCTCCTGGATGCAGCAGCGCTTTCTGGACGGTGAGTCGACAACTAAACTCCGGTCTTCTCCAGCAGATTGTTAGAAACAGTTTCTCACTGTGTTGCCCCTTACATATTACAGATGTTAAATGTATTTTTAGATAGGCCATATCAGATTACTGGTGCAAATTAATTTGCAGATATATTAAAAGCAAATAATGACCTAGCAAAACTAACTTAGAAATATCTAGAACTGTAAGTTTGACTCATCAAAACTTATTTCAAGAAATCTCCTGATTAATTAGAGAAAATCTAGACGGCTTTTCTGTTTCAGGCATCTTGAATTAACACTCTTTTTAGTCAAAACGGCCCAGATTTGCGTAGCATTTTGAAGTTCCAGTGAAAAAAGGGTTAGGGGTAGAAGAAAATTGAAGACTTTTTTTTTAAAAATGCTCCATTTTACAGTTTGTTTATGGGTCGACAGCAGCACTTTTAGCCCTTTAAAACTGTTTATAAGTTTAATGTGTGTCAGAAGAGAATACATAGGAAATTCTTTGTCATGACAGTCTCAGTTGCTCTTTCTATATTGTGGTATTTTCTGAAAAATTTGTGCTGGAAACTCAAAATTCTGCAGGCAACAGTTTGGACAGCTCAGTGGCAACACATGGGGGCTTACATGCAACTACTGCATTCAGATGTCAAACAATTTAGTTTTGACTCATCATAATGAAGTTCGAGATATCTTGAATGGTCTTTACGGATGTGTGACCCTTCAGATGATGAATCCAGTGACGCCATCTTGAGAGGAATATTGTTTCGTCAAAGTTTATTTGAATATATTTTGAATTATTCTTCCTGCTAGTCAGAATATGAATGCAGATATCTGAAATTATCATTCAGGATAGTCAGAATGCAGTCGTGTCTTGTCAAAACTCATTTTCAGATATCTGGAATGTAATTACTGATTTTATTTTAAAGGGGACCTATTATGTGAAAATTCATATTTTGCTCGTCTTAGTTCTTCCATTTGGGTCTCAACCGCTTCTAAAAACAGCCCAAGTGCTTAAAAAACCACCCAGCTGATTTTTAGCAATTAGTTCATGTGTTTTGGTGTCTGGAAAACGAACCTTTTCAAAAGCCTTCTGAATGTAAGGTCACACTGCCTTGTTGCCTAGCAACCCAAGGAGCTCGAGCACGATTGGCCAGCTGGTTTTGCCGCTGTATGCGCTGTTCAGTGGCTGCTGGAAAAGACGAGCGTTTAGTTGCCGACTCGTCGTTCAGAAACCGCTGCTGCATCCCTGTTGGTTGGGCAGGAGGCGCGACTTCTGCTTTTCAAAGATGAACGGTTGTATAATCGCGCATCTGTTGGCAGCCATTTTCTCCTGCGAGTGTAAACGTTGAGTTGGGGGGCGTGGCCAGCAGCAGCGTCTTGGGATTTAAAGTGACAGGAGGCCTGAAAACAGCTCCTTCTGAAAGGAGCTCAGAATAAGTAGGACTGACTGAAGATTATTTCACTAATAACTAGAACTTTTTCATCAATATTAAGGAATTATTGACTTAAACCAGCTCCTATATCTGCTGAAACGTTACTTGTAAATTAGTTTTGTCTGATTTCAAGTGTATCTAAGATATTTGCGCTGGAAAACAGACCAACATACGTGGTAAGATTTTATGTTTCTGCAGTGGAAGTTTATCAGCCCAGCCAGAGTCATATTCATTCACACGCAAGAAACATTTGATTCTAACCGAGTAGAAAGTTGTTTTCTTTTGCATTTGCTGCTGATCTCCAGAACTTTGATTATTAAAAACAGCTGAGTGGAGGAGTTGGAGCTGAGATCAGATGCAGACGGACCAGAACCTGTGCTGCAGAGCAGGCTGGGCGTTAATAAGTGAAGTTGCAGGTATTACCACGGGGACTTGTGAATGTGAGCGGAGGATAATGGGGGAGGATGCAGTCAGGTAATGGGATCATGGGTGTCACATGAGCGTGGGGATGTTTGCACATATCTGCACTCTGGGGACGCCTCTTATTGACGTGACTAATGTGGTTTTATAGACAACATCGCTTCAATGTGTCCATTACAATCATGCAAGGCAATAAGAACGATGCGGAAAGCTAAACACATTTTTATGACGCTCATACATCTTCATAAAACATTCAGCAGCAGCCGTAAAAGCAGAGAGGAAGGAGAGTAAATGACAGCAGCTTTTAAAGGTTTATTAAATGGAAATGGACTCCTTGCTGCAGCGCGCTGCCACCACTCCCATTAAACCCACTCTGTTTGGAGGTGATCAGTTTATGGCGGCTGGATTTCACTCATTAGCCTCATGGATGTGTTGTTTGGTGAGCGTGGGGCAGCGGTTCCCATCATGCGTTGGGAGGTTTCGCACGGCTGCCTTGTTTCACGACGATGTTTGTCGAACCTGGAACGGATCGGGTGAGACCCGGAGGAAGAGAGGAAGATGAAATGATGACTTTTATTTCCCAGCGGACCCTGCTCCTGCCTCCAGCTTCTGCCCTCACTCTGCAATGAACCAAAGCAACGACTGAAATATCATTTTTAATGCAGGAAAGAAGCATAAAATGGTTGACAACCATATGAAGGAATCATCAGGTGACACAGTTTCAGGGCCCCTTCACTCTGGATGAAGATGTTCCTAACAGGCAGGTTCTTAGTGAGGTCTGCAGGGTGAAATAATCGAGTTATTAGTGAAATACTCTGCCAGTGGAACAAGACACTTTAACTTACTGTATGGGAAAAATGTCTGGTTCCACTGGCAGATTACTATCTACTTACAACTAGAACTTGTTCATCAATATTCAGGAATTACTGACCTAAAACCAGCTCCTGTACCTGCTGCAAAGTGACTCGTAGGTCAGTTCTGTCTGATTTCAAGTGTGTTTACGATATCTGCAGCAGGAACTGGAGCAGGAATTCTCGGTGAGCTTTAGTGTGTCTGCAGGGCATTTAAGGTTGTCCTTGTTGATAAACTGCCTCACTAGTACCAGACAGTGGCTGGTGAAAACCAGCCGTAGGTGAGCTCTGATAAGAGCCTGGATATTAGCCCTGAGAGCAGAATGGAGGATCTGAAGCTGCGCTGTTTCGGGCTCTGCTGTCCAGCTGCACCTCCGGAACAGTGGCGTGGTCTTTGATTCGGCCAGATCCCTGGAAAACTAGCCAGAAGCTGCTCTTTTCCTCTGACGGTGTTTCTGAGCTGTGAACTATGGCTTCCAAAGCTGAATAAGAAATGAATATTCGTGCTGTTAACGTAACAGGAGCTGGAGCAGGAAGTCTCGAACTGCCTCCAGTCAGCTCAGAGGCCTCTGCATTCAGCAGCACATTACTCCGTTCAGCGTTTCACAGTGGCTGCCGGTTGAGTTCACTCGTCACCTTTAGCATCTGTGACCTTTCACAAGCCCGCTCCTGTCCTCCATGTCTGAGATGTTCTGCTCAAAGGCTGGGGAGGGTCCCACAAACACATTTCAATAAGAGGACAGGAAGCAGCCGAGGACTAATTTATTCAGTCTGGCTTTGAACTGGTTTTAGGATGATTTTCCCGTTCCATGTTCTTTTATCTCGGTGGCGCCGGCGGTGCGTGTCGTCTCAGAGAGGATGAAAGGGACGTGTGTTGTGAGGCTGCTGGTGGGCGTCGCCTTCAGACTCCAGAGCTGTTTGGTCCCGTCCCAGAGAGGCCGGCGTTGCAGAGGCTCCCGGTTTCTGCTGATTAATCCTCCGGGACAGCTTCACGCCAGGATGCTGTGTTCGTGTGAGCCGGTCTGGTTTCATCAGAGCAGCCACAGTTTATTCTGAAGGATGAAAATGATTCTTTAAACTCTTCAGTTCTGGCAGCAGAACCTGTTTTAATGGCAACTCGTTAAATTTATTAGGCCAGAATAAATATGTAGTTCTGCCTGTTGCTCTGTGCTCCGTTTCTGACAGCTCAATTAACATTTCCAGTGCTTAATGCGTTTCCACCCCTTCCTTCAGCTCCAGCTGACTGAAAGCATGAAGCGTTCCGAGCGAGGAAGCGACCGGACGGAGCCGAGGCTGCACAGCAGCGAGCTCTCAGGAGCTGCGCGTTCTGCCAGGCAGGACCTGGAGGGTGGTGACAGACGACCGAGGGGCCGGAAAACATCAAAATGACTTCTGCAGATTGTAAAAGCTGTTAAAAGCAATTCCCAGCAGTGTTCTGATGGACAGCCTTCCTTTCTCTGCAGCTCAACAGCTCTTCTGTGAAAAACTCTGGAGTAGAAAGTTGGAGGTTCGTGGAGCTGGTTTCATTTGCTGTGGAACTTTGCCATGAAACATGCAAAGACACGTGAACACGTGTTTCTACTTACAGGAGCTCAAAGAAGCATTAAACCAGAGACAAGCAATCAAACTTGGATCAAAATAAATGACTTTGCTTCCTCTCACTACTTTCTCCTACTGCTCTCCCATTTATCTGGAACCACTGCTGCTGATAACTGGGAGTTTTCTCTGTTTCCAGTCTTCAGACCCCAGCTGCTCGCTGCAGATGGAGGATTGTGCTCAGCTTCTGCTGGAGTTTTTCTTCCTGTTATTGTAGAGTTGTTCTTTCCCACCTTCATCACATCCATGCTCAGGATCAGGGATTCCATCCAAGCCAGCGCTAAGCCCCGCCTCCTGGCTCTGATTGGTTGTTTCTGACTGAGTGGTGCATTTCTGCAGTTAGTACTGGGAGCACTGGGAGAAGGCAGAGGAGCTGGATTTTTTCACAGATGATCTGTTTTATATTAAACTGTCACGACATCAGGATCATTTGAACAAATATGTAAGAAACATAAAAGTTACACATTACAAGTTACCGATGTTATGATCAGCTGAATCTGACTGCGTATGGTGACTAAATAACGTCCAGAGAGAGAAGCGCCTGAATGAGCCCGACACAGACCAGGGGACCAAAGTGTGACATGAGGGCCGTTTGAGGCCCTCTGAAGGGGTCTTTGTGGCCCGACTTCAGTTCTGGAGGCAAATCCGGTGACGGATGCAGACAGTTTTTCAAAGAGCAATAAAATCTTTTAAGAATGTTTATTCATTAACCAGATTTCTGCACTGATTTGATTCTGAAGTAGATAGAAGCAGAAACCTGCAGCAACTCGTTCTCAGAAGCAGAAGCTTTTACTTCCTTCTACAAAAATCGGAATATTTGTTTATTTCATGAAAGGCTTACATGTTTCAGCTTATTCACTGAGGGGACAGATAAAATAATACCACTTGATTTTTTTTTTTCCATTTAAATAAAAAAGAAACTGAGCCCCTCAACTGCTTTCAACTTGATCGTTTTGGTCCAAATGACTAAAGGTTTTGCAGACCACTGCTGTGCGTCATAACTCTGCGCCAGAAGCAGCTGGACGGTGAATCTGGACGTCAACGTCTGAAAACGCTGAAGTGATGAGAGGAGCGAGAGTCGGTGGAGCCTCCCATCCCGGTCCCAGTGCTCCCAGTCCGGCTCCACCTCCAGACAGGTCCTCTCCAGCAGCTGCAGGCGATGCTCCGCTGAAGGCCGCTGCTGTTGGTTCTTCTTCCTGCTGCTCAGCTCCCTTCGTCTGGTTCTGATCCGGTGGCGACGCTGTCGGCTCTCAGCAGCTTCAGGGTCCGTCCGGAGACGGCGGCGGCCATTATTGCTGCTGGGGGGCGGCTGCGGTCTTCTTCTGGGTCGCTTTGGCGTTGTGAACCGTTCACACAGACGTCTGCCTGCGGTCGGGTTTAATTAGTAGCAGGAAGGACACGCAGAAAAAAATCCTAGTCTATATTTGGAGGAAACCGAACTCCAGGAAATCAGCTTGGAAAGAATTCAGACGGACCAAATTAGGTTGGATATATACTGAATTCCTTGCAAATACCAGTTGGTCTTTTAAGGTGCTGAAAGAGGACGTGTGTTGTCTGCAGAGACGCTGCGGGGGGGCACTGAAGGCCTGGACGTAAACAGAGGAGGGGTCAGGAAAGCCACAGCATGGAAACCCTGCAGCGTGACGGGTTCATAAAGCCACCGCTTCACTCCAAGTATGAGGATCGAAATGAAGCAGCTGGTTTAAAGCATCCAGCTGCAAGTGGTCAAGGAATAAAACTGCTCGCAGAAGAAGCACGAGATGAAGACCCCAGGAGGTCTGCAGAGGGGGGTCAGGCTCACGGCCATGGATGAAGCCGTTCCCCCGCAGCGATATGAACTTTTTAAAACACACCAGGGGCATCTTGTCAGAAGTGAACGCGTCTTTGTTCTCCCTGCTGTGGTCCTGGTTCTGTAAACTCCAACAGAATCTGCCGAGGATGGGGCGCTGCAGGGTTTCGTCCGCGGCGCCCCCCGCGGACGAAACCCTGCAGCAGAACCAGGCTGAGGCTGAGAGCGCCTCTGGGATTACAGGCGGGAACAGAGCAGCGTTCCCTGCTGCTCTGTTCAAGCAGCCACAAAGGCTACATTCAGGTTTTAATTGGCAATTAGTTTCTCTCTTGGATCATCTGGATGATTAAAGCTCTCTAAGTGAAGACGCGTCTGGGCTGGCTCTGGTCGCTCTGCACAGACGGACTCGCCTCCTGAGCTTCATCGCCCTGTCAGCAGGAGGCCAACTCGAAGCTCCGTGTGGGTGACGGGCCGGGCAGGAGCTCTGCCTGGAGAAACTGGGAGAGCTGGGCAGATGCATCATGGGAGAAAATGAGTTGGCCGCAAAGGCAGCTGCTATCTGCTGCTGAGCTTCTCCAGCATTAGCTGGCCTGCCTGGAAGGAGACGGCTCATTTGTCAAAGACCTCCAGCTCTCTGCTGCAGGCCATGTTTTTATGGGAACATTCGTTTCTGCGTTTGCTGAAAGTCTGCTCAGCCTGTTGGTTAAAGTTCTTAAATATAATCATTGCAGATTGTTTTCGGTATTTTTATCCTGTCTCACCAAAGCCTGTGTCTCAAAATCCTCTGCAGTAAATGTTTCATTACTAATATCTGCAGATGACTTCATGAAGGCGGCCGATTTGATCCAGTCAGAGCAACGCGCTGTGATGAAGGGAGCAGATCGATGAGGAGGAATCTTCCTCGCCGAGTCGTGAGAACATGTGAACACGCGTGCTCAGAGCTTCCCCCCGCCAGGCTCCACCACTCACAGCTCCAGCTCCAGGATGTGTGCGCTGCAACAATCCTGCCCCCTCACACCGAAAGGAATCCATCTTTAATGGGATTTCTCTGCAGCAGGAAGCCGAGTGGCGGTGCAAATGTGAGATTCACGCCTCCGTTGAACTGTTTGGAGCAGCAGATTCACCTGAAGTGAGCTGAGCGAGCAGAAACAAGCCGGGACGGGGACGGCAGAGCAGCAGAGCTCTGATAAATGGAAAGGCAGGACACGGACAGTTTAACGGAGGGAGATGGATGATGGGGAGTTCAGGAGATCTCTGAGGGCTTTGAAGCCATTAAAATTCCTCAGCAGTTATTACACGCTCCTGTAGCTGAGATCACCCCCCCAGTTTAAACCGAGTCCTGAGAGGCACACCATCAATCAGACTCTCCCCCCATCTACCGCCTCTGTCTGGGTGTCTTTATTTTATGTCCCCATAAAGCTACAAAAACACACTGGGACCACCAGACAGATAGGTTCCAGTTCCAGGATCTGATTGGTTTTCCTCAGAACAACATACTAAACTGCAAAATTCAGGATCGCGGTCATGACCTTTAACCTGCTACCTGAGGTCTGTAGAGTCAGAGACTGAGATGTTTTCCTCTTGGGAGGAATCTGCTGAATGATGAACCTGATAGTCCGCTAGACTCGCTTTGATTCAGGACCAGAACCACAACATGTCCTCCATGTCCAGCTGCTGCGGTTCTCTTCCTCTCTGCTCCGAGTCAAACCAACCAAACCCTTTCAGCAACCTGTTCCCCTCCTCGCCTGTGGGGGCGCTGCACCAAGAACCGCTGAAGGAAACGACATGAAAACCTCTGAAGACGCTGAGCGCAGCTTCCTTCTTCACCAAACGTCAACAACATGGAGCGGCGTCAGGTTTCAGCGGCTGGAGGATTTCTCTTCTGTCTCTGGCTGAAGACCACGAGCCATTTCTCCCGCTAGCGCTAGGCTAGCTAGCGTTTGTTCTGGTTGTATTTACCCAGAATGCCCTGCGCTGTAGTCCACTTCCTGCTTTTGGAGCGGTCTCCGGTCCGCTTGGCGTTCACATCTGCATCCGAACCGAACCAGAGTTCACTTCAACCGAACCCAGACCGAGGTTTGTAGGCGGAGCAGAGTTCGGGTCAGAGTTCACACCTCCCCCACTGGGGTAGTTGGACTACCTGGAGACACGTTGGATTTCCTGGAGACATCATGGACCACCTGGAGACGGGATGGAGCACCTGGAGACCTACCAGGACATGGACATCCACCTGGACTGAGAGGAGAGCATTGATCACAGAAGCAGCTCCAGGGTGACTCTGGGGGAGCTGCAGAGATCCACAGTTCAAGTGGCAGCATCATGCTGTGGGGAAGCAGGTCAGAGGTGATGGATGGATGGAGCTGAATCAGGACAATCCTGGAGGAGAACCTGTTAGAGGCTCCAGAAGACCTGAGGCTGGGGTGGAGGTCCAGCTTCCAGCAGGACCACCAGCCTGACCATCCAGCCAGAGATGTTATAGGATGGTTTGGATCATAGCTGATTCATGGGTTAGAACGGCCTAGTCAAAGTCCAGACTGAATCACACTGAGAATCTGTGGCAAGATGTAAAAGCAGATGTTCTCCATCCAACTAGACTGAGCTGCAGATGTTCAGAGCTGCTGGAGACAGAAGACCTGCAGCCAGAGGAGGTTCTACTGGGTTCTGACTCACTAGAGCTGAATGTAAATGCACACCACACTTTTCAGATTTTACTTGGAGAGAGAAATGTCCGTATGCGTGAGAAGTTTAGCAGGACTCTGCAGGTCTGTGGCAGAGGGAACTGCCTGACTGCTTCCTGTCTGCTTCCCAGGCAGGTGTGAGGGTGACCCACATTCAGACGATCAAAGACGAGCTCCAGCTGAAGAAACGTTTAATCTCCAGGGCCAGGCAGCATTACACACAGAAACTTCAAGGAACACTATCAGCTTGAAAGATCTGCTGACATCTTTGATCCAGAAACCACAAACTAACACAAAGAAATAATCCATAAAACACCAGAAAGAAAAGTCATTTCTAATCTTTTTCATTAGAAACAGAAAACGTTTCAGGCTCTCATCAGCTCTGCAGCTTCATGGATGTTTCTGCTCCTCATCTTCTCACCACAAACTGCACCACTCGAAGGAAGGAGGACAGTAAAACAGAACTGACTGCTGTTTGTCGAAATGAGTTTTCTCTCCAATAAAAGTCAAGTCAAGTTGACTTTATCGGCTCAGCAGGTCTTCAGAGAGCCTTTCAGCCCCGTCAGTCAGACGCAGGGCTCCTTTGTTTCCAGCCTGTTGCATCACTGAGTCTTTCACTGTTTATCTGTCTGTGATGGGGAAGTCAGTCAGCGAGCGCAGAACCTTCATCTTTTCCCCTTTTTTGTAAAACTGCAGAGTTACATAAGAGCAAACGCCCCAGATTTGGGAGGAATTGGGTGAAAATATTGAAAAGGTTCCTCTGTTTTGGACATGCTCCGTCTGTACACGGGTCAGAACTTCAACCAGAACCCAACGGCTGCAAGAAATCAGGCGAAACAGAAAATCACAGCTCAGTCTGAAGGTATTTCATTCAGAGCTGGAGAGCCGTGACCTGTGACCCCTGTATAATAGAAATACTTCATCCTTTAACACATCAGCATCGACTTATTGTCAGCAGCAGGACTTCGAAACAATCATGCAAACAGAAAGAATCAGAGGAACTGAGCTGCTCACGTCAGATCCTGATAACTAAGCTTTTTCCTTATTAAAACCAGTTTTTTGTAATTTTAAGACGTTCTTCTGATTAAACAGCTTCTTTTTCTGATCATATCATGACTCTATTCTCACAATAAAACAAAAATTCTTGTAGCCTGGCCCTGATGCTCCATCACAGAAGAGATGATTGAAATAAAAGCCACTTTTTGAAACTATTTTCTGTCATTTCTTTTTTAGAAAACAAAGAGAGTTAAAAAGGTGGATTAAAACTGGAACTCGCCTCTGGAATGAAAACATCAGACGTTTCTTTAAGGCCAATCGACCAGTCCTACTCTGCAGCACCTGGGCTGGACGGGCTGCTCCCAGCCTCTGTGACGGTACGGGGGGTGTCAGTGCTCACTTCTGTGATGCCGGCAGAAATGTCCAGCAGAGATTTTAGAGCAACATCTTCTGCCTTCTGGATTTCATCTTCAGCTGTCAGGAATACAGGCGAACCATTTATAACTTTCTAACCATAACCCAGCATCCTGCCAGGACGTCCAACTCCAGCACATTTAACCATTTTAACCATATTTATTAATGTTACAGTTTTACATTTTAATCATTAAACTGAATCAAAAATAGTTCTTCATTTATTTTAAAGGGGACCTATTATGTGAAAATTCATATTTTGCTCGTCTTAGTTCTTCCATTTGGGTCTCAACCGCTTCTAAAAACAGCCCAAGTGCTTAAAAAACCACCCAGCTGTGTTTAGCAATTAGTTCATGTGTTTTGGTGTCTGGAAAACGAACCTTTTCAAAAGCCTTCTGAATGTAAGGTCACACTGCCTTGTTGCCTAGCAACCCAAGGAGCTCGAGCACGATTGGCCAGCTGGTTTTGCCGCTGTATGCGCTGTTCAGTGGCTGCTGGAAAAGACGAGCGTTTAGTTGCCGACTCGTCGTTCAGAAACCGCTGCTGCATCCCTGTTGGTTGGGCAGGAGGCGCGACTTCTGCTTTTCAAAGATGAACGGTTGTATAATCGCGCATCTGTTGGCAGCCATTTTCTCCTGCGAGTGTAAACGTTGAGTTGGGGGGCGTGGCCAGCAGCAGCGTCTTGGGATTTAAAGTGACAGGAGGCCCGAAAACAGCTCCTTCTGAATGGAGCTCAGACGAGGCAGAACTGGCCAGACTGAAATAATGATGTGGTGCAGAAAATGTCCTGAACATGTTTTGCAGCCCAGAGGCCTGTCCTGACCTGTTCCAGGAAGCAGGATAGGTCACGTTTAAAATGTTAGAAGCTGCTGAAATACAAACAGCCTTTTATCCAGTTATAATACAAGAACTTTAGATGAACTGAACCCTTTAGATCTTAAAGTAAAACTTTAATCCTTTAAGTTTTTGACTTCTTTACAAGGTGCTGATGTCTTTTTCAGTTGTTCCCGTTCTTCCTTAATGTCTATTAAAATCATGAATGTAAAGAAAGTATGAGTCTCTAAGTTTTATACATGATTCTATTGAGGAATGATGAACTGCTGCTTTATGAAGCTCTTCACGCTTTGAAGCTTGGTTTAGTCTAATCTGGGCTACCCGTCCCACCTAACCTTGCTAGACCTGGACGATGGAAGACATCTTCATCATCCTGTGCTCTTCATTTCACCGCTGATCATCTCTTGAAGCTCATCTTCGTAGTAACTCTGTGCTCCGGCACTCATTCTGCTGTCGTCAGCATCCTGGCTGCCTGATAATGCCAAAGACAAGATAATTACAGTTTATGTCAGCTGCTTAAATGTGAAACTCTGACAACAAAGCTTGTGGATTTTATTACGGGAGTTTAATTTTAATTGGAAGCAACTTATGTTTCATCAACCATACGTTTTAAAGTGGTGGATTAATGAATGAAAAATGGGGAGCAGTGCAGAGCTGCAGAAACACCCAGAGAGCAACAACACAACAAAACCTCACTACAGTAATCTCATCAGAGACAATCATGAGGTTTTACTGAATCAGTCATTTATTGTTTCATCAGAAGCATGTAGTTGTGTGCAGAAGGATGTTTTTCATAAAGCTATTAAACATCTGCTTAACTACACAAAATCAAAGTTACCCAGCTGAACCTTTTCTTGTCAGTTTAGAAGGTATGATTTGGTTTGATGTAGTTTTTTTTTTTTTTTTTTTGCACATGCAGACCATTAAGGACGTAGTGATGGTCCCTCACCTGGACCTGAGCCTCATGCTGACCCACACAGTGACCTCTACTGAACCAGCCGTGTTTCTATGGGAGGACGTGGGACACCACTAAACACTTGTAAGAAATTCTTCATAGTTTCTTGGAAAGTCTTCTGGATTTCTCAAAAATGTCAAAACTGCACTTCTTGGGC
Source organism: Anableps anableps (assembly GCA_014839685.1). Taxonomy (NCBI): domain Eukaryota; kingdom Metazoa; phylum Chordata; class Actinopteri; order Cyprinodontiformes; family Anablepidae; genus Anableps; species Anableps anableps. The sequence continues at coordinate 594,779 of CM026069.1, forward strand.
AAAGCTCGACGTAGAGGATGACAGGTTAAGCTAAGCTTCACCCACACAAGCTCTATCGATGGTCCTGGTTTCACTGGGAGTGAGACTGGCATGGTGTCAACATGTGTTCAGAGTTGTTCCCAGGTTTCTGGGCTGTCATTTACGCGATCATTCGCACCTGTTCTCACTCAGTAATCACTCTCCCCAGAGCTCCTTGTCTGTTCCAGCTCACTGTCAGATCCTCCTGTTGCCGACTTGCGTTGGTGTGGAGGAGCAGCAGGTTTACTCCCAGCTCTCCCCAGAAGAGGGCGCTCCTCTCCTGACCTCTCTGAGGCAAAGCTCGTTGCAGCTGCTTGTTGAATCTATTTTAACGATTTTCATAGCTGAGTGAATGTAAACTTCTGACCTCAGCTGTGGTAGTGTCATTGAGCCTTCATGTTTTAAACTCAAAGGAAAATCTGATAGATGTTGTTTGCTGTGCTTAACAGTTTGTCAAATGAGACGAAAGGTCAAAAAAAGACATCAGTTTGTGATTTAATATTCCCCCAAAATAGTTCAAATGATCTAATAATCTGTCACAGCAACCTGGTGTGACATTGAACAGACACTTGAATGAAAACTTCAGGCAATCACAATAAGCTAAAATTAATTACGGAATAAACATATGGAGCGACGCAGTTTCCCATGCATCATGCCATCACCAGCTGGGAGCATGATTAAATATAAAAGATTCATCTGTGTAGGGACGTATATGTAAATTCCTCTGCTCCTGTGATGCTCTCATTATCAGCAGCAGCAGAGACGAGGCTCGAACTCCCATGTTCCCTTCAGCTGACGCGAACTTCATGACGCCTCATTAGCTGCAGCCTCGAACATTTCTTCATGAGCAGGAGGAGTTTTGAGTTTCATGGCTGCCGTCATTAAAAGCAACACATGAATAAACTATAATCAGAGATCCACTCAGCACGGCGCGGTTCTTCAGCCTTCCTGACTGGACCTCCTCTCATCCTGAGGCTCATCTTCCTCCCAGACTTCCTCCTCTTATCTGGAGCTTTTCAGATAGAACCACTTAGTGCAATGGGAACTGATTTATTAAACATATTCTTGCTCTTTATATAACTGAACCACCAGTAGCCACTGAGCGGGTGCATAGGGCTACAGATACAAGCCACCATTCACACACACCCCAATATTATTTCTTTACATTGACTTTAGGGCTGAAACAAACGAAATAATGGATTACTGAAATAATCGTCAACTAATTTAGTCATCAGTTAATCGTTAACTGGCGTACAGACACTCTAAAAAAGACCATTTACTGAAATAACAACACAGTCAGAGCAGGAATGAAGCCAAAACTGTCCAATAAATATGATATAATGCACCTGTTCTACCCAGAACTCCTCTAGTGGCAGTTTTAGCTTCATCTGATTCAGATTGTTGTAAAAAAAAAATTAAAAAAAAAAATAAATAAATAAATAAAATCCTGTAAAGCAGCTTTTTTGGATCTAATTATTCATTGGTTAATTGAAGAATTAATCACCAGATCAGTTCTTCACTGTATGGACATTCAGTCCAGCAGAAAGAGCTCATTTAAGTGTTTTATTTATTTATTTTTTGCGACAGATAATCAAAAGTTCACTAGAGGAATGCTGTTATTGCATTTTAGGCAAGAAAATGCTGATTTTCTTATTCATGAAAGAAACTGAATTATTTGTTTATTTGCATTTTCATATGTGTTTCTAATATTTTATGAAAGAAGCTGGAGTGGTTAAATGAAAAATGCAGAAGGTGGTAGATATTTGTCTGATTAATCAGTTAATCATGAGAATAATTGATAGAATAATCGATTACTAAAATAATCGCTAGCTGCAGCCCGAACTGACTTCCATTCATTTCTATATAATCCAATATTCTCACACACATCTTGCTGCAGGGTCTTCTGTAAGGCGTCACACTGCTGCCAAACATTGACTGAGAGCACGTAGCGAAGCAGGGCTGTAATCATAAACATCTTCAACAGTAACTGCAGCTTGACTTCTCATTTTGTTTCCTGTCTACTTAAATGACTCGCTGCCGTCAGAAGGCAGTCGTCACGCTCCAGCCCTGGAGGCCGAACATCACCACAGGCTCAGCCTTTATTTCTGGCTGCTCCGTCTCCTTCCAGCCAGGGTGCCTCCCACTGCGAGAGGACCTGCAGCTTTCTGTCCAATCAGAGCCCAGAGAGCAGAGTCACCTGTGGCGTCACCCGGTGGGCCGGCCAGACCGAAGACAGAAACAGCGTGGTGGCGAACAGAGGCCTGCAGGGCGTCCGCCATGTTGCCACTGCGCTCTTCTTCCATGTTGTGTAATGGCGCCCTGTTGACGCATGCTTGGTTCCTAAAACGGATGGAGATGAATGTTAGCTCTCAACAAAATACTGACGCTTGGAGGCGAAACGAACCTGTTCTAGAGCGAGAGATCTTTCTGTGGAAACACAATACCAGCAGATTTCACCCCAGAATGGAGAAACTGGACGTGAAGGTCCAGATATCTACAGGAAACACTGCAGACCGACGAAGATCCAGCTGTAGGCCCACAAGTAGGTTCTGATCCTCATGGTTCAACCTCGGTCTGGGTTCGGTTGAAGTGAACTCTGGTTCGGTTCGGATGCAGATGTGAACGCCAAGCGCACCGCAGGCCGCTCCAGAAGCAGGAAGTGGACTACAGCGCAGGGCATTCTGGGTAAATACAACCAGAACAAACGCTAGCTAGCCTAGCGCTAGCGGGAGAAATGGCTCGTGGTCTTTAGCCAGAGACAGAAGAGAAATCCTCCAGCCGCTGAAACCTGACGCCGCTCCATGTTGTTGACGTTTGGTGAAGAAGGAAGCTGCGCTCAGCGTCTTCAGAGGTTTTCATGTCGTTTCCTTCAGCGGTTCTTGGTGCAGCGCCCCCACAGGCGAGGAGGGGAACAGGTTGCTGAAAGGGTTTGCTTGGTTTGACTCGGAGCAGAGAGGAAGAGAACCGCAGCAGCTGGACATGGAGGACATGTTGTGGTTCTGGTCCCGAATCAAAGCGAGTCTAGCGGACTATCGGGGGGGGGGAACAGCCTTAAAGTTTTTCATTTTCACCAAGTTGGCTGCTCCAGTGGGCCTCCAACAGACCAAATCTGTGGTTTGGGTTAATTTGCTTCTCTGAATTATCCCCAGATGTGTGTGTGTGTTACAGATTTTGTTGTAAAAAATCTGCTTCTTGTTGTTAAATTGAAGCTGTATGTTTGTTTTCAATATTTATTGCGTCTACATTCATATTTTATTTCACAGCTGACATGAAGGGAGACATCTCCTTCATGTCTGCCATGAAAGTCAGAGTATTTAAAGTCGCTCTGAGCAGAGAGAGAGCGAGAACCTGAACACGGCTGGAGCTACAAGGAGCAGAAAAAGCCAGAGCTGAGATTCAGCGCGTGCAGCTGAATCATGAAAGCTTCCTCTTGTTTCCTTCTGTCTGCCTCTGCCAGAAACATTGCAGGTCATCTGCAGGTTTTCACTTTAATGGGGTCAGAGTGGCTGCACACACCCATCATTCCCACACGCCACACCTGAGTGGAGAGACGCTGGGCTCAAACGGCTGAAAACCATCAGCTGCTCGGTGTTTTGCTAAATTGAGATCAGATGGAGTGTGAGTACTTATACAGGTCAAACGCTGGGCAGTATTTTCCATCTGAATTTCATTCTTGACAAAATGTTTTCTGTTCCTGCATCCTGGATTTTCCAGCTGTGCAGCGGCTGTGAATGTTTCATGAATCTTTTCTCTCGGTTTCAGGCTGTTGCTTCTGACGGCTGCCGTTCGTCAACGTTTGGACAGCTCTGAATTTGTCAGTGTCTCAGCGTGTTTGGTTACGCTTCCAGGGAGTTAAGTGTTCTTGGAAAGATGATCGACGCCGGCATAAAATAAAGACATCAGACCTCCTCCTTCTGCACGCAGTCCAATAACGGCTAAAAACAGAAATGTATTTTCAAAAAAGAGTTAATTTTCCTTCACATTTCAAGTCCTTTCTTCTCGATGAGTCAGAAATAATTGTGATGATGCTTCTGTTACTGGATTATTCCTTAAAGAGAAACTAGAATATTAAACCTTCTGAAGGGGAGCAACAGAATTTTTTTTCCTCAAATAAATAATATTTCACACTTGATCCTGAATAAATATGTTGAGTTTTAACTGAAGTGGAAAAAATGCAAACTGGATCAGAGTCTTTACATGTTTAAGTCAATCAATCACAGATGAGCATCAGAATCATCAAAACCTTTTTTTTGAACGTTTTCTCATAATAATGAAGAAAATAAAAGTCTTTATGTTATTCTCATGATGATTGACAGAAGCAGTTTAAGAAGTGTGACGTTTGGCTGCAGCCTGAGCAGCTCGGAGCCTGATGCTGACGTTCCGCCGCAGACCAGCGGGGCTGCTGCAGCTCAGGAAAAACACATGTATACGTCCAGCCCAGAAACAGCGTTTCCTCCTGAAACAGCGTTCCTCCGACATAAATAGTGGCTGTACTCACTGTTTCTGCACTATCTCCTGATCTCGCTAAAGAAAGAACATGATGTGCAGCGTTTTGTGCTTGTGTCAGTCTGAGGTTCACGATATGTCAAACATATAAAAGCTGATGTACTTAATTACTTCATGAGCTTCCATTTAAATTCGGCTGAGGAGTTTTGCAGACAGCACAGAAAGCCAAAGAAGTGTGTTAATGTTGAAGAAACCAACCTTTATTCCTCACCCTACGAACGCTGAGATGTGAGTTAGAGGGACCAAAGCATCTGGCAGCCATTAAAGGTGCCTTGGTCACAATCCTGCAAACCAGTCAACTGAGGAGGCTGTGGATTTCAAATGTGTTTTGCAAAGAGGCCAGATTTGGTGAATCCATTTCCCTGAATGCCTTTCCTGGCCATGTTTGTCTGCATTTGCAGCGTGCATGGCCCCAGTGGGAGCTGGAGCCCAAGTCTGGCTGGGCTGGAGCCATGCTTCATTAATTCAGCTCAACAGGAGCACAACAACATTGGAGCTTCTGCCTGGCTCTCCGGCTGAGAGCTCATTCAGCAGCTTGACTCTGCTGGTGCAACATAAACACTGAGTCTGGCCCTGCTGGATCTAGTTTATTATATCTAGACGGCTCCTGTGGACGGTGTCGGGTCTGACAGCGGGGTTTTATCTGTGAACCCACTCATCTGTCGAGGAGTTTCCTTATCAGAACGCTTGATTGGTGGAAATCATTCACAGGAACTCATGAATTAAAAGCCAGAATCCCCAGTTTACTGTGAATGGAAACGTTGGGATGGAACTGGTCCACTCCACGGCAGCTCAACGTCACATTCAGTCTTTCGACAATGAGTCAGAACTGGCCTCGTTTTCTCCACAGAAGCAGCGTGGCAGGCTGTTTCTCCTGCTCTGCGCTCCTTCCCATCAGCTGCAGGAGCCCGCTCTGAGCAGCAGCACCGGCTCTCACCCTCGCTCATCAGTGGGGCAGATAAGCCTATTGTGTGCTGTTCATTTAATGAGATGTCCCTAATTCTGTTATTCACAGTGGATGTGATCCTTAATGGGCAATCAAAGAGTTGCTAGGCAACAGCGTGCTAAAACTGTTGCTGAGTGAAGTGATTTCATCCACAGACGGTGGGTCTGCCTCAGGAGGGAAAAGTTTGGGGGTCCTCACGCTCTCTAATCTGAAGCTGTGCAGGTCATGAACTCTGAAGTGACATAAAATAGAATTATATGGAAAAAATCAGTTACACTAATATTAATAACAATAGGTAAGTATTGTTCTCAGGTGGGTTCTTTCATTGCTCTTGGTTTCTTTGACGCCATGCTGAAATTCTGACTTCCTAACTGGAACGCCGTTACCTCCCATCAAACCCCGCTCAGCGTTACAGCTTCCCAGCTAACTGGAACGCAGCATGAGAAGCTTACTGGAAATGGCCTGTGCTGTAAACAACCATCCTCCGCTGCGAAGAGCGAAGCGCCGAGCCAAACAAGATGGCTGCCGTTGCTAAAGCTACAGGCGGACACAGAAAATCGACGTCATCGTTCACAGGTTCTGTTGGCTGATTGGCCCGGTTGAAATTCTTCCGGAGGAGTCCAGGTCAGTGGGAGAAAGCCCAGACTGTGAAGGGAGATTAGAATCGAGCTGGACGGCGCGGGAAGGCCACGGCCAGGCGGGGTCATCCCAGGATCCTCTCTCCTGATTGAATGTGGAGGCTTTGTTCTGCTGGTAACTGTCAGCCAGAATGATGCCACAGGCTCTCCGTGGATGACTGGTGGAGATCCAGCTCGCTAATTCAACCAAGTACTAGTGTAACAGCAGAAGGAGGGGCTGCTTTTCTCCACAGGGGTGCCACAGGGCTCTGTCCTCAGACTCCACTATTTTACGGTAAACAGAGGGCTGAGCTGATGTCCGGGGAGATGTGTTCGTTTGAGCTGCCAGCTGAGCCCCGGCTCAGTGGCTGCATCGATGAGCTGCTGTACTTCAGAGTAACAAGTCCAACATCTGCTGATGATGGAACCACAGCAGGACGTGTTCGCAGTTTAGAACAGGAGAATGAAAACTCCCCACTAACTTGTTTTTGTTTTCTCCTCTGACATCATAAAGCTGTTTTTTCTCCAATCACATCTTCTGATCGCTGTGAATTATATTTTAATGAAGAGCTTCTTAAAATGACAGCACGTCTACAGTTACAACGATACAAAGCAGTTTTTGCTATGGCAGCTGCAGACTCAACATGCTGCAGATAATAAAACATCAGTTTTAGGAATAAGACAAGCTGTCCTGTCTTTTCTCCTTTCAGCTTTCAAGGATGCAGTTGAACGATACTGGTGTGTGAAGCTCGTCCTTCAGAGACGCTTTTCAACTTCAAGCGGTCTGGCTCTCTGCATACCTTCAGAGATTCCTCTAAGACTCATTCCTTGTTAGAAAACCTCCTCCCCACCAGATCTCCATAAAACAGAAGTTTACTTTGGGCCTTTAAAGATTTCACTGTTCTGAAGGGTTGACTCGGTTTGTTGTTGCCTCAAATCAAAGTAAAGTGAATAAAACAGGATTGAATTCAGATCCTCTGTTGCTCCGGACTGTCTCTTAGCTTTAGTGATGATCTCACGTTCTGCACAACGCAAGGTTTTAGACTCCACGAAGCAATTCACTCATCGCTAAACAATGATGGTCCAAAAGCCTCTCGTTTTAACCTAAAGCTTTATTCAGGCACAAAAGCCTGTTCATTAACACCGTCTCTGATCAGAGTCCCAGCCTGACCACTGGCAGCTGATATGCACACAGGTCAGATTCCTCTCCACTGCTGTCGGACGAGGCAACGTGAGCGAGATGGAGATATGAATACTGACTCCCATATCCGAGGGAAGCAGAACCTGCTGCAGGAACATCCTCATTTGCTTTCTTTGTTGGTGGAGGGAATCGAACCCGAAACCCTTAGGCTATAACTCAGTTATAAATCATTATAAGACACATTATCAACAGAAAAGTTGTTGACTTTGTTTAGAGTTTCTTAATAACTGCTAACCTTAATCTTCCAGCCGTGTGTTAGCATCAAGCCAGGAAGGAAAGACATCAGCAATGACCTTAGAGGAGCACCGACCTGGGCAGGTTGTTCTTGCTTAAAAGAGCTTGACATGAAAAACAGGTATTAAAGCACTTCATAAATGGAGAAAATATAACTGGAGTTTGGTTTTAAATTTGAATCCAAGTCTAATATTCAGTCTTACGCTACCAGCAGGTCGGATTCTTTGATCAGAAGCTGTTTTCAGTCCTGTCTGCAGAGCGCAGGGCGACATGGTTCCTGCCTGGCCAGCAGCTCAGCCCAAAACCATTTACAGCTTCTTGGACAAACAGTAGATTTATAAAATCTATTCTCTGACAAACAGGGGGGCGGCGCTGTGAGGCGAGAACCGGTTCTGGTAGGATCCATTTTCCTGATGTCGGTCAGGACAGGTTTTCTGTTTCCTGTTCTAACAGGAAGTCCTTTATTCTGGCAACGTGTGTAAGCTGATTTTTTACCTCAACCAAGAGGTGTTTTACATCCACTGTTTTCTACAGATCCAAAAACTCCTCTCCAGCACTTCAGGCTCCAGGTAAAAAATACCATTCATCCCAGTTCGAAAACCTGCTTTTTGTTCTAACTGTCTCCTTTGTGTCGGGTTGGTCTTAAAGCAGATCTTCATCCACTCTGAGAAATCCAGACTCTTCGGGTTGTTCAGAACTGCTCTTTGGTATGGAGCTAAATCAGGGCCATAAAGTTTGAAAGTGAAAAAAAAAAAAAAACAACAACAACTTGAATCTGAAATGTAGTTTTGAACTGTTTATATTATTATTTTTTTTTGTTTGTTTATTTTTTGTTTTGTTTTAGTTTTCAATCTTTTTTTAGTTCAAAAACATTTTTCAGTTTTGAATCTTTTTTTCAGTTTCAAAATTAATTTTCAGTTTCAAATCTTTTTTTAAATTTCAAAATATTTTTTTAGTTTTGATTTTTTTTTTTCAATTTAAAAAGTTAAACAAACATTATGGCCCCTATTTAGCTCCATACTTTGGCTTTGCCCCCTGGTGGCGTCGGTGGGCAGTCGGTTCTCTCCCACAGAATCCACTTACCTCCATGGTTTCCGTTTCTCTTCAGCGTTTTTATTCCAGTGAGGAAACATCCTGCGGTTCAAGGAAACGCTCCTCGTAAAAGGCAAACGTCAACGTCGAAGTTCACTCTGACCGCCGGCTCTCAGCTGGGAGGCTGGTTTATCCAGTGAACATCTGAAAGACACCAGAAATGACAGGAGGGTAAAAAGGCAAAACAGCAGAGAAGCAGCTCATCTGTCAAGGACTGAGAGCCACTCAGAACAAAAGAGAGCATGTAAAGCCACTTGCAGATAAAAGTGCCCAATCAGTTCTGAAAAGCTGCAAAGCAACATTTAACCAAACACAGCTGGTTCTGATCTCGGTCCGATTCTTCACACTGACTGGTTCCTGGCACAGACGTCCATAAACAACAGCTTTTCCAGCTGCCAGCTGCCAGCGACCCTCAGAATACATGATCTCCGTCTGTTTGTGTGAAAACTTCTCAGTCAGATCGTTGTGCCCCTGCCAGCAGCCGGTCCAAGCGCCGCAGACATAAAACACAGACTGAGACATGGAAATGTGACGGAAATAATTTGCAATATTTACTGTAAACATGTTCCAGCTCCAGGAGCTCAGATTGCTGAGGCAGAGCTGCTGTGTGGGCCAAACCAACGAGCCACGGGAGAGATTCTGACAGACTGAACCACTTGATTAATGGTCTCATTGCCTGTGAGAGGACCCTTGAGCAAGGCACTTCATCAGTGACCAGCGAAGCTGCTCAGGGGCCAGAAGGCGACTTTCTGTGGACATCTCCTGGCTGCGGGAGCCGTGGGGGCGTCCAGGAAAACTTCAGGCGCTGGAGGACAAAATCCAAACTTTTCAGTAAAAAGCTGATGATTTCGATCAGCAATAATAATAAAAGAAGTAAAACTCTCCTCCAACATTCTGAGACGGAGAGATAAATATGTACTTACCACAATATCAGATGTTACATTCAAAGATGGACTCATTTGTGTCAATGAATCCATCTGTCCAGAAGGAAACGGGTTATTAATCCATCCTCCAGTGGGCGAAATTTGATTTGTCATGTCCCTTAAAGTTAATATATTTTAGTGGTGGGACTCGATTTTCAATAGTTAATTTCAGGGTCTGTAATTATTTCATCTCATTTTAATCTAAAACCATACATCGACAAAATAAGCAACATTTTCAATTCAAAGCCCGTTTTGCTGCTAAATGATTGAATCAACAGCATCTGAGCTGAACAGCAGAGATGTTTCTAGTTTCTGATCTGCTCTTCAGGTTCTTCCAGCATCAGGTTGGAGCAAAGCTCATCTCTCCAGAGCTTCAGGAACCCTGATCATTCATGGAGCTTCTTTACAAACGTGGACTGTGGACGCTGACGTTAGCTCTGCTGCTACATGGTTAGCATTGAGATGCTAGTCTAGGCTAGCATAGCTTCTCTGATAGGCCGACTGCTTTTAGCTCAACTTGAACACAACTGGAGTCTTTTCCAGCATCAGATCGGCTCTGGAAGCAGAAACTAACCCCCAGAGGAGCCGCTTCGTCGTCCGTCATCGTTAGTGGACGTTGATTGTGTGTCAGCTTTACAGGCGTACCAGAAACGTGTTCTGGCTGGAACCCTTGTATGTAAAATAAATAAATAAATAAATAAATAAATAAATGAATGAATGAATGAATGAATGAATAAATAAATAAATAAATGTGTTTATTTGTGATAAAATTTTTAACTTGTTAAAACCAATGCAATTAAATAATCGAAATGAACACGTTAATATCCCCGCCTTAATTATATTTTCAATCACCATATATTAGAACAAAGAATAGAAAAAGTAAAATAACAGTGAATAAGTCAGTCTTCACTGTTAAAGAGCCTCATGTTTGTGGAAACAGAGGAGCTGCTGAACCCCCCCAGTTGTCCAGGAGGGCCGGGGCTGTTTCAGGAAGCAGGGACAGCAGCCCTGATGGCAGACCGCTGCGGTTTATCACCCAGGACCACCCAGTCTGTCTCTTCTCCACCACTGTACACTGACTGGCTAAGTGTTTCAGACCTTCTAAAGTCCACTCCCAGGATCCTGGCCTTGCAGGGGCCGCCTGCACCTGCAAGGCCAGGAAGGGGCGGGGCAACATCCCAAAAGGGGGCGGGGTCACTTGCCTCCTTTATTTCACTTGCTTATTGGTGGAATTCTCAACAAATTAATTATGAAAGGAACACATTTCTCTTCAGAAGCTGACTAGATGTTTCAGTGATGGCCAGACTGCTGAAGAACTCTTGATTCTTTGGTTGTGAGGAAATAATCTTCTGAACCCCAGAAGCGTCACGAGCATCTCTTGACTCAGTTCAGCTGTCAAAGTTTAAGGAGGACATGTGTTTGTGTTGTTAACGTCTTTATTACAACTCCAGCACATATTGAATGATTCATATTTCTATATCGTCGTGGCGCATGCATCAACCCTGGGTTCCTTGGTCCTCCTGCTGATCAATCATCCTCCTCTTCATGCTCCATTTCCTGGATCCAATTTATTTTCCTCCACTGGCTGCTTCGCTGCACACCTGTTTCACCTCCTCCTTGTTTTTTCCTCACTGCTTTTTCTGACACTAAAGTGTTTTTTTATTTCATAAATGTACCAGAGAATGAGATATTATTTGTTGCTTTCAGCAACAAATAAATATTTATTATTCATAAATATTAAATATCCCAGTCTCTTATCAATGAAGCACAAGTATTGCTATTCAAAGCATTTCTTCTTCTTCTATCTCATTAATGTGTTTGGTTTCTTACTCTTCCCGCAGGATTGGAAAAATCAATCCATCATGCAGCTCCAGTGGGAAACAAATTGTTAACTTTGAGGAGTTTATGAAATTATTTAAAAACTGCAAATAATATTCCTCATAAACAATAAAGGGATTTTGTTGAAAGGAGTGAGAACACCTAAAACCCAGTCCTGTCTGCACCTCCAGCAGAACCGTCATTCAAAGAGAACGTTGGATTTTCCTGACTCACTCGTCATTCAGATCCTTTTCCCAGTTTCTACACAATCCCAGTTCAAGCTCTGAGCCACACAGTCTGGATTCTGACTCTGAGATGCTCAGAAACAGTTTTCATTTTTAATTAAAACCAAATCAACTCAGTTTGTCATCTTTGACCTCACAGAGTTGATGAATTAGGAGGTTTTGAGCAGAGGGCCCCAACCCTAGCCCTCAGGGGCCCCAGCCCTTCACAGGGGCCCCTGAGGGTACCTGAGGACCAGGGCTGGGGACCACTGGCTTAGAGGATTAATGGTGCCGTTGCTTAGTTTTCAGAAATAACTGCTGTGCTCTGTAAGTCATCCAGACAGATATTAGGATGGGATTTTGTATTTCCATAGTAATGATCAGCATTTATTCAGCTTTTTATTATCCTTTTAGAGCAAAGGCATCAAACTCATTTTCATTTCGGGCCAGTTGTGCCAGAATGTCCTGATAAAACCCATTCAGAAACTGTTAAAATATTATTAAATAGCTGCGTCTGTATTCAATAAGCTCTTTTTAAAATGAAATAATATTGAACATCTTTTCTCACTGATCAGTCCCTCCAGGATTTTGTGATTGTTTTTGTGATTCTTTTGGAATTAAAATCACCGATTTTGTGGAGCTCATTTAGAAACGTCTGCAACAAACTCTGGAATATTTGCTCTTATGAATGACGATAAATGTGACTTTTTGCTAGTCGCCACATCGACTAGAACTTGAATTTAAGACTGAGGATGCAGTGAAGTAGAAGTAAGGAATACCGCCACCTGCAGGTGGGAGCTAGCATCACTTAAACCCAATGTTTTTGACCTTTTTAGCAGAAAATTTGCAATCAGCACACAACTATGCATTAGCACAAAAAAGTGTGAGGATCTCTTGGTTTTGTGTGTATTTCCACGTCTGAGGAACCGCGAAAAAGTGGAGGGACTGACTGATATAGTTTGGCAGCATACAGATAAAAACTGCTTTGATTTGATTGATTAAATAATATTTAAGCACACAACTGCTCTCTTGAAGTTTCTATTTAAGTGTCCCTCTGGAGTCTCGGGGCACATAAATGTTAAGAAGGGGAAAATGTGGCTGTAATGATGCACAGCTGGGCCAACATTTCTCTGCAACGATCTGAGGAACTGAGAAGGTCACGTTAAATATGATTAATGAGCGGTATTGATGCTGAACTTGGTTCTGCAAGCTGCTCATACTTAATGGATAATCACAGTGTAACTGATCCTCAAGCTTAGACTCAGTAATACTGAGCATCACAATCACAGTTCTTCCACAGTCGTCTCCTCAGACTGATACGGTGCAACAATCTGTTATGACTGATGCAGTTTCCTAACTTGCTTTTAGTAGAAAATTGTAATTTGATTGTTTTGGATGTTGAGTTTGATCATTAATACAGCAGTGTTAGCCGAGATAAACGATAATTTAAAGAACACATCCTGCAAATGGATGAACAGTAAATAAATAAATATTATGATGAACAAACATTTGTTTGGGCTTTCTGGGTGTTATTTAGAAATGTTGGTTTTATGAGGAATACAGTATTCAGTGATCATTTCATAACTGTTATTCTTTTATTTTATTAATGTGGTTTAATGGTTAGGATAACCTAACTTCCTATCAAGTCATAAGACAGGAAGCAGACTTATGCAGTTCAATTTAATTAACAATTAGTTCAAGCTTCTGAGAAATAAAGCCCCAGCTGCCAAAAAAAGAATAGCTTTGGGTTTTTCAGAATAATGAATTCCACTGCTATTACTAATTATTCAATTTAATTTGTAAAGACTAATATTTCTTCTTTTTTCCCCACTAAAACCGACTAAAACTTGATGGAGTTTTTGTCGACTCGAACAAAAAGTTCTAGAGTTTTTCCTCTCCACTGTCGCTACATGCGTGCTCGGTATGAGGGATTGCTGTAAAGTCAACGACACAACGCAAGCGATTGTCTGCTGTCGCCCCCTGCTGGTCAGGAGGAGTGACCGCTGCTGAACTGATTGGTACCGAGGATCAATAAGAACGCATGTGTGACTGAACTGAAATGATTTTTTTTGTAAAGTGCTTCAAGACGACATTTGTTGTGAATTGGTGCTATAAAATTAAACTGAACTGAATCTTCGTCAGATGTGTATTTTTGGAGAACTCATGTCCCCCGCTCATGATGAAACATCTCACAGAGCAGTAAATTGAAACCTCTGTTAGTGTGGGCTTTGATGTCGGAGCATGACTCTATTATCTAACACAATAATGACATAATGATCAGATTGGCCTGAAGACTTCTCCTGGCTCTGCTTGATGCTCCACAGCAGCTAACGAGGCCGCCTTTGAAGTCTGCTGTGGTCTAATTTGTCCCAGTCAGACGGTCGGAGGGCCCCTGGGCCGTCCCAGGGAGTCCTCTGCCCTCAGCTTGACTCACTGACTCTCTGCCATCCTGACCATTTCAGTGCAGCCTGTTTGTGTTGCACGTCTGTGCTGCTTCCTCTCACATTCGATGGAACTTTCCTCAGGTCCGTCTGAGATGCATGCAGGGTCACTAAGACAGAAGTTTAAGTCGTTGGCGCAGCCTCCACCTGAACCAAACCTCACAGACAGCTCCCATGTTCATCCTCCCCCCAGGTAGAGTCTGGGTGTTGATCGTCCTCTCTCGTTTCGTTCTCATATTAACTATATCACCTGGTCTGCATACTTTCACTGACCCAACAGTGTCCCTTCCTTACCCCCCCGTGCTGCTGCCATCCTCGTTCACGGCCCCGTCTCCTCCCGGATCGATTACTGCAGCTCTGTTCTGCTTGGTCTCTCCATGAACCCAATCTGCTCCAGAACTCTGCAGCTCGGGTCAGAACCCGTACCCCATCCAGAGAACACCCAGGTCTGCAGCAGCACTGGTTGCCCGCAGAAGCAAGGAGAACTTCCAGATTCTCATGTTCCAGTGCGTCCATAACCTGCCCCTCCCTACCTGCTGCTGCACATCGCCGCTGCGCCCCTCAGATCCGTATCTGCCTCTCATCTCATGGCTCCCTCTGCCGTCTTGCCCCCCTGGGAGCAGAGCCTGCAGTCGCGGCCTCCTCCTGCCGCTGGGAACAGGCTCTGCTCCCAGTTTTAACTCCCAGTTGGAAACGCTGCTGCTCAGACGGCAGGTCCACCTTAACATGGATTAACTGTTGATGCATCCTGTTTACTGACTTGCTGTATATCATTGTTGCTGACTGTTTATTATTTGTTGTTTTCTGTCTGTTTTGTAAGGTGACCGTGAGTTTTTGAAAGGGGCCCTCAAATAAAATGTATTATTACTCTTATTCTTATTATTCTTATTATTACTGTGACCGACTTCAGAGTCACAGTGGCCCTGATCATGGCCACGGTGGGAGGAAAGGAACAGTCCGTAACAGAAAGAAAACATCTAGCCTTTACTGTGATTATGGAGAACAAAAATAATCTTTTTGTTCTGTTGCAGAATCCTGACAGATCATTTCAGCCCAGATGTCTCTGCAACAGAACCAAGATGTCTACAAAGAGATGCCCACCAACCCCTGTGAATGGTCACACTGGTCTTCCTGCAGTTTCCAGTTCATGTTTTCAGTCTTGATTGGTCCTGGTTGCTCAGATTCAGGGGTGCAACCATGATCTCAGAAGTGAGGGGGACACATTTTTCAGAGGTCTGTCTAGTGATTTGTCATTGTTTCACATCAACCGCACCTCTGCTTAGTGGCTAAAGACACACATGATCACTAACAGCCACAGTACGGCACCAGGGAAGCAACTATAGTTCTCTAAAGGAAGTTTAAAAGTATTATGTAATTTCCAGGCACAGTAAAATCATTTTATAGCACAATCCAGTAACTATGCTACCTTCTGTTGGTACAGAAATGCTGTATGTATCAAATATGACTTAAAAGAAATGTAACTTTGTAATTTAATGATTGAAATTGGGCCTCTGTCTTTTTAAAAACTCCTGCTCTGTTTGAAACTCCGCCTTCAGGAAGTCATCACAACAGCGCTCCTCTACTAATACTTTAACATTTTTACCAGCATTTCACTGAGAAGTAGCTCGTATAGTAACCTCAGCAGATGCGCAGTTCTACCAGATGGTTGTTAATTGCTGCTGCTAGTCTGGAGGACCTGAGTGGGGAAGTTGCAGGGGAGGGGGACTCTGTGAGGCAGAAGCTCGGAAGCTTAGAAACTGCAGCTCCGAGGAGGAGCTGCATCTTGAAGGCGGCGCTCGGTCCATCCAGGCGTTTAACACAGCTGAATGGTTGCCATGGAGATTAAAGGATTTCTCAAACATGCATGAAAGAATCAAAGCAACGCTCCAGGTGTGTTTTTGATGAGGGAACAACATTAGAACACGATGGGAAGCTGAAAAAGAGTTGATTTTACATGATGCTGGCCCTTTAAACCATATACTAACAAAAATAGCCTCATAATTTAATTTAATGGCATGAACATAGAAAGTGACACAACAATAACCACACTGACATTTTAGCCAAATGTGCATAGCACAGATGTGCAAAATTAATCAAGATAAATAAAAACTGAATGACCTATATCTGCTCTTTATGAACACAAATAATGCAGAAGTCTAATCATATCTGAAAATAAAAAATAAACAAAAATGACTAAATATAAATGACACATAGGCTTCTCCCTGTCCTACCTATAATACACACCAAAATATTTTGGTGTGTGAATGAGAGTAATTCTGAAATATCTGTGAAAAGCCTGTCCTGATGCCTGCCGGCAATAGATCTCTATGCTCTAATCTGTCCTCACCAGAGGAGACCCTCCATCACCATCATCCTGCTGCTGCCTCTGCTCTGACGTCGCCGACCTGACTCTTTGCTGGCAATAAAGATTTATTTTGAATATGTGGAAAGCTACAGTGAGCACAACTTCTGCACAGAAATGAGAGGATTGGGTTTATTCCTGGCCTTCACTAACCAGCAAGGGATGTGATGTAGGTAACAACAACATTAGCATTGTTGTTAGCTGGCTTAATATGATAAACCAGCATGGGTTACCCAGTCATCACTTATGGGTTACCCAGTCATCACTTATGGGTTACCCAGTCATCTGCACGCAGCAGCATTACTCAACGGATACGATTTGTTCTACCCTCAGTAATCAGATCCACAGGTGCAACTGTGCTCGTGGTGCATTTAAAGACAGCTCAGAAAATCATGTAACCACATCTTAACAACTGATTAAACAGTTTTAACCTCTGAAAAAACTGCGGTGGACACACGGCCTGCGTCCGTTGTGACGTTCCGACTCAGGATGAGTGGACGGAAACATCTGAACACAGCTGCATCGATCAGCTTTTGGAAACTGGGAGAAACCTTCTGATGAGAACTTCTTGGTTCCAGAAGCAGACATTTTTTCCTACACTGAGTGGCTGCTGTGTTTTTCCTGTATAAACATGCGAGCTGCAGCCTGACAGGCCACATGAGACCAATTTGTTCTCCCTCCCATCATTTCTTTTCTCCTCCACCCCTCCAATCCTCTCACGACAATTCATCCTTTCCAAATCACCTCCTCTCCTTCGCTCCATCATTTCCTTGTTTTCTTGGTATTCATCTTTTTCTCACCGTTTTTCCTTCTTTGATCAACATCCTCACAAATCCACTCCTCTTCCCTTCTTCATCTTCCCACTCTTTCTTTCTTTATCCTCCATGTAATCATATTCTCTTCCTTCACACCCACCCCCTCGGTTTTCTCTCCTACATCTTCTCATCATTCTCCTCAGTCTCTCCTTCCTCTCTGCTCTGCAGTTCGTGATGTTTTAATATAAAGCAGATTCCCCCTCATGTTTATTCACACCCACACACAGACACACTAACTGGAGCGCACACGTTCCCACCAATCCGTTCCTTGTTTACATATTTGCTGGGCTTAAGGGCAGTTTTCGGAGGCAGCGCTGTCACAGCTTCTCCTCAGAGACCAAAACAGAACAACACAAAGTTTTAGCTTAGACTTTTACACGAGTGGGAGCGTGCATATGCGCTCCCTGCTGTGGTCCTGTGGGCTTATCGGATTTGTTCTGACGATATCGCTGTGTGATGTTTCAGTGTAGAGGAGTGTGTGAGTGATTGTGATCTGCTGATTGAAAGCAGGGTAATGTTTGGTCGAGCAGGAAAGCCTTAGAAACCTCAGGAAGAGGAATTAAAATGCAAGGATGAGTCAGACTTTTGACTCCAGCCGGAGGCTCTAATATAGATAAGACTTCAGCATCATCGGGGGGAGGGTGGGGGGGCAAGGCATTGGGTGAAGGATGTCAGCTGGGGGGGGGGGCTTTATGCCTGACTTTAAAGACATTGAAATGTTTTTGATCAATTTTGACTCCTTCCCCAGTCTGAACCAGTAAAACTGATCTTCACCAGTTTGCTGCGTGAAGCTGCCAGTACCGTGCTTCGCTACGATGGACTCAGTGGATGTGTTCTGTTGTCACTGCTGCCTCTTCAAGCTTTCATCTGGTCCCGTTTCTTGAGCTGTGATTTCCTTCCTCGTCAGTGAGTTTAGATAATGGACTGTTTTCTTCTGCAGCCAGGGTTTCCAGTGATGCATTCAATGTCTAGTTGGAAGTCAGAAAAATCATCTGGAAAACCTGCGGACTTCAAAATCCACTATGGTTTCAGAACATATGAAAATACTGTTGGGTATATTAATAACCTGTCTTTTTGGGCACGGCTCATGCGCAGGTATCAGTGTCTGATGCCCGGACTCGGGCCAGTGCACCGAGTCACCAAGTTGCTGCTTGATAAGTAGATGTCCGGATAACTCAAGGCCAAAATCGAGGAGGCGTTCGTGCGAGTTGCGGCATGCTAAGGCAATGAAGAGACACAAGGAAATCTTCAGCAAATCAAAATGCTGAGATGGTCACTTGGACTTGACCAGATGTGACCAGACATGGACGAAGATGTGAAACAGAGACTCAAGTTAGCTCCAGTCACTTCCAAGATGAGAGAAGCCCAGCTGCTGTGGTGGTACGGCCACACCATGCACAGTCAGTGGCAACAACGAGTCTGCAGCAACCACGAGTCTGTAGCCATGACAACAGTAGGTTTCTACCCTGGCAGAGAAAGACCGCATGGGTGCTGAACGAAATACAGGATGGAGGACATGAAGACAGTAGACCTAGTCCCGGAGGACACTGGGGACAGGGTCAGGTGGAGACAGACCCTGTAGAAGTGAGAACAATGTGGGGAAGGAGAGCGTAACCTGTTTGTTTGGACCTCCCACATGAACACACAGCGCTGAACAACCGCAGCTACTGAACACAGAGCCTGAATGTGGAAAATAAAGGAAACACTCTGTCGTCACCGTCTTGTGCTGCCAGTAGTGGCTGGAAGGAGATCTCACTGGTTTTCTGACTCGGACTTGGGACCTAAGTTCAGAGAGAGTTCCGGGTTTGGACCTGTGAGGGCTCCTGCAGGAATGTGGGTGTGTGCTGGCTGTCTTTGCCACGAACTCTCCTCCTAGACCTGCTTCCCAGAGACTTTGACACCAAGCAGGTCTGTGTCCACATCAACAGGCTGCTTGGGTTCCAGGGTTCTGGCCACTTTGCAGCATGGAGGTCCAGATGTTCTGCTGCCTCAGCTGGGTTAAAATGGAAGAAGTGATACCTGGGTGTTGTTCTGTCTGTGGTGCTGAAGGATTCCCTGAAGCGACACCAGGGGGCGCTGCTTCAGACGAACCACTCCTATTAAAGGGACAGCTGTATTATTCTCTTAATCCTACCTGGAGATGGAGCAGAATCTCATGCTGTTATCTGATTCAGGTGTTTTAATGAAATGAGTGGAGAACTTTGACCTGAAGACTGGAGGATTGTCTTAAACTAATTATTGGACTAAAATTTGAGTCAGCTTTGCACCACTTTCAATAATTCTGTACTTCCTGTTGATTCTGTCTCATTTTTCTGCTCGCAAACTGAGTTCTGTGACAATGACGCTCTGTTTTGTCAGTAAAGTGCCATGAAGGAGAAAACAATATTGACAAAACCCCACAGAGGCGACATTATCCCTACAGGAAGCAAGGATAATATCACGCACCTCCGGATCTAATCCAGAGAGGCTTTTCAAAGAAGAATATCTGGCTGTGCATCTTCTGGTTGAATTCAGGCTGCAACACGTAATGAAGATAAAGTGGTGGGAGAACAGGGAACCTGGAGATGGAGCAGAGTCTCGTGCTGTTATCTGATTCACGCTCGAAGCTTCGCTGGAGGGGCTTACAGGATGAAACTGCTTCATATTTTAATCCAAGTGTTGGAGGATCAGGGCAAATAAAGATGAAGAACAGGTAAGTTTTCAGAAAGTTTCTTATCCTGATGCCCCAACATCTACAGAAGCTGCTTTTCCAAATAATACGAAGCTTTATTGCTCCTGAGGAATCTGCCCTGCTTCCTGTTTGTTATCAGCTTTAAGTTACGAGAAACCATTTCCATCTTCTATCCAGTAGATTTCTGAAGCAGTCCTACTTCGTCCTGAACGTTTCAGCAGCAAGGCAGTTCAAAGTGCTTCACATTGGAAAAACATCAAGCAAGTAGACATCAAAATAATCAACAATAGTCATTAAAATATATTGATCAATGTTCCTGTTATTATTAATCAAAGGCGGCTCTAACCAGGTGGGTTTTCAGCCTTGATTTAAAGGAACTCAGTGTTTTGGCTGTTTTGCAGTTTTCTGGGAGTTTGTTCCAGAGTAGAGGAGCATAAAAACTGAAAGCTGCTTCTCCATGTTTGGTTCTGGTTCTGGGGGTGCAGAGCAGACCAGAACCTTCCAGACCTGAGTGGTCTGGAAGGTTGATACGACGACAACAGGTCTTTCTCCAGGCGATAGAAGGCTGACTTTGTAACTGTCTTTATGTGTCTCTGAAGGTTCAGGTCTGAGTCCATCACTGCACCCAGATTTGGGGCCTGATCACTAGTTTCTAGCTGGAATAACTGAAGCTGTGCGCTGACTCCAGATCGTTCATCTTTAGGTCCAAAGATGATAACTTCAGTTTTATTTCTGTTCAGCTGGAGAAAGTTTTGGCACCTCCATGCATTGATTTGTCCTAAGCATCTGTTCAGGACTGGATGGGTTCAGAGACTGCGTGAAACCAGAAGAGACATCGCTGAGGTATTTATAGGCCCAGAGCTGCAGAGCCTCATGACGAGTCTCTAGTCCTGCAAGCAGGACAAAGACAGTGTCAGGGAAGGTGATGTGTGAAGAATACAATAATTAAGCCCTGCAGATTTCCCAGCAACAGCCTGTCTGCTCATCTTCTCCTCCTGTTTGATTTCTTCGTCTCTGACTCCTCTTTTACAGCTTTTCATCAGTTTCTTGTTCTCAGGTTGCTCCCTGTATTCCCATCATGTCTTCTTCTTCTTTAATGGAGATCAGTCAGCATGAAGATGGTGCTGGCAGTGGGGCACCAGCTCTTGCTGTCACATCAGATCAGTTTTATTATTTTAGTTTGAAGTTAGCTGTCAGAGGCTCCTGCAGTTGCCACCGTCCTCTTCCTCACACTTTCTAATAAAATATTCCAGAATATGATGCACAGTTTGCGCCTCGATCTGAGCCAGAATGTAGGACATCTAAACCGCCCATTAAAGCTAAATACTTTTGGAAAACTACACAAGCTACTTCACATCGAATTTCAAGTTGTTCTGCAGTCTTCATCTTTTCCTCCTGACTTTCTCTCCAATCTTTTACTATCTCGTGATTTGATTCAAAATTGATTTTTGATTCAAAACGATTCTTCGTCATGATTCCTGCTTCAATCTGTCGGTGAGCAAAGGATCCTCCAGATCTACTCCAGTCTGCTCTGCAAGCAGAACCACAAATGGAAACGTTAAAGTATCTCTTTCACATCTAATCCATGCTTAGATTGAATCCCTCCCTCCCTGCATCCTCCATTTTGCATTTATCGGAGCGTCACAGAGAGAGCTCCACAGCTCTCTGCAGTCAGCCTCCTGGACGACGGCGTTGCACTTTCCATCCAGGAGCTTTGAGCCATCGGACAGTCTTTGGAGTTGTTCAGTGAGGAATCGTAAAAATGTCCATAATCCCTCACCGCGTCGGCTAAACGTTCCGTGTTCATGTTGCCTGCAGAGACAAAAACCAGATAGAGGAAGTGGATCAGTTGAAGCCAAATATCAACATTGCTGTCTGAGATCATTTCTACATAAATCACAGCAACAAACTTCTGACCAATCACGGCGTATGGTACGGCGTACCTTGGCTCCGCGTATTTGCAGTGTTTCCAAAGTGCTAAATCTTCATTTTGCAAACCTTGCAAATGCTGAAGCGCTGTCTTCCTGGGAATCTGGTAAAAACCAAAATGAGTCCAAATGTTTGCCTTCAATGAAGTTGGGGCTGGTTGAATCTCTCACTCTTTCATTTTTTGTAGTTTCCTCTTTGTTGTGGTGCTTTCAGCGCATGCGTCTGTGTGGCGACGTCAGGACATCCTGCGTCGTTACAAAATGGTGGCTGAAAGACATCAGATTTGTTTTATTTCTGTAAAATTGATTTTGGGACATTTTAAATTGGTTTTGATATAAAATCGTCATAAATGAGATTTGTGAATCAAATTTTTGGCACACCCGTAACATCCGACACCTTCTGCCATCATCTCTAACCTAAACTCTGCAGGTCTCCATCCTGTTTCAGATCTCCATCCAACCTTCTTCATGTCTCCTGACCTCAGGTGCTGAAACCCATCACAGCTTCACGGGCCCAGCTGCTCTTATTCATGGATTCTGTCTGGCTTAAATGATGTTTTAAACAATGAAATAATAAATAAATATAATCATTTTAAGGTTGAATCAAGTCAAGTTTATTTGTAGAGCACGTTTCAGCAGCAAGGCAGTTCAAAGTGCTTCACATCATAAAAACATCAATCAAGAATACAGCAAATCATCAAAATCATCAAAATCATAAGGATCATCAAGCAAGTATAGATCAGTGTTCCCCTTCCTGCTGATCGACCGCAGCTCTAACCAGGAGGGTTTCAGCCTTGATTTAAAGGAGCTCAGTGTTTCAGCTGTTTTGCAGTTTTCTGGGAGTTTGTTCCAGTTTAGAGGAGCATAGAAACTGAAAGCTGCTTCTCCATGGTTGGTTCTGGTTCTGGGGATGCAGAGCAGAACCAGAACCAGAAGACCTGAGTGGCCTGGAAGGTTGCTATGACAGCAGGTCTTTAAGCCGTTCAGTGGTTTATAAACTAGCAGAAGGATTTTAAAGTTTATCCTCTGAGCTCCAGGGAGCCAGTGGGAGGACTTTAGAACTGGGGTGATGTGCTCTATCTTCCTGGTTTTACTGGGAACGCCAGCAGCAGCGTTCTGGATCAGCTGCAGCTGACTGGTTGACTCTTTAGGCAGACCTGTGAAGACACTGTTGCAGTAATCAATGCGACTGAAGATAAACGCATGGATGAGTTTCTCTAGATCTTGTTGAGTCAAATGAATTGGGAGGAAGAAATTAAAAATCAGTTTTTAAATCATTGTTTGCCGAGCTGCTTTTGTTGCTTCAGTTTCACTTTATTGAGTAAAAACTTAACCAAAAACAAACCATTTTTTTCATCTTTTTTCTTTCATATTTTCAGAAAATGTTTAGACTAACATAAAAATATGAGGTGCACAAAAACAATAATTTAGCTCCATATTCCCACTGAGCCTGATTAAGTATTTGACCTTAAAATCACCGTAACAGAAACATGAAGAGGGACGTTAAAAACATGATCTGGGGACGTAAACGTCAACATAAACCCAGACGCTGATATATTTCAGCTGTCATCTGTGCTGGAAATGTTGGCGCTGGCTGAAGCAAACAGTTGGATCATTTCTCTGTATTTGTTTCCACCCACAGAGGTCCAGAAGAACTTGTGACGGTGTTGACAAGAAGCAAAGAGCTTCATCTTCCTCCCACCTGGGAGCAGGGATGGCTGCTTGCTCAGATGCATCGTGGGATTTGTCTCTGATTGAAACCTGACAGAACTGGAGTGTAGACAGAAAGCTGTCTGTCCGGCTTCTGTTAAATAACAGGCAGAAGTTCTGCTTTCAGGACTTTTTCTTTTACACTAAATTACTCAGCAGAAACACCGCTCTAAGAGAGCTGATGAGGCGTCTCCGCCCAGCTGTGGTTTCATGCTGGAGCTTCACCAGATCCTTGGGGTCTTCTGGAAGCTCCATCAAAGCTCCTCTGCTACCTAAATCCTTCATTATGGCACATAAAATAGGAAAAACTGTCGTTTCTTTATGAATTACAGCCGATGATAGTCAGGTTGGATCTGAACGCAGGCCCTTCTGCTTTTCTTTCATCACAGCTTGTAGTTCCTATATTGCTGGATTGCAGATGACGTAGTATCGACGTCTCAAAATGCAGATGGGGGGCGGGAAGGAAATGCGGCTGTACACAACCCTGTTTCCTTCTGTTGATTCAGCGTCAAAATGCCTAAACTCTGTGCCGTGTACGGCTGTTGCAACCGCTCTAATTGGGAGAAAGATAAATGTGTTTTCTCGTGTTCTGAAAGTAGTGTGTCACGAGGGGGTTAATTTTAAACACCTTACAGAAAAAAGACAATAAATGTGGATCAACAATCTATGGCTGAAAACAGGAGGTGCAGAACGGGACAATGCAAGAGTTTACAGCGACCGGTTTCTAACAGGTAAGCTTGGTATCGTTTATTAAACAGTTGAATGGTTAAAAGAACAGTTCCACAGCTACATGGTTGACTGAACACAGGTCTGAAGACCAGGGTCTTCAGATTAGTCTGGCCCCCCGAACACCTGCCGACTGAAATCTGATTGGATGAAACACAGATAATCCACACAAGCATGTACAGGAAGCACTGCAGCCAAGAGGAATGTTATAAAAAAGAGAATAGACTATTGGAAGCAAATTAAAACAATTTAATTGAACAAAAATGATAATTTAGGTTGTAGATATATGTTGGTGATTCTGCTAGTGCTTAGGCCTGCAGAGAAGGCCTTTCAGGCCCTGACAGCCCACCACTAATATCCACAGATGTCCCCAGAAAAGCTCTGGTCGATCTCCTCCTGGAGTTTCTCTCCAGGTATGAAGCTCTTCAGTTTCAGCTTACTTCTGTTTTGCTCAGTTTGCTTTAACTAAGTCAGCTCTTGTTACGAGGTCATGACCAAATCTCATTCTTCAGGAGAAGAAAGCGTTCTTGAGCCTCCAGAGCGGCCATCTTTAATCTCCTCACCCTGTACCTCATTTCACCACCGTGGACTCCGTGGTGAGCTACTGTTTCCTCCTTACTTGGAGGAGCATCAACGTTGTACTCGGTTCTTCCTCCTCAGGGAGCTCCTAGTGACGGCAGGTCCTTTCCTCGACTCCGTTTACCTGACCTTTTTACATTTTCAGAAGATTCTGTTTGTGGAAAGCGTCCATCTGCACCAGCCAACAGTGGCCCCAAAAGACCCCTGGACCCCACTTTGGTCCCTCTGCTGTGGGGAATGATTTAATAGAACCTCGTCTCCGTTTCCTGTGTTCTCCTCATTCGCTGTCAAAGTTTTCTCAGAAACAACAGAGCCGTGGACTTTTTGTAAAAGTTTCTCCGAGAACAGAGACGTCGAGTGTCATGGATGAACTCTCAGCTCCTGTGGGTCAGCGGCAGCATGTAATGACTTCTTTTGGTTCTTTTATTCAGTCTCAGATGAACAGTTAGTGTCAGGGTTTGATGTGATGGGCTGGAAGGTCCTGTCCTGTTTCATTCCTCTCTCCCCGCTCCTTCCCAGGAGATTTCGAGACCGGACTCACAATGTGACACTTCAGGAAAGGACTGCCACTCTCCTCTTCACTCTGCAGCTCCTTTTAAATCGCCTAAAGTGAATCTCTTACTGGATCTTTTTGTCTTTCTGGCTGTCATGCAGCTTCTCTGACTGCCTTTGTTCGTGCAGCTCTGCAGAAACTCCTGAACTTTTCTTCCTGTCACATGTTCGGGGAATAAAACAAAGAGCCCAGACACTTTTGGACCTTTCAGTGCAACACATCAAGAGCTCTGGCACACTTTCATAAACTTGAATAAATAATTGGATTTCTGCTTTTATGGCTGGTTATGATGAGATTATCGCCCCCCCTTTCTGGAATAATTTTGGTCTTTTTAGCTGGTTAAATCTTTTTTTCCGTCTGTCAGACTGTGGAGGCGCTCAGAGTTTCTGGAACAGGCTCAGGTGCCAGAGTTGCTTCTGCTTGTTCCCCAGTCTAAGAAGGAAAGGTCAAACTGTTTGCATCACATGGTAACGTCATGCTCCCAGACATTTTAGAGTCTCTTGATGGTCTACAGCAGGAGGTGCCAGAAAGAGAATCCATATTTTTTTGAGTGCTGATGTAGACAGTAACAGAATAACCTCGAGAGAAGAGATTGCCTCACTTTTCGGAATCTGTGGATTATTAATAGATTTGTCTGTTAAACATGGTTTATAGGTGAGCTATTATGCTTCCTTTTAAAGCTGTCAGAATACGTCTATGGGCTACAAAACATCTTCATTACATCTTTTACACAAAAGCATTCTGAGGAAATGAGATTTCATCTGCTCAGTCCTGCCTATTTTCAGCTCCTTTCAGAATGAACTGTTCTAGGGGTCTGTCACTTTTATGCAAATAAGCTGCTGCTGGCCATGCCCTCAACTCCATGTTTACACTCACACGTCATCCTCACTGAAATGGCTGCAAACAGCTGTACATCTCTGATCCGAAGCCACACCCAGAAGCAGAAGAAGCGCAGCCTCCTGGATGCAGCAGCAGTATCTGAAGGGGAGTCAGCAGCTAAACACTCGTCTCTTCCAGCAGCAGGCATTGTACAGCGCATACAGCGGTAAAACCAGCTGACCAAACACTGGTCTTCTTCTAATAATGAAGTGGGCGGAGCTCCGTTTGAGTTGCTAGGTAACAGGGCAGATTTATGACGTTATAATCAGGAGGATTTTGAAACGGCTTGTTTTCCAGACACTAAAAAACAACAACTTATAGCCACAAAACGGCTGAAGGTTGTTCTTTTCTTGAGCTGTTTCTAGAAGCAGTAGAGACCCAAATGGAAATACAGAAATGTGCAAAAAATGAATTTTGCACAATAGGTCACCTTTAACGCATCTTGCTCATCTGTAAGGGGTTCAAGTTTATTTGTGTGATAATACCAGGCTGTCTTCGGCTAAAGCTCATCTTAATTTTAGATCTGTGACTGTATGTGTGGAAACTGGGTAAGAGTGGAACTAAACGGATGGATGGATGGATGGTTCAGCAGTCAGTGTTATGAGAATCAAAAGCAAGCAGTTCCTGAACATCTCCTGGTCGTCTTGCAGAAGCAGCCTGGTTCTGGCTGCTGGAAGGGAACGATGCAGGAACCGGTTGAAGACTTTTGCACAGAACTGTAACCCTGAGGCATAAACACCTGAAGCTGTGTGTAAAGATGATGAATCAAACATCACTGTCTCACGTTTCTCTTGGAAATCACATGACTTTTCCTTCCCTCCGTGATCCCAGAGAAACAGACTGAGGCCTGCCAACAGTTCCTAAAGCTTTGACTCGGCTGATTCCTCTGCGGACTTTTGTTCTGAAGAATCACGGCAGGTGTCCATGCTCAGGCAGTGATCAGCTCTAGCTTGGAAAAGGTAATGTTCTAACATGCAGATCTTAGCTTTACACCTAAGAACGACATCAAACGAGATAAGAACCGTACGCTAGCTCCATAGTTCCTTTCTGGCGTGAATAGATTCATCACTGGTCCACAGAATAATCCATAGTGTGACATAAGTGGGGGGTGTTTCCAACAGCTGCTCCGCTGATGCTCTTCATTCTCAGTCGGCAGCGTCTGGGCACACTTCAGAGCGACTTGCTCTGAGTGCCGTCTTCTCTCTGCGCCTGCTGCCGTTGGTAGGCAGAGACAGACAGTCGGACCAGCGGGTCGTATTTATCTGAACCACTGGGTCGCAGCTGATTCCCCACATGTTCCTGTCCTCTCAAACTGCCTCTTTGGAAAGTATTCATACCCCTCCACAGGTGTCCTTCTAAAAGACCTCAACAGGACGTTTCTGAAGGCAGTTTTAGTTCTGAATCCACAGCTGGGTGCTCTGACCCAACCGTCCTGGTGGAGGTTGAACTTCCTGACCTGCTGCTGTTCTACAAATCCTCTGCTGACGTCATGAGATGAAGATTATCCCCATAACAAGCAGATTTCTGACTGTCTGGGTAATAAAGTGGGTAAAAAGAGGTTAATTCGTTACTATAAGAAGCTTTACAGTGTTTGGGTCATGTTTCGGTATCAAAGCATTAATCAGTTTATTCCAACCATTTGAACCCAAAGCATGTGGAAAAGTTTCAGTTTTTTCATTGCGTTCACTCCATGTGAATGCTGGAGCTTGTCAGCAGCCTGCAGGTGGAGCGTTTGAGGACATTAAGCTCTGCACTGATAGCAGCAGCAGCATGATGCAGAGATGGAGTCCCTCTGTGACCTCCTGACACCCTTACAGTAATCCCAGCAGCTTTCCCAGCTTATTATCTTGTCAGAACCGGAGCAGAGAAAGAACCCCGTCAGATGCTGAGTACTCGCCTCCAGTCGTTCCACCGCCAGTCTGCTGAGATCATGCTGATTAATCACAAGCTGCAGGGTTGCTCAGTAATGCCTCTGTATGACCCCATGCAGTCAGAGAGAGATGCGGTTTCCTCAGGGTCAGCTTGGCACAGCATCGCTCCATCGGTTCAGTAAAACTGTCCTTAAGCTCAGCACTCCATCATCTGCAGTTTCATTATGTGACACAAAAAGGCATCAGTGTCAAGGAGACGAATGTCTTCTTCTCCGTCCTTTTCACTTCCTTCATAAAACACAAACTGGAAAAGCAAAACAAATGATGAAGGAATGTCCGCCTGTCCGTCCTTGATATCTCCAGTAAACAAAACCACACGGGCCTTTGTCATTTCTGCAGCTCTACTGCACAAACTGGTTTCACTGGTAAAATTAGTCTGAGTTTCCTCATTAGTAACCTTAAATTTCAGTTTTAAATTCTTACAAATTTTTCTGAACCAGCTGTCGTACTTTTATTTTCAAAATTAAAGTCCCACATGAAATTTTCCATCATGCACACAGTAGGAGGTAGACAGGTGCATCTGCACTCCTTATTTCCTGTTTCGTGGCTGAAGTTCTTTTTGAGTGTATTTCACGGCAGATTCTGAAGGATTTTTACCATCGAGTTTGCTTTTTACAATGAAATTTTACACCATATTTGCTTCCAGCACGTGCTTACGTTGCGACACAGTGACTGACAGAATCAGCACATCGGGCTGGGGAGTGTGTTCACAGCCATAACAACACAAGGTCAGTTCAACCCACCCACATTTATTCCATCCATCTCTTTCTATACTGCTGCTTGCTCCTTTCACATAAGAAAATCACACACTTCATTTCCAATGAGCACACGCATGCATGCACAAACACTCAGACTGCCTCTTTACGTCCATCTATCTCTGTCAAAGCAGACCTCCAGCAAGCAGCTGACACCTGATTGCTAGCATGGAGGAGAGAACATAATCATCTCTGGCACCAACAACAAGTGTGTGTTCCTGCAGCATGCAAAACATGTCAACACACAGCTCTAACCCTGACAGAAAAACACTAGTGTGTCAGAAGCAAACAAGTCAGAGAAGTCTCATTTTATGACATGGACAAAGGATTGATTAAATGGTTTTTGTGGCAACCTAACACGAGCCAGGTTTCTTCCAACTGCAGCTCCTAACAGTTAAATATCACGAATGCAGATGAACAGGGCCAGCTCTAGCCACTTAGGCACCCTAGGCAAGGTTTGATGTGGCGCCCCCTAGCAAAAACTAGCTCATAACTTAATAAGCTTAATTGATTGGTGTGAAGTGAATTAACTTTAAGCTCTGTGTTCACACAAATTTATAAACCGTAACAGCAAAAACAAGGCTAAAAACATCAAATACTGAGGGCTGACATGACATGTTGTAACTCTTATTGAACAACAAAGAAATAATGCTAGAACTAGCAAGGCTATCTATTGATTAGCACTGTGTTTGGCTAGCTAGCCTAGCTGCTGACTGCAGCAAGTTAACACTACACTTTGCTAAATAACTGAGGCAAAAGGAAATTTCACCACGTTAGTTTTGCTGCACCTCTGTTTTTGTCATGTTCTTCTTTTCTCTTTTTTAGATCTCTGGGCACCAAACAATTTGGGACGTTTTGACTTGATGTTTTCTAAGGTTACATGTGTTACAAAACCCACCCAACTTCTCCCCTACTGCAGCGCAACTGTCAGTAAGCAGCACCGGAGCGGCGAGGGGTGGAGCTAGGCAAAGTATCATTATTATTATTATTATTCTTTCATAGAAGGAAATTACATGACCTAAATGTTTTAAAAAGAATAGTGAAAGTGATGGTTTTTTTTTTGCCCCTTTTTATGGCGCCCGCTGCACTGCTGGCACCCCTAGCACCTACCTATACTGCCGATGCCACAGCAGGCGCTGAGTAAAGGCTAGCTGATGTTCTCTGATCCAACAGGAGAGCTACTGTAGCTCAGACTGCTAAAACTGGGTTCTGCTGGTTCTGCTGGTTCAGCTGCAGACTTCTCAGGCTGTCCCGGTTGACCCATCCAATGTCCACCATCCAAAGCTCCAAATC